>CM067281.1:8750000-10000000 GCA_033220335.2 Troides aeacus | reverse complement strand
TAGCTGCGCGAATGCATTTCCGGTGCTTTTACTGCTTATTCTATTTACTTAAGTATTTTCCACGACACAGCTCTATATTCCTTGCCTGGTTACATATTAATATATAAAGACATGCACTACAACATTTAGAACTATAATTTCACCATGAAGTTACTATTAACTTAACATTTATTAACTTGTATTGTTTATAATAACATCCTTATCAATTAATGTACTATTAATTGTCATAATTAAAAATGTGTTAATGGAACTCGTCTTTTGATTACCTATAACTTATTTACTAAATGAACTTCACATCGATCGGTCCTACACGACCCTAACTCAACGCGTTTCCACAACAACACAATCAGCAAGGCCTCCGATACCGCCGGGCACTAAGGGCTGTCGTTTATAGAGGTTCGTATGGGAGGATTTAGAGGATTTACCTCCACGCTGGGTCAATGCAAGTTGGTGGGATACAGAGCCTCGTTTGTTGATTAGCAGGTTGCACCGTGAGCAGGTGAGGTTGGCTTGGGTCCCGCGAGTTGTTATACCGGACCCCTTACACCTCGTTCTGAAGTATCAAGTTTGAAGAGTGCTGTGGTGTAACCGTTGCAAAAACTCGGTATTTCTTTTCATTTTACGTTTCCTCAAAATATAAAATATATTTTCTGTGAAAATTACAAAGAAATCTGTTGAATAGTTTTCGAGTTATTCAATATTGAATAGTGGACTTCCTGTTGTTTGAGGGTTGGTAGCGTTATGGCAGAATCTATAGCTATATAACAACCTTTCTTTCCGGTGTTGTTGTCGTACATTCTTTACTGTCACATTGAGTGTACAGTAATGCACTCTACTCAATTTAAAATATAATATATACCAATACATACAAAATTTAGCTAACAAAAGTTTTGCCGCCAGTGTATTTATGGTAGTTGCAGTCAGCAGGAAATAGTTGAATGTTAAAAATTTTTTTTTGTTCGGTTATGATGGTTCGGATATGACGGCTGATAAAGTGATATGGAAGAGAAGTACATACTGTGCCGACCTTACATAGCTGGGAAAAGGGCAGGAAGAAGAAAGAGAACTCATGAATATCAAAAAAATGCTAACCATCGCGATATTATATTATTAGTATGTCATCATCATTATCATTATCATCAGCCGATAAACTTTCACTGCTGGGCGTTAGCCTCCCTCAAACATTCCCACATAATCGGATAGAGCTTTATATGGGAAATTTCATCCATTTACCACCACGCCCGCCCTATGCGGGTTGGTGGGAGCCAGAACCTCATTTATTGGTTAGCAGGGTGCATCACGAGCAGGTAAGGTTGGCTTGGGGTTCCGTGAGTTGTTGTGCAGAAACTCTTGCACCCCTATATATATATATATATCCATGTTGGTATAGATATTCTGTAAATTTTATGTAATTTCTACACGTGTAGTTAAAACAAATTATTACTATCTGTATCAATTAACTTACCCTCTAGAAGATTTATGCAATTATATGAAATTGGCGCTATTGTGTACGATAATTGAGCAATCATCCATTTATCAAACCTATTATGAACGACAATACATGTCATTATTGTAGTAACTTGATTGGTTCAATTTACAAACACTACAAAATCATTATTCTCAGATTACACAAATACAATTTAGTTATCAAGGATTTAAACTGACTACATAAAATATACGACACTACGTCGATTTCAGAGTACCAGGTCCGTTTGGTTTATTTCCATTAGAGTACTTGCAATTTGAATGTTAACAAGTAATTACCGTATTTATATGAATATATCAAAGAATATAAATCACAATACGTCCTAGTGATAGTGATAACAAATTGATACTACGTATTTTAACACGTACACTACATACAGACACTCTCCTGTCGTAAAAGAAGAGAACAGTTCTAATGGATACATCAAAAATACAGAAATAGAATGAAAAATGATTATCAGCCGGATATCTCCCATTGATGAGCATAGGCCTCTCTCAACGATCAGTATGAGTTGGTAGGTGGTCAGAGCTGCAACTAATGTTTAGCAGGGTGCACTGCGTGTAGGCGAGATTGACTTCGAAGGATGATCTATCACTTTTTGGCTTTATCAAAGCCATGGTCAGTAGTGAGAAGTCGTGGGACGCTGGGGTGGCCTTTTCTGAGTAGGTAATGCTGCAGAGAGATGCTGGTGGGGACAGCAAGAAATAAACACCCATCTCTCAATCTGTAGGCAGAGACCGGGGCGTCGAAGTACGCCATCCAACCTCCATAACAGATGCTATGGTGGTGGATTCAGGGAGTAATCTGTCACCAAATTTGAGAAGCTTCGAGGTAGTGCGCGCGATACTTCCGCTTAACACTTTTGTAGGGGGTGGAGAGCAGTAGCTTCACCCCTAGATGTGTTCTTATCAAGGCCTGTCGGAACCACGGTTGTATGCGAAAGCGTTCCCGCGGTTCCGGCCAAAAGATATGAGCGAGAAACCGTAGGATTTAAGCCGGTGAGAGTCCGATATAACTCTTCTGTTGCCTCAACAGCAGAAGGTTATTCAATGCAGGATTTTCCCACAAAACAAAAAAGAATGTGAGGTTGACCAGGACTCCGTGAAATGCTGTGCGGAGTCCCTTCCACCCTTTACAGAAAGATAGAGAGAGATCAATTATTAACTCTTAACAGCAAATTTACGATGTGCTTCTATTTTCAGCAACCTAATGGATGTAATGATTATAATTATTTATTTAATTAATAAAGTAAATAGAAGTAATAAAATAAAATAGACATAAGTCAAGCAAGAATTTTAATCTGTAAATACTAGAAACCTGTTACTTGTATTTTGCGGTTGTAAATGAAATATGTCCTTGTTTTCAATATAGACTACTAGGTAAATGATTACAGTAAAGTTTTTTTAGTTAAAATGGAATGTTATAACTCTAAATAATATTATTTTAGTGACTTCAGGATAAAATCCGTGTACTCTAAGGCAGACGCGATAATGGATTTAAAAGCAACATGCATATTTCATGTTGGGCACTTTGTAAACTGACGGAGATTTGCAAGCCGCGGGAACAGGTTCGTTCTGCTCAGGTAATGTTTGGTGTATATTTTAACCCATTACTAACACCCTATTTTAAGTGCCTGTTTGTACTCCGAAAAAATTAACAATTTACATAATTATAATAAAAGATATAAAGAGAAGATATCGAACCATAGTAAAGTCCTACTATAATGTTAAATATATAAAAAGTAAAAAAGTATTAAGTGTGGCGCTCCCTGTAGGTACGCTACTATCTGTTACAGCTATAATATACAAAACAAACTTATATCATCATCATCATCACCGTCGTCACATGTCAGCAGCTTCGGAAGGTTATAGTCTAGTCCACCTGACGGTAGTGTGCAAACATTACTGTCTTCCAATTAGGAGGTCGCTGTAGCTATTGAAACTATTGGGGTAAATAGACACAACCTCTTACGTCTATACGTTATATACTGCACAATGTGGTGCAGTGTATAACATCCTAACTAGGGCGTAACACTTACCATCATGTGAACGTCCTGCTTGTTCCGTCGTATTCTTAAATAAAAAAAAATAATCACTCCGTCGGTCACAAACCTTTATGTACTATGGTATAACAATTTATCTGATTTATACTAGTTCAGTAAGTCTTGGGTGCACGTAGTACAATTCACAAGAAGTTTCAATTGATCATCTTAAAATATATTCACTGCTTCACTTCCGCTATATACATAAATCATGGCTATTGCCCGGAAAATCAAGTTAACTCGATTGCAGGATATATATCATTTTAGGGGCATCGTAAAATTTAAGCCTATCTCCACAGCGCAGATTGTCCTGGAATTATAATTTAACGCGGAGGCAAAATTTTCTCTCGACCTTAATGTAAATTGTATCTAATTTGTTTGACGTTTCACACCTCCCTTTTTTTTATTCAACGAAGCGACGAGACGAGTAGGACGTTCACCTGATGGTAAGTTATACGCATCCCCATAACAACGTAGCGCTAGTACTAATACTGCTAGTAGGTTTCTGTTGTCGTAGTCCGTTTATGTAGGTACCATCGCAACTCCTATTTCTGCCGCCAAACAGTAGTGTTTTTTTTATTCCAACGAAGCGACGCGAGTAGGACGTTCACCTGATGGTAAGTTATACGCATCCCCATAACAACGTAGCGCTAGTACTAGTACTAGTACTGCTAGTAGGTTTCTGTTGTCGTAATCCGTTTATGTAGGTACCATAGCAACTCCTATTTCTGCCGCCAAACAGTAGTGTTTTTTTTATTCCAACGAAGCGACGCGAGTAGGACGTTCACCTGATGGTAAGTTATACGCATCCCCATAACAACGTAGCGCTAGTACTAGTACTAGTACTGCTAGTAGGTTTCTGTTGTCGTAGTCCGTTTCTGTAGGTACCATCGCAACTCCTATTTCTGCCGCCAAACAGTAGTGTTTTTTTTATTCCAACGAAGCGACGAGACGAGTAGGATGTTCACCTGAAAGTAAGTGATACTCTTGCCCATAACAATTTGTGCGAGTTAAGACGGTATACACTGCACCACGTTGTGCCCGTCGCCTTGAGTAATAACATGTTGAGACTCATTACCTCAACAATTACACTAGCTTTAACGCCCTTCAAACCGAAACACAGTAATGATTGCATACTACTGTTTGTCAGCAGAGATAGGCGCTGCGGTGTTAGACCTAGATGGTTCCCGGCAATAAAGACCTACCACCAGTAAATAAGGTTAGCGATGTAGTCGAGTAAATATGATGATGATGATTATAACTGATATGACGAATAGAAATTATAAGAATATATAATAAGCCAGGGTTTTAGGGATGCCAAGTCAACCTCACCTGCTCGCGATGCACCCTGCTGAATAACAGACGAGGCGCTGACCACGCACCAACCGGCACTGGGCCAGCGTGGTGGATCTACGGCCCAATTCCACTAAATGAACTTAAAACAGTGTGTAGATTTTTGAGGGAGGGCTATACCAAGCAGTAAACGTCTATCGATTGACAATGATGATGATGATGATATAGTAAGCCCTTCCGCTGTTGTATTCTGGACTCGCTGTGGACTTCACGGGAATTACATGGGAAGGTCTACATTTTCCCCTAAGAGCGCTACCTGCTTTTGGCAATAAGTATGGTAAGATGATAGTTTTGGGAAACCATATTGATTTAATAGTGGACTTCATTAAATATACTGGTGATATATTTAATGAAGTATAAATATATCCAGAATATATCTATAATCTAGAATTATATCAACTTATATATATTATATTATTGCAGAAATTATTGTAGTAAAGAGACAGGATGCTATACACAGCATCACTTGGTGCCATAATTACCATCACGTTATTATAGGAAAGTGTATCACTTAAATACCTATTGATATAATTTTAGTTGTCTCTCTCTCTCTCTCTTTCCATTCGTAATAAACTCTGCCTAATGTTCCCAGTAATTCTTCCGACGATTGATGCCCAATGGAGCTTAATCAACCCCATATGTTTATATTGGGGAATAGCGACTCGCGACAATTTAATTAACTACCCTTTTTTTCTAAATTCATGTAAGCAATTAGACGAGTAGGATGTTCACCTGATGGTGAGTGATACGCCTGCCCATAACAACGTAGACCTAGTAATGGTACTGGTAGTCGGTCTCTGTTGTCGTAGTCCGTTTATGTAGGTACCATCGCAACACGTAGTTCTGCTACTAAACAGTAGTGTTTTTTTTTTCTTTTTTATTTCAATTAAGCGTCTGAACTGAACTGGTGGTAAGTGATACACTCATAACAACGTGGCGCTAGTTAGGATGTTACACTATATGACATTGCGCTCGTCGCCTGTGACATAAGATGTTGAGACTGTTAACCTCAGTTACTTCACTAGACACAGCGCCCTTGAAACCGGAACAGACTAATGTTAACACACTACTGTTTGTCAGCAGATATAGACGCTGCGAGATCCAGAGACCTGCCGCCGGTAGTTCTATATAAAGTTTTCTTTGTTCGCTAATCACGTGAAAACTAGTGAACGTATCGACATATGAACATGATCATTCGATGCAGAATGATTTCTAGATGGTTATAGGCTATTTATTTTTTTAATTTCATACATCCATCACCATTTTATGTTTCATTCGGTATTATTTATGCGGTTGCTATAGTAACGGTTGCTGTAGAACACTTTATATTACACTAGCAAAGCGGGCGGAGAACTGATAGTATAATCTAAAGCAATTGACACGCTCGTAATAAACAATAAAAAGCGTTAATATTCAATACATATAAATAAATAATCTCCTAATAATATATTTATACATATATATATGTGCTATGTAATATATTAAAGTTGAAATATTTTAGTACATACATATTTCGCGTGAGGAAATTGGTTTCCATTTTGTTTGCTAATATTCACAAATTGAATGCACACACGAGTCCCTTGAAATTTCGCACGTGTTTTATCTCGCTTTACGTATAGACAAACTGACACATTTATTTAAGTGAACGGCAGGTAGATGCGAGGTGTCGAGCGAGTGATTGTTTCAATTTGATCACGTTAAAAAATTGATACCGCAGAAGATCATCTAGATGCACACGAACAACATTAAAATCAATATACAAGAAAAATTTGGTAGGTCTCTGTTGTCTCTGTTGTCACTGTAGGTAGGTATCACTAGGTATTCTATTTCTACTGCCAAACAGTAGTGTGCAAACATTACCGTATTCCAATTTGAAAGGCGTTATAGCTAGTATAATTACTGAGGTAACGAGATATCTTAGAGGTATCTTATGTCTAAGTGACGAATGCAATGTTGTGCAGGTTATGTCATCCTAACCGGCGCTACATTGCGATGGACGGGCGTATCACTTAATTTTAGGTGAACGTCTAGCTCGTCTCATTGTTTAATTTATTTAAAAAAAACTAAAGTAACATCTTTCTACCGCCAAAGAGTAGTGTGCAAACATTACTTTGTTCCGGTTGGAATGACGCTAGGGATGTCCTTCCAGATGAACTACTACAAACGAAGGTAGCGGGAAGCCGCTGGGTGAGTGTAGCGCAGGATCGATCGATGTGAGGATGTTTGGGGGAGGCCTATGTCCAGCCGTGGACGTCTATCGGCTGATGATGAAGATGATTAGCGATACAGCTAGTGAAATTACTGAGGTAAGGAGACTCACCGTCTTATGTCTGAAGACATGTCATCATAACTAGCGCCACATTATTATGAGCGTGCGTATCAGTTACCATCAGGTGAACGTACCGAAGGTCTCGTCGCATACTTGAATAAAAAAAGCCACTGCACGTTTTCCTCGGCAACACTTAGTAAAATAAATATTGCCTGCAAAAAATCTTATGTTGTATTTCGTGCCCTAATGTGGCCATTGAGATCACTGAAGATCTTTACCTTTTGTTAGAGGCTATGAGAGGAATTGGTCCATAGCCAACCACGCTTGCCCAGTGTGGGTCAACGCCCCATCTGTTGTTTAGCAGGGTGTACCGAGTGCAGGTGAGTCTAACCTAGGTGAAGTAAGATGTTAGGCGATGGAAAGAGACATTGCATGGAAGGCCGTGTCTTCCTTTTGTGAAACTGTAATGGTACAAAAGGAGGCTGCCGATCGGGATCGAGAGAGGACAGATCCCATTCGGAAACGTACCGACGTGGCGCTAACGCGCGTCAACGCGTCCCACTGGTGAATGGTGTTCTCCTACCATAATGGAACCTTTGGGTTCGTTGGCGATCAGGATGGGGGTTCTCATCGCCTTCTAAACGATCCTGAGGAGGACAATGGCTGGACGTGGTCTCCAGTCATTGAAGTAGTACTGACGAGGATGGCAGGGTCTGCATAAAGCAGATTTTGGTATGGGCTGTCACAGCATATCGTAGCGAGGCCGCGGTCATGTTCCGTAGGAAGATCCCGCGAACATTCCAAACGCTGAAGGTGACCACTGAAGGAGTTTTAGTGGGTACAGAATAAATTTTCAAAGATTTACCCTCCGGAACTAAAAAAAAGTAAGATACCCGAGATTCTTATTACTAGAGATAAGGCGGAACCCCTTACAGCCCAGTATAGTACGTACGTTTAAATTTATTTATAAAATAGGCAAAGTTATTAACTGTATAATGTTAGAAATTCAGCGGGATGCACAGATACGGCCGCGTTAATGGCATATGATAGTAACGTACATATTTCATGCGGAGTCCGTATGGAATCTCACGTACATTTGCTAGCCGCTAAAGCTCCCTCACACCGCGGGAGTGCTCCGCGAGTACTATTTTAAAACGGCATTATCCGTGAACCTTTCACGTTTGTATAAAACTTTGAATAACCTTTTAAAAACGAAAATTATTAAAAAACATTCACCACATTCAAAATAAAGATTATGAAAACACTGGTGTGACTAGAATAATACACTGGTCCTAGGTCTCTAGGAGACAGGATAGACAAGTACCAAAAGCAGCGCCTGTTATGAAGGGCGCTACAGCTGGTGAAATTACTTGGGTTAACGCGAATTAACATCTTACGTCTCTTGGCGACGAGCGGAAGCTGCAGTTTATATTATATCTAGCTAACGCCACGATGTTATAGGTAAGCATATCATCATCATCATGAGCCGATACATGCTGCACTGGTAGACAAAGATCTCCCACATCTATCAGAGCTGAGCTACCCGCGTTCAGCGGCTTCCAACAACCTGCCGAGTACATGGGGTTGTTGTTTATAGAGGTTCATATGACCGTAGGTTATGTCTTTATACGTTTATTAACCAAAGTTATATTGCATAAAATTTTAGATTTACTGGTGTTAAGAAATATCTCATCATCATCATAACCATATTGATTCCACAATTCTCCAAAGATTCCACATCGGATAGGCCGGCGATTTGGGAAATCATATCAATCATGACAAATATGTTGAATATGTCATTTAACTGATCCGCCATCCTTTAATTCAAAATTAGTCAATTATTATTAGTTCATCGTCATCAGCCGAAAGACATACACAGCTGGACATAAGCCTCTCCCGAATATCTCTACAGCGGTCGTTCCTGCATTGCATGTATCAAGCGGCTTCTTGCAACCTTCGTTTATACAGAGGGATCTGGGTTATTACCCACCACGCTGAACCAATGCGGGTTGGTAGAAGCCAGAGCCTCGTGTGTTAATTAGCAGGATGCACCACGAGCAGGTGAGGTTGGCTTAGGTCCCTTTAGTTAACGGAGGCCCTGGACCCGGACTTCCTCCAAGGGGTGGTGGACCGGTTGTTCCCGGGGGCTGACGCGTCATTCCAGCCCCCGGTTATGTCCACCACCGCCCCCGCGGCGGCCACAGAGGAGGGCCCTCCTCTGACGGAAGAGGAGTTGGACGTGGCCCTGGATCGTCTCCGGGGTCGACGTACGGCTCCGGGGCCCGACGGGGTCCCATCGAGGGCCCTCTGGGTGGCCGCCAGTCACCTGCGCGAGGAGCTCCGGGGACTGTACGACGCCTGCATTCGGCGCGTGCAGTTCCCGGAGCGCTGGAAGACGGGCAGGCTTTGCCTGCTGCGGAAGGGGGACCGTCACCCCGACTACCCTTCCGCGTACAGACCGATCGTCCTTCTGGACGAGGCGGGGAAGGTCTTCGAGAAGATCTTGGCCGGCCGTCTCGTTCGGCACCTCGCCGAGGTGGGACCGGGCCTCCATGAGGCCCAGTACGGATTTCGGGCAGGGCGATCCCCGTTGGACGCCCTGCTCGACCTGAAGGGCCTCTGTCTGGAGGCCTTCGGTGACGGCGAGGTGGTCCTGGGGGTGTCCTTAGATATCGAGAACGCCTTCAACAGCCTGCCATTCGCGACGATCAGGGGGGCGATGGAGTTTTTCCGGCTCCCCCCCTACATGGTCGGGTTGTTGGCGGCGTACCTCAAGGACAGGACGATCGTCTGGGTTGATGGCAGCGGCGAATTACATCGGCGGCGCGTGGAGAGCGGGGTTCCACAGGGGTCGGTCTTGGGCCCCTTGCTGTGGAACCTCGCGTACGACTGACTGCTGCGGCAGCCGGTCCTCCCCGGGACGAGGGTACTATGCTACGCGGACGACACCCTCGTCTCGGCCCGGGGGAGGAGTTACGACGAGGCTGCTTGTCTGGCCGCCACTAGCACGTCGCTGGTGGTGGACCGGATCGAGCAGCTGGGTCTGAGGGTCTCCGTCACGAAGACGGAGGCCCTCCTCTTCCACGGACCCCGCAGGGGTCCACCCCGGGGCGCGATCATCCCCGTCCGGGGCGAGAGGGTCCCAGTGCGGGGAGCCCTCAAGTATTTAGGGCTCACTCTGGACGGGCGATGGAGCTTCGGGGAGCACTTCGAACGGCTTCTCCCGAAGCTCACCGCCACCGCCGCTGCGCTGGGCAGATTGCTGCCCAATGTCGGGGGGCCGGGTCATTTGTGTCGGCGCCTATACTCTGGCATCCTGCGGAGTATGGCACTGTACGGTGCGCCCGTATGGGTGGATAGGTGCGAGACCGCCAGGAACGGGCCCATGTTGAAGAGGGCCCAACGTATCCTGGCGGTCCGAGCCTGTCGGGCGTACCGTACGGTGTCCTGGACGGCGGGTACGCTTCTCGCGGGCGATGCGCCTTGGCATCTACAGGCGCAGTCGCTCGCGGAAGTGTACCTCTTCCTGCGGGATGCCGGAGAGCGTCGGCCGGACCCGGCCACGGTCCGCCGGATCAGGCGCGTTGCCCATGACGCCCTGATCCGGCGGTGGGAGACGGAGTTAGGTAACCCTGCCGCCGGCCGGGACACGGTGGAGGCCATCAGGCCCCACCTGTCTCGGTGGATGAGCCGGCGGTACGGGGCCTTGTCGTTCCACCTGGTGCAGGTGCTGACAGGCCATGGATGTTTCGGCAAGTACCTGCACCAGGTGGCTCGTAGAGAGATGACGCAGGAATGCGTCGAGTGTGGTGCGCCGATTGACACGGCGCACCACACTCTGGCGGAGTGCCCGTCATGGGGGCCGCAACGCCACACCCTCGTCGCGCAAGTCGGCAGTGACCTCTCGCTGCCGACGGTAATCGATCGTATGTTGAGCAGCGAGAGGTCTTGGAGGGCGGTGGCCTCCTTCTGCGGCGCAGTGATGCGTCAGAAGGAGGCCGCCGAGCGCACGAGGGAGGCCGACTCCGCTGCCGCACCTTGCAGGCGGCGGCGGGCCGGCGGGAGAGCGCGGCGGCAGAACCACGCCGTCCGCTTCCTCCCGCCGTGAGCGATGGGCCCCTAGCCGGGCACGGTGTGAGGGGGCGTTCGGGCCGTTGGGCGTGGCCCTTTGGGCCTTTTGTCGTGTTTCCCCTGGGAGTGCGTCCCCCGGGGGAGTCTTGGTTTTTGTCCTCCCCTCCCACTTCGACGAGTGGGGGAGTCTGGAGGGAGGAGGCCGCCGCCCAATTCCTTCACGGGAGGGCGGCGGCCGGGCATGCGCTCCGTCGTGGGCGCGCGCGGTCGTCTGTGGGGTCGGGGGGCCCCAACGTGCCGGTCCCGCGAGGGGCCGGTACGGGACGGCAGGTGGGTGCCTTTGCTCCCCGCGGGCACCCACCAAGAGGAGTTTTATACGCGGAGGCGCCCGGAGAGTTGCTTGGCTGAAACCCGGGCGTCTCCAGTATGCGTGTGGCGGGACAAGCGGTGGTGGTTTTAGTGGGTATGGGGGTCACGCACAACATCTCAGTGGCCCCGAGCCCCACATAACCCGGCGTCCCCCCCCTTGAAAAGGACGCTGGGTATGCGGTAACAGCATTTCCACCACCGATATCAAAAAAAAAAAAAAAAAAAAAAAGGTCCCTTTAGTTGGCGCGATAAGCTCTCGGAGGAGAGGTATGCGCGCAAACGCGTTGTGGGGGCGATCTTGCCGGTCTTCGATGCCTGGATGCAACGACGCGTAGGAAGTCTGACCTACAGACTCACACAGATACTTACCGGGCACGGGTGTTTCGGTGATTATCTGTGTAAGATTGGACGAGAAGCAACGGCGAATTGCTTTCACTGCGGAGGAAGAGAGCTGGATTCCGCATCGCACACGCTCGCGGTTTGCCCGTCGTGGGAGCCGGAGGGGCGGATCCTAGTAAAGCGGATCGGACGGAACCTCTCCTTGCCAGCAATCGTGTCAGCGATGCTGGGAGGAGACGTTGCATGGAGGGCCGTAGCCTCCTTTTGCGAAACTGTAATGGTACAAAAGGAGGCTGCCGAGCGGGATAGAGAGAGGACAGATCCCGCTCGGAGAAGAAACCGTCGTGGCGCTACCGTGCGTCAACACGTCGCACCGGTGAATGGTGCTCCCCTACCATAATGGGGCCTTAGGGGTTCTCATCGCCTTCTAAACGACCCTGAGGAGGACAATGGCTAGACGTGGTCTCCGGTCATTGAAGTAATACTCACAAGGCTGGTAGGGTATGTATAAGCAGACCCCGCGACGAGCTATCCCAGCGTAGCGTTAGCGAGGCCGCGGTTGTGTTCCGAACGGATATCCTGTGACCTCGCCAAACGCCGAAGGTGACCACCGAGGGCGTTTTAGTGGGTAAAAATCTCCACATAACTCTGACTTCCCCCCAGAAGGAGGAGTATCTTTTTGAAGATTTCCCCCCGAAAGGTCCCTTGAGATGTTGTGCGGAACCCCTTGTAACCCAAGCAAGTGTATCACTTACCATCAAATGAATCTTGTATTTACCTCCTCGCTTCTTCAAATAAAAAAAAAGTATTTATAACATTCTGGAGCAAAGTATATTTTCTATAGGATTTAATACCTTAATTTTGGTTTTAAGACCTTAAGATTTGGTGTGAACATATTATTTTTTTTTATAAACACTAATTTGGATATTTATAAACTTTATCTTTATAGGTCTTACTCAAGTATTTTTCTTTTTACTACAATATGGCAGGCAGTCAAAGCCTAGAAGTCGATGACAATTCTCAAAGCACTCCCATTTCAAATCTTGTTGAGTTGAAGAGTAAATTCTTTATGATTTAACGTATTTTGTAAACTTAATGAAAGCATTAAAAAGTTTAATATTATTTCCTTTCCTCTCTATACCTCCCCTACAAAAGGTTTCCGATTACTCTGTGTCGCAGATAGCCCAGATCATTCTTTGTAATGGGGTGCTTACTTGGAGAAAGATCGACGTTTTTATGATTGGTAAATTGTACCAATTATAATATAATAACCGAGGTTTTACTTTATACTAATAATTTTTCTTATTGATTATCGGAGAATTTTTATTAAGTAAATAACATTTTTTTTTCCATAAACTTAATTGCTTACGAAGTAAAAAGTAGAAAATTCGTCCCGAAGCATTATCAGTTAATAAACTGTTCATAAATAATAGACGATTTTTAAAGTCAATATGTGATTGTGGTCTGACGGCATGACTATTAACCTGTCTTCCAGGTACCATTGCAGTGCCTATTTCTGCTGCCAAACAGCAGTGTGCAAACGTTTTTGTGTTCTCGTTCAAAGAGTGCTGTTGGTAAAGTAACGGAGTAATGAGACTTAACATCATAACATTTTTGTCACAAAACTACGAACGCTAACCTCACGTTGTTATAACCGGGCGTATCACTTACCTTCAAGTGAACAATGCGCTCGTCTCGTTGTTCCGTTCAATAAAAAAAAAAAAACAGTACCGGATGTAGGCCATTAACAAGAACCTTTAATAACCAAATTTTTTGATAAAATAGCATCTGGTTACCGCACGTCGTTTTTTGACCAGCAGGATCCGGGCCTGATCAATTGGATCTATGATTACATTAACGTTGTCTTGCAGTTAAGATTGTTTGATTTTTAATTTAATAAATATATTTACTATTTCAAAAGTGGTCTAGGTCACTATAAAAATAACTAATTGGTGTTTGTGTGTACATATTACAAGTGTGGAAGGGTGTGAGATTTCCCGCTCAACAGTTCACGGAATACTAGTCAACCTCACCTGCTCGTGGTTCACCCTGCTAATTAACACACGAGGCTCTGACTCCCACCAACCCGCATTAGGCCAGCGTGGTGGACTGAAACCCTCTTAGTGACACCCTACCCGATCACTTGGGAATTATTGGTGGAGACCTTTTTACAGCAGTGGACGTTTAACAGCTGATGATGAAACATTACAACTTACTAGATAAAAATTAAGTAAATAGAGGTTTCTTAGTAACGTAGGTTTATTAAAAACGCCAAATTATTTATTGATATTGGCAGTATAGCTTATTGTAGAGATGTGAATCTTCGTCGATGTTGGATATTAGACTGATTCTTCCTTCCAATCCCGTAGGCCCAGATGCATCCAAAGATTTTGGTGTACAGTTTTCATGCACAATCTGCTGAAGTGGAGTTTCATATAGACCTTAGTGTATCGGAGACGATCCAAATCAAGGTGTTTTATACGTTAGGGATCCGTAACACCTTCGTATTAAATTTTTCCCTTAACTCACCAATGCATAGTCCAGTACACACGCGTTGGGCATCAACGATACGAGAAAAAAAAATATTATATAATTATATTGTCTTTTCTTCGGCACGCAAACTTGAAAATCGTGACGATTTTACATGTTACGGGAAATAGTTACGAAAATTTTTATTTCGTGAGAATTTTAAAACGGCTTGGAATGCGTACCGAAAATCTCCGTTAGGGTAGGTGGGGTAGCTTAGTAGGTAATTCGCGACATTTTTTAATTAATATTTTCTTAAATAACTATTACATATTTTATATATTCCCAAAGCCAATAGCATCTACTTATGAAATGTCGCGAGAGAATAACGCAGCTAGTAGAGAAACCAGCCGTGATGAATCTTTATTGGTAGAGGTCGCAAATCTTCTTGCGTCATATCCTTAACTAGAAAATTAACACGGTTATAGAGCCATATAAGTTTGCTTTATGTCTCCAAAGCTGGCTATACAGCACTACGTCTAAAACTTTGATTAGAGTACGTCAGTTACACGCGCAACTTCCGATGAATTTCCGACACGAAACACCGCCATATCAGATTAGCTTCTAACTAGTTATCTCCGAACCTACAATAATCTTAATTGCTGCTCATATGAGAACGTTAATAATCAATAGGAATTATCGTAGTAGTCTCTTTTTCTCAGTTGATGTTAATTCTACCTCGTGTTAGACTTTATTTGAGGACACAACGGCAACAGTCATTAGCGTTCACATTAGACAAAAAAATAAGCACTGCATACGCTAACTCTCAACAACCCATCTAAATAATAATCTTATGATATATAAATACCAATAATATCTAAATTTACTATAAATTCATTTGATATAATCGGTCTCGTCACTTAGTTGAATAAAAAAAAACTAGCGGAAACTACTTTATTCTCTAGCGAACATATTGCGCAACTAGCGCCGCCACCCAGAGTGGCGCGAAATGGAACTATTCGGTGCTTCATCATCATCATCAGCCGATAGACCTTCACTACTGGACGTAGTCCTATTTCTGTGCATCTTACAGATCAAAGGATCAGGGTAAGTATAATCCTAGTGTGCATAAAATCAAGATATGAAGATCAGAAAAGCAATGCCACTCCTATAAACCGTCTGATTTAAAGAGCTGTGAATAATAGCACAATTATTATTGCATTGGATTGGTCTATTTATTTTAACACCATAACAAATGGTAAATTGCGTATTTTATAAACCTATTCATCGTTCATTTTTATTTTGCATATCTGGATATCAGTGTTTTAAATTAATTAAAGATTGGTAGTTTCTCCGCAAAGTATTTTGGTAGAAAAATTAAAATAATCGCTAAGGATTGCTGTGTCAGCAATTTAGATTTAACTAAAAAGAAAGTCAATGCTATACTTCCTTTTAAAAAAATCTTGTGTACTCCTCTGATAATTAAAATGCAGTATTAAATCTAATAAATAATTGGTTTTTCTGCAGTATATATTGTAATCGTAGGTATGGGTTTGTTGCCTTGCAATCGAAGTGGTGGTGCACAGTGGTGCACATATTCATTCCATAGAAATAAGAAAATTGGGCTCAAATAACGATGGAGTAACTGACCTGACTCCTGTTTATTAGTGGGAAAACTCTGTGTCGTATCACCATAACTCCAATCTAAAGGTTTCACAGCTGTATAGATTTTTTTATGTTATATCTATATATTTTATTACGTCGTATTTCAAAAGAAACTAATACGGAAAAGGTTCCGCCATTAATAAGCTAAATAAAATTAAGGTTATAGACCACAAGAGTGGCTAAGGGTGCATTGGGAGAAAGTGACATGTGCACGACACAATTGTTGGTTTTGGAGGACTTAGAGAACTATGGTAGACGAGTACTAGATTTATTACCTTCTCTCAGTGTTCAGACAAATAACATAACTTAATCCTGAAGATTAACTTTAAAAAAATTGGAATGTAAGCAAGTACTGGTGCTAGGTCTCTTTTGTCGGAGATCGTGTAAGTAGGTACTCCCGCAGCGCCTATTTCTGCCGCTAAACAGTAGTGTGCAAGCTGTTCTCTTCTGTAGTGTTCCTGTTTGAAGAGCGCTGTAGCTAGTGTAATCACGAAGGTAACGAGACTCAACATCCTATGTCTTGTGCAGTGAATACCATCGTAACGAGCGCAACGTTGTTACGGGCGGGCGTAAACTTACCATCAGGTGAATGTCTCGATCGTCATGTCGCTTAATAACAAAAAAAAATTGTGTCCAATCCGCTTTGAAAATAATATTTTATAGTAGTCATCGAAATATAACCTATGTACGAGATTTAAATCTATCTTTGCAAACAGGTATGGGGTTAATCTGGAATTTCATAACAGCTGAAATTCTATAATACATTGCGTACTGGCCTTTGTCCAGCAGTGGACGTCTTCCGGCTGATTGGATTGGATTGGATTGGATTGGATTGCGTACTACAATTTTTTTTATTTTTATAGAGTTTAATGTATTTGTGTTAATTACCTTTATCTCAAATATTAAGACTACAAATGTCAGAAACAGTAAAATGGAAAGTAATTTGTCTGGCGGTCCCCGTTGTCGGAGACCGTTTAAGTAAGTACCAAAGTATCGCTTATTTTAATATTGAAGGTAGTTGTAGCTAGTGAAATTACTGGGATAAATAGACATCTTATTAACGGCGAGCGCAATGTGGTGCTGTGTATAGCATCTTAACTAGCGCCACATCACGTTAACGTCTGGTTCGTCTCTTCGCTTTGTCGAAAAAAAATTCATAATTAATCATTTTTTTTATTTATATGGATATTGAAAACTAATATAATAATCGATAATGAATGGATATTGATGTTTTTTTTAAAGACTAACGCTTGACTACTATCCCACCTGACGGCAAGCTTGTCTAGAAGTAGCCTATTCACTGTTCCTCTAAATATCTCCACGTCATATCAGGCCGGAAACAATGACGCCGGCAGACTGTTCCAATCCTCAACTGTTCTCATTAAGAAGAACGAATCGAAACGCTTCGACCTAATGCGTGGGATCTCGACAACGTAGGGATGAATGCCTGCGGGGTGTCTGTATGTCCGGTGGCAGAAGGGCGATAGGGGAATCAAATCACATCAGTGAAATAAATAATGATATTTTACTTTACTACCATTTTACAAAAGCATCTTTAAAAACACTGTAAGCAAATGAAAAACAGCAAAGTTTAAAGCAACGATCACCTAGTTATCAAATTAAGTGAAACACCTGTTGGGTAACGACAGTAAGTTGTATTGTACAACTTAGCGAGTGGGCCCGCTTCGATTGCATTGTTGATGCGTAACATTAACTTGCAACTTAGGCGTTGTTTTTGTTCTTATTGATAATAGAGATCGTCTCTTGAATTTAAAAAGAAGCTATTTTTAGGTTTAACTCAATATATGTAGTTTGGCTATTTATAACTTAAAAGTTTTCCCTCAATTTTCAACTTCTTGATATAGCTTACCGCAAACGTAGGCTGATGACAAACATCAGGCGAAGACAGATTTAATTTTTTCAGATAAATAAAAATAGGATCCCTTTAAGAGTTCCCAAGGTTGATTTTGGAGGACAATATTGTTGGAAAACGTGCACCCACAAAGGGGTAAAAGTGGTTTGATAACATAAAAAAGTGGACCGGGATAAATACCATCAGCTAAAAAGAATAGCTGAGAATCAAATTAGTTTTCTTAATCTCATCGTCAAACTTCAATTTGAAAAGGATACTTCACGATGATGATATTCTAAACCCTGATCAGTCGTTCAGGAGCTGTGTTGCCGGAGACAGATAGTCAAACAAATATAGATGATAGACGCTAAAGTAAAATTTATAACACCACATTTTATAGTTTATGGTAACAAGTGTCTAATTGTAATTGTTGCTCGGTTCTTCTCTCCTGTTATATGGTGGAATTAATGATATCAGTCTTCTGTGAATTAATGACTGAATTTCGTGAAAAGGCAATGAAATACATTTTAATTTATAAATTATTTAATGCACATAACATATATAAAAATAATTAATATTTGGTACACCAAACAATTATAAGTTAACAGTTTATTAGTACTAATATTTATGTATTTGACCACAAGAAAATCCCTAGCATTAATATTATCTATGTTTTGAATAGAGAGGAATGTCATACCTACCCAGACTTATAATATTTTTACACAAGTCTTATCTAAGTCTAGACATAAATATTTGACATTTTCCTTTAAAATTATAACGGCTGTAGCTTATTTTTTTAGTTATTAGAAAATGTACAATGCGTCGAGAATAATGAAAAGCGGGGAAAATATTTAGAATATATTAGACTAGACTACTACTCATGTTTTTTGTATTAATAATTTAAGGAACATTTACAGGCAAAAACATTTGTGGATCCCCTAGTTTTGGCTCAAAACGAATATTTACTTTTGTGTCACCGTCGCCTACTTCAAGGAAGCTGTTCCAATCTAACATCCAATAAAAGCCATTTTTTCTTGGCGGTGGCAATACGGAATCGCCCGGTACTTCTGGGGCTGCACCTCCAAATGAATCTTCAAGATCAGCTATAGACGCGCCTTGGTCATTGTCTATAGCAGGCGGAGAGTCCTTGAAAACACTGGCTGCAGTTGTGGATTCCTCTGTAGTAGTCGCAATATTAATCGAATCTTCGTTATTTGTTGTATCATTAACTTGTCTTTTGTTCTGTTCGACTTCAACAATAACTTTTACGTCATCTACGGGACTGGGGCCCTTTTTTAGTGGTATAACTTTTATAGAATCGTAGTCTATAGGTTCGTAGTTAGGTGTAGATGTAAATGCTTTAGATTTCCTCGGTGTTGGTAAATCGTAAGGAAGTACCGCATCTTTTATTTCAGACGCTGACGTGTCTAATTCAAACGGATATTCCGGGGGCAACGGTTCGTACAAGAAGTTCGTTTTTGAAACTTCTTTGTTTTTTGTTGATGAAGGTTTATTGTCCGATGGCGATATTAAATCATAAGCTAACAAAATACTTTCTGGCAGTTGAACAGATTCGTCTATGATTTTTGCCGGAGGCAGAGGTTTGAATCCATCGAGTGGTAGCAAAAAGTTATCCTGGCCTGGATTACCTTTTAAACCATGAGCATTCAAAAAAGCTTGTAGTTCTGCTGGAATATCGTGCTCAATTTTATTTGCCTTTACATTAGTATCTAATTTTATATTGTTGTTTAGTTTTTGCGGTTGTATAGGTTTTTTGGTCACTTTGGGTTCTGGAACTATTTCTACGCGCGGTGGTCTTGTATACAATTCTTGTAATGACGATCCATCTCGAGGTGTATAAGGCAATACTACCGTTAGTTTAGTAGTTGCACTTTTTGTTGTACTTTCTATAATATTTGTTAATGTTGACTCTGACGTGGTGAGACCTTGTGGTACATTTTTTGTTACACCTTTTGCTTGAGTAACAGTTACAGATTTAGTTTCTTGATTTTTCAAAACTGTTTTATTCCTATCTTCTATATTTAAGTTTTTGAGTAACAATTTACTCTTAGCATCTTCAGCTCTTATATCGTTTAATAATTGAAGTATCTCTTCGCGTGTTAATCTCGGAAGTAAGTTATTTGATTTTAATATACTCTCAACTTGCTGTACAGTTTTTTCCACATCTACTGCTCCTTTACAAATTGCGATTAAGAGAGCTGCTATGAAGAAAGACAGCTTCATTTTCTGGAAAGAAAAATTAATAATTATAAAAAACATGTTTTTTTACATTTTAATTCATTTCAGTTTTGTCTTTGTTTTCTTAATTTGGACGAAATATTAATTACGAAATTTATTAAAACTTTTTAAATGAGTTCTATGGGGTCTTTTACAGTTCAAAGTGTAGATAGAATCCACATTCGTATTTCTGAATTTAATATTTTTCTAAAGCGGATTACGAGATTATAATGAGTAATATTCTTATACTTGCAATGTTAATTTTAAATAAATTGTTAAAATTATGTAAAACATAAATGAAGCCTACATAAATATTTTCCTGTCCTCCGCTACCGTATAATAGTACGCAGCGGAGTCCAATACCAAATATGCGCCCGAGGAGCGAATTAACTATTTCTTAGCTCTCATGGCTTCTGAACAACGGATTGAAGAGATCCGTTGCCTAGGTGAGAACAAGAACCCGAGAGGAAAACATGATGTATGTAAGCAATATCAAAAGGGAAGGGATGGATGCTTAGTGGGTCGCGGATATGCGAAAGCATTTAAGTGGCCCCACCGTAAAGCAACGGTGGAATATCGTGGCGGTTTTAATTGGTGTTGATCCACTTTAAACATTATTAGCGCTATGAAGACAGGTATGCGATTGCTTTTCTCGTGCATAAATAAAAAAAGGTGAAAATAACTTTATAAGGTATATATATATAAAAGACAGTGACCTACTTCCACTGCAATGGGATATTTCGCGGAAGAACAAGTAATTAGTGACTAACGAAACTTTGAGGTCGACAATATTTCTATAATGATGACATAAATAGATTGTCTGTTAAATTATTAATAATTCAATTGTATTGTTTTACCTATTGTTTCCCATCATCACATTGCCAAAATGCATACATTAATGTAAACAATTGAAGAATGAGCTTGACGTATGCCCATTTCGATTGTATTAAAAGAGCGAAGGTATTATGAATTCATGTCCTTTATTGATAACCAAACCAAAAAGATCATTCATTGAATTTAGGTTACAAATGTCAAATACATCATCATCAACCGATACACGTCCACTGTTAGACATAAGTCTCTCCCAAAGATCCTCAATACGATTGGTCCTGCACTATCGGCATCCAGCGGCTTCCCGCGTTACGCTGAACACCAGGGGCTCTCGGTTGTAGGGATCTAGACCATTTCCTAGCACGCTCGCCCAATGCGATTGGTAGGCGCCAGAGCCTCGTTTGATAATCATCAGGGTGCACCACGAGCAGGTGAGGTTGGCTTGGGTCGCGTGAGTTATTGTGCATACCGAACACGTATTCATAAATTATTTGTATTTAAAAAAAATCGGAATGGCATCTTCTTATGATAGTATATTTATCATAAAAGGAAAAATTTACGTATCTGTTGTATCTAGTAAATTTATGTTCAATGTAGGATATCTATCGCTATTGAATACTGGGAAATGATCCCGCGTGTGCCTTTAACTACAATTTTATTACTTCCTAAGTAACATAACTCAAAATGAATTGTCTGTAGAGGTACGAACAATGATGACATAATACGAGTATCTATTGTTGGAAGTAATTCAATGGAGGCCTAATAAGTTAGGAAAATATGTATCCTGTCCAATTCCCTTCAATACGCCTTAAACAATACGGCACTCATTCATTTCACAGATTGTGCGAAACTTTTTGGGTCAATATTTAGTTTAGGCAACTCTCCTTTTGTGCCCCGAAGTTGGCTCCTTAATTATACAGTGAAATGAAGAATTTATTTGGTTATTCAATAAAAGATGAAACGCGAAACGAACCGGAGTTCGTTGCGCAATGATTATATTGCGTTTGTGACTTTCTTACCTTGTTACCGGTGAGTTTTAAAAGTAGGCAATTGCCTTATTCGCTTGTGCGAAATGTGAGACTAAGTTCAACTGCCTTTGTATCCACGTCTCAATCAACATAGAGTAACAAAAACTTGATATGCTAAAAAAATACATCTCGATGGATATTTGTCGGTAAATTAACAAACAAATCAAAACTAGGATTAATAATGATCGTATTCGATAATGGCTTTTGCAATACATTTAAATAAACACCTAATTTATTTTTAAGAAACTAATACTAAAATAAATTAAACTTGTATATGATAACAATAAAAGCTCCAGGTCATCCCCGTCCGATGGAGTGGCGCGCTGGAAGGTGAGGGTTATTATTTGTGCCATATGGTTGCCGGTTCTGAGGTTTCAAGTGGTTTCCGTTAGATTTTTTGATAAATCTCTAAAAAGGTTAAGGATCCCAAGACCCTAACGTTTCTATTCCAAACGATTCATACGAAATCATCGCTAACGCATTCATACTTGCTCCGCGTGAGGTAACTATTATGTAAGTGAATATATTTATACAATAGCATATATGACACATATAACGTAATATCTAATAAAATTTACATATATATATAGCTTGTGTAAAGTCTAATGAATAACAATGGGAAAGTATGTTAACGATAGCAGCGTCTTTGCGATGCCGTGCTATCAGCATATGGAATTAATAACGTCGCACATAGCATACGTTATAGCAGACGGAGCGTGGAGACGAGATAACTGCTATTTGATATCACGATTCATTGTCTTGAAATTGTTACGGTGAAAGTGCAGAGACACACATGTATCGAAGATACGCAGTCATCTGGTAGATGGTATACGGGTCACCTACTTAACTTTATTAAACGGAGTGTTTGTTTAGATGTTTATGCTGTTTGTCTTGAAGACGTCTTTTACAGCTTCACCAGATTGAGCGGATCCGGAATGTTTAAAAAATTATAAAAGTACAAGAAGTTTTCAACCAACTCAACAGATGGCGCCACCGTGAACAATAGATCACGCTATAGTTTATCATAGCGAAAATCGTTATAAAGAATATATATTTTTTTGTATAGTGATTTAAATCAACAAATCATTACTGAGTATACTATTGTATCAATTTACTGGATTACTCTGACTCTTTCTGGATCTTTGTAACACCAAGACTTTGGGTCATTAAACAGTTACCTAGACAATAGCCTGTCAAGAAGTATACAACTGTATCTATCAACTGGATCTCTCTGGATCTTCCTAATACTGTTGTAATGTTCGCTACACTATCAAAAAGGATAACGAGACTCAACACCTTAAGGATCAAGGCGACGAATGCAATTTGGTGCAGTATATACCAACCTAACTAACGCCACGTGTTCATAGGTGTATCACTTACGATCAGGTGAACGTTGCCGCTCGTTTCGTTTCCATGATTTAGAAAAACATTGTTAAAGTAAGCATGCACTTTTCACAAAGACCTTTAAAGTATGAATAATGGTACTGGAGTTAATTTATCTATAGATACTGTTCGTACTAGCGGGAAATTTATTTAAAAAAAAATTACGTTGGCTATATTGGGTATTGTTTGTGTGGTACTTGTATCCATTATGTGAGAACGATTATAATTTTTTATTCAATGATTGCTTATAAGATGTATACACAGAGACGTAAGGCCACGCTTACATGGGACAGGAGTGAAAGGTGGCCCGACCTTCTAGCGTTAGTAATCCTTGGTCCGTCGGCAGCGGCTGCTGACGATTACTACCACAAAAAATCATCAGTAGACCTTAAAGACTGGTTTTGGTTTGTTTCTCTTTTAGCGTGTTATGTAATATTCGTATTGTGCAATATTTGTATACTTCTATATGTTACACGGTCACGACGTGAGGTAATAGACAATTAAAACATTTTTTTTTTTTATCGAAGGAAGTGACGAGGCTAGTAGGACATTCACTGATGGTAAGTGTTACGCCTGTCCATAACAAGGCACTAGCTAGGATGTTATACACAATACCACATTGCTCTCGACGGCTTGAGACCAAAGACGCTAAGTCTCATGACCACAGTAATTTTACTAAGTACAGCGCTCTTAAAAATTGTAACAGTAATGTTTGCACACTACTGTCTGGCAGTAGAGTTGGATGCTGCAGAGATATCTATATATCTATCAATGGATGTTATACTTATTATCTCTACCTTTGATATTTCATAAATGATGTAATCATATACGTTTGGAGGGACTTTTATTATTCACCAATGTTACATGTTAAAGTTTTTTAATGTGAAATGATACGATATTTTACAAAGGTACAACATGGCAGATTACCGATAACTGGAAATAATGTATCAGATTGGATATTATACGAAACGGAAGCATATTTTACTGTTTCAATATAATTAACTTTGATATCAGACGAAGCTTCTTATATTTTTTTTTTCCATTAAACTTTTTACAGACCTGCTGAAAAGAAAGTATTAAAAACGTAATTAAACCATTCAGATGTCGTTTAGTGAGTAATTACGTGATCAAGTAAGTACTGGAGAAAGTTCAAAACAAAAAGAAGTTATAAAGGGAAGTAGAAAAGGCGCCGTAGTGCTTTGAAGACGGAAACGAAAATGAAACTTACAAAGAAAATGGGACTTTTTTTTTTGTCGGAAATGTAATAACAGTGCGTAGTTCTTTGCTTAATTATTTTTATTAATATAAAAGTTCTGATAAGTCTGAAGTGTTTAACGACAAGAAACATCTTATATAATTCAATAACACAGTCGCACTCACAGTCAGTCACATGTATATATTTATTCAATGTTATATAATATAGTAACGGATAATTGGTATATACTTATGATTATCATCAGAATAGGTTCAGTAGTAGAGATTTTAGTAAATGACAACTTCCGATGTCAGCTAAATTTCTGTGCGGTAAAATTTTTACTCTCATCCGTCTTTCAGAGGGCAAAGAAATTTTACAGTGCCGTCTAGTAAGATGTTATAAAATAAGGAAAGTAAGAGAAACATTAAAAAAATAAGCATTTTAAGCAAAAACAATTGTCATCAAACTATATTCTACAGGAATTTAAATGTATCAATATATAAGGTTGGAAAATATCTCCCTTCCGCTTTTTTGCTCTTTATTCAATGCTTTATAAAAAGTGTTACAGTAATCGGATTTAGTTCAAATATGCGCCGTTTTGTTCGATAATCTGTATCCATCTAGACGGCAACTTCATAATACCTCCCTTGTAGAAGCCCCCCTCCTTATTTGCGAAGAACTCGGACAGCCACTTTTCATAAGCCTCTTTTGAGTTCAACTTTACACCACCAAGGGCGTTCACCATGGACAGGAACAGGTGGTAATCACTTGGCGCTATGTCCGGGCTATATGGTGGATGCGATAAAACTTCCCATCCGAGCTCCCGTAGCTTCTGACGAGTCATCAACGAAGTGTGTGGTCTGGCGTTGTCCTGGTGGAACACTACACCCTTCCTGTTGGCCAATTCTGGACGCTTCTGGTCGATCGCCTGCTTCAAGCGGTCCAGTTGTTCGCAGTAGATGGTAGAATTAAGCGTCTGGCCATATGGGAGCAGCTCATAGTGGATGATTCCCTTCCAATCCCACCAAACACACAGCAAAACCTTCCTGGCCGTCAATCCCGGCTTGGCCACTGTTTGGGACGATTCACCGGCCTTCGACCACGACCGTTTTCGCTTGATATTGTCGTATGTGATCCATTTTTCGTCGCCAGTCACCATCCGCTTCAAGAATGGGTCGAATTCGTTCCGTTTCAGCAGCATATCGCAGGCGTTGATTCGGTCCAGAAGGTTTTTTTGCGTCAAATCATGCGGCACCCAAACATCAAGCTTTTTTTTGTATCCAGCCTTCTGCAGATGGTTTAAAATGGTTTGGTGACTAACTCCCATCTCCTGGGCGATGTCACGAGATGCCACATGCCGGTCTAACTCGATGTAGTCCATGATTTGATCGGTATTTGTCGTCACAGGTCTTCCGCCGGCTGGCTTATCCATGGTGTCGTTTTCACCGGTTCTGAATCGTGGAAACCATTCCTCCGCGGTTCGAAGTGATAGAGTACCATCCCCCAAAACACCATTAATCTCACGGAACGTTTCTCTAGCGGATTTGCCTTTAACGAAGGAAAACTTTAAAATAGCGCAAATTCGGCGTTAGTGAACTCGCATGTTTACACGTCTATAACTGTTGAACGCAATATCCAAACTAATTATGCATAGCGTCGTTTTGTAGGTTATGTCAAGACCTTTCAAATTATGTATAGTATTGCCAGATACGAGCTCTGTAGCGCTTTGTACATAGCCGCGAAATTCAAAAGACAAAAAGGCGGAAGGGAGATATTTTCCAACCTATTATTTAGGCTGTAGGTTTCTGTTACAGGAGACCGTGTTCCGGCTTGGAACGCGTTGAAGCTATTGTATTTCCAGCGGTAAGGACACAACATCTTACGTCTCAAGGCGACAAGCACAATGTGGAGCTATGTCTTGTTCAGCTGATAGATGTCTACCGCTGGACATAGACCTCCCTCAAAAATCCCCACATCGATCAGTCCGCATTCAGCGTCTGCCCGCAACCTTTATTCGTTTGTAAGGGTTCATGGGTGGATTTGGGCCATTTCCCATCACGCTGGCCCAATGTGGGTTGGTGGGAATCAGAGCCTCGTCTGTTGATATTAGCAGGGTGCACCACGAGCAAGTAAGGATAGCTAGGGTCCTGTGAGTTGTTATGCGGGACTTATTGTTATAAGCAGACGTATTACTTATTATTAGATGAACGTCTCGCTCGTGTCATCGCTTCGTAGAATAAAAAAAAAATTACAGATATAGACAAAATATAAGGTATTGTACATTGGAAATAACTTGGACTTTTGTTTTCGCCCGTAACGATGAACACAGCGTTAATTGCTTTTTTTTTAACAGCCTATTTACATCCCTATTGTTGGGACTCAGTCCTACCCTCAATATGAGGGCGATGGGCCATAGTCACCACACGGGCCCGATGCGGATTGGTGACTTCACACTCACAGAATAAATTCTAATTCATGTGCAGGTTTCTTCGCGATGTTTTCATTCGCTGTTGTTACAAAAGTTCACAAACGTACATAACTTTAATATTAAAGTCATCGGTACATGACGAGATTCGAACCCGCGACCTTCGGAATGAAGTCCGTTAGGCCAGCGAGCTACAACTGTAACTGTAAATAAAACATGAATATTGATACCGCTTTGTAATAACTCCTACCCTAACATCAAGGAGCAGGTGTTTGTGCAAGAACATGTAATCCATCAAAGTGAAGAAACTATGTTATTCGTTGGAGCAGACGTAAACGAAATGTATCTTACTTATTCGCGATACTTGACGTGTGCTTACACAAAACATGGGGTTTATTATAACATATATTATATCCAAGGATCCTTTACTATTTTTCGTAATAACTTATTGACTGATAATGCAACAACTGTGACACGTTTTATAACTATTACTCATAACACATGATCTTTGCAATTACTGCTAACTGAACTAGTTATAGCTATATACATGCTTGGTTAAAGATTAAAAATAGATGCTGTTGAAGGAATCAACTTCATTTGAAAGACACTCACTGTTAAGTAAAGATCTGCATAACATTCAGTATTGCTCCTCCTCCATCAATCCTCTATGTCCTCATCACTTCTCATCAATATTTTCAGCTATATATGTGACCTTAGTTCTCTTACGGATCTATTAAATATATAAAGCCTCAAACATTTTTCATTGCTTTCTGCGTTATTTTGGACCTTTTTATAAGGTCTATTGTAAATACTATTTTTGTTATTTTGCCTAAATACCTACAAAGAAAACGGCCTTCTCTACTACTTTGAATATAAAAATTATTTAGTACACATTTTTTTTTATTCAACTTAGAGACGAGACGAATGGTACATTCGTGGTGGTAAGTGAAACGCCTGCCCATAACAACGTGGCATTAGTTAAGATGGTATTCATAGCACCATATTGTGTTCATTGCTTTGAGACATGTCTCTTTACCTCAGTAATTTTACTAGCTTCAGCGCCCTTCAATGCGGAACAGTAATTTTTTCACAGTAATGTTTGGCGGCAGAAATGGGAGCTGCGGTGTACCGCCAATACAGTTCACACAGTACTATTGAACTCACTCAACTTGTTCACAGTTGTTTCTATAGTAATATTGATTTTGTTTACTGCAGTGTGTCTGTGTGTGTATGTGTTTATGTGTGTGTGTCAATAAGAATCAATCCTATTTCCGCATAAATTAAATTCTAACAACGCAACGCCTTCAAAGTTAATTTCATACGCGCCGTAACCCGCAACGTTTTCGCAACTGGCTGTGTTTATTGTTTAACCTCAAGATTCATTGGCTGGATGCCGACATCAAATTAGAGGGTCGCAGTTCGTTGTTCTTCGGCGAACAATATAACACAGATGTTGTGAACATTTTCGAAACTAAATTGTTACGAATACATTATTTCTCCTTGTGTACTTTATATTAATTGTTTTCCTTTATAACGCCCCATAATTACGTTAAAATACAATGAATCCAGTGGCGCGTGTATATATAAATATACATAAGCACCTAAGAAACCTTATAATAATGTATGTCCCTTAAACTATTATAATAATAATTTCTTATTAACTTTAATTAACATAATTGCTTAGATGAGATATCGACAATTTGACATACAGATCGAAAAACTTCCTTTTTCATTTGAAATTTATTCTCAATAACTATATCTGCTATTTCCTCACAACAAATTGGCTAAAATCAATATTATTAAAAAAAATACTGCAGTCGACTATAATCATACAAAATTGTTAAAGTAAATGAGACTGATAGTAATGCTATATTGTAATATGAAATGAATCAAACATTACAACAACATATACACGTCATTAATTAAACTAATAAAATAATCTCTCTTCCTAGCTATTATCCAATATGATGGTGGGATCAACTTTATAGCTATAGCTAATAAAATAATATATGACTTTTGATTGAAGCCAAAACGAATATACCAAAATATTTATATAGGATAAAACGAACGAATCTGTCCTTGTGTTGTCTTTCCAAGACAAACCTTGCTTATACAGTGATGTTGACAATTGTAACAATTCTTAATGCGTAACAATCAAAATCTTTATCGAAAGCTCAGCTCCAAGCTTTGTGCGGATCAACCATAAATCACAAGACCATTGAATAGTTTGATCATACGTATAACGTACAGTATCATCGCTGCACTAACATTAACTAGAGTCAATTACATTTATATTAATAAGGTTTTATGTGTAACTAAATGTTACGTAAACATATAGTTAATGAATAAATACAATGATCTTTAATGACTTCGATAAAACTGATCTACCGGTATGGCATTAATCACATAATATTCATTATAAATCAATCTTCGTCCGTATACATGTGATACATTGATCTCGTAACATGGACAAAATAAGACTTATTAAATATACATAGAGAAATAACTAGAACTCGAATGATACCGATTATATAATGTATTATGTATTACATCTATGTTATTTATATACTAGAATAGAATAGAAAAGAGTTCGTATAACTACACAAAATATAACTAAATATACGTTAACATTCATATAAATCGAATATTTGTAATAGTACAACAATAGGCATAAAGCAATGGCCTTTATCCTTATTTCTAGATTTGAGACCATTATTTATATTATATACATCGCTGTAGAACCTAGGTTCAGTACACATGCCCCATAGGAACAACACTGTTCAGTCTTGGCCAAGGAAGAGACAGGGGTAAAAAAATGTAAATGGTATGAAGCAAATATGATAATAGTAACATAATTGATCTAGACTAGTAATTAAATTAATTGAAATATATCGTTAGTGATCAAATAGAATAATTTATATAGCTTGTATTCATAGCTTTAATGGATACTTGGCAGGAGAAGGACATCACCTTTACGATCGTAGAGCACTAGTTTTAAGCAATAGCATTATTTGTAGAAGAGTTTTTTGTACTAAATATATGTCGATGTATGTGTGGTACAAAACTCGTGCCGAAATGTGGAGTATTAGAAAATTATCCAAGGCTTACTCTGGGTGCAACTACCGTGTTATACTGTAAATATAATACGTTGAAACACTTGCTCAACCTTTACCTTCAAGTAAAAGCCGTTAGTCAAATCGCAATCATTTACGGAGCAACGTCATGAGGAACCTACCGTAGCCACGGAATACAAACACTTTCACAACACAGACACTTTCTTCGCGCCGGGCGACGGCCTCGCTACTGCGCCCGCGCCGGCCACCACTCTGCACCTCCCCCTACTTACGTAAATTGACCTGTCACTGGTTCACGCGTTACGTAGTGAAGGTAAAACATTCGCAGTCGACACAATTGGTATTCAAATTATTCCCGCATTACGTAATTTTTATTTGTCATTGAATCGAAACGGATTCACTTCCCGAACATTAGTTATACGAATCAGTGATTATTCATACGACACCGATGTAATATAAATAGTTTCTATCGGAATCAGTTAAAACCTTCCCGAGCATTTTTTTTTTTATTCACTTGATGGTAAGTGATAGCCCCACATTCAGCTCGTCGCCGTAACATATTAAGTAGCGTTACGTCAGTAATTTCACTAGTTACAACACCGTTCAAACCGGAACACGGTTATGTTTACACACTACTGTTTGCAGATATAGGCGCTGCGGTAGTGCTCACATAGACAGTAGGTATATTATTATATAGATATTGGTGTAAATATTAAAACTATTATAAAGCACCTTGTTAATTACAAATAATTATTAAAAAAAAATTGCTAGTGTAAATACGGATATGAAATTTTATTAAAAGTAAATGGACCAGCTGTGAGGAAACCGTCCAACGCATACTGCTGACGAGTGAAAGTGAGCGCCGGTGGCGATGCGCCCGCGGGTTCAGTACGCGGAAGTGAAGTCAGCCGTTGCACAATCCACACCACAGCGACTGTAACCTTCGGCCATTTACCGCCAGCGACATCCTGTACATACGTATCCAGACTACTGGACAAACGGAAGCGATTTACTTGTTTTTATTTTTATAATATATACTAGCTGTTCCATGCCCGCTTTATTGGCCGTAGTAAATTACACCGTTGAATTTCTGTAGTGACCGTTACTATAGCAACCGCATAAATAGCACAAGATGAAAATGTTTATAAAAGTTAATTAGATAATAAATGTGAAGGATATATGAAATTCAAAAAATAAACAGCCTCTCTTCTTCGTCGGTATCACTCTTGACAGAGTGGTCATGATCACTTCCAGGTGTCGGTAGCATACTTAACTATACGCCATTCCTCTCTGATGTCCGCCTTTCTGGTGTATTCATATAGTGGCAATGATGATGAGCAATTTTTACTACCGCCTTTATCTGGTCAGTCCATCTCATAGGCGTTCTTCCTCGTGGTCTGGTACCCAAGATCAGAAGTCGCTCAATAGCTCTCTCCCCTCGGCGGCATACGTGGCCGAAAGGGTGAGTATAGGAGACTGTACCAAAGAAAAACAGCTTATAACCATCACGTTCCCGTGTCGATACGTTCACTTGTTTTCACGTGATTGGCAAACAAGCAAAACCTCTTTACATTATATATACATACTATGGTAGGTCTCTGTTGTTGCACACCGTCTAGGTAGGTACCACCGCAGCGCCTATTCCTACCGCCAACCATTAGTGTGTAAACATTACTCTGTTCCGGTTTGAAAGGCGCTGTATCTAGTGAAATAGCTGGGATAAGGAGACTTAACACCCTACGTCATAAAGCGACAAACACAATTGGGTATTGTGTATCAGATCTCAACCAGCGCCACTTTGTTATGGGCAGGCGTGTCACTTACCATCAGGTGAATGTCCCACTCGTCTCGTCACTTCCTGTAATAAAAAATGGGGACAAATGACGAAGATCAAATACGCAGAAGAAGTGTACTTTGTGGGACACATTATAAGAGGCCTATGTCCAGCAGTGGACATCCATCGGTTGAAATGATGATGACACAAGAGTATTACTCTACTGGTGGTAGATCTCTGTTGCCGGAGACCGTCTAAATACCATCACAGCTCCAATTCCTGTCGCCATACTCCTGTCTGCAAACATTTCTATGTTCCGGTTTGAAGGGCATTGAAGTAATTATTAACTTTATTTTCATTAATTAAACGTTAATACTGTAACGAGACTTACGTGTCAAGCGATGAGTATAATGTGATGTAGTGTATATCATCTTAACTAGCGCCGCATTGTTAATATTGAAATTAATGAAAGAGATGTGAACAAATTCATAGCAAACAAATCTCATATAAATGTCAATAACAAAATTAGTCGGTTCTCTCCTAAAGCAGCACAGGCTTCCTCACTCGAGTTGTTTTTCTGAGAAGAGTAGACAAAATGTAAATGTTGAGCTGTGTTGCTACTTTACATTCATGTGTATAATTTACACAGCTGCCGCACACTTTAAACCGGAACAGAGTGATGTTTGCATACAATTGCTTGGCGGCAGAAGTTGGAGCTGCGGCAGGTGAGATTTTTTATTCATTAAGTAGATATAGAGTCCACTCGTGGTAGGTCTCTGTAGCCGGAAACCGTCTAGGTAGATACCACAGCAGCGCCTATTGCAGCCGCTAAACAGTAGTGTGCAGACATTATATTCCGGTTTGAAGGGAGTTGTAGCTAGTATAAATTACTTGGGTAAGGAGACTTAACATCCTACGTCTTGAGGTTGTGTATATTAGCGTGAGGTGTAAGGAGTCTAGCACAACAACTCACAGGACCTCAGCCTGACCTGCTTGCGGTGTACCATGCCAATCAACAAACTAGACTTTAGCTTCCATCAACCCGCCTAGGGTCAGCGTGGTGAGAACTGGCTCAAAACCCTCCATATGATACCTTACAACGGATTGTCTCTATTGCCCGGTGGTGCAAGCGGCATAGGACCTATCGATGTAAGGATCTTTGAGGGGATAAACGACGAGACGGCTGTCTTCACTCTGCGAGAGGTATGCAAGAAGGAAATGGGATAGGGTAAGGAAATGGGAGAGAAAAAGTATGGAAGATAAGTTTTGGAATGATAGAGAAGGATGAAAGGAGAGTATGAGGAACAAACGTTGTATAGAATAAGAATTTAAAAGTTAAGTGAGTGTAAATAAAGGCCTTGACCAACACACGCAGAGGGAGTTATGTATAAAAAAAAGATCTTTGGGCTTTGCCCACGGCCCATGTTCAGCAGTGGTCCTCTATCGGCTGATGGTGGTATATTATCCTAACTAGTGCCGCGTTCAGTTGAATCAGGTGAACGTCGCGCTCCTCTCTTCACTTTATAGTAAACAGATGTTAAACGTACTTTAAGTATGACTCAATCAAGAATAATTAAATTCGCTCGGTTGTTTTCATTTAATTATTTCAGCCGGAGATAAACAAGACGAGATGAGATACTTGTAAACGTTTCGGTTATAGTATTTACAAATGTTAACGGTCATTTATTTGGATTTAAAGCTATAAGATAATAGCTATAAGTTAGTAGTTCTTATTGATTTGTTTTACTCACGGCTCCAATGTCATATACCATATCAGAAAGAGATCGTGTAAATCAATGGAGATAAAAAAAAGTTATTGAATCCATTGGAATTTTCGTCAACAGATAAGTTTTTTATTGCTAATATTCCTTATCGGTAATTGAAGTTAAGTTTAGTATGGAGGCTAACTTGTTTGCGTATTAGTCGACAGAACTAACAAAACTACACAGATTCGTATAAAATCACTTGCTAAAATAAATCGTTTGGTTCTTAATGAAAGTAAGAACTTAATTAATTTTATCTATCAAGCTATTATGATAACGATTGAAGTTTAAACACTCAATCTCCACTTATTCAAGTAATGATGATACATCTATTATTTAAACATTCAATATATAGCTTGTTGTAGAAAGGAAGGAGAACCAAGGTCACCGACATAGCTCGAAGGGTCGCCGTCGCAAAGTGGCAATGGGCAGGGCACATAGCTCGCAGAACCGACGGCCGTTGGGGCAGAAAGATTCTCGAGTGGCGGCCACGTACCGGAAGACGTAGCGTGGGCAGGCCCCCCACAAGGTGGACCGACGACCTGGTCAAGGTCGCTGGCAACCATTGGATGCGGGTGGCCCAGGACCGGTCTGAGTGGAAATCTTTGGGGGAGGCCTTTGTCCAGCAGTGGACGTCTTCCGGCTGATTGGATTGGATTGGATTGGATTGTAGAAAGGAAATTACATTAGTTAATGGTAAACCTTCTGAACCAGTTCAGTAATTTCATTAACTACGGCCTCCTTCAAATCAAAAGTTGTATTACAGTACTGTTCAATATCCACCAGAAGTTTGCACAATAAAGAGAAAGTTACAACTTTTTATACGACAATGGAAGAGTTGCTTAACTACTGCTTTACTCTGAGCACTGTTACCGGTTCTTCCGTTATAAATCTGAAACTACTGAGCCTCTTATACTAAACCATAATGTGACATTATAAAGACAATCCTTTTGAATCTCTCCATTGATAACGCTTGGAAAATAAACGTTCTAGTTATGCTAAAAACATTTTTATAATTGATACAAACAATCCCGTGGTTCTTGTCATTCTTTCTTACTATTGAACGGTGAGACGACAAGCTCAGTACTACGTTCACAGATCATTATGGTAACCGATACGCTTTTACTATCAAAGTGACATTAGTTATAATGATGTACATTGTGCGATGAAGTTTATAAAATCCCTCTGTTATGACGCCGTCGATGGATGGTTAACAATGTGGTGAGTAACCAGTGGCAGGATACTTAAGTAGGTATCATCGCAGTTCCTATTACTGCTATTAATTAGTAGTATACAAACATTACAGTGTTCTAATAGGAAAGATGTAAAATTACTGGTGTGATGAGACTTGACGTTAAACCTCAAGTCGATGAGCACAGTGCAGCTATGTTATTATGAGCAGGCGTGTTAATTACCAGTAAATGAATATCTCGTTATGGTCTTAAAAAAGTCAATAACTATTTATTTGTACAGTGATCTTGTTAACATAAGGCAATGTTTGTGCGGAATATTTTCTACGAAATCCTAGAGATTCATTACCTGAATTAATATTAAAAGAGCTGGTGTAAACGTATGTAGAATATACATATATTTAAGTAATATAGATGTAAAGTTACCGGCATTAAAGATCTTAGAAACTTATAACTACGCTCTCGAGACGCGATGTTGGATTTTATGCGATCATTTCACCACGCTAACCAGCGAGGGAGTAGTGTAGATCAACTTATTACAAACGGGTCATAGCGAGAATTTTATAACTATAATATAGTTTTTAACTTGCATGTTTCTATTGCTATTGCTTGTTATAGAATTTTGTACTACTTGTCTAGTACCTTATCTAGTTCACGCGATTGCTATTTCACGACCACCCATTGTACTCGTACATTCTCATGTCCTAATTGATGATTGATGTATTGTTTTATATATTATTTTCTATCGCGTATGATAAAGATTATTATTATCGTCAATATCATCTCAACTGATTATCGTTCGTTATTGAACAAAAGTTTCGTGTAAAGTATACCATAAAACACGGCCTTGCTCCCAGCTATTTAAGACCCCAGCGTCAAACGATTCTTCGAGTTATATGCCTACCCATAGCTATATGTAAGGCGGTTATTGTAATGATCAATAACTGTTAATAACTGTATTTGTTTAGGGGCTATAAAGTCCTTAAATAATTAGGAATATATTTGGATTATTAATTACAAATTATGACATGCTATTAACTTTTTATAAAACTTCAAACATATTATATTTTTTTTTCATTAGTCATTAATAGCAGTTTCGTCGTTAAGATTACAATCAGCTAATGTTTGCTGTCGATTATATGTTATGAGCATTGGCAGCTCCCGTTTGCCAGTGTTCATAAATCAAATTGAATCATAGTTTATATGTCACATAAACTCGGTATAATTAAGATTACCATAATTCACCACTAAGTGTTTATGAATTGCATTAAAGCTCATAACTATATCATATCAAGGAGCGTAAGAAACGAGATAAACATGACGTTAAAAATGGAAACACTGGTATAAACCATTACCTCTTGTCGTATCTGAGGTTAAAAAGTATTTAATTATTACATCTTACCACCACCAACGCCATTAGACTTTCAGAGGTGTATTTCGCAGGATAACCAGGCCCTTTGTAACGCTCTGAGGGTAGTCACCGAGAGCTTGTTGTCTTCTTCCTGTTACCCTCTTCCTAGAAGCAGTCTCTTTTTTTTAAATCGACAATTATGTAGACAGTAATATGAAACTTTTAGTGCTTACTCTTTCAAATTGTTTTGCTGCATAAATATTGAAAGATTCAAACAATAAGCAACATGAATTTTCAATTACAAACCAATATTGCGTACATTGATAAAAGTGTATAAACCATAACTGATCAAAGAACTGAAAAAAAAATTAAGGTATAATATTTACAGTTCAAGAAATTAACTAATAATTATAGGAAATAAAACGCCTGCCAAACTTGAAACGGTAATATGCGGGTATCAGTACGTCATTGCTGTCAAATAACCGCAGGCGCTTTGATCCTGCAAAATTATTTACTTAATACTTATATCTCAAACGACTTGATAGAGTAAATGTTACCTATTGATCACATAACTGAATTTATAGTATCTTGTCAATTATTACTTATCTCTTTCCCGCAGACTTTCTGGGTATGCTATCGAAATGTCCATTTTTGCTTATTAGCATCTGTTTATGTGTGTTTCGATTTAAACGACTATACAACCAGTATAAACACTGATATAACGAGAATTAAGATATTATTACTATATTAAATTTCGAAATGTTCTTGTGGGAAAAAAAATTCAAAAATTATTACAAGAACGTTTGCATTGTATCATATCTTTATTCGTATAGAAACATAAAATAATGTCAACACGATCCCGAACGCCAACCGCCCAGGGCAAGGCTTTGGTAGGAATATTACTTTGCCGCATAAACAACGTTCTTTCAAAATATGTGTCTCCAATATAACAATTGATACTTTGAAGTATTAAGTACACTTATTTATAGTTATGAAAAGAAAAAACATTTTCTTCAAAGAAAGCTTACTGGGTCGAAATACCTGCTAATGCGGCCTAGCGCTTTTCAGGGAAAATGTAAAGTGTTAAGTTGTAGAAAATATTGGAAAAAACATAAATATTATATGTCAAATATGGTTTCTTTCATTTAAAAGCAACGACATATTTTATTTTGAGTCAAATTTTATATCATGTATTAGTCAGCTCTACTACATTTGGTTCGAGTACAATACGACATTTGTAAAATTTCTTCTTGTAAAATTTTGATATAGTCTTTTCGTTACATGTGTTATTAATCTTCAAATAAATTTCTTTGACCCTTAATGTGTAGCGTTGTCTTTGACTTCGTCCAAGCGACCTTTTACCATCAATTTTACCAATAACAAGTTTCACCAAGTCATTACCACTTTTCCTAACAATATGACCGAAGAACTGAAGTCTCTGATGCAAATAGAAAGCTGTAAGGCTCTTAAGTTGGAAGCTTTGTTGATCACTCCAGGGTACGTTCAGCAAATAACGTGAAAATAGTATTTTTTTTTCTTTTATTGTGAAGACTGTGAGATAGTCTATAAATATTTAGATATCTTGCAGATAAAAGAATCATCAGGAGTTTTTTTTATTAAAACACTGAGGTGTGTGAATATTAGACGACGATAGACGAGGCTCTAATTGGGTCCTAAAGAGGACCTGTAATTTCACAAAGGTTAATATTGCACGCCTCGGCATCTTGTCGCAGGATCCCCGCGGTAAAACATCATTAACATATTGTCTATTTATTAAGACCCCAAGATATTTGCGACAAAATTGTGCCGTACACGCTGCTTATTTATTGGGGTACCGCGATTTGCGGATGTTTCCATTTTGACATTATGTGAAAATTGGGACTCAGATATAGGTATATAGGTGCTGTTTGAAATGTTTTTGTTTTGTGTATCAATAAAAAACTAATTATTAAATACAAGACAATGATATGCTAATTTTATTTCCATACTATTAGCTTTTTATTACACTTCGGAAAGACTAATGTAGATGAGGGGTTTGTTATGTATCAGACCGTCTAGGTAAGTGTCATCGCAACACCCATTCCTGCCGCCAAACAGTAGTGCTGAAATTTTACCGTTACCCTCTTTGAAAGGCGTTTTGTAGCTATTATATTATAATTTACTGGAGATACAGAGACTTAACACTTTGTTAATATTATGTCTTCAAACGACGAACACAATGTGACGAATACCACCCTAACTAACGCCACGTTGTGGTTCCTGTCTCGTCCGTCACCTTGCTTCGTCGAATAAAAACCACAATAATAGAAGGATTCGTTTCGAGAAAAGTAGCTACTCTTCATCATATAGCCATAATACCGTATAGCGTTTATTGAAATAAGACATAAGATGATCTACGAAGTAGTACAAAAAAAGAAGTTACCTTCTCATAAAAGTTCATATTTTAATTAACAAACTCTTTAATGTTATATAAGTTTTTTGCAACAATAACGTATTAATAATAAGAAGCAATGAAAGGCATAGATATCATCGTCGTACATATTGAAAGGTTGAAAGGACATAATGAAAGGTGAGAGAATAAATTCGCAGACGCCGCCTTGTCCCTGTGGGAAGCTTAAGAAAGTATAATTTTTGGGGCGAGGGTCGGACGTAAAAATTACGATAATGTAACGTAGTAAAGCGAGAAAATGCATGAAATAGAGAAAACAATAATAACATAACGTACTTTTTCTTATTTTCTTCAAATGATTGTTCATAATCATTATCATCGTTAGCTGCAAGACGCCCAGTGCTGCTTATGTGCCTTTTCTAAAGATGTAAAAAGTCATAAAAATCAAAATAAAGCTACTTACTAGTACAGTTTATAGTCATGATATTTTTGTTTAATTTCTTTGTTTTAAATATTTTTTTTTTTTACAATTAAGCGATGAGACGAGCGGAACGTTCATCTGATGGTAAGTGCTTGCTCGTAATATTGTGGCGCTAGTTGGTATATTATATACTATACCGTACTGCGCTCGTCGCCTGGGACATGAGATGTTGACTGTTGTTACTCCAGTTGTTACACTAGCTACAACTCCCTTCAAACCGGAACAGAGAAATGTTTACACATTGCAGCTTGTCGGCTGCAATAGGCGCTGCGGTGATACCCACCTAGACGGTCTCCGGCAACAGAGACCTACAGCCAGTATATTAACTATATTAAATCATCAGAGATATTCTCCTTCTTCTTAGGTATTGTTCCTCAATCACATGCAACTCTATCTTCCATAGGGTGTTCACAATTTCTGTAGAGCTGTCTGAATAAAGACTAGAGTTTATTTAATACCTAGTACTAGAATAAATCGCCATAATTTGTATCAATATTTTATAGCTCTCGCTACGCTGTGCTCCTGTACTCGGAATACTTGCTTTTCAATTCTTAAAATACTTTAGCTTAGACATAACTTAACAAGAAATGTTACGTTAAAGAGCAAAGGCATTAGATGACAAACAGCTTTATAGTGTTCAGGGTAACTCGACGTCGGAGGCAACTAGTTTAATTTCTAAAAGGCGACGGCTCCTTTGTACCCCTTTGTGCGACTTCATCTTCTGAACTGAACATTTTATCTTGATATTATAAAAAGTTAAACGCTACTTTATTCGTTTGTTGTTTCAATATGAAGGAATGATAATGTAACGGACATTACTTACAAGCACTTTAAATATGCTCTATGACTTTGCTCATATGGACCCATAACCTATTAAACCATCGTACTTTGGACTGGAACTATCCTATATTTTTAAGAGTTATTCGAAAATCCATTAAGGTTATTTAGAATCCCACTAAAACCCCCTCGATGGTCAACCTCAATGCATTATGCCTCCCAGCACTGCGCCTAAAGTCTCTCTCATCGGCACTACAATAACAAGCACTAGACTACCTCGTCCTTGTCGCTCATCTCGGGCTCGCTTAGTGGACAATGAGGAACCCCACCCTTAAAGCCCATGCACCCGAAAACCATTCTAGACACCTTCTTAGCCTTATAGCTTAATACTACAATGCAAACATAGGCAACCTACGAATTTCCACTACTGTCTTTGCTCATATGGATTTATCAGGCATATTTTTGAAAGCTATTCCGAAACCCATCAGATTTTTATCCTTTTTTTTTTAATCAAATTAGGTGACGAGACGAACAGGATGTTCACCTGATGATAAGTGTTATGCCTGCCCATAAAAATATAGCGCTAGTTAGGATGATATAACCTCACATTGCGCTCGTCGCCTAAGATGTTGTCTCGTTACCCAGTAAATACACTAGCAACAACACCCTGCAAACTGGAACTCAGTAAAGTTTCCTCTCTGCTGGTTGTCGGCTGCAACAGGAGCTGTGCTGGTATATACTTAGACAGTCTCCAGCAAGAGGCGACTACCACCAGTAAATCTCTTTATGTAATACGAATAACCGGAGAGTTTTAAGATACTTGTTTTCATTCAAGGACAGATATCTTCGTAACTTGTTGGTTGCTTATATTCAAATATTATTTTTATATAACCTTCTCCATCTGATTTGATTTAGTTTGTTATTAGATGAAAATAATAAAACTTAATATGTAAACGATAACAGTTTTACTCCTGGTTTGATCAGGAAAAGGATTATATATAATAAAGGCTATCATGCAGTAGAATTCCATTATCAATCAAAAAGTAATTTAGAAGTTTTGAGAGTACCTAAAACAACGTAATAACAGGCGAGTTTGGGTTTATCTAAGAAGTGTACATAAACTTTAATGAAGGCTTATCTTAACTTGACAGAAACAAAGTGGTAAGTTAATTAAGCCCGTGGGCGTTCACCGGAATGTTAGTAGGTTCTGTTATCAGTGTTGCTACAAAATGTGCGCATTATTAATTGTTTTGAAGAAGTCTTCAGGAAGAGTTATAGAAATATAAGAATGTGGTAAAGACAAAATCAAATAAATTATTTTATAATATACACACATACATATATATCACGACTCGTTCCCAATGGAGTAGGCAGAGACCACCTCTGTCCACTTGCCACGATCCTGGCTCACCTCTCTCACCTCCATTTTCATGAGCGTCTTCATGCATGCTCGTCGGTTGCGAGTACTCTTGACCCGGCCTTTCTTTAGGACATCTTCGATAGATCTTTTTTTATAAAGTACAAGAATTGATTACTAATTTTAATATACAGAGACGTAGTTATAAGTAACAGCTGTTTATATACTTCTTTAGTTGTTTAGCTTCCGGATGAAAACTTTCAAGTTAACCACAAATCCCTTTCCTTCCATTGTCGAGGAGCAACAAGGCACCTACCTCAATTATGCCACGTTAAATTGTTTAAACATTGTTTCCCTTAACTACGTTGTCGGATACAAACATTTCCTTTACCGGAATACAGTGATTGAGCCTGCTAATTCAAAATAGATGAGGTGTGTAAACGATTGCATTTCTGTTGATATTGTTATTTACTACAGCGAGTACATCTTTCATATAATTATTTAAAACATTCACAGTTAATATTTCAGATATCAAAATTTATACAAATCCTTTAGAAATCAAAACATGTTCGAAATGCCTAAGCTTATGTAGATGGTAGTCAACGTTGAGGAGTTTAATGAGGCTAATTTTAAAGAGACCTAAAAGTAGTCCTAGTCACAGAGCGAGTCTCTATGAGTGTTGATGTGCCTCGCCAAAAATAATATTATGGTATAGATCCACAGTTGATTATTCTGGCCGTTACCTTACCGTTATCTTTACCGTCCGTTACCTTCCGGGTACTAAGAGCCTATTCAGCAATCACTTATAGTTTATCAAGAACTATTGTGCTATGGTCCTCGAGTGGTGGCCGCGTACCGTTTAGACGTAGTGTTGGTAGGCCTCCCACAAAGTGGACCGACGATCTGGTGGGAATCACGGAAGCTATGGATGCGAGCAATGTGGGACCTATCGATGTGGATATCTTTAGGACAGGCCTATGTCTAGCAGTGGACGTCTATCGGCTTATGATGATGATTGTACTATGTCGACACTTATATCACGTGTTCTGTTGTCAAGGATGGTATAACTAGTTCTTCCAACAAATAGGTATTCCATGTGATTCAAATGTTGACAAAATATTTATAGAAAGTATGAAGTATTATTATATGAAACGAAAACTGAATGTAATGTTATCGGAATAACAACTGAAGTGAATAAAGTCGATAGTATTTTTTTGTATAACAGAAAGATAACTCAAGGTTTACGCCTTTACGTTTTACAGAGGGATTGTTTTTTTTTTTTGGTTGAGAAAATAGTACCTGTACTATCCCCAATAAGGACCATATGGACATAATTGTTTTATGCAACTTCGAAATAATATAGTTGTACGCAATCTGAAGATTAGAGACCAGGTAATTAGTACTACTGTAACATTGAAGAGATATGATATTTTGTTACTACACTATGATACTATAATAATATCGAAAAGTTCATTATTGTTATGAATTAAATATTAAAGATTTTTCAGGGTGATATATTTTCATGTATTACTGCATGTTTATAATGTACTGGTGGTAGCTGTCTTACCCGAGACCAGTCTCAGAGTCTAGATTGCTGCCAACAAACAAAAGTGTGTTAACATTACTGTATTCCAGGAGGGCTCTGTAGCTAGTGTAATTACTGGGGTAACGAGACTCAACATCTTATGTGTCCATTTGTCTCAGGCGACGAGCACAATGTAGTGTAGTATATGTCCTAATTAGCGCCACGTTGTTATGGCCGTGCGCATCACTTACGATAAAATGATCATCCCGGTCGGTAGTCGCTTAATTAATTAAAAAAAATGTAGTTAATATTGCTACAAAATGTACCCTAATAAAACCCTTTAAAAATTTATGTTTAAGTCTGAATTATAACACATAGAGAGGCTTATTCTCTTCATAGGATTAGTTTTTATTAAAGCTATATAATACATAATCTTATACAGTATTGGATATTTCTTTGTAAGTAACACGCAGTACGATATTTCTAATTACACCTTTGTTTAGTTGATGGCGACAAAGAGCTCGAACTTATATAAAAAGGTTTTGATGAAAATAAAAATCATAAACACAACAATGGCGGCAGGGGGTGGTCTTATCGCTCAAAGCAATTTATTTCACACCACCTGTAAATGGACACGATTGTAGGGAGCTTATAAGCTGGTGTGCCGAATTGAAGTATTTACACAGACTATGCATAAGCTAATACATGCATATATTCAGAGATCATCAAAAAGCCCAGTGATATTGTTTCCGCTATTTAGAGGTCAGTTAAAAACTGATTTTACAAAATTCATTCCACAAAGGGTGTTGCCGGGGTGTTAAGAGGAAAGTGCCCGGGGGCATCAATTTGCCAGCAGGAAAATTTCTGACAAATTTCAAGAACAGCTGAGTAACTTTATCTCTATTTACGTACTTTTACATAATATTGATTTTTCGTATCATTAAAACAACTTCATCAACGATTTGTTATTTTAAGTAACATGAGGTGTTACTTAGCTGCTACAACTTAAAATAAAAATAATTAAATCTGAAGTTATATGATGACATAGCCACATAGACATGCAAATATTACATGTTATAACATACATTTTAGTTTAATAAAAATATGTATATACATATATAGAACGATATAAAAACTATAATATAATTTACAAACTTTTTTTTTTTTTTATATAGTCACGCCTTTTTCCCAGTAGGGGTAGGCAGAGGTGAATAAACCACCCACGTTTCGCCAGATGTGATCAGATTAGGTCCCATGTAACAGGGGGCGAGCCTGTTGTCACTTTATTGGGACCACCACACACACACACACACGCACACAAAGATGATATCAGTGTGCGGGTTTCCTCACGATGTTTTCCTTCACCGTTTTTGTATCTCGCTGTTGTAACTAAAGTTCACAAATGTACATAACTTAAATATTAAGTCATTGGTACATGCCGAGGTTTGAACCCGCGACCTTCGGAATGAAGGCCGCACGCTCTAACCATTAGGCCAGCGAGCTACTGATAATTTACAAACTATATATATATATATATATAAACAAAAAAATTAAGTATCATTAAAAGAATATAGTAATGTTTGAGTTTTATATTTTTCTACTGTTGTTACGTTAAACGTAACATTTACAGTTTTGGTACATTAGTTATTTTTTTAGTGTTTAGGTTTGTTTTCATTTAACTGACCTCAATTACAGAACATACACACTGCCGGGAGCCGTTAGGTAATAAAACAAATAAATCCTTTTATTGTCCAGCCCTTTGAAATACCAAATCTCTCCAGGCAGCCACAAAAGTATATTTTTGTTTTGTTATAAATTCACAAATTGTGATTCCTGAGTCATTAAATTTTAATTTCCACACTTTATCTAGAACCAACACATCTTAAAATTTAACATGAAGTTTACCTGACAACTCAACCGGTGACATCTCTTTTCTTCATTACACGAACACTCTTCAATATTTAAATGTTAACTTAGCGCTTTAAAGATCTGTATTTTCATTTGTAGTTTCTGGAACATCGCCAATTAGTAATATCTAACTTCTATTTGATCTACATTTTGGGCAAACTGTTGCACTTGTTTTTGTAGGTTTCTGAGAGATTGCACTATACATGTCTTAAATGATCCATTATCTGTAGACAGAGATGTAGTACTAAGTGGAGAAGTTAGAGTTTTCCGCGACGGCTCTTCAAAATTCGCCATTCCTTTATTCAACACCTTCAATAGATTACTCAGATAGTCTGTTCCATTCCATTATTTGCACGCCGGATTTCCCGAAAATGTTCCGATCAATGATAAAACACATAAAAATACACTCACTAGTAGGCAATATTATGAATAGGAATTTCTCTTCATAATATGATTTAATTGAAGCCTTTTAACTATTTTATCTATAGAAAACAATATCAGAACGCACAGATTACGTTCTTTTCCAACTACTCCCGTCTTACTCGGCTTCCTCGTTGTAATAAAAGATCGTCACAGTCGAGACCGCAAATGACACTTTTGACAAGGATCTCCTTGCAATATTTCTTGTCATTATTCACGATGCAAAATTACAATACAAAAGAAAAACTCTTCAGTTTCTTTTTCGCTTTTCAAAATTCACCTCTTTCGTACCTTTTTATCATTATTCCGTTTGATCAATAATTTTTAATTGACAGCTGGGAAATACTATGTAAGATGCACACAGATTAGAAAATATAATACAGGGTGTCTGGTGGCAGATTTATGTTTTCAAATTTAAATAAAAAATAATATGTTTGACATATAATTTTACTAAAAGTATTAAAAGATGCGGATTTCATTTTTTAAAGATAATGTCATCCAAATGTCTTCCATCCTGTTGCACACACTGTTCGAAACGGCGCCTCGTATTCCGTGCCACACGCTGCAGTAAACTTGGTTCAATTGCGCTGATTTCTCGCCGAATATTTTCTTTTAAGTCCACAACAGTTCGCGGATTGTTGGCGTAAACTCTCTCTTTGAGATAGCCCCACAAAAAAAAATCCATTGGAGTTAGGTCGGGTGACCTCGGTGGCCACGGGATGTCCCCAAAGCGACTAATCAGTTTTTGAGGGAGATTTTCTCGCAACAAATCCATCGAAGCTCTGGCCGTGTGTGCGGTCGCACCTGTACCGCATCCTGTTGGAACCACGTGTGTGATGAGAATGATGAATGAGCTCGCAGGTTCGGCAAAAAGAAATTCGAAATCATGAGCCGATAATTCTCACCATTGACATTCGTCGCTTGGCCCCGTGCATTTTCAAAAAAAAATGGTCCGATTATCCCATTCGTGGATAAAGCGCACCAAACAATTACCCTTGGGCAATGTAATGGTTTTTGGTGCTTCAGTCGAGGATTGCGAGTTCTTAGAGCCCAGTAACGGCAATTTTACTTGTTTACGTGTCCGTTTAAATGAAAATGAGCCTCGTCGCTCCAAAAAATGGAATTCACAGTGCGAAAACGCTCCAACATGGTTTCACAAAAAAATTTGCGTGACGCAAAGTCATTTTTATTCAATTCTTGAATTATTTGAATTTTAAAAGGATGAAACTTCATATCTTTTTTCAAAATTTCATGCACAATTGCTCTTGGAAGTCCCAGTGAAGCTGCCCTTTTCCGTATCGAAAGTCAGACTGCGTTCAACCAGTTCAATGTTTTCGGGGGTCCTTGACGATCGACTAGGTCCTGGCCGTGGTGTGTTCATAGCCGAAGCAGTTGCGCGGAACCTCTCCACCCACGAACGAATTAAATTCACACTCGGCCCATCGCCTATCCGTCGAATATTGAAATGTGAACAAAACTGTCGGCGAGCGAGTACGTAAGAATCGTTACTCTTGAAAAATGCTTCAATAGCGAACGCGCGATGCTCACCCGACCACTGCACCACTGCACCACTGCACCACTGCACCACTGCGACATCGTGACTAAGAAATCCGCACGATCGGTGATTCTAATGAAACCACACCACCACCTTCCCCCCGCACTGTTTATAACTTATTGAGATATTCGTTTTTTAAAATATAAATCTGCCGCCAGACACCCTTTACATTGTAGATAGAGACGTTGGAAAAGCATAAATTTTTTATATTGATAGTAAAAGAAATCAAATAACCTAATCTTGAATAGTAATTGCATTCTCAGTACGTAGCAATTTTTTCTAATCATTCTTACGTTGTATTGGTATTCAAGGTAAGAATGATTGGAAAAAATTTTTGAAGTCAACATACCTCATACATAGGCCTCCCCTAACGATTTCTATCTCAATGGGGTAGGGATTTATATGAGGGAACTTAAGTCATTTTCCAACACGCTGACCTAATGCGGGTTGGTGGGAGCCAGAGCCTCGTTTGTTGATTGGCAGGGTGTAGGTGAAGATGGCATGGATCCCGTTTATTGTTGTGCGGGAACGATTACACCCCTGCAAAAACGTGTGAAAAAGGCATTTGCTAGATTCTATGAAACTTCCAAACTGCCACTTACAAATAATATTAAGGAACCTATAAATCTCGGTACCGTAATAAATAATCCTGTTAACGCCTCATTGTAGCAAATTTAGGACGCGTGAAAGAAATAGACAGTATGTTAATGAAGATAATACATCGTGCGTTAGCCCCCGGCGCGGCCATTTTGTGTTGTGTTCACAGAATATTTAAACGTTCACTGTATACATAAGTGACCATAGATTTGATATTGTTGATTAGTGTATTTCTTTATAGTATATGCTTCATTAAAACTTTAGCATGGGTTAGTTAGCAAACAGTTTTTAATTAGGATATTTAGCACGATGATTGCGAGAAACTTTATTCTATGAACTACGCCTTGAAGAAAATCAAATTGTAAAAATTGAACGTAAATTGAACATAACACAACGTTCACAGCAACATTCGGTAGGTAACCAAGTTTCCTGATTTTCAAATATGAAAATTGACAAAGGGCTTCTCACAGTTGCCTTAAGCAATTATCGCGGCTATGGGCATAACTTAGAAGATCACATATATTTAACTGACTAAATGGAGCGACTAACACGAGAATGCAGTAGCTGGATGGATGTTCCTTGCGACATGCCCATGTCTAACGGTATACTATATAATGTGGCAGCAAAGGCATATTCAGAGTCCAAAAGTATTCCACAAAAAACATTGCAAATGCTTTTCGCGATTTCGCACAAAAAACATATTTTGCCAACTTAACTTAATACAAAATACATTAACCCCTTCAGGGAATATCCATGTGTCTCTAAACAACTTACGAACTTTAAGACAAGGGTACTGACGTTACTTGTTAAGATACGTCGATAACTTTAATTGAGCCAAGAGGATCTTTGTTGCGTCGTAAAGTTAATACATTAAATATAATACATATTTGATAAATTTTCTTCAACATCATTCGAGACCTTCGGCGGACCACCGCACACCCACATACAGGAGATGGTACCATGCTGCAATTGTTATAACATATAGGGAAGAATTGCACCGACATACTCGAAAAGGTTGCTAGCCTCAAGTGACAATGGGCAGGACACATCTCTCGAAGAACTGACAGCCGATGGAGCACTAAGGTCCTCGAAGACGTAGTGTTAGCAGTCTATCCACCAGGTGGTCCGACGATCTGGAGAAGGTTGTGGGACCCAATTGGAAGCGGGCAGCGTAAGATTGATCGCGAGCGAAGCCTGTGTCCAGCTGTGAACGTCGGTCAGCTGAAAATGAAGATGATAGGGAAGAATTTTATATTACAAAAAAAACTTGAAAACTCATTCCCAAGAGAGCAATATATTTGTATGTACGCGCAAATACTTGGTATCCTCTTTTAAGTCAAAACAGAATGAACAGAGCTATCTAAGCTTTGAAAATGCTTCTGAAAACTGATACTTATAATTTCTTTACATCTATTTTTGCTACATTTTATAAAAGCAATATTATCGGAACCACATTACACAACGTACTTCATGAGTTTGGGAAGTAAATCTAATGTTTGAAGCACAAAAATAAGGAAATCCTTACGAATATTAATATTTAACATGTTTAATTGAATCTTAAATGATTTAAACCCACGCACTCTCACTTGTTTAAAAGTACTTTATACAAAATATTGTTCAATCTTCTAATACCTTCCTACCTAAAAATTCAATTCAAATTTATTTCCCACTGCCACAGTCGTACTCTTCGCTCTTCAATAAACCTTTCCCTTTGCATCCCCGTGCATTCGTCATCATCCTTCGAAAACCCCTTCCACCTTCCTTTTCCTTTACGGCAGTTCGCTTGAGGAACTCTTTACCGAACCAAACCGTATCTCCAAATCCTTATTTTCTTTCAAAAGACAGCTCACTAATATCATAAAATTTAAATTCTAAACTCTTTCTATTTTTGCTATTGGTTGTTTGTTCCATCAAATTCTTTAATTTTTAATTATTTAGTACATTACTATCTTATCTCTCTTCTCAGTTTACATCTTCTCTTCCAATAGATAGTTTGGTAGAAATTGCTTTCTGAGCACTATGACCGCCCACTGTACATTTGTTTATATATAATGCATTCTATATCTTGTTATTGGTGTACAATAAAGGATAAATAAATAAATATTTAACGCATAAATATTGAATGTATAAAACCTCTTTTTCTAGAAGCAATGAGAACCACAATCCTGACAATCTATGCCCTTCTACGACTCTTCAGTCAAGAGCACCTCGGTACTAATTTTAAAAAGGACTATGTGTCGGTTTTGCGGGATCGATCGATGTGGAGATTTTTGGGGGATGCCCAGCAGTGGATGTCTTTCGGGTGATGATGATGACGATGTGCCGATTTTCATTTAAACCAGGTAGAGTAATCAATCTGTAGACGACTATAAATATTACATTCTTCCTCTTTTTAAAAGATTTACATCATGCTTAAAGAAGAATGTGTGTACTGTATGTTTGTGTGAGAAGTCACTATCATATATTGCATTTGTGAAAAGTTTGCATAATTAATGGAACTGTTAGGATGTCCAAAATGTAAGAATGGAAACCATGAACCTTGCGTGAATGGTCTGATGGAGAATTGGGGCTCCTGTTATATTATTAGATCTTATATTATTGATATTCCATGAATTAGAGAGTTTTAAAACCCTATTATTGGTAAATGTTGACTTTCTAGCCTTTGTGCACATAACGGTTTAAAGATGATCTATGTATGGTTGATGCAAAGGTCTGCTTCCGATTCAATAGGTTCAGGTCTTCAAGAATAGCCTGTTTAATAGTTTTATTTAAATAGTTCTTGATGATCGTGATCGTGAGGTTTTAGTATCGTTCTAGTCTTTTCAAGCTTGTAGACTCATTTTCGATTGTGAGGAATGCTGGGCGTATCGTCTAAAAAGCGAAAACTTTGAATACTGAGAATCTTACTGCGGTATACGAATTCACTGCGTTCATGAACTAAGTTAGACAAAACTTTCTTTTGAAACACTCGTTGTTTTAATAATTTATTTTTATTGGAAATTAATTAAGTTGACTACTAGTACACTTGATGTTAACTGACGAAGACGTTAATGATGGTTGAGCGTCCTCGTCCAGTGTTCTATGATGCTCACAAGGTGACAGCCGGGAAAACAAAGCAAGGGTCAGGGAGGTTCAAAACACCCAATCACTGGCCAATGCGGCCCGGAAATCGAACTGGTTACGTTCGCTGTTAAAAAAGTGAGATAGTAAAAATTATTTTATAATATTCCTCAGTGAAGCCTCGTATCCACTTATGCATGTTCTTGTAGGCAGCATTGTTTCATATGTATTTCACGTAGTATTACATTTACTTTTACCAATAATGTAACATTAATGGTAAACTTAATAATTTAATAAATCTCCTCTAATAAGCCTAACGTAAATTTTCAGGGTTGGGGGAAATATAATTAAAACGGAATTGAGTCGTTCAATTTCCCTGAACGAGTTATCGCTAATAATACTTTTATAATTAGAGTTACAACGATACGGATTCTTTGGGAGGAAAGATTATTGATCAAAGATTAAACTTATAACTTTGTTTATTTAACAATTAAATAAACAAGAAATACATGTGTAAGTATTTCTTGTAAACTCATAAGATACTGCACCCTTACTTTTGTTTTCAGCTCTACCCTATGAAAGACTGGTAGAGTCCCTTAGGCATTAAATCTGTTTTTTTTTGTACGTTTTTGTGTACGCAAATAAAGTTTTATAAATAAACAAATAAAAACATTTTCTTTGCTGTATTAGCACAAGAGGGTTGGAATAATTTTTTAGTTCATTTCGAAATTAAATTTTTTAAAATATGTAGCTTCACTTACAAACGGTTTTAAAATGTTGGAGGGAACTTTCTATTAATTTAATGTCTAATATATATTTTTACAAATGAAACTTCTCTAGTACTTTTATACGGTAACCACATTTTTCTTCATACTGAATACCTTTGGAAAATAAAGTCCTACGTATCGCAAGTTCCTCTTAGAGAGAACTAAAAATACCTTTGTACTCATTAAACAACAGCTCACAGCAACTATTTGTTTATTAATATGCTATTACTACTGATAATTTTATTTAGATACATTTACAATCGTTTTTTCTTTTTTTGACCTTAGTTTAACCTTAGATGTAACTAACGTCTACTTCATAATTAAATGAGATCATAATACAAAAAAATGATGTCGACTGTTGTATCTAATTTCATGTTTGTTTTAAAAATATAACTGACGCGCAAAGCTTATTTTGTAGTAAACAGGTCATTCAGGCTGTTTTAGGTAATAAATGTGCTGTCTAGATCCTGTTATAACTCTACTTGTTTTATGAACAAACATATGTATATTCGACTTTGACGTTGTGTCGGGGAGTCCCTTGAAATATGAATGAAACATGAATATCTCAGGAAATGCTTCCTCGATAACGTAACACAAATGAGTTTTGATGAATTTAAAGAAACCTGAAAAGCTAAAAGCTCGCGGTAAGCGATATTCTCGAGTGCGAAACTTCAGATAGGGAAACTGTCATATCTCGTTAGTGTCATATCAGTCTCGCAGAGATTGCGCATCGCGATGTCTTCAAACTTTGTCAATTCAAATATATATGAGTTATCTTACGTCAAAAATAGTCGATTAATAATAATTGTAAACTGGATCACCTTTTGCTCCTAACACCTCTGATTTACAGACGTAAACATTAACTTTTATAGAAGACTTGTATGACTGCCATTTCGTTACCTATATTTTAACATATATTCCGCCCAGACGTCAAGTCGGCGTATCGCGTGCTTTGCAGGCTCGCGCTCGACACGGTCTTGGTCCAGATGTTCACCGGGCACGGGGGATCCTCCGAGTACCTTCACAAGTTCAAGCTCAAGGAGAGGCCCCTGTGACCCGACGGTGGACCAGACCGTGGTGCACATCCTGCTCTCCTGTCCCTTATTCGGGAGAGGGAGGGCTGATTTAGAGATCGATATTAAGAAAAGGCTGGATACGGTAGCTATTGCCTCTCTGATGAGTGAGGGCGACAGTCGTCAAATATTCATAAGGTACTGTAGAAAAGTAATACAAGAGGTAATAACAAGGAATAAAACATAAAAACATTAATAAAGACAAAAACAAAAGTAAAACAAAAACCTAAAAACCAAAGATAGAATAGAAAAGGAATAAATATACAAAAATGTAAACAGATTGTAAAAATAAACATTAGATATTAAAGAATAGAAATAGACGAAAGAAAAAATTGGAAGAAAGTTGGATGATCTAATACAGGATAAAGGATGATGATCAGTTCCAGGACCGACAAGGCGACGGTGTCTTCACTGCGAGAGGTATGGAAGAAGGAATGGAATGGAGAATGAAAGGAAAGAGGAGGAAAAATAAAGGAAAGAATGATAAGTTTTGAGCGGAAGATAGAAGTATGAATGGAGAGGGAGTAGGGAAATTTTGTAATAGATAGTAAATGAAATTTACAAAAGGCCTTGACCCGTCATACGCTTATATATATATATTCCGCATACAGTATTTAACAGAAAAGTTGTATCAAAAATTAAAATATACTTCGTTTATAAAATATACTTCTTTTAGCTGAACCAGAAAATTTTATACGGAGCTTGTTGTTTATTTTTTTTTTTAAATAATTTCCAGGTGAACGAACCACTTTACTCTTGACATAGTTGAATTAAAAAATATGCAGTAACTGTTGGGACTGAAAATAGGAACAGCAACTGTATTTCCTTTGTTAATTCTCGAAAAACTTGCAGCATTCCGCAATTGCTCGCCTGTGAAATATCGCCATGCAGCAAGTTTACAGATCCGTAGCAGGGCGCCAAGTTTAGCTGGGTAAAGAGAACTTTACTTAGTGCTTCTGCATTTGAACGGACAAGCTGACCGATGAAGGTGTGATGGGTTGTTAGTACAATCTTTGCTTCTCTGAAGTGATAGAAGACAATAGCCGAATGAGATTATCTTTATTAAATACGAAATATGGATGTGAGAGGTCCCGCGCAAAAACTTAGGTACTCTTTTTTTTTTGTTTCGGGGGGGAAATCTTCGAAAAGATACTCTGCCTCCTCGGGGGAAATCAGAGTTATGTGGAAATTTTTACCCACTAAAACCCCCTCGGTGGTCACCATCGGCGTTTGGCGAGGTCACGGGATCTCCGTTCTGAACACAACCAAGAAAAAAAGAAAAAAACTTAGGTACCCGAGCCAACCTCACCTGCTCGTGATGCACCCTACTAATCAACAAACGAGGCCCTGACTCGCACCTGCACTGGGCCAGCATGGTGGGAAGTGGCCTAAATCCCTCCATATGAATTCCTTCCCAATCGATATGGGAATCTTTGAAGGAGGCCTATGTCGAGCTGTGAACATCTATCGGCTGATGATGAATACGAAATACACCCGTTAGGCGCAGAATGGTTATTCTGAAAAACATGCGGTAGATATACAGTAGATATTCATTACGACAAAGCGATTCCCCGTGACCTTCCTAATACGAAGAACGAAGGGTTGAAACAGTATACCGGCATCAGTGGTTTTCGTCCAATTATTACGTGGAAGTCTTTAAGAGTAAAAACCCTACTCTTAGGCTATTGCTTTTTACCATCATAGAATACATCATCGCTTATCATCACATAGAATTGTATTCAAATGCTATATAACACAAAATCTAAAGTAATCGCTTGAAGTTTGAAGTTAGTAACGTACTCGCAACTTAGTATAGTGAAAACATACAACGAAAGGATATAGAAACTGATACGTAAAAAATGTTTTTGCTAAATGTCATCAATCATATGTATTGAAACAAAGGAAATATTATACCAGCTGTTCTCCGCGAACAACTTCCTTTAGTGGAAGAATTTTGTAAAATCTATGCTCGGCCAAAGGAATATTAGTGTCAAATTTCAAATCTCTAGGTTAGTCCCTTAGGGTTTCAGATATATCGTAATCAGTCTCTACATAGGTGAAATTGATGTATATATATAGATTATCATCAAGTATGTGAAATTATGGCTGTGTATTATTCAGTATCGCTTTCCAATATGACTAACCACGAATTTTCCACATTCTTTCACCCGTGATTATTAATATAACAAACGTTTCATTCCATCACAGATTTAATTGAATACCACCCTTTTCAAATCTCTTGTGCTTCTGAAAACATGCATTCTATACTCTTATTTCCGTCTGTCATGAAGTTATTAATAAGATTGAGATCAACGTTAAACACCGAAATTTATCAATCATTAATTTGTGTTTTTTCATTTGTTTCTTACTATTATTTAACAAACAACAAAGATTCAGATAGATAGGAATCAAATGGTAAGCGATAAGCATTTGCTAATGAACCAGTGCAGTACCGATTGTTGTGGAGATGTTTAGGTACAGATGCAGCCAACAGTAGGCGAAGATCTAATAAGCTGTACTCTGACAGTGATTAAATGACTTTCAAGAACTTGGTGAAATTGTGTCGACTGCAAATTGGACAATTCAGTTTACTACAGATACAAATAATACAGTTACATCTCTGTACACAATAGTACGAACGAGTTTTACTTGTTCTCTTCCAAATAATATAATTCAAGCGTAACTACAAAAGTTTTAAATTAATGTAACTTCAAAAAGTGCTTTGTTCTACGCGGATATCTGAAGTATATTTTTAAGGGGGTGTAAGAGGTCCCACACGACAACTCATGGTAATCTAACAGTACCTTACTAATCAACAAACGGTGCTGTGGCTCCCACCAACCCGCATTGGGCTAGTGTGGTGGGGAATGGCAAAACCACTATATGAACTCTTATATACGAAGGTCGCTGGTATCCGGCGGAATCGAGAGTTATGCTGATCGACGTTGTAAAGGCGCCGAAACCAAGACAGCGCAGTCCGATTGATGTGAAGATATTAGAGTCAGAAATATTTGCAAACTATTTCCAATTTTTTTTTCTTAATACCTATATATTAGATATATTATAACTGCCGGCAGAGGTACGGGCGAGTTCGCGCATCCGAAACCAAGGCGGGAAGTTTTCACATTACAACTTCATTCGGCCAATGTTTGAGCTTTAATTTCTGTTTGATTTTCTCATTACAACTCTTGCAGTTTGCCTGATTGTCTGCGTACGTGTAGTTTCGGGAGATAATTTAATTTTACTCGAAAATTTTCATTTCAAAAAGTTTTCACGATATCTGATGGTATTCGCTGAGATGATTAAAGACATAATTTCTTATAAAAAACAATTGGAAGCGGAGGATATTGTGATGTATATTGTGTTTAGAATTATCTTTTCTGCGCCAGCTATATTTATTCAAATACCTGAATTTTAATATAACTGTCAATATTTAGTCCTAAAATGTTGTCGGACTGAAGACGGACTTTAGAGACAAAGTTTATTTTGGACAACAAGAATGGTGAAATTATTTTATTATTGAGTAATTTGTTAAGCGTAACTACATTAGAAAGTACACAGCGATCTTCTAAAGAAAACATGTGGTATTTCGTAAGCAGGTCTTCACATGAGTTATGGGAGTGATGACAACGATAGTTAAGTATTCTCAGAAAGTACTTTTGTATTTTTTCAACGCGATTTATTTGAGATTTATAAGAAGGGCTCCATACTACACTGGAAAACTAAAATTTACCGAATATAGCTAAAATATAAAATATTAAGCGTTTGAATATTTTGGAAATTTTAGGTAATTCTTGCTATGAAACCTAAACTCATATATGCCTTTTTTATTATGTTATCTATGTGTAAATTAAATTAAAGTTTATCATCCACAAGTCTCGAACATTATTTATCCGTCTTAAGCTTATATTATTTACATTGTAAAGGTGTAATATAGGATGAGTTTTGCGAGTGTAAGTCATAACGCAACATTTATCATCATTTAAAAATAATTGATTATCTTTGCAATATGTACACAAGGAGCCAATACAAGTTTGCAGAAACTCACAATCTTCGGTTCTATTTATATCTCTAAAGAGTTTAGTGTCATCTGCATAGATTAAATTTTGTCAGGCACCTAAGACATTACCAATATCATTGACATAGATTGTAAACAAAACAGGGCCCAAATGAGATCCCTGGGGTATTCCGGATGGTATAGGTAGATAAGTTGAGGAATGACCTTTAAGACAGACCGCCTGAGTGCGATTACGTATATAGGACTCCATCCATCTAAGTAGATTACCATGAATGCCCATTTTTGCCAGTTTCACAATCAGCAAGTCATGATTTATTTTAACGAAAGCTTTTGAAAAGTCTGTGTAAACAACATCCACCTGCTCATAACAATCCATAGCTTTTACTATGTAATTGGTAAAAGTCAACATATTAGATTCAACGCTGCGAAGTTTCATAAAACCATGTTGATTAGCCGTGATGTGTTGTTGAAGGTAATGGCTAATTGCGATATAACAATTTTTTCTAACAATTTACCGAAAATACTGAGTTTGGATATTGGCCTACAATCTTTGATATTATCTTTTTCATTATTCTTAGAGATAGCAGTAATAAGTTTTTTCCAGATAGTAGGGAAAATACCTGTAGAAAGAGATAAACTGTATATAATAGATATTGGTTTTAGTAGTTATTGTGCACATTTAGAGATTAATATTGGATGTTATACATCAGGCCCGGCACCTTTATGAATGTTTACATGTTTTAATTCATTGAGTATATTTTTGTCGTTAATGTTAATGTTATTAAACATAAGAGAAGGCTCCGTGAGAGTGCAGTAATTGGTAGTGAAAGATTTATTATTATATTGAGGTGCTTCAACAAATATCAATTGGAAATACATATTAAAAGTTTCGCAGATATCCTCAACATCAGATAACACTTCTTTATCAAATATTATTTTTGAGGCATTTGTCCAGAAGGATTTTTAAATTTCACGTATGATCAGAAAAATTTTGAATGTTCTTTAATTTTTTTCTTGCAAAAGATTATATGATTTGCGTAACATTCACATTCTAATTTTCGTAGTCTTTTTCTTAACAGAGAAAAGGTTCTGTAGTCTTTTCTGTTACCATGGATTTTTCCATTTTTTGTAGTATTTCCTTTTTTCATTATTAAGCTTTATAAGAAGCTTTTTTGTTTTGATGCAATGTAGAAGTAGGTACATATTTGTCAATTAAATTATATAATACATTATAAAAGTGACTTACTCGAGAGTTGACATCGTTCAACCCCGAGAAAGAGTTCTCCTACTCATAAGTTAATAAAGCAGATTTTATAGAAATAAAATCCACTTTAAAGAAATTTCTTCTTGTAAGTGTCTCGTTATTAAGCAAAGGTTTTGGGGGAGCGAGAATGATGCATAGTTCAATAGCCTTGTGATGAAGATCTTCAGGTACTAATAGATCATCAGAAGCATTAACAGCGCAATGAATATTGCAAAAAGCTAAATCTAGTATTATGTCGTTAGAGTTATTTTGATTGTTAAATTGGTATAAGGATGTAAGATTCATAAAATCAGATGTAATAGAAGACAAGAAATCATTATTGTATCGTATAACCATACTGTTTATCTCCTCGTCGTAATACCATGATGCCCTAGTAATATTGAAATCACCCAATACAAGAAAAATATCATCCGGATTAGAGTGTATTTTATCGGAAAGTTTGTCGTAAAAAGAAGATATTAATGATTTATTATTAGTACCGTGAGGTATGTGTGTACAGAATATGTGTAGTTGTAACTCATTGCTACGTGAAGCCACTCGAGCAGGTCCAGGGGTGCTAGAATTTATTGGTATACTTACGCACATTTCATCTGCCGGGGGTGGTGCACACCACTCACATCGCACGATAGGGCATAATTTGCGGCGGACACCTATTATAACTCTGCCACCCCTGTCTAGACCCGTTGAGGATACATCTCGGTCACAGCGGAACACTTCATAACGATAGTCAAAAATTTCAGAACCATAGTATACGTCATTAAGCCAGCTTTCTATAATGCATATAACGACATAATCATTATTTAGAACATTGGTAAAAAAGTTATTAGATTTCGTCCGTAAACCTCTTACATTTTGGTAGTAAAAAGATATAACATTGTTAGCCATTGCGACGGTGGTGTATGAAGTGTAAAATAATAATAAGAGAAAAGAAAAAAAAAGAAAATACAAGTGAATTTACAATCTAGGATCGAAAGTCTAAGTAAAAATAATATTAACTCCTTGAATGTTTCTACTCCAATTATGTCAGGCAATAGGAATTCTGAAACATATTGTATGCATAGGAAAAGGGTTGTAAATTTTTACAAAATTACTGTTGATGTAATGACAATAATACAGTTGCGCACGACACAATGTACCACATAAGGAGACAGTCATGTTATTTTGGCCAGGTCGTTATTATTAGCGACGAGAATCACTCTTGAGGTATCATTTTTCCGTAAAAATATCTTGCAGTCATTTCAATCCAATCCAATCCAATCAGCCGGAAGACGTCCACTGCTGGACCGTGGCCTCCCCCAAAGATTTCCACTCGGACCGGTCCTGGGCCACCCGCATCCAATGGTTGCCAGCGACCTTGACCAGGTCGTCGGTCTACCTTGTGGGGGGTCTGCCCACGCTACGTCTTCCGGTACGTGGCCGCCACTCGAAAACCTTTCTGCCCCAACGGCCGTCGGTTCTGCGAGCTATGTGCCCTGCCCATCGCCACTTTGAGACGGCGACCCTTCGAGCTATGTCGGTGACCTTGGTTCTCCTGCGGATCTCCTCATTTCTGATTCGATCTCGAAGAGAAACTCCGAGCATAGCTCGCTCCATCGCCCTCTCAGCAATCTTAAGCTTGCGGACAAGGCCCACAGTAAGCGGCCACGTCTCTGCTCCGTATGTCATCACTGGCAACACACACTGGTCAAAGACTTTTGTCTTAAGACACTGAGGTATTTTGGACGAGAAGATATGTCTTAGCTTCCCGAATGCTGCCCATCCGACTTGGATTAGACGAGAGATCTCTTTCTTGAAGTTGGACCTAACTAGTTGGATTGTATGTCCGAGGTAGACATATCTGTCAACAACTATCAAATTTAGTCATTTATTCACACGTATTTGTAGGCGTGCTGAGAGGCGATCTCGCGCGCCCTCCTTTGCTGCACCTTGTTGCGCGGGGTGAGATGGTCGTTGACAAACACTCGGCTCGCGGCGCCGTCCACGCCCGGGTCGGCCGTGGTGAGACCGCGGCGCGTGCGCACCGCCGCCTGCAGTTCGTTCTCACGCTTGCGCTGTACAAATCTGACAATTATATTCGGATGCAGTATCTGTTAGACCTTATCTTGAGAAAGGTATCGCTTCATTCAGTTAACATAATCGACATCCTGGGGAGATGAATCGAAACCGACTTTAATACTAAGTTGTTGAATGATCTGATGCAAATTCTCGTTCTTAAGGAGAGGCACCCCGGTTATTTCAAGGTTGTTTCTTCTACCATCCTGGTCTCGCACATGTAATTCGTCCGATAGTTGGTAAACCTCCGAGTTCATGCCTAATAAGTGATTATCCACCCGAGTAATAGTTGCGAGGGTATCCTCATTTTCCATCTTTAATTTCAAGTTTTCGGATTTAATAAGATTGATTTCGTCGTGCAAGTGTTGAATATTTTCAGTGTTTATTTAAAATAGCTTCAAATGAGGAAGTCAGATGTTGCTGAAACTCAATTAGAGAATCAAGCAGTTCCTATCGGAAACTATCGTGAGTTATTATTAATTCATCCTTGAACACAGTTGGGACACATATCGGAATCTTGAGTTTTCTTCTTTCTAAACGTGACACGTTTATCCGATATGTCGCACTGCACGATCAAAGAATTAGGATAAGATCCCACTTTCTTTTGAGATGAACTACCTTCGCAACTCATGTTCGAGTTTATCTATTATTTAAAGTTTACGAATAAAAAAAAAGAGGATAGACAACACAAAGTTTGTAATATTATTAATGCGGGCGAAACGAAAAATAACACCTGTCTTTTTTACCCGGGGGGGTGAAGAGGCCGTGAATATAACGTATACGTAATTCTGGTGCGCACTACATTTGCAATAGACGACTTTACTTCTCAGATTCATAGAGATTAAGTTTCTATAACCGGCAAATTTTAATATTTAAAAAACACTAACGCAGGTCCGACCAAGGGCACGGTGTGAGTATTACTGAAATAAGACTATCGCTTCAAATGATCACCAAACACGCTGACAAAGAAAAGAAATTAATAAAATTCATGTCTATGAGATTAGTTCGAGCATTTTTAACATTACATGAAAGATTACTAATCTTCTAAATAAATCCAGACATTCATTAAGTATTTACGCGATCTCTAAATCTATTATAAACACTCAAAATTTGGTAGAGATATTGCTTCTGCTGTTAATAGGTCAGCTAAGGATCGATTTTACGACATTCGTTCCCTAGGATAAGTTGCGAGGGTGTTACAAACAAAGTGGGAGAGAAACTGGTAGTGTTAATCACATAAACACTTTTATTTAAATGTACACTGGAAAACAAAACCGGAACTATATATTTATGAAGAGAAGTCTTCATTTCCAAAAACCCAACGGAAGTATCTTAGCAGCACTAATTTAAAATGCAATAGAAAAATACTTGAAGTAAATTATTTAACAGCCCTTCAGCCGATGGGGCGGTAAGTGGCATGGGATGCTGCGTAAATACCCTAAGGTGCCATTTTTATAGCGATAGCGATAAATGTTTACCAAGTAAAGGTACCGGTGATCTCGTTATTTATAAGTTATAAAAAACACACACTTTTCTATATGTTTTATATATGTAAATTTTAGTATAAAAATATTTCGTTTACTGGTCGCTGTCTATTATGTGAACGTTTTTAATATCGCTCGACGTTTTGATTACATCATCCTAACGAAATAAACCTTCATTAATATTTCGGAAGAATTAATAAAATATAATTAATTGAAAATGTATACATATACACTTTGTAATAATATTTGTTGTATGTGAGAGCAATATAAACCGAGTTTTTTTTTTGTGGTTTTTCATCAGGTAATAAAGTTTATTACCCGATGAAATAACCCTTAGTAGGACATATTCCGATCAAATCGAAGATGTCATAAAGAAAGGCCGGGTCAAGGGTACTCGCAACCGAAGAGCATGCATGAAGACGCTCATGGAAGTGGAGGAAGCGAGAGAGGTGTGCCAGGATCGTGGCAAGTGGAGAGAGGTGGTCTCTGCCTACCCATTGGGAACAAAAAATTATTATTTATAAATAAGTTACACCATTCAGTAATTAATAGCACTTCTATATGTTCTTATATATATAAAATTTAATAGTTACTTTTGTACAACTATTACATAATTTACCAGCAGATGTCATCGTGGTCAAGAGCAACACTCTTTAAATAAATATAGTATAACATACAAAACTGCACTAATTTCAAGAACATACTATCCCTATGAACCCAGAGAAAGAATTAGTATGAAGATTTTTGGCTGCTATAAATTTGACATATATAAAATATAATTTAATGATTTATTTCCTATAGAACTGATGTATTAAGCATATATAATATAGCATGCAACTAAAGCGTCTAGATTTCATTCTTACACTTCTATAGATATTCATGAGTTTTTCTTATGAATTAAATTGAATAAGGCTCTTACTCCCGAAAGAAAAGGTAGAAGAAGAAACTTTTGATTTCGATGAATTCACAAACTCTTTCATTGATTTCGATGAATGAAAGAGTTTATTAAAACTAAACAAGCTATCTATATATTTATATACAGCCGGATAGGTACGTATCGTGTGTGTTTGCCCATTCAATCACACAATACATTACAAACACAAACATAACAGAGTACAGACATCACTAATACAAAATGTAATGTGTGTTCCTGCGTTTATTTCAAATAGGAGTGAATTTAAAGCTCTGAACTTTGTAACAATCTGGAAAAACTAGTGGTATCTGATACTAGGAATTTGCTGTGGTAACCGGCGTACATTTTTATTGCTAATCCATAGTTAAAAAAAGTACTGAATCACAGAGTGCTGAGCTTATGAAGCATGCCAATGTAATATATGTCTATTAATCTCCTCTCAAGTTATATGGAATTAAAAAAAAACCTTATATATAAAGCTTTCAATACTTAAACTATTATACATTAAAAAGCAGTCATTATTAATTATGTGTTTACATCCGTATTTCCATCTTTTATCTTTTTTTATCTGTGTATATATTAATTAAGAGTATTCCAAAGCTTGAACATCCATTTTTAATATAAACATCATACAAAATCCTCGACCTGTATTTCTTTAATTAGAAATCAGCACTTGGTAATGTCAAGTCGACTTTCAGATTATATGTAAATGAGATAGTTTAGATTTAAAAAAAATATATTATAAAACCTGAGTAGGTTTTTAACGGAACTAAGTTTTTACTTTACATTTTTTTTATTAAACGAAGGGAATAATGAGTGGGATGTTCGTCATTATCAACCAATAGACGTCCACTGCCGGATGAAGGCCTCTCCCAAAGATATCCACATACAGTCAGCATGGCCTGCGATACCGACGTCGATAGTTCACATGGGAGGTTTTGAGTAATTTCCCGCCACGCTAGCCCAACGAGGGTTGGTGGGAGCCAGACCCCGTTTGTTGATTAGCAGAGTGCGTAACGAGCAAGTGAGGTTGGCATAGGTCTCGCAAGTTTTTGTGCGGAAGCCTTTACACTCCCAACGGGGTGTTCACCTGATCACCGATAACGTGTCGCTAGTTGCAATGATATTTAGCACACCATGTTGCACTAGTTGCCTTGGGACATATGATGTGTTAAGTCTCGTTACAATGGCTGTTTACAATTGGTGTAATGAGTTTAATAACGGTCATAGCAATCTCAGTGATGATCAGCATTAGGAGCATCCTTTAACAGCCCGATCTGAAGATAACATCAGTGCTGTACGATAGAGGAAGATCATAGAGTGACCTACTAGCAGATGCGGGAAAACTTAGGCAGTGAATCAAGTAGAAAAATGTTTACACCAAAATTTAGACGTTAGGAAGCTTTGGAGCTGAAAGATTCTCCATACTTTGAACGAAGTCCAAAACCACTTTCGCATGGACTGGTGCCACGAAATGTTAGAAAAGTTCAACGGAAGTGGCTCCAATGCTTCTTTTAACATCGTCATATGTGACGAAATCTGAATATATTCATATGACCTCGTAACCAAAGAACAATCTTACTTACTGACTCCTCTGGCACAGCGAACCAAAGTGAGTATTGGCCTCAGAAATACGAGAGCGCTAGTGTTGTCGGTCTTGCACTGTCTCTTGCTAAAGTACAATCTGCTCTGTTGGTATATCCATTTAAGAATTGGGCAACCTTGATAAAGAGAGGAAAACATTGGCAAAAACAGATGATTGCCCCATTCTTTAGTCGAAAAATTATTCGCGACAGTCACCTGCTGTTTTCTAGTTGTTTTGGAAATTGCTCGCCAACGGCACCTTCGTAGCAGAATCCAATTTATTATTATAAAATGGTAAGTATCGAGATAATCATCCACCATATAATACCGACTTGACGCCCTTTATTTTAGCTGGAAAATGCTTTTCATGCTATGGACAGACTATATCAAATATGCACTGACTAAAACGCCCACAACGTTCCACCGTCGTCGCTTTATGGCGAGGCCACGGGAATGCTTTCGCGCACCTCCGCGACCCCACCCACACCGAACTTCCCCTTTCCACCTCTGTAAAAGTGCGCCAGAACACACAACGCACCTTACTCTCTGCCTCATAGTCACATCAGCAACGGATGCCCCCGAATCCGTCACCCAGAGGCCATGGGAGCCAAGAGAGAAAACTCTTCCGACACCATGTGGCGGATCTAGTGATGGGTTTCTTTTATCTCCACCGTGAGTAACCAAGTCACGCTAGCTAAGCACCTCCACCACAAGGCAGGAACGTGTTCGGGCTCCTACGACGTCTGGTTGTCTGGATACGAATAGGGTACATATAGTTTTATCCCTTTCCCTTTCTGTAGCTTCCATTTGGGGCATCACCTGTTCGTAGTTAATACTTGCGCTCCACGACCGACCTGATACCCTGCGATATGAAATTTTAATGCTTTATGTCCTGAAAGAGCCAGATTCGTACACCAATCATCAATATCTTCAATCAACACTCATATGAATTATATGATTACGCAAATTGAGTCATTGATACTATCCGTTCGAAAAGTACCTTCGACTCGAAAGAACTGGAACTCAATGTAGTTTTGGTCCCTCCAGTAACCACCTTTGATAGCAACATAAAGAGACAATTCAACACACACGAACAAGATGATTATGTTACGTGCCCGTTTTTTACCCTGATTACTTTGGTGTACCAAAACCTCTTCGTAACAATGTCGTCGGCATGTTTTCTTTTTTGTTGTCTTATACCACTTGAAGAGGATACTACTCCAGATGAAACCTAAAGGTGGCAGTCTTCATTTATGATCTTCGAGAAAGTAATAATATGTGTAATATTGCGGTCCTTTGTCAAGTACAAAGGACCGCAATATTTTCATATATTTTTGAGCGAAACGTTTATTAAATATATTTATGGCCCGTGGAAAATTTTAACGTCAAAGTGAAATTATTAAGTCCGCTTTATACCGCATCTCACCTTATATTTCATATGTAAATATCCTTTTTTTATTTAAATTTCAGTCGTAAAAGCGAATGCCTTTTAAAATTATTCAGTGATGATTTTCATAAAAAAAAATTGAATCGTCAAAGTTCCGTTACTCTATGTTTTAATAACTACTTTATGAGAATTATTATAATATATAATAGGTTGGGGAAAAAGAAATCCATTATTTTTATATGAACTTCAGGACTTTATTTAACATGCTTCGGATTGTCCGATTTGGGTCAAATATGCACCGTTTTGTTCTATGATTTGTTGCCATTTTAAAGGTAACTTCATAATGCCTCTCTCGTAGAAGTCCTGGTCTCTATTTGCAAAAAACTCTAGTAGCCGATTTTCACAATCTTCCCTAGATGCCAATTTTTTATCACTAAAGAAATTTTGTAAAGCAAGAAAAAGATGGTAATCGCTTGGTGCCAAGTCCGGACTGTATGGCGGATGCATTAAAACTTCCCAACCAGGCTCCCGAAGTTTCTGGCGAGTCACTGTAGATGTGTGTGGCCTAGCGTTGTCCTGGTGGAACACGACACCTCTCCTGTTGGCCAACTCTGGCCGTTTCTGGTCAATTGCTATCTTCAAACGGTCTAGTTGTTTGACAGTAGAGATCAGAATTTAGTGCTTGGCCATATGGAAACAACTCATAATAAATAATCCCCTTCCAGTCCCACCAAATGCACAGGAGAACCTTCCTGGCCGTTAGCCCTGTTTTGGCCACCGTTTGAGGAGCTTCACCGCTCTTTGACCATGATCGTTTTCGCACAGGGTTATCGTATGTGATCCATTTCTCATCTCCAGTCACCATCCGTTTAAGAAATGGGTCTATCTCATTCCGTTTGGCCAAGGCTTCGCAGATGGAAATTCGATCCATCATGTTTTTTTCTGTTAATTGGTGTGGCACCCAAACATCGAGCTTCTTTTTGAATCCAGCTTTGTGTAAATGGTTTAAAACTATTTTTTGGTCCATTTTTAGCTCCTGGGCGATGTTACGACTGCTAACATGCCGGTCAACCTCGATCATTTCTTCGATTTTATCGACATTTTCGGCGACCGGCCTACCTGTGCGAGGTGCATCTTTAACATCGAAAATTCCTGAACGGAATCTACGAAACCAAAATTGCACATAATTGGCTGTTACAGTATCGGCTCCATAAACACCATTCACAATTTTAGCCGCCTGGCTTGCATTTTCGCCTTTGTCAAAGTAAAACTGTAAAATGTACCGAATTTTCTCTTTGTTCACTTCCATTTTAACACCCTGTAACTCACAATTGAATGCACCAAACAAAAAACAGCAAAAGAATTTTTTTACTGCGAAATGTCACCTTTCCAACGAGCATAAATCTGAAACTGTTTGATCGATACTTTACGAGAAATTTATCACTACAGCCATCTACCGAAAAAATAATGGATTTCTTTTTCCCCAACCTAATATTAACACTAATAACATACTTATGGTAAAAGAACCAATTTTTATATACCATGTATACGTGTTAAGCAAAACGCTGTTCCTTAAAAATTCGATATATTACAAACACTACTGAACATAGGTCTTCCCTAAAGATCTTCACATTGATCAGTCCCGTGTTGCTCGTATCCAGTGGGTTCTCGCGATACCCATCAGATTGTCGGTCCACCTCACCCACCTCGGGAGGCCTCCCAACACTACCGATATGCGGACGCCACTCCAAGACTTTACTACCCCATCGGCCGTCAGTCTTTCAAGCAATGTGCCCTGCCCACTGACACTTAAATCTGGCAATCTTTTGAGTTATGTCAATGAACTTAGTTCTTCTGCGGATCTCCATATTTCTGATTCGATCGCGCAGAGAAACTCCGAGCGTAGTCCTCTCCATTACCCTTTAGGTGACTGAGCCATTTTCCAATGCCGATAGTAAGTGGGCACGTATCTTATTTTGTTTACCAACTACTATTATTAAAAAGTTAAACAGTTGATTAACATTAAACAAACGATAACTGTTGATTGTTTAATATTTTCTGAAGCGAAATTTCTCCTTTATTCCATTTATAACCTGATTTGATGTAAGGTCAATTTCCCGAAGAGAATCGACTTCTTTATAAACGTCATTTTACAGATATAGACACGACAGACTATTACACGCCGAGTTGGATGTTGAATACGTCTAAACTTGTACACGAACAACCATATTATATACGTATCACGAGGTATACATTATGAAGTTGGTGAAACCGGACCACGGTTTCATAGAATATTGAATTTTGTAACCACCTCCGGAGTTCCATTGTGCAGCTCACATCGAAAATCGCAATTTAGTTGCCTAACTAAAATTTGCAATATAATATTATATTAAACCCGTCAATAACATATATTATGTTTTAGAATAATATGGTAGAACGGACGTATCTCAAATTTGATTATTTTCATACGAAACTTAAAATAAAAATTATGTATGGATTGTTGAAGGATAAATAAAATAATATAGCGCAAACATAAATCAAAAGTAGGAGGCAACACAAGGGTCGAACTGACCTCTCTTTTTGGTCATTGGTTAAAATGATAAACGATATAGAGATAGATATAATGTAGAGTCAGATGACATATAATTTGTAAGATATTTTCATATAGATAGTTTGCTATTACGAGTGTTGCGAATGTGCTATTTTAAAATTGAATATTTATCTTTATGCTGTTTTGGCAACGTTGATATTGATATTTGTTCTGTATACTGAATAAAGCAGTCTAAAGGATGGCTTGACAGCTGGCCGTGCTGCAGCCTCAGCCATTTCCGTACGATATAATTCGGAACTAGCCGATAGTTTCCAACACTTGGGCAAACGCTTCACTTAATGGATTGCGAGTAGTTTTGTTGACTTTATATGAAATTCAGTCGTTAGTTCACGGTTAGCGTATGCAGTTGGACGATGCGTTCACCTATGTGGATACATCGTTAATAGAGTTAGCAGTTATGGCGAAAATGTTGCTTCGCCGTTAAAGACAATCGTGTATAGAGTCGGCCGACACATTGAATGGTGTCGATCTCTCATAGTCTATAGATATATTTCAAAAATAAAGGAGCCGAGAGTCAATTTTATAACATTTCAAAAATATAATATGTGGCAATGTCCGAAGGTAGTAAAAGAACAAAGAGAGACAGAGTAGACGATGGAAAGACGATATGAAGTTGCTGGTGCAAAAGGAATACGAAAAGCTAAGGAGAGAGACCTGTGGAAATCGTGACAGGCCTTTGTCGAAAGATACGAATTCCGACATTTGGATAAAGTTTTACAATCTGAATAAAGGCTGAATAAATAAAATAAATATTTTTTTTTTTTAGTTTTATGTGGGGGGAAATGCCTACGCAGGGGCAAGGACGAGTTATCTCTTTCTCTCCTTTTTTTCTTTTCTTCATTTTTACCTTTTCTCATCTTCCGTTCCTTTCTCTTTCTTTTATACTACAATCTATTTCAACCTCCATCCCTCCAATAAGTTTGACACAAGTACTTTTTTTATTTCATCTTTATTTATATTACAGTACTTTCTTATCTCTGTATCCTATAAACTATTACATTTGCTCTTACATCTATAGTCATTTTCATATCCTATAGTCTATTTTCTTTTTTCAATTTTATTATCTGTTTCTTAGTTATAATGTAGCGAAAATCCACAAATGTACATAGCTTAAATATTAAAGTCATCGTTACATGCCGAGATTAGAACCCGTGATCTTCGGAATGAAGGCCGGACGCTCTAACCATTAGGCCACCAAGCTACTTCACGGATCACCTTGCGTATATTTAATTATTAGCCTGACCTTTGTAAGTAATTTATATTTCTTCTTCCTCCCGCCCTTTCTCCAGCTATGTGGAGTTGGCACGGTATGTACTTCTTCCATATCCCTCTATCAGCCGTCATATCGAAATTCACATCTTCTTACACATGTCATCTTTCACACACTTTCTAAATCACTTATCACTCACCAGGATAAATTATTAAATGAAACGAATGTTTCTCCCATCGAATTATAGTGTACTCGTAATCGAGGAATCGAAAACATGACTCCTATATAAATTTAATCTGAATAGAGTTATCTCTACTGCGTTTACTGCGCAAATTGAATCGAAATCGATAAAGACCCTACGCGCCGGCCGTGAGGTAAATTGCGGAAAATATTCATTTGTTGTGGAAATTTGATTACCCAAAATGAAGCCCTCGATAGGTTTGCACAGGCCAATCCGCCGCGCAGACTCAACAATATTTCATAAATCTGTATATTGTGCGGTTTTTTTTAGTCACACTAAGTCTTTACTGGTATTAAGTGGTACGAAGAGGAAACGGGATGTATTAGAAATCCCTTTAATACAAACACACATATGTACTGTTTTGTTTTATGAAAACAAACAACAGTAATGCTTTTAAATAGTTGAATGATCACCAAGGTAAGTACCAACTTACTCTGGTCTGATCTTCAGTAGTAAAAACCTATAAATATTCTGAATAAAGCTCTGTAAGTATCATTCTCTATACTTTATGTAAAATTGGCGCAAGCCCGCTAATAGGGAAATTTATTTGTAATCATTTTGTAATGGACCTTTCATGTACAAGTAATAACTTTCTTCCTCGAAGATTTTCAATGCTTACAAATTATCATTTATAACTTATTAAAGGAATAGCATAGAAAATTAATCATAATATTTTTAGAAGATTTTTGTCTCTGTAGCTTTTAATGAAATGTTAATAACTCGTCTAGAACTTTCGTAAGTAAAGCTTTCTGAAATTATACCACTTAAACAGAGACAAATAATTTCCTTAGATACATTCAAACGCTGTACACAGTACAGCTATATATAATATGGAGTATGTTATTTATTTGTTATATTTATTTATTTTGTACTAGAGGGTACAAATAACTTAATTCCTCCTCCGGGGAAGCGAACCAAAGTGAATATTTGTCTTAGACGCAAGTGAACGCCAGCGTTGCTTATCTCGCACTGCTTCTTGTCAGTACACTATTTGGAGCTTGTGTCGATCGTGTTCTACGGTATCCTTCCAGCGATATCCGGATCAGCCGTGGTCGGTGACCAATCGTAGTTCCGATGTATGCTAGTTTGACACTACATCACGTCCCATTTTCAGCAAGGGGCCCATTCAACGGAATCTGCACGCTTAATAGCTTCAAGAGGCGCGAACTCGACCATCGCTGAATAACTTCCAGTGACATAAGTGGAGAGTAAACCTAAAAAACATATTATAAGGGAATAAAAACAACAAGCCAGGGCCTCCCTCCCAACAACAGTGCTAACGTTAGGTGGGCTGTTAATTTAACCTATAATATTTCTAATTACATGTTAAAATTATCATTTCTATGTAATACTATTCATTAAGATAAAAAAATTATAATTTAATTTTACTTTGCGCTTTGGATAAACGAAGTAAGTTTATTTAACTAAACGAAGATAAACTACAGAAAATTAAAATTTCGTTTCTATCTTTATAACCAGTATATCGCTGAAGTAGTCCCGAATGAAATTGTTTACCAAGGATAAAAAAGTGGGTTCTCAATAACAGGTACATACATTAAATAGCCGTGTATACATTTTAAGTAAGACTTTTGTTACAAATCTGACGTTTGGTACGAACGTATATTTGATGATAAATGATAAGTCTACCCATAACAATACACTACACTGTTCTCATCGCTTTGAGACAAGATATCGGGTCTTATTACCCCAGTAATTATACTAGTTACAGATTTTTTCAAACCGAAAAAAAGTAACGTTTAAAAACATATAATAGGTTGGGGAAAAAGAAATCCATTATTTTTTCGTAGATGGCTGTAGTGATAAATTTCTCGTAAAGTATCGATCTAACAGTTTCAGATTTATGCTCGTTGGAAAGGTGACATTTCGCAGTAAAAAAATTCTTTTGCTGTTTTTTGTTTGATGCATTCAATTGTGAGTTACAGGGTGTTAAAAATGGAAGTGAACAAAGAGAAAATTCGGTACATTTTACAGTTTTTCTTTGACAAAGGCGAAAATGCAAGCCAGGCGGCTAAAATTGTGAATGATGTTTATGGACCCGATACTGTAACAGCCAATTATGTGCAATTTTGGTTTCGTAGATTCCGTTCAGGAATTTTTGATGTTAAAGATGCACCTCGCACAGGTAGGCCGGTCGCCGAAAATGTCGATAAAATCGGAGAAATGATCGAAGTTGACCGGCATGTTAGCAGTCCTAACATCGCCCAGGAGCTAAAAATGGACCACATAACAGTTTTAAACCATTTACACAAAGCTGGATTCAAAAACAAGCTCGATGTTTGGATGCCACACCAATTAACAGAAAAAAACATGATGGATCGAATTTCCATCTGCGAAGCCTTGGCCAAACGGAATGAGATAGACCCATTTCTTAAACGGATGGTGACTGGAGATGAGAAATGGATCACATACGATAACCCTGTGCGAAAACGATCATGGTCAAAGAGCGGTGAAGCACCTCAAACGGTGGCCAAACCTGGATTAACGGCCAGGAAGGTTCTGCTGTGCATTTGGTGGGATTGGAAGGGGATTATTTATTAATGAGTTGTTTCCATATGGCCAAGCACTAAATTCTGATCTCTACTGTCAACAACTGGACCGTTTGAAGATAGCAATTGACCAGAAACGGCCAGAATTGGCCAACAAGAGAGGTGTCGTGTTCCACCAGGACAACACTAGGCCACACACGTCTACAGTGACTCGCCAGAAACTTCGGGAGCTTGGTTGGGAAGTTTTAATGCATCCGCCATACAGTCTGGACTTGGCACCAAGCGATTACCATCTTTTTCTTGCATTACAAAATTTCTTTAGTGATAAAAAATTGGCATGTAGGGAAGACTGTGAAAATCGGCTACTAGAGTTTTTTGCAAATAGAGACCAGAACTTCTACGAGAGAGGCATTATGAAGTTACCTTTAAAATGGCAACAAATCATAGAACAAAACGGTGCATATTTGACCCAAATCGGACAATCAGAAGCATGTTAAATAAAATCCTGAAGTTCATATAAAAATAATGGATTTCTTTTTCCCCAACCTATTATTTAGCGATAGTAATTGGCGCTGTGCTGTACCTACCCAGACGGCCTCCGGTTTTAGAGACCTGCTACCAGTAAAAAATCTTTGTAACTTTAAAAACACAAGCGACAAAACACCTGCAAAAGTATTAGATAAATTTTGCTTTTGGAATGTACATAACCGACACGAGTTATCGATTCAAACGACATTGTATAAAATTCTATTCGATTTTAGTGATGTTCTAAATATTTAAAGCGAGCCAACAATCAGCGAAGCAGGTAGAAAAGGCAACACAATTTAAGATAAATGAATATTTATATTCAAAAGAATAAAGTTCTCATTTAAGTACATCGCTGTGAGAATGAGAAAAGTATTGAATAACTATGATCATCATCGACAGACGTCCACTGCTGGACATTGGCCATTAAATAATAGTTATTGATAATATTATAAAGAAATACTGATTGAAATCACTCGACGACATTACACATACTTTGCTAAGTCTATATATAAATATGTGTGTGCATATTTATTTATATATATATGACACTAACAATAAAAACCATAAATATTTTTTGTACTGTTCATCTCTTTCATTGAGTATTCTTCTAGTACTAAGATATCGTTAAAAGCATACGTAACAGATTATTAATAACATCCTTTTCTATTGTATATATGTTTATTTTGTAATTGTCATATATGGTATCTTTAAATAACATCTCTGGTGCAAATTAAAGCAAAAAGTTGATTTCCATCTTCAGCTCCATTATATTTATTCGCGATTATCTCCGTTCTCCGAATAAACACTGCTTATCAATGAGAAATATGACCACGTTGTGCTGAGTACCTGAAAATTTTCACCATTACTACAACAGAATAAATCATTTAAAAAAGCCATAGAGGTGATAAATCAATAATAACAATACATTTCAAGAAAATAAATTAAAAAGCTTCTATTAAAATCTAGATAAGCTTTCAGTACAACTCTCTGAATCAAGTCATTTTAAAGTTAAAACAACGAAATGAAAATCTGTTTCAATATACTTCAAATCTTTAAATAAAGTACTGTGCACTTTTCAAAGTACTTATCTGCAATATGCATACCCTGGTGAACATGTTCAACGAAACCGGTGCATTCTTCAGGACAGTGAGACAACACGGCCGTTGTGATCTGGCAACAACAATGTGGAGTCAGGTGATGTTATATAGCAATGAAAGAGAGAAACATGGTCGCCCAGGTTTCTCTCGATCTAATATTTAACACCGGAAAGAGAGCAATGCTTTTGTAGTTGGAGATTAACAATGTGAGAGTAGTAGTAGTGGTTAATATGAACTGCTCAATGGGTGAAACAGGAATAGAAGTATAGATGGATTGATTAGATGTAAAACTTTTTTTAATTTCTTTACCGTATGATTATCAGCAGTATCATCTTCTGATATTGGACGTCCCCTTCATACCACAAGTTTTCGTATGCTGAATCAGCTATTCCCAAACTCTGAAATTACGAATGTTTGTAAGGTATTATAAACTCTGTATAAGTCTTCAGCAATATGAGTTTTAGAAAACTCTGATAAGCGTGATTCCTCTCTAGAAACGGCGTATCTTTCGAAGATTCCATCGAAACCTCATTGGTTTCGATGAATCATACGTTTTGTAGAATAAGAAAACCAGTAAGTGGAATTTATTATGTTTTGGATTTTTAATAATTTATTTAGTACCAGTGGTAGTTTAACAAACCTCTTCTATTAACAATTCTCCATAGTAGCAGTATAAAAACACTGGTGTCAATAACGAAACGACTCCCATCGCATTATTTAATATTTCTGTCATTCCGTGCCCTATCTGAAATAGTGCAAAATATTATAATGAATAAATAGATCGACGAATAATATGTACATTATTTCATAATCCTACTCCTTTCACTTGAAACCGGAAAACCAAATAATTGGTAGGTAGTATTTGGCGAATATTACATTTAATAAATTTTACGGATTTTAATAAAAAAAATCATCCCAAGACGTCATAATCATCACGAATCACCAGTATGTTTTCCATTCATTGTGTCTGGTTTGATTTAACTCAGAATGCGCTCAATGTATCTTGAAGTCTTCCAGTGGTGTCTTTTATTCAACTTTATTGATAAATGGATTCCAAGAAATGCAAAATATACATACAGAACTCAGTAGAAAAAAGGTCTATTGCGTTTTCGTAGATTTGAAAAAGGCCTATGACGGAGTGGTGACGAATGAATTGTGATCCATATTGTCTACTTATGGGGTAAACAGAACGCTGATACGAGCACTGAAATCACTTTATGAGGGTTCTAGTGCTTGTGTCAGGATAAACGGGGCTTACTCAGACTGGTTTAGCATCCAGAAGGGTGTTCGACAAGGATGTGTGACAATTGCTTGAAATATTTGAAAGAAGTGAGTATGGACTAAGAAAGAATGAGTTGATCGTCAAATGCCTCCTATACGCCGATGATTAAGTGTTATTATCATCATCACAGAAAGAGTTGTAAGCGATGGTAAACATAGTGCATGGTGCTTTAACCAAGCAAAGGAATGAAGGTGAATGTAAGCAAGACGAAAGTAATGCTTTTTGAAAGAGAAAAATGTATGAAAAACTGTGACATTGTGATTAAGGTACAAAAAGTGGAACAATTAAAAGAATTTGTATATCTGGGGTCACAGTTTACGAGAGAAGGCAAGTGTGATGGTGATATTGCAAGAACAGTTTTGGAAGGGATTCAACTTAATGAAGCACTTCATAACTTCATGAATAGCCGGAACGTATCATTAAGAGCACGACTGGCTGTGCAAATAGGAGTGTTGATTCCCACATTGATGTATGGAAGTGAATGTTGAGGAGTATGGCAGAAGAAACATGAAAGTAGGATTAATGCTGTTGAGATGAGAAGCCTGAAAAGTATAACTGGAGTAAAGCCGATGGACAAAGTAAGGAAAAGTGTGATAAGGGAGCGGTGTGGCGTGGTTGAAAATGTAGTGATAGAGAAATGTACGCTTAGAGGGTTCGGCCATGTTAAAAGAATTGATGAAAAAAGATTAACGAAAGAGGTATACAAGGTAAGAATGATTGGACAAATCGGTGCAGATAGACCTAGACGGACGTATTCCGATCAAATCGTCGATTTTCAAAAGATATTGGTCCTCAGGTGGGTCCTGGCCTTACGGCTGGGGAATCCCACACGGCGCCCTTTAAGGGCGCCGTCTGCCCTCTGTACTCTGGGGTGGGCAAAACTGCTCTTGGGGATGGTGTGTGCGCGCAGAAGACCGCCAACGTGTCGGCGAGCTGCTCAACGGTGGAAGTGCCGCGCCTCGCATTGGGCGCAGGCGACAAGGACACGACGAGGCCGCGCCCCTGGTCGGACGCTGGCAACCCCCACGGACGAGACGGGCTCGCACAACGCGCGCCATCACCGACCGTGCTGCCTTCAGCGCGGGTGGTGCTGGAGCGACTGCGCTTCAATCCAATCCAATCCAATCAGCTGGAAGACGTCCACTGCTGGACAAAGGCCTCCCCCAAAGATTTCCACTTAGACCGGTCCTGGGCCACCCGCATCCAATGGTTGCCAGCGACCTTGACCAGGTCGTCGGTCCACCTTGTGGGGGGTCTGCCTGCGCTTGGAGCCACCCAACAACGGGGGCGATATAGAGATGGCCCCCCTTGCCCGGACGAGCGACAACGAGGCTGCCATTTCCGACCAACCTCGCTACGGCAGGTTCAGGGGGCTCCTGCTTCTGGCGGTACCGCAAACGACGTCGTCCCAGTTGGTAAGGCTTGTCGGTCTCTACCCTGCCCCCAAAGCACCCAAGGCTAAAGGGAAAGGGAAAGGGAGGCCGCAGAAGGCGGCGGGAAAGCTCCTGAAGTCCGCAGGCAAGTTCGTGCTCGCGCTCGCCCCTCCTCCATTGGAGGGGTGGAACGTCGTGGCGCGAAAGCTGAAACGGGCCAAGGAGCTGCCGCCGAAGCCGCAGATGCAGCCACGGCAACGGCTGAAGCAGCGCCAGCAGTCGCAGCCGAAGCCGCAGCAACAGCAACAGCGCCAGCGCAAAGCCGGCAGGAAGATCCGGCAGCGAAAGCTGCGGGGCCCACGGACCGCGGCGGTCGTGGTTACTCTTGCGCCAGAAGCAATCGCGAAGGGCGTCACGTACGCCAAGTCATCGCCCAGGCGAGGAGGCGGATCAACCTGGCCGACCTCGGCATTGCTGGGGTACGCTTTAAGACGGCGGCGACCGGAGCGCGCATTTTCCAAGTGCCCGGTCTTGAAAATGGCGGGAAAGCCGATAACCTCGCCAAGAGGATCCGTGAGTCTCTCGGCGAGGAGGTCGTGCGCGTCTCGAGGCCGGTGAAGTGCGCCGAGCTGAAGGTCTCCGGACTGGACGACTCGGTCACTAGCGCCGACGTAGTCACTGCGGTGGCGCGAGCGGGGGGCTATCCGGCCGACTAGGTTCGGTTGAACAGCGTCTCGTTCGGCGCCTCCGACCTCGGGACAGCGGGTGGTGGTCGGCGGCAGACTCCTGGTTGGTTCAGTCCTGCGCAGGTCACACTGCTCGAGAGCAGAACGCAACGCTTCCGGTCCCTCGAAAAGGGGCACGTGAAGGTGCAGTGTCCGACTCGGACCGCAGCAATGAGTGCTATCGCTGCGGAAACAGCGGCCACGGGGCGGCCGCCTGCTCCGACAAGCCGCACTGTAACCGCTGCAGCGCGGCCGGTAAGCAGGCCGACGACAGGTCCGGCGGTGGCGCCTGCGACAGGGCGCGCGTCGCTAAGGCGACGCAGTGAGAAGGAAAGCACGGCGGTAGGGGCCCGAGAGTCACTCGACCGCAGGCGCTTATTACGCTGCAAGGGAGCCGCGCGCGAGAAGGTTCAGATGTCCGTCTCGTGAGGATGGACCTGAACTTCCTCCAAGCGAACATCAACCGCTGCGCCACAGCTCAGAACCTTCTGTTCCAGAGCATGGCGGAGCGATCGATAAACTTGGCGGTGGTCACCGAGCCGTACTACAACCACTGTGGGAGAGCTGGGCGGGGGACTTGGACGGAGCGGTGGCCATAGGCACGGTGACCTCGAACGGCTCCCCCGACCTAGAGTTGGTGGAGCGCGGTCAGGGTTAGGTCGCCGGGTGGGTGGGAGACGTGCCGGTCGTGGGAGCGTACTTCTCGCCGAATCGCTGCTTAGCGGAGTTCGGGCGGCTTCTTGACGAGATTGGTGCTCTCATCGGCCGGCTAGGGTAGGGTCGCATTCTCTTCACCGGAGACCTCAACGCCAATTCGGAGGCGTGGGGATGCCCGGCGAGCGCGCGCGGTGCGGTGCTCGAGAAGTTTGTGATCGAGGCTCCCGCCCCCGATCGTCGGTCTGCTAGTGGCCATATTCAACGCCTTGCTAGCCGACTGCTCCTTCCCAGACGCCTGGAAAGAGGCCGTAGTGATAGGTATTCCGAAGCCCGGAAAGCCGAAGAACCTTCCCAACAGCTACCGTCCGATCAGCCTACTGAACACCTTGGGCAAACTATACGAGCGCATCATTCTAGAGCGTCTGCGCCATTTCACCGCAGAGAACAACCTCCTCCCCGACGAACAGTTCGGATTCAGGAGCAACCACTCTTGCGTTCATCAAGTGCACCAACTGACCGAGCACATTCTGGTCGGTCTCGAGCACAGACAAACGATCGACACCTGCGCCGTCCTATTCGACGTCGCGAAGGCGTTCGACAAAGTCTGGCATGAAGGCTTGATATTCAAGCTTTACTCTCACAAAGTGCCAGACCGTCTAGTCACCGTCATTCGAGACTACCTCTCGAATCGCTCCTTCCGCTTTCGCGTCGAGCACGCTCTCTCCTCGCCCCGGCCGATTAAAGCCGGCGTCCCTCAAGGCTCTTGCCTCTCCCCGCTACTCTTCTCGCTCTACACGAGCGACATACCCAGAGACCCCTTTGTCAAGATGGCCCTTTTCGCGGACGACACCGCTCTTTATCACTCCGGCAGAGCTCCGGGTATTATAACGATGCGCCTACAGAACGCGACCACCCGACTAGGCGAGTGGTTCCGGACGTGGCGAATCGACGTAAACCCGGAGAAAAGTGAAGCCATCCACTTCACCCACCGAAAGTCATCAATCCTTCTCAAGAAGGAGAAAAAACGCGGCCATAAACTCGACCAGATCTCCCTTTTCGGACAGTCCATCCCATGGAGGAACACGGTCAAATACCTCGGCGTCACGCTCGACGCCAGACTCAATTTTAAGGCCCCCATCCGTGAGGCGAGAAAGAAAGCGGCCCAAGTACTGAGCAAGCTATACCCCCCACTGTGTAACAAGAGCAAGCTCTCTCTCAGACACAAGCTTCACCTTTACAAGGTATGCGTAAGACCTATAATGTCTTACGCAAGCGTTGTCTTCACCCATTCGTCCGAAGACCGTCTTAAACCTCTGCAGACTCTCCAGAACCGTTTCATCCACACCGCGACTGGTGCCGAATGGTACCAGCGCAATGTGCATATCCACAGCGACCTTAAACTTCCAACGATCATGGAGCACTTTAGAGAGTGCTCCGTGACCTATTTCGCCAAGGCGGCAACTCATCCCAACCCTCTGGTGGCCAGCGCGGCCTACTACGCGCTACCTCCGAATTCCAGGACGAAAAAGCGCAGACCGCGGCACGTGCTTATTCCGACATCCCAAGGGGTTCCGCAAACCACACACATTCCCTCAGTCACCGACAGCACCGACGTCACCACACACACTTCGGACACTACCAACACGCTCCGAATATCAGCATCACGCCGCCCTCGCTTCAGAACGCGGCGCCGTAGCTACTCACACGTACTCATGCGTACATTAAGTATACCCGCGATCGTGGGCGGTCCTCGCCGCCCAGAGATTCCGATACAGGCGAAGGTAGTCGGGGAACGGGCCCACGCCCGGCCTCGACGACCGAGTAGAATCGCCAGATATAGTACAACAAGAACCAGACACACACAATATACAGATTCATCCGCCAGATAGCTACTTCCCGCGTAGCACATTTTGGTTTCTAAAACCTCAGGCCGTGGACCCGGGTCCACGAGCCCAGTGTCAGATGAGCTGTAAGAGCTGCTGTGGCTTGCGATTTACATCAAGAGTATTGTGATCGGGGCGGGTTTGGTTGTGGTCAATCGGGGGACGGCGAACACGTGCGTGCGGAAAAACGGCGACTCCACAGTGGACGTAACGTTCGCGGGAGTCGCCGTGGCCGGCCGTATCGAGGATTGGGAGGTGCTCGAGGGCGTGGAGACTCTGTCGGATCATTTATATGTCCGATACAGTGTGTCCGCGACCTCAGCGACTCCGAGCAATCCTTGTCGTCCCTTGATCAGGGATGGCCCTCGGTGGGCGCTGAAGCGTTTCGACCGAGACCGGCTCGAGGAGGCGGCCCTAGTCGAGAGTTGGGTCGTCGAGAGTTGGGTCGGCGAGGGCCGGGCTAAGGCGGCGGGCCTCTCCGTTGAAAACGTGGCAGTCGACGTGGAGCGGACTTTGCGCGGCTTCGCAGCGCGTGCGTGGCGAGCCGACGTAAATACCACCGGTGCCGACATCGACGGAGGCGCGATACGGCCGAGGAGAAGCGGCTGTATGCGGCGCACAGGGCCAACGTGGTTGAACTGGTGGCGGCGTCATTGGACGGCGACCCTTTCGGGAAGCCGTATATGAAGGTACGGCAAAATCTGCGCCCTTGGCGACACCCATTTACTCGTAGCCTCCCACCAGAGCTTGTCGATAGGACGGTCCGCACACTGTTCCCACGGCGGGATGACCAAGGGTCGCCACCGATTACGTCTCGGTCCCGCGGCGCCGAGGGTACAGGACGCGGTCGGAGCGTGATAACAGCTCACCGTCGCAAGGCGGGGCCTAGCGCACGACCGCCGAATGGCTCCTTCAGCAGAAGAGCCTGGCGACAAGACCGACATGGGCCATCGGGCCAACGCCTCCCTTGGAGAGGGGGTTCCTGAAGTGAGGGGTGCTTCTCACCACACCCCTCCCCGAGGTGGACCCATTCGTTTGGGTGCCGATCGAGGGTCGCGGAGGAACTGAAATATGTTATCCCGCGACCCTCGAGTATGTGGATAAGGCAGGAATACCGTGTGAAGCATTTTAGTCGGTTGGAGCCCGACACTCTCCCGGTACCGGCCCATTGGTTCCGATCAAATCGTCGATTTCCTAAAGAAAGGCCGGGTCAAGAGCACTTGCAACCGACAAGCATGCATGAAGACGCTCATAAAAGTAAGGAAAGCGAGAGGTGTGCAAAAATCGTAGCAAGTGGAGAGAGGTGGTCTCGAGGTTGGAACGATGCGTTACATATATGTTTGTAGGTTACAGATCTTCGAAGATCATTAAAAATTTGGTTAAAAGAACACGTGAAATGTCGACGTTTCAGAAGTGTCCAATCTGCGACCACGTTTTAGATCATCGCAACCATGACATCATATTTGATGGTCCAAAACTTCGTGAATTTCAGTTTTATCGTTTCAATTGCGCCTATACTTCATTATCGTAATGTATTGTTTATTGAACTATTTGCAGAGATTTGAGATTGTGCCGTCTACAGCAGAAGTTGAAGACGCCGCTCATAGTGGAAGATTGGGCTAAATAGCGTTCCTACGTCCTGTAGTAAAAGTCCGCTAATGTCAATTTGATAACTTACCTATTAGTAATCAACCCTTTTACCGATCTTAATGAATACTTTGGTAGGGGCTTACCGACAAGGCAAATCCGAAGAAGCATGTGATGATGGTCACAGATAGCATATTCACGAAAACTATTTTGTTGAATATATCATCCAAATGATTTGCCCACCTTTATTCAAATAATAATGAAGTTAATAATACAAACTATCGATGAAATCTAAATAGATATAAATATATGTATAAACAAATATAACTTAACTGCCGTAAAGTAAATTGTTGTTGAAGATTTAAAATGTTTTATATACATATAACTATTAACATTTATAAGTTACTCTCGGATATTAAAAATCCTTCTATAAGAGAATATTTAACGGACAGGTAGAACAAAGCTATTACTTGTTTTATAATTAAATTATTCTAGTATGGAAAATAACTTGGGAACACTTTTAGCATCCTTAAGCGCAAAATATTTTTCATTAGTAACTGATATTGAATTAAAAGATAATAGTTATACTTCGTAGGTACCTTATAAGATTTTGATGTTCACGAATAAAGGTCTGAATCGAGATACATTTATATCCCCCGTTATTAGTGTTTAACTCCATTGCTAAATCATCGTTAACATTATTTTTTGTTGTTGGTATCTGAACCAAATCTTCCCTCAACATTGCGAAGCCCGTGATAAGATTCGCGCAACAAATTAGCATCAACAGCTCACTTCCTGTATAAATAAAAACTATTCGGAATGCTAGAAAAGAATATTATGGTTACAAAATTGAATTTTTTTGATCTGATACTATTGCGATCTATTCGATAACTTACTAATGACAGTTTGAAATGCATAGGTCCCCAGATATATAAACCAATTGGTAAAAGGATCAAAAGGGTAGACGCAACCATAAGGCAGAACCATTTTCATGTTATGGTTTAATATGAATGCCTTCAAAAGCATAAGAAATAGCGGTCCTATGATGTGCTCAAAAGATCCCAACATAGTTGTGTAGTAGTATACTGCAATCAAACATACAAGTTTATTATATATACTTTCAGTTCATGTTATAAGGAGTTTATTCGTGTTATTAACGTTACAAATTTAACATGATTTCATTACAAAATTACTTAACAGATATAATCATTTTTCGATCTGTCCGTAAGGTTAACCTGTTGAAAAGTTATACCCAGTCGCTTTGTGTCATAAATACTAAGGTTCATTACTCTAGTGATTTTACTAGTTGAAGCACCTTGTAATGTTTGCACAATAATGTTTAGCAGTAGAACTAGGCATGTGAGGTATATAGAGGCTCGGATCGTTTCACTTAGTTTTTCCCCGTCTTTAAATTCTGACGGCGTAGAAATATGTAATCGCTTTCACATATATACAATCATCAAAATATGCTTAAAATTCGATTTACTTTTAATACACCACTTAAATTTTTTCATGAAACGCTTTTTGTATTGTAATTGCTTCTCAGTCATGTTCGTCGTCCGCCATATTATCCCCAATCCTTTAAGTAAAGTCTCCACATCACTTCGTTTGCTTAACATTATTGATAACTTGAAAATAGCTGTAAAACATCATTATAATGTATTGTAGGAATTAGGTTTGTAAAATGATTGGAAAAAACATCGAACATACGTCGGTGCTCCGTAGATTCCTATTGCTGTAGACCGTCAAATTATGTACAGGAAATCCTATTTCTAGCTATCCGCTAGTCATATTAATAATAACATAATTATGTAAACACTATTCCCAATATTTAAAAATTAATCTTCTAACGCCTACTAACACGTTATTGACAATAGACTTTAGGCAACGCTAAAGAAACACCGTCACCTGCTCCGCTAGACACTGACAAAAATCGAGTTTCAGTTAAACCCTAAGAATAAAACACGAGCACGAGATTTATGACAAATAGAAGAGGACCTGGATTGGGTACGGACAGGGGAAACAATTTATTTCCTCTGTCTTTTCTGGTTTTTCTCCGGCAACAGGTACCTACCATGATAGTAATCAGAGATGTAATTGTATTGGATAAAAATTCCACATAACCCTGACCCAAATAGTATTTTTATGACACCCTCCACAAATAACTTAAATAAAAAAAGTAAAAGCTGTTAATAACAATAAATGTCAAACATACTTTGAATAATGATAAAGTACACAGGAATCGCCTCCGCAATCTCTTTGAGTGATGCTCCATCAACAAATAAATTCCTTAAATGTATTACCATGGAAATACTGTGCAATACTATCAAGAGAGCTTGAAAAAAGTTTTTCAGGTTCCGTGTAGAGCCATTTGTTTCGTTATCATTAAATGTAACATTAGCTCGAGACAATACTTTAAAAGCTAGTTGAAGTTGTTCAACATATTCGGGTGGATGTTTTTCTAAAACATCCATTTTGATTAACTATCCAACATTACCTCAGAAGTAACTTGAAACTATGTAACTATTCAACACTCTGCTCATGTATTTATACGTTTGTGTAAATTACCACCTTGTAAACATACAATATTTTTAGTGATCAGTTTATATTTTTTAAATGGAAAACAGCTATGGTCGATTTACCATAAACGTATAGACACCCGGCAGACATTCATTCATACAGGACAAAGTGTTTCTCGTCGTCTTTCTTAGAGCGAACAGTGAAGGATTGGAACAGTCTGCCAATGTAGATTTTTCCGTCCAGGTATATCGTGACAGTTCTCAAGAGAAGAGTGAATAGACTTCTTCTAGACTAGGTCGTTTTACCACCTAGAACACATCGCCGTTTTCCATTGGGTGGGATCGTAGTCAAGCAGTAGGTTATACAATATTAAAAAAATCTAGACATTATAATTGCTAATATACATTAGTATCTACTCCTGATAAAACTAAACTTTAAGGATTTTATTGCATTTATTTTATCATTTTGATCCAGCCACAATTCAACGAGTATCTGTGGTTTTACCATATTTCAGAAGAAAGAAGAGCTAAAGAAGACTGGTATGGCTGGATAATATTACCTGCTTGGGTTCCTGTAACTAATGGAATAAAATCAAACACCAAGCACACCAATAAAAGAAATCAAAACATAGCTAGCTCATTCTGCGTAGATCAGACAACAAATAATAATTCAAAAGTTACAAGTATCCGGTGATAGTTATAAACTCTGGAATATATGTCGGCCCAGTTTCTTCGTGATCATGGCTGCTGCAAAGCGTCAATGAAAAGTTGAGATAGTCAGGTATAATATGTACTTTTATATATATACATATCACGCCACATACATATATATCACGCCTAATCCCCAGCGTGGTAGGCAGAGACCACCTCTCTCCACTTGCTACGATCCTGGCACACCTCTCTCTCTTCCTCCACTTCCATGAGCGTCTTCATGCATGCTCGTCGGTTGCGAGTACTCTTGACCCGGCCTTTCTTTAGGACATCCTCGATTTGATCGGAATACGTCAGCCTAGGCCGTCCTGATACGATTTTTTCAATAATTCTTACCTTGTATTATATATAATATTAATGTATTATAATATATACTTTATTAGTGTAATTTTCGAAGTGGAAAATTAATATCTCATACAGAACCACACGAGTACAACTGAGGCATGTCGCCGAACAGGTGGTTCAGAAATTTCTAGGCGTACACTATTACACATTTATGTATTTTATAAGCGTGCGTGAAATTACAAAGTAGATATATTTTAAAAGAGGTTTACTTTACAAAATAACACTTTACTCCATAATTTATTGAATCGGCCACTAGTACTTTGTATAAATATATTATAACTGCTTAACAAAGGAAAAAAGCTTTCATAGGCGACAAATAATTGTGTAGTTTGTGTTCATGATCGATTTTGTATTATTCCCTTAGCAGAAACTTTCGATTAATTCCTGCTTTTGCTTATTGTGTTATTGTCATTGTTTTAATAAATATATTGTAGTGCTTTTGAAATAATTAAAAAGAACTTCTTATGATTAATGAGTACAGTTCGTTTACAATTTGTTTATATACTTTAAGGAAGATTTTCAATCATTGTATTCATTTTTGTGAAAATAAATGAAATTGTGATTGAGTAAATCAAACGTTCTGTAAAGCATGGCCGTAGGCCAAAGCTCATGTGTAAAACTTTATGTAAACAAAGGTGTATTGTGTATATCAGTATTATGGTTCAAAGAAAATCATATCGCGCTACTCTACACGCTTTTATATTATGCGCATGAAACCTATAAGCATTGGCCAGGTTACTATTAAAGGAATGTAAATAGATAACACATATTTGATATAAGTGAAAACCAAGTGTAATAATCAAGAAGTGAACCACACGTTACTTTTAACCTGCGAATGATGTGTCTATGGTACACCCTGACCGGGTAAAAAGAACTAGAAAACAACCTCATAACATTAGACAATATTTTTTTTAAATACTATGTGCAATCAGTCACATGGTACTGATATGTTTTAATCACAAGTTTACATTCTGATAGATTTAAAATTAACTATTAGTGTTTATCTGGTACAGTACGGCTGTCGCATGTTAATCATATACTATTCTATTTATTTTAGCGTCATTCGTGTTCACAAATTTCTATCATTTTTTATATCTATATCAACCCTTTAATATTACAAAAATTATTATAATAAGTTAATACAATTTTAATAAGACAGTGGACAACTTGAAAATATACATATTACTTTGCTTGTAGGCTTACAACAAATTATGTTACTTGTATGTTCTTGATGCCGGCCACTGCCTAAGATATATCAGCGCAGCTCCTTTTTTTGTTGTTATAAAAGTAGCTTATGTTATTTCTTATATCTTTTGCTATTTACTTTTAAAATTCAGTTTAAATTCAGCCGTTCTTGGAGTTTATACAGAACAAAACTAATTTCTCATATAAACATCGTGGAGACGTTGATATGAATTGAGTAAAAAGCTTGTGTTTTATATCTGTAAAACTAGCTATATAAAAACGTACTTATTCGTAAAGAAAACTTATGTTAATGATATATTTATTCACTGTCAATAATTTGTTCCCTTACCGTCCGAATATTAACAAGAACATTTTCTGATAACTACCGTCTTCTTTATACCACAAGTATTCATATGCTGGATTAGCCATTCCTAAACTTTGAAATTCTGAAATATTTAGGATTTTTTAAAATAATTAAGACCTAGTCGTCGGTAATAAATGTGCTGTCTAGATCTTGCTATTATAAACGTGAATTCTGTTCGTAAACAATGTTACTCGTTTTATGTACAAACGTGTATGTTCGCCTTTGACGTTGTATCGGGAAGTGCCATGAAAAAAATATCTCAGGAAATGTTTCCTCCATAATGTAACACAAATGAGTTTAGATGAATTTAAAAAAAACCCTGCAAAATTAAAAGTTGGCGGTAAGCGATATTCTCGAGTGCCAAACTTCAGATAGGGAAACTGTCTTATCTCGTTATTGTCATACCAATCTCGCGGATATTTCGCGTCGCGATGTCTTCTAACTTTGTCGATTCAAATATTTATGAGTTATCTTAAGTCAAAAACTTTGGATAAACACTAAATGTAAACTGGATCACCTTTTCCTCCTAACACCTCTGCTTTACAGACGTAATTCAGAGGTGTTAGGCGACTTAATTTTTATAGAAGACGCTGGTATGACGACCAATACGTTCTCCTACTTATTTATAATAAGAAAGGACGAGACAAGCAAGCCGTTCACCTGATAGTAAGTAGAACGCTTGCACGTAACAATGTATCGCTATTTAAGACAACTTTACTTGATGCTTTTACGTTTGAACGGACAAGACATTGGATTGGACAAGACAATGAATGTGTACCGAGTTGTCATTACAGACTAGTTCTCTGAAGTGGTAGAAGACAATAGTGATGTATTTGAGACAACCTTCGATAACACATTGAATGCTCACCACCGGGATGGTAGCGAGCGGCTCGTTCGTTTTGTTGTAGTCAGTAAGCCGCCGGCGTGTGGCGGCGAGTCAATGAATTTTTTTTTTTTTTTTATTTAAATAACAATATACCATAACAGACAATGTACGTCTCCACAGCTGGGGCACAGGCTTACTCCCAATGTGAGGGCGATTGGGCCATAGTCACCACGCTGGCCCAATGCGGGTTGGTGACTTCACACACACCTTAGAATAAATTCTAATTCATGTGCAGGTTTCCTCGCTATGTTTACCTTCACCGTTTGTATCTCGCTGTTGTAACTAAAGTTCATAAATGTACATAACTTGAATATTAAAGTCATCGGTACATGGCGAGATTCGAACCCGCGACCTTCAGAATGATAGCCGCACGCTCTAACCATCAATCAACAATATACATTATCCATATTTTCAATCATTCATACTTATTGAAAATTCGCCTTAACAAAATTTGGTTCCCGGCTATTATTTTAAATTTATTTCGTATGTAGTGAATGTGTTTAATACAAAGTACGTCCACGATATAAAGTACTACCAACAGGAAAACTTGTCGTGATGCTCTAAGCACATGAGCGCGGAACCGCTGCAAAATTATTTGACAAATTTACTTTTGGAATGTACATAAACGATACGAGTTATCGATTCAAACGACACTGTATAAAATTCTATTCGGTTTTATTGATGTGTGATTTTAATAGAAAATTTAATATTTAAAGCGGGCAATAATCAGCCAAGAAGGTAGAAAAGGCAACACAATTTGAGATATATGAACATTTATATTCAAAAGAATAAAGCTCTTATTTAAGTACATCGCTGTGAGAATAATGAGAAAAGTATTGAATAATCATCATCATCATCGACAGACGTCCACTATCGAACATAGGCCATAGAATAATAATTATTGATAATATTAAGAAATACTGATTGAAATCACTCGACGGCACTACACGTACTTTGCTAAATCTATATGTAAATATGTGTGTGTATATTTATATATATATATGACACTAACAATAAAAACCATTAATATTTTTTGTACTGTTCATCTCTTTCATTGAGTATTCTTCTAGTACTAAGATATCGTTAAAACCATACGTAACAGATTATTAATAACATCCTTTTTTATTGTATATATGTTTATTTTATAATTGTCATATATGATATCTTTAAATAACATCTCTGGTGCAAATGAAAGTAAAAAGTTGATTTCCATCATCAGCTCCATTATATTTATTCGCGATTATCTCCGTTCTCCGAATAAACACTGCTTATCAATGAGAAATATGACCACGTTGTGCTGAGTACCTGAAAATTTTCACCATTACTACAATAGAATAAATCATTTAAAAAAGCCATAGAGGTTATAAATCAATAAAGTTAAAAAATACATTTAAAACGTTCTCATTAAAATCTAGATAATCTTTCAGTACTACTTTCTAAAACATGTCATTTTAAACTTACGAGAGAGGAATTAAAATGCGTTTCGAAATAAACCTCAAGTCTTTATAAAAAAACCAAAGCGTATACGTAGCCTGGTTACCTGTACTTCTTTCAAAGTACTTAGTTGCCCAATGCATACCTTGCTGAACATATTCAAAGAAACTGGTGCATGCTTCAGAACCGTGAGACAACACGGCCGTTGTGATCTGGGAAAGCAATATATTGTGATTACATTATGATAAAAATGATACGCGCTAATATTGGAGTCATGTAATCATCATAAGAGCCTATTTACGTCCCCACTGCTGGGGCACAGGCCTACCCTCAATATGAGGGCGATTGGGCCATAGTCACCACGCTGGCGCAATACGGGTTAGTGACTTCACACATACCTTAGAATAAATTCTAAGTCATGTGCAGATTTCCTCACGATGTTTTCCTTCACCGTTTGTATTTCGCTCGTGTAACAAAAGTTCACAATTTTACATAACTACATAAAAATACTTGTCACGTCATATTATATGGTAATGAAAGAAAGAAACATGGTCGCCCACGTTTTTCTTGATCTTTGTCCTGTAGTCTCCTTACCTGTTGTATAAGTCGATTAGAAGGGTTTTCGGGTTCATGGGCTTTGAAGGTGAGGGCCCTTATGATCAAGTGACCCCGGGAAGAACGACGAGTACGAGATGGTCTAGTGCTTGTCGTACCAAAGCAAAGGTGCAAGGGAGAGCTACAGCCCTACCTGAGACGAGCTTTAGTACCGGGAGGCACTGATGCGTTCCGTGGGAGATCCCATTACCTCTCGCAACTCAGTGAGTAAGCATCATCCGAGAATGATCACCGAAGGGATCTTAATAAGTAAAAATCACACATAACCTTGTCTTCCCACAAAAGCAGAGAACCTTTTTAGAAGACTTCCTCTCGGTAAGAAAAGAAAAGGTTTCTCTTATTCTAATATATAACACTAGAAAGAGAGCAATGCTGATATGGTGGAATAATCACAATATGAGAGTAGTACCATCATTAAAACTACACAATTGTGAAGCTGGAATCGAAGTAGCTACTTAGTGTTATCGGACAAACAGATTGGTTGATTATTAGTAAACCTTTTTTATAATATTTTTTTTACCGTATGATTATTAGCAGTATCGTTTTCTGGTATCTGACGTCGCCTTTATACCACAAGTTTTCGTATGCTAAATCAGCTATTCCGGAACTCTGTAATTACGAAAGTTTATAAAGTGTATTCAACTGATCATAAGTTTTCAGTCTTCCGAGTTATAGAAAACTCTCTTCTTCCTCCTGCTCTTTTCCCAGCTATATGGAGTCGGCACAGTATCTACTTTTCTTCCAAATCCCTCTGTCAGCCGTCATATCTGAATTCACACTCTTTTTACATGTGTCATCTTTCACACAATCCATCGACACTTTCTTCGGTCTTCTTCCATCTTTATAACCATCCACGTTCATTCCCATTACTTTCTTTGTTACATGTCATTCATCCCTCCGCACAATGCCCGTAGCACGTTAACCTCTTGCTCCTCAATTTCTCTGTCACCGGAGCAACTTTCAGACTTTCTCTAAAATACTCATCCTTAATTTTATCCATGCTCGTCACACCACACATCCATCTTAATATTCGCATCTCTGCCGAAAGTGATATCATTTCATCCGAACACCTGGTATCCCAACACTCAGCTCTATACAATACGACAGGTCTAATAACCGGCTTGTAGATCTGTTCCTTAAGTTTAACGGGCATTCGTGGATCACGATTCGTTCCAGTGACCTGTCTCGACTTCATCCAACCAGGATTTATTCGGCTTCGTACATCTTGATCAATATCGCCATTGCATTGTATGAGGGAACACCTAGGTGCTTGAAATCGTAGCAGGTTTGAGATAGGGATCACCATTTAGGGCGATTGAAGAAAAGCTAGTAGTTTTAGAAAACTCTGAAAACCGCAATTTCTCTCCAGAAATAGTATATCATTAGAAGGTTCCACATACAGATAACGTTTGTACAACACTGTTTCTGTTGCACATTAATGACATAACAGCAAAGTCGTGGAGGGGTACCAAGCCAATTCAGAGACCAGTCAAGTTCAATTGCAGGTGCAAAGAGACACTGTAATTGAACAAATTAAAGGCTGTCTCTAACCGAGGAAAGCCCAATTTAGTGACATTCGACCCCAAATACAGGCGTGTCTGTTCACTGAAAAGAGGAAACTTCTTCTCTCTTTCAACTTGGCTCCTACTTTTAAAGATGCATCTTTTAGGAACTTTTATCTTTCAAGAATATTGAGAATCGATTTATCTTCGAACCTCAACTTTGGGCGGTTTATCGAGTGAAAACCAATAGCTGCAAGGAATCTTGGGGTCCTTGCCAAAGTATGTCGGTATTTCACACAGGGGCAGCTTCTAATCCTATACAAAGCGCAGGTTCGACGGTGTGTGAAGTACTGCTGCCACATCTGGGAAGGTGCTCGCAATTAACAACTGGCTGCTTCGAACTCGGTAGAGAGGCGCGCCATAAAGATAAACGGTTATTATGAACTGATAAGTACTCAACTTAATAGCTTGATTTTTAGTATTTTTATTAACTTAATAGCTTGAGTCATCGGAATAGGGTATCGAGCCTATCAATGTTCTACCGATCGCATTGCGGAGAGTGTGCTCAGGAACTTTATGATCTGATTCTGACCACCGGACGTACAGACACACCGCAGACATTCATCGTCGAGAATTGGAACAATCTGCCGGTTTCAGTGTTTCCGTCACAAGTATGACGTGGGAATCATTAAGAGAAGAGTGAATAGGTTACTCCTAGACTAATCTTCACCACCAAACACTACATCGCCGCTTACCATCAAATGGGATCGAAGTCAAATGCTAATCTACACATATAAAAAAAGGTTTCAACGAATTGTAGTTTCCAATGAGTTAGAAAGCTCAGTGACTCAGTGGTCTATTTTATAAATATACACGAGGATTTCATTTTGAATTTTTCGTAACTTATTTAGTATTTTAAAATAGTAGTAGTTAAAACCAACCTCTGCCTTTAACATTTCTCCATAGTAGCAACACAAAAACACTGATGTCAATATCACCACAACTCCTATCGCGTTATTTAACATTTCTGCCATTCCGTGCGCTATCTGAAATAATATGAAACTTCAAAAGGAATAAATCCGTCTATAAATAAATGATACATTATTTTAAAATCCTACTCCTTACACTTGAAACCAAAAATTAATTACAGACCTGATTCCTTACCTTTATTATTATATTACATATTTATTCAATGTTTCGCACAACAACTAACGAGAGCTAAGCCAATTTCACCTGCTCGTGGTACACCACAAACACACCAACCCACATTGGGCAAACGTGATAAGAAATGGCCCAAATCCCTCCATATGAGCCCCTACAAACAATAACCCACCAACCACATATTTTCCGGCGATGCGGGCAGCGCAGGACTGTTCGATGTGGGGATCTTAGGATGAGGCCTATGACCAGTAATGGATGTCTATTGGCTGAGAATGATGATGAATGATGAATCAATTTTCCCTCAAATCAATTATTACGATATATGACCTGACGTTATAGCTATCACGGATTACCAGCAAGTTTTCTATAAGTTATAATGAGCTCAACGAGTCTTGAAGTGTTCCAGTGGTATGCTAGGTTTTCGATCTAATTTTATTGATAAAAGGATTCCAAGGAATCCAAAATATGATCACAGAAAGTAAATGTTCAAAGATAAATTAAAATTAGGTTAAAAGAACACACGTAGCATCGATGATCAATGACAATCTATGACAGAGTTGTAGGTCATCGCAATCATTACATCGACATGATATGTCAAAACTTCGTTAATTTAAATTTTATCGTATCAATTACGATATTTGCAGCGATTTGAGATTGTGCCGTCTACAGCAGAATCAACTTCTGACCGCAAACAGCCGAAGATCAGTCTAAATGGCGTTTCTACGTCCTGCAGGGAACTTCCGCAAGCTGGTGACGAGTTGTGAACTAGCCCATTATTAATAATCCCCTTTTACTAATCTTATTACTATATAAACATTTTGGTAGTAGCTTACCGATACAGCAAATCCTAAGAAGCATAAGATGATGGTCACAGACAGTATATTAATGAAGACTATTTTGTTGAATAGGTCATCAAGTAGATCTGCCCACCTAATTCAAACAATAAGTTATTAATATAAATTATCGATGAAGCAGAAAATGATTTTTAATATGTATAAATGTTATATATCTTAACTGCCATAGAGTTAACAGTTTTTTAAGGTAATAGTTCAAAATGTTTTATATTTATGTATATAGCCATTTGTTTTTATAAATCTCTCTATAATATAACACTGTAACGGATAGATAGAACAAAGGCACTACTTATTTTATAATTAAATTCTTCTAGTAAGAAAAGTTACTTGAAAAACCAAGCATTCTTAAGCACAAAATATTTTTTATTAGTAACTGATATTGAATTAAAAGATAATAGTTATACTTCGTAGGTACCTTATAAGATTTTGATGTTCACGAATAAAGGTCTGAATCGAGATACATTTATATCCCCCGTTATTAGTGTTTAACTCCATAGCTGAATCATCGTTAACATTATTTGTTGTTGTTGGTATCTGAACCAAATCTTCCCTTAACATTGCAAACGCTGTGATAAGATTCGCGCAACAAATTAGCATCAACAGCTCACTTCCTGTATAAATAAAAACTATTCGGAATGCTAGAAAAGATATATTTTATATACAACAATGAAATTTTTTGAACAGATACCATTACGATTTATCGGAAAACTTACTAATGACCGTTTGGAATGCATACGTCCCCAGATATATAAACCAATTGGTGAAAGGATCGAACGGGTAGACACAACCATAAGACAGAACCATTTTCATGTTATAATTAAGTATAAATCTCTTCAAGAGCATAAAACACAGCGGTCCTAGAATATGGTCCAAAGCTCCCAGTATAGTGGTGTAGTAGTAAACTGAAATCAAACATACCATAGAATATTGCCAAATTTAAAAACCATAAAAGTTCACTGTATATTGAGTTTCAATTCACTTTGTAGAGAACTACTCATGCTTTTAACGTAACAGTTATAATATAATTCTATTAATAGGTTGGGGAAAAAGAAATCCATTATTTTTATATGAACTTCAGGACTTTATTTAACATGCTTCGGATTGTCCGATTTGGGTCAAATATGCACCGTTTTGTTCTATGATTTGTTGCCATTTTAAAGGTAACTTCATAATGCCTCTCTCGTAGAAGTCCTGGTCTCTATTTGCATAAAACTCTAGTAGCCGTTTATCACTAAAGAAATTTTGTAATGCAAGAAAAAGATGGTAATCGCTTGGTGCCAAGTCCGGACTGTATGGCGGATGCATTAAAACTTCCCAACCAAGCTTCCGAAGTTTCTGGCGAGTCACTGTAGACGTGTGTGGCCTAGCGTTGTCCTGGTGGAACACGACACCTCTCCTGTTGGCCAATTTTGGCCGTTTCTGGTCAATTGCTATCTTCAAACGGTCCAGTTGTTGACAGTAGAGATCAGAATTTAGTGCTTGGCCATATGGAAACAACTCATAATAAATAATCCCCTTCCAGTCTCACCAAATGCACAGCAGAACCTTCCTGGCCGTTAGTCCTGGTTTGGCCACCGTTTGAGGTGCTTCACCGCTCTTTGACCATGATCGTTTTCGCACAGGGTTATCGTATGTGATCCATTTCTCATCTCCAGTCACCATCCGTTTAAGAAATGGGTCTATCTCATTTCGTTTGGCCAAGGCGTCGCAGATGGAAATTCGATCCATCATGTTTTTTTCTGTTAATTGGTGTGGCACCCGGGTCCATAAACACCATTCACAATTTTAGCCGCCTGGCTTGCATTTTCGCCTTTGTCAAAGAAAAACTGTAAAATGTACCGAATTTTCTCTTTGTTCACTTCCATTTTTAACACCCTGTAACTCACAATTGAATGCACCAAACAGAAAACAGCAAAAGAATTTTTTACTGCGAAATGTCACCTTTCCAACGAGCATAAATCTGAAACTGTTTGATCGATACTTTACGAGAAATTTATCACTACAGCCATCTACCGAAAAAATAATGGATTTCTTTTTCCGCAACCTAATATAAAATTAGCTAATAGTGTACAATTATTTTTCGAATCGACCATATGTTAACCTGATGGTAATTTATACCATGCTCTTACAAATTGAATTGCGCCAATGAAAATGTTCAGCTCATTATACTACTTTGAGTCATAATATGCTAACTCCACATTACTTTTATCTTATTAGCTGAAACACCCTTTGAACCTTAACACTGTTATGTTTGCACAATACTGTTGAGCAATAGATCTAGGCACGAGTGATGCTTACTCGAATGGTTTCCGGCCAGAGAGATTTAACAGTAAAAATTATTACAAAATCACTTAGCTCTTCCTCTGTCTGAATATGTTGACGGGGTAGAAATATCTAATCGCTTTCACATATATACAATTATCAAAAACGCATAAAATTCAATTTACTTTTAATACACCACTGTGATGTTTTCATGAAACGCTTTCTGTATTGTAATTGCTTCTCAGTCATATTCTTCGGCCGCCAGATTATCCCCAGTCCGTTAAGTAAAGTCTCTATATCACTTCGTCTCCTCAACATTAGTACTAACTTGAATATAGCTGTAAAAAACCATCAAATGGAATATAATGCATTGGAGGAATTGCGTTTGAATTATGTTTAACGAAAACGTTTCCTTGTCGAATTCTAGTGCAACAGACCGTCTACTTATGTACCCTAAGCTTTATTTCTGCCGTTAGGGGTATCAGTAACGATAAAATTAAGCATACTATTTCCATTATTTAAATATATTCTTCTAGCCCTCACTGACACATTTGCAATGAATGAATTTAGGCAAGAGCGTAACTGTCTTAAAGAAAAGTCGTCTCACACCCTGCCGGCCACTGACAGACGAGTTTCCTCCCGACTTTACCCTGTGTGATTAGACCACAGCTGTTTAACACGGAGTGAGGAATGAAAATCAAATAAGAATTAGTCTCGTGCAGTAGTTCCAAGCAAAGGTCTTAGGGAAAGCTAAGGCCTTTCCCGGTAACATGCTGAAACGTTGTACAAAATGGCTGCAATATACTCTTCCCACCGGTGCACCTCGTCGGTGATTCCGGAACAACTCGAAAAGAACCTAGGAGTTATTTTATTATATCACACGAGGCCAGCGTAGCGACTGCGCCCTGCCCTACTACCTAAAGAATAAGGAACTAGATGGGTCCTGCGTGCCACCTCTCCAGTAGATATTAACGAAGTCTATCTCCTTCCCGTGTAACCTCGTTCCGAAACTAGCCAGGATGATGCAGGACATGGTAAGACTGCGGCGCTGCAAAGCCTCCGTCCACTCGCCGACGGCAAGTACCTAGCTGCACGGCAGTGGTCAGATCAAATCTATATCATTTCCAGTGCACCTAGGGTGAATACGGGTGAAGGAAACTACTTATTTCTTCTGTCTTTTCTGCGGTGGTACTTATCTACACGATCTCCAGAAACAAAAACCTACTCACATTCATGAGCGTAGGTTTTTGTTTCTGGAGATCGTGTGACCACAGTAATGAATTTATTAGATGAAAATCCCACATAACCCTGACTTTCTCCCAAAAGCAGCATATCTTTTTTATACTCTCCTCCACCTACAGAGTTAAAAAAGGAATGATTATTAAATACAATAAATGTCAGACATACTTTGAATAATCATAAAGTATACAGGAATCGTCTCCGCAATCTCTTGGGGTGATGCTCCATCAACGAATAAATTCCTTATATACATTGACATGGAAATGCAGTGTAATATTATAAAAAGGACTTGAAAAAAGTTTTTCCAGTTCTGTGTAGTCCTATTTGTTTCTTTATCGTAAAATATGATATTAGCTCGAGACAATACTTTAAAAACTAGTTGAAATTGTTCACCGAATTCGGGTGGATATTTTTTAAAAAAATCCATTTCCATTAAGTATTCAACACTACACCAGAAGTAACTTGAAACTATGCAACAACTGCACACTCTGGTCATGTATATATACTTCTGTTTAAATTACCACTTTATATCCGTATAATATTTTCAGTGATCGGTTTATGTTTTTTAAATGGAAAACATGTCGTTCATAATTGTTTAAAAAGTGTGCTTAAGAATTACATGATGTATAATAACGCTTCGTCCTTTTCCCATAAACGTATAGACACCCGGCTGACATTCATCCCATTCATCATCGCTACAGGAAAAAGCGTTTCGCTTCGTCTCACTTCGCTTCATAGTGCACACAGCGAAGAATTGGAACAGTCTATCAGTGTGTGTTTCTGCTAACAACAAATATCCAGTTCCAAATAAAAATCTAATACAAATTTAGCATACTGGAGGTAGAGGAAATGGATAGAGAAGACCTTTGTGACAGGCTTTAAAATACCCTAAAAGAAGTGGGCTTAATGACTACAGACAATAAAAAACGGAATAAGAAAAAGAAGTGATGGATCGACCGATGTAAGAAAGCATTATATTCTGGCATAGTAAGATTCTATGTGGCAACTGCACTAAGGCGACTTCGATCGATATGAATAAAAAGAGCACACGACAAACGAAAAGAAAACAGGATAAAAGAAGTGGAAACTTTGATAAGTGCTCATGAATCGCATAAATTCTACCAAAAAGTCCGTGCTTTTGGAAAGGGATTCTAACGTACCGCATAATTCCTTCTCGACAATGAAGGTACTCTTATATTGCTTACTTGTTTTCAGAGACCATTAAATCGTCCAGAGCTAGAACAACCGGCTACTACAGGCATATCAATGTTATCGCAAAGGTAGCGCCATTATTATTTGTTGAAGTCAAAAAAGCGATAATGAGACTGAAAATAGCAATAATTCTGACATAGGTTCCATGCCGAAAACTGGAATATGGTGGTCATGTGGCACAGTGGAAATTATAAAGTCTATTCATAAAAATAAATGTATGCACAAAACCTCCATTCGCTGTTCTAGACTTTAGGAAGGATTTTTTTGTTTTACATGAGGCAAATGCCTTCGCTTACCTGCCCTCGCAGGCAAAAGTAGGTTAGGTTGGATTTGCACCGACTTAAACCTCTACGTGTATGTTCCACCTTCGAGCCAGGCCAGGTCTCCAGGCCTCTGGGCCCCTTATCGTTCCCCGAGCAACGAATCCCTCTGAATCCAACACCTAGAGACCCTAAAAGCCAAGCGAAAAAACTCTCCCGACTCTCTGCAGCGTATCTAATCTTGGGCTCTGCAGCCAACCGTTATACTGCCGCAGAGAATAAGGAGAACGCCATCCCGACCCTCACGGCTTGAAATGCCGCCGCATCAATGGTGTAACACCGCTTAGTCGCAGAGGGTAGGAGGCCCTACGCCTCAGAGCGGCCAGGTCGTTTAATATTAGTTTCAATATGGGTGACCAAGCCAGCAACGACAGCACGGGAATCTGTTCGGAGGGACTTTAACAAAGCCACCAACAACGTTGATGGGGGTTCGCTATTCATGACAACTTTGGTATCCCACACAAACTCATTGCGATGAATTAATTGGCCACCAAAGCAAATAGCATGGTCGTTAGAGTTGGAGGCGTAGTGACCAAGCAGTTTGTAGTAGTCGGTAGACATTTGTGTTCGGATGAATGATCAACATATGTCGATAGGTTAATGAGACGACGGGGACATTCACCTGATGGTGACACGCCAGTCGATAACAACGTGGCGCTAGTTAGAATGGTATACACTGCACCACATTGTGCTCGTCGCCTTGATATAAGATACTGTCTTAGTGCTAAAATTCACATGGAAGATGTTTCGTTTGAAGGCATCGATAAATTTGAATATCTGGGATGCACTATCGCCGACTCAAATACAGGTACTTGGGGGAAATGCCTACGCACACTAGTCCTCGCGAGAGCAAGGACGGGTTATGTCGGACTTGCACCGACTAAAACCCCCACGATGTTTCGACTCGTCGCCTAGTAGCAAGAGTCACGGGCAAGGCTTGGTGCCTGCATCCGCGACCCTCACCGGCGCTGGCCGCTTGCGCGGCCCCACCTTGGTAGGGAAAGATAAACCCCCCTATAGGGCGCCCCCACCTCGGCCTCCTTTGTGCGGACGTCGGATTCCCCCAAACCCGTCGCCCGGAGGCCACGGGAGCCCCGGGAGATATCCTCTCCGGGTTCCCCGCGGCGGACAGATGTTGGGCCTGCCGCTACCCGTTAGCGGCCGCGGAGGATAGGGAGAGCGGCGCATCGTAATACCGGCACTCCTTTTCCCCCGCGGCCTCACCGCCCCATAGCCGATGCGACCCCGATTGGTCGCGGAGGATACGTTCTCCGCAATCCCACCTCGGCGGTATAAAACCGCCCTTGCAGCCGGCCGCAGGAGGCACCATAAAGCCGCCTGCGGGCCCCCGGCCGCTTCGGTAAGCTATAGTTACCACAACCGGTGCTCGAACTGTGAGCAGCCGATTCAGCCAGCCTTTCTCCGCGGGACGACCGGATGAGTTCCGCTTAGCTTCACCGTTATGGCGTCCCCACGGACAAACGCCATGGTTACTAAGCCCCTCCGCCGCGACAAGGCGGAAACCCGTTGGAGGGGGGAACTTCGATATGCCGCGGACTTCTAGGCCGGCCCAGGTATCGCTGGAAGTCCCCCCTCCCTCGTCGAAGTGGGGGGGAGTCTGGAGGGAAGAGGCCGCCGCCCAATTCCTTCACGGGAGGTCGGCGGCCGGGCATGCGCTCCGGCGTGGGCGCGCGCGGTCGTCTGTGGGGTCGGGGGGCCCCAACGTGCCGGTCCCGCGAGGGGCCGGTACGGGACGGCAGGTGGGTGCCTTTGCTCCCCGCGGGCACCCACCAGGAGGAGTTTCATACGCGGAGGCGCCCGGAGAGTTGCTTGACTGAAACCCGGGCGTCTCCAGTATGCGTATGGCGGGACAAGCGGTGGTGGTTTTAGTGGGTATGAGGGTCACGCACAACATCTCAGTGGCCCCGAGCCCCACATAACCCGGCGTCCCCCCCCCTTGAAAAGGACGTTGGGTATGCGGTAACAGCATTTCCACCACCGATATCAAAAAAAAAAAAAAAAGGTATCGCTGGAAGGATGCCGTCGAGAACAACATACGCGAGTTCCAACTAATGAGCTGGCAATAGGCAGTGGAACAGGTGCATATGTCCAAGACTCACTTCTGCTCGCTAAGCTCGCCAGAGGAGTAAGTGTATAAGTAGAGTAATTAATTAAGAAACCTACAGATTTTTTTTTATTTCAAGGCGGAGGAATCATTGTATGATTATATCTTGATTTTGTATTCGGATGGTGTTTTCGAACCGGGCTAGCTACTTAAAACAACAATTGGATTCCTGTTGTCAACATATGAGTGTCAAATTAAACTGGGCAAGCACGCTTTATCATTTTCGTTCCCATCATCTGAATACAGCGCAAGTGTTCGCCCGTTGTGTAATGGTTATAAAATAAAGATATTCTTCTAATTCTTCATACTTACTAAACTGTTTATATATTTCGAGTGTATATAATAATTATATCTTCTTTCATCAATGGGCAAAAGTATTTAACGGCGCATTAATATTTTTGAGAGTAGCGTGAGACGGCAATACAATCGGTAGTTGTTGTCTATGTCACTCGGGCGCAGCTCCGAGCGTTAGTGATGACATGTGCGTCATAGGCCATTGTGATTTTGGACTCATTGAATAGAGCAATACAGTGTAATTATAAATTGTATTGTGCACTTGTATTATTTCTCCTCGCCCGTTTACCCACGTTTTGTGACAATGCACGAAATACCTAACTCTACCCGTGCATACCGATCATATTTTATTCGACACGGCAGTAAACATTGCGGGTAATTCGAAGTGAAGAAATTATATCTCATACAGAACCACACGAGTAAAACTGAAGCATGTTAACGAACAGATGTTTTAGAAATTTCTAGGCGTATATATAATTTATTATGTTATTATATTGTATTACCGTTCGTGAAATTATAAAGTAAATATATTTTAAAAGAAGTTTACTTAACAAAATAACATTTTGATCAATAATTTAATGAATCGACCACTAGTTCTTTGTATAAGTATATACACATCGTATGGAGTAATATAAATTTATTATAACTGCTCAACAAAGGAAAAACGTATTCGTGATCGATTTTGTATTATTTCTTTCAACAAAAACTTTCTAATAAATCCTGTTCTTGTTTATGATCTTATTGTCATTGTTTTTATAAATACTTTGTAATTCTTCTGAACTAATTAGGAAAAAATTCTTATAATAAGTGAGAGTAGTATTTTTAAGAGTTTTCTTTGTTTTAGTATTAAGTTCACAATTTTTTTTAAACTTTAAGAAAGATTTTCAATCATTGGATTTATTTTTGTGAGAATAAAGTAGTTTGTGAATGTGTAAATCAAACGTTTTGTAAAGCATGGCCATACACCAGAGCTAATGTGGAAGAGTTTATGTAAACAAATGTGTATTGTGTATATCAGTATTATGGTTCAAAGAAAATCATATCGCGCTACTCCACACTTAAATATTCTGCGCATGAAGCCTATATGGATTGACCAGTTTACTATTAAAGGGGTGTAAACAGATAACAGTAATTTGATATTCGTGAAAACCAACTGTCAGTAATCAGGAAGTGGACCTCGCGTTACTTTAACATGCGAATAATGTAGAACCCAGTAGATAGGACTAGAATAAAATTTTATAACATTACACAATCATCTTATTCTTCTTAAGGTGCCCCTTCGACTAGCGAAGGTTGGCAGACAGTTCACCATATTTCACCCGGTATTTTGCGAGGCGGAACAGTTGGTATTCCTATTGGGCAATCAATGGCATGAGGCTACAATCGGCGTTAAAGTCTAAATAACTTCTTAAAGGCTGGTGCAGAAGGCAACGGGAAACCACTGTATAATTTTATTCTTTAGTAGTCATTTATCACACAATAATAAATTTAAAATAATATGTGTACACAGTCACATGGTACAGATATATTTTAATCACAAGTTTACATTCTGATAGATTTAAAATTAACCATTAGTGTTTATCTGGTACAGTACGGCCGTCGCATGTTCCTCATATACTAGTATATATATATTATATGTACTATATATTAGTGCCATTCGTATCTACAAATTTTTATACCTATATGTTACGTATTCCTTAAAATATTATATTTCGATAATTAAGTTAATAAATAATATATACAATTATAATTAGACAGTGGACAACATGGAAATACATACATTATTTTGCTTGTACGTTTATAACAATTTTGCTTGTACATTTCCGTTGCCGATGATTGCCTAAACAGATACACCAGCGCAGCTCTATAATTAATGGTTACTAGGATAATAAGTCTTAATATATTATGTCCTTAAGCGACGACCACAATATCGGATAGTGTAAACATCCTAACGAGCGCCTCGTAGTAAAGACAGGTACTTAGCATTAAGTGAAAGATTTGCTTGTGTCGTCGCTTAGTTAATAAAAAGCCCAACTTGTTTATCAAACCATTTAAAATTTACATCTGTTCTAATTAATTAACGTAATAGTATTTATGATGACGAAATAAAAAAAAATAGATGATTATATAAGACAACAGTATAAAATTATAATAGGTTGGGGAAAAAGAAATCCATTATTTTTTTATGAACTTCAGGACTTTATTTAACATGCTTCGGATTGTCCGATTTGGGTCAAATATGCACCGTTTTGTTCTATGATTTGTTGCCATTTTAAAGGTAACTTCATAATGCCTCTCTCGTAGAAGTCTTGCTCTCTATTTGCAAAAAACTCTAGTAGCCGATGTTCACAATCTTCCCTAGATGCCAATTTTTTATCACTAAAGAAATTTTGTAATGCAAGAAAAAGATGGTAATCGCTTGGTGCCAAGTCCGGACTGTATGGCGGATGCATTAAAACTTCCCAACCAAGCTCCCGAAGTTTCTGGCGAGTCACTGTAGACGTGTGTGGCCTAGCGTTGTCCTGGTGGAACACGACACCTCTCCTGTTAGCCAATTCTGGCCGTTTCTGGTCAATTGCTATCTTCAAACGGTCCAGTTGTTGACAGTAGAGATCAGAATTTAGTGCTTGGCCATATGGAAACAACTCATAATAAATAATCCCCTTCCAGTCCCACCAAATGCACAGCAGAACCTTCCTGGCCGTTAGTCCTGGTTTGGCCACCGTTTGAGGTGCTTCACCGCTCTTTGACCATGATCGTTTTCGCACAGGGTTATCGTATGTAATCCATTTCTCATCGCCAGTCACCATCCGTTTAAGAAATGGGTCTATCTCATTCCGTTTGGCCAAGGCTTCGCAGATGGAAATTCGATCCATCATGTTTTTTTCTGTTAATTGATGTGGCACCCAAACATCGAGCTTCTTTTTTAATCCAGCTTTGTGTAAATGGTTTAAAACTGTTTTGTGGTCCATTTTTAGCTCCTGGGCGACGTTACGACTGCTAACATGCCGGTCAACTTCGATCATTTCTCCGATTTTATCGACATTTTCGGCGACCGGCCTACCTGCGAGAGGTGCATCTTTAACATCAAAAATTCCTGAACAGAATCTACGAAACCAAAATTGCACATAATTGGCTGTTACAGTATCGGGTCCATAAACACCATTCACAATTTTAGCCGCCTGGCTTGCATTTTCGCCTTTGTCAAAGAAAAACTGTAAAATGTACCGAATTTTCTCTTTGCTCACTTCCATTTTTAACACCCTGTAACTCACAATTGAATGCACCAAACAAAAAACAGCAAAATAATTTTTTTACTGCGAAATGTCACTTTTCCAACGAGCATAAATCTGAAACTGTTTGATCGATACTTTACGAGAAATTGATTTATATTTATGCGGGTGGCCCAGGACCGGTCTGAGTGGAAATCTTTGGGGGAGGCCTTTGTCCAGCAGTGGACGTCTTCTGGCTGATTGGATTGGATTGGATTGGATTACGAGAAATTTATCACTACAGCCATCTACCGAAAAAATAATGGATTTCTTTTTCCCCAACCTAATATTAATAACTTTGTTCTGGAAAATACACCTCCGAAATACATTGCGTTTGTTTAGTAAATCTAAAATCTGCTCCACAAAGAGCAGTCGGCTCTGTATGGAAGCAGCAATCGTTTAACTGGGTTTTTATAATTTGTTTCATGCGAATAACGAAGCTGCAGCAGATTATGTGCAGTAGTACAGAATGCATAAAAATATTAGGAATAATAAAAACATACACTGTATAGGTACATAATCATACAGCCAAAATTGTTAAAGCTTCATCAGCCAAATAAAATGTTTATGTTCGTGTTTGTTTCGGTATCATTTACCAGCGCTGGATGTAACTCTCCTGTCGTATTCAATGTCATTTCTAAATTAATAAACCTCTTTATATTCTCCCTTCTCTTACGAATATATAGCTGGTGAAATTAAGTGGGTTGATCGAATTCAAAATCTTGAGCTCACTCAATGCCTATCATACCAATTAACGATACACTGTCAATTATCAGTTAAACAAAGAGCTTAATTCAAAGTTATCTTGGAAACGATAATAAAATAACTAAATTCAGTATTCAAAATTTAATTTACTAAAACATAAGAGACACGTGCAGTCAGCAAATTGACAAGTATTGAAGTAATATAATTAATATGTAGTAGTGTTGAAAATGATAAGCATATCTAGATTTGAATAAACTACGTTTCGCTATTATTTAACTTATAAGACCTTAATTGTAGTTAAATAAAATATTTTAAATATCTGAATAAACGCTTCTTATTAAAGAAAAATAGGACCATGTTGAGCTCAGTACCTGAAAATTAAAATTAACGCTACAGTAACATTCAATGGACCAAAACACTAAAAGTAATATATAGATAGTAAATAGTCTATACCGTTACTCTTAAAAAGAAGTAGTAACAACAGTATATGGCAGACTATTTCTGCACATTATCTGGGATAATTAAACATTACCAGGTTGATACAAACTTGTCATGATCAAACCTATCACTGTTACCACCAAAATATCTACATATTATTACTTAAAGACTAAAAATAAATCGAAGATTGTAACCAGTTGCCCGTCTGCCGGATATTACAAGCTGCAAATATTTTCAACTTCTACTATTGGTTACATCTTACAAAGTTATCACTGAAGCTAAAAATACTCGTGTCTATTTATCTATTACTAGTAAAGCTTCAAAGTATTTAGCAGACATATGTATACCTTAGTGAACATGTTCAGTGAAACCGGCGCATGCCTCAACAGGGTGAGGCAACATGGTCGCTGCGATCTGGCAAAAGGATAAGGTAACGTTCAATTAATTATGCGTAAACGGATAAGTATCAAATAAAAAAAAAAAATCAAATTTACTTCATGTAACTTATAATCTCATAGCAAACTCGTGAAATCAAAAAATAAACTGTGTTGCAATATATTTACTTTGACTAATTGCATTCGGCTGGTGCTGTGCTGCGATACCATATTCATTTTATTACATTATCGTAATTGCTAAGGAAACTGATTCACAAAATTTAAATACTAGAGTTTTACTGTTATAATAAAAGTAGCTTATCTTATTTCTTATATCTTTCCCTATTTACTAATAAGGGTTCAGTTTAAATTCAGCCGTTTTTTGAGGTTATCCGGAACAGAATTAATTTCTGATATAAACATCGTGAAGACATTGTTATAAATTGAGTAATAAGCTTTTTTTTACTTAACTATAAAAAGGTTTATTTATTCGTAAATAAAATTTATCTTAATGATATATTTAACTGCAAATAATTTGTTCGCTTACCGTACGATTATTAACAGGATCATTTTCTGATAACTGGCGTCTCCTTTATACCATAAGCTTTCATACGCTGAATCAGCTATTCCTAAACTCTGAAATTCAAAATTATTCTATTGTAATAATAATATATCAGTCTTTCTTTCATTTCTATCGACATCGTTATAATTCTTTACTTATTGCAGAGTCCTTCCGCACCAGACCATCAGTACACAGTTATTTTTCTCTAAATCCGAAAAATGTAAAAGCTAGTGTATAATTTTACAATTACATATAAAACTAGCTGTTTCTCACCCGCTTTGGCCGTAACACCCCCGCAACTGCCATTGGAGAAAGAATTCTGTAAAAGCCGTTCATAGCTGACCTTTACTCTGTAAAAGGAATATACTGATTCCAGAGATATTGTGAGTCACTACGTAGGTGGAAATCTTTGATATATATTGACTATACGTAACACTGAATCGCTCGAAAAGAAATACTAAAGTATAAAGTAAAATACATAAAATGTACAATTTATATTGGGCATTATTGAAATCACATCGAACAGAAACAAACTGAGTTTAAAGAGAAGAGAAGAATAATATATCACTATTCAAGTTTACGAAATATTTCTATATATACCTTTATATTCTATATTTAGTCCGGCCATAAGTTCTGTAACGAATGAAAATGCATTTTTTTAATGAAGTAATGTAATATTATAAAAATTTATACCTACATATTTATTAGTCTCTAAATAGCCATTTTTGGCTTTTATACAGGCCTTTAATCTATTGGGCCACTAATCTATTGATTTACGCACTGTTTCCAAGGGAAATTTCCTCCACCGCCACTGCTGCTCCAAAGATTTTTTAAGAGACTCAATGTCGCCGTATCGTTACCAAACCATCACTGACGCATGATGATGACCACGTTGTACCTTTCCGACCACTTGAGCAGCTTCTTTAGAATTGTGAGCGTATACTGGTAGTGGTATCATTTTGCTTATTGTAGTGTTCTTCAATCGTGAAAAATTTTTTATCGGTAGAGAGGATATTTTTGTCCCTTTCACCTGCCTGTTGTATCGCGACAAAAGGTTTGTTCGTTTTGATTGATCCACTCCATTCATCCTTAATTGTATAGATTGATTTAGAACATGTCCTGTATATTGACGATAAGCACCGAGCTTCAGGTTTTGTTTTATAATACGCGAGTCCTAGCGGGAATCTTTATTTCCAGCCATAAGATTTATTGATTTGCTTCCTAATGGAGTTTCGACGAATTCTGGCTTTTACAGCGTTAACAGCCTTTGTACTTCTAACAGATATTTTCTGTTCTTCGACAAAAGAAGTGTTGTTGTATCTGTTGATAGTACGTTACGAACATACGGTTGATATCAAGCTCTTCAAGTGTCTGGAATATGACCGAGCGATCCGGCTCCATACCCACTTTGTACAAGGCGATCACTGCAATCCTATTTTCCTTAACATCCCATTTCATATTGCAATTAGATAATAAACGCGAAAAAATTTGTGAAGTGGCGCAAAATCGAAAGAAGTTTTTAAAATAATACACGTGTCCCAAATTCAAAATAAATCAAAAGTAGAAAAAAAGAAATGTTTTTATGTAATAGTATTAGGTTGGGGAAAAAGAAATCCATTATTTTTTCGGTAGATGGCTGTAGTGATAAATTTCTCGTAAAGTATCGATCAAACAGTTTCAGATTTATGCTCGTTGGAAAGGTGACATTTCGCAGTAAAAAAATTCTTTTGCTGTTTTTTGTTTGGTGCATTCAATTGTGAGTTACAGGGTGTTAAAAATGGAAGTGAACAAAGAGAAAATTCGGTACATTTTACAGTTTTTCTTTGACAAAGGCGAAAATGCAAGCCAGGCGGCTAAAATTGTGAATGGTGTTTATGGACCCGATACTGTAACAGCCAATTATGTGCAATTTTGGTTTCGTAGATTCCGTTCAGGAATTTTTGATGTTAAAGATGCACCTCGCACAGGTAGGCCGGTCGCCGAAAATGTCGATAAAATCGGAGAAATGATCGAAGTTGACCGGCATGTTAGCAGTCGTAACATCGCCCAGGAGCTAAAAATGGACCACAAAACAGTTTTAAACAATTTACACAAAGCTGGATTCAAAAAAAAGCTCAATGTTTGGGTGCCGCACCGATTAACAGAAAAAAACATGATGGATCGAATTTCCATCTGCGACGCCTTGGCCAAACGGAATGAGATAGACCCATTTCTTAAACGGATGGTGACTGGAGATGAGAAATGGATCACATACGATAACCCTGTGCGAAAACGATCATGGTCAAAGAGCGGTGAAGCACCTCAAACGGTGGCCAAACCAGGACTAACGGCCAGGAAGGTTCTGCTGTGCATTTGGTGGGACTGGAAGGGGATTATTTATTATGAGTTGTTTCCATATGGCCAAGCACTAAATTCTGGGCCACACACGTCTACAGTGACTCGCCAGAAACTTCGGGAGCTTGGTTGGGAAGTTTTAATGCATCCGCCATACAGTCCGGACTTGGCACCAAGCGATTACCATCTTTTTCTTGCATTATAAAATTTCTTTAGTGATAAAAAATTGGCATCTAGGGAAGATTATGAAAATCGGCTACTAGAGTTTTTTGCAAATAGAGACCAGGACTTCTACGAGAGAGGCATTATGAAGTTACCTTTGAAATGGCAACAAATCATAGAACAAAACGGTGCATATTTGACCCAAATCGGACAATCCGAAGCATGTTAAATAAAGTCCTGAAGTTCATATAAAAATAATGGATTTCTTTTTCCTCAACCTATTATTTATGGCCAGACTAGTTATATAGGAGATATCCAGAGATTCATTGACTCATCATGAGACTTCCGAAACTTTAGGACGCGAATATTCAAAATTTGATAAAGCTATTACTTCTGCAATTTAAAAGTCAGCTTATATTCTTATGTACGCAAACTCTTTCTCCGAAGGGAAGTGTGGAGGTATTAATAACTGGAAGCGCCCCGATGGTTGCGAGTTGCCACCGAGCGGGAATATTTTAGACAAATTTCAAATCTAATTCTATACTATGTATTAAGAGATCACTTCCGGAAACGAAGACAGACAATAGTACTAATGACACCTTTGATGATTGGACGGAAGAAAACATGTTTTTAAAACGTTTTATTAGCATTATTTACGCTCCATCACATTACTACAGCTAAATGAAACGATAGTTTCTTAAAAAATACATTACTTTATTTAAAAAAACCCAGCAATTAAACACAATATCAAAAACAGCTGATGCTCGGATCAACGAACGAAAGGGCGCGGCGCGGCTGCCTCGGCACTTAGCGATCGCACAAATACTTATTTGTCTTGTCTTCGTTTTCGGAAGCTGTCTCCTGACATCCAGTATTACGGCTAGCAAAGCCTATGGCCACAGCTAGTTTTACGTAAATTATTTCATATATTTTTTTTAAATTAAAGTAAATATAACTATAGCAAGAACCTAAGCATTATGTTGCAAAGCGAAATTTTGTATTGATTAATAAAAAAATATGGAATTCTAATTAACAACTGAAATATGTTTGTGAAGCAACCTTTGGCAACGTCCATTGAGTGCTTAGAATTTTCCGACGAGAGAGTAACAAAGAATTTCAAACCTCTTCCTTCATCGATTCTCCAAAGAGACAAAAGAGAAACACTGGAAACAATGTCACTAAGACTCCAACAGCATTATTTGTCGTTTCTATCATGCCATGGGCTATCTGTAATACGTAAAAGCTCTACAAATTAATCTGACGTAGTAATATTGACATAGTAAAGGGGTGAAAGAGGTTCTGCCCAACAGCTCATCGAGCCCAAGTCAACCTCACCTGCACGCGGTGCACCCTGCTAAACAACAGACGAGGCTCTAACAGCACACCGATTCTCACCGGGCCAGCGTGGTGAGGCTAAGGCCCAATTCTCTTTCAATGAGGATCTTTGAGAGAGGCCTTTGCCCAGCCGTGAACATTATCCGGTTGATAAGAGAAGGAAGAAGTAATATTAACGAGTATTGATAGTTATGTCTTAAAAATTGTAAATAAATGATTTTGAGGTTATTAAATAGATCTATCATCATTCGTTCTCTTCTATGGCCTATCCAGGAGCGTTTAAAAAATCATTCTAGACGTTGAGACGAAAGTCTGAAATTAAACTTCAGAGTATCCAATTAAAATCCTTCATTTTACAACGCAAGCGGTTTACCAGTTCAGCACGGAGTTAGGCAATTCATAATGAGCATTTAAATAGTAACTTACCGATGTTGCAAGTCCGAAAAAGCACATTATTATGGTCACTAACATCATGTCTATCATGACAATTTTGTTGAATATGTCATCCAACTGTTCTGCCATCCTTTAATACAAAGATAGTAAATTGTTATTAGTTACCTATCAATGAATTATACACACAGGAGCATAGACATTAGAATTAACTTGATAATGAATTATATCTTAAAATCCTTCTTATTCCAGTAGGAAAAATGATTTTGCTGTAAATAAATTCAATACATGATCTGGTGAAAGTTGTGGGAAGCAGCTGGATGCAAGCAAAACAGGATCAATCGATGTGGAGATCTTTGGAGGAGGGCTACGTCCAGCAGTGGACACCTGTCGGCTGATTATGATAACGATGATGTACATTAATATACACAAACTATCTGTTTCGCGCCCTCTTTGCTATCAGTGAGCACACCCGCAGCTCCTTTTGGGATAGAGTTTCATATAATCCATTCATATATAAGCTATATTCAGAATAAAAGGAATGTTCCTACCAAATTCCATCACCCTAGGCCTTATGATTTCAGAGATATCGTGATGATCTTATAGAGATGGAGGTAAAACTTACTGACGTTTATGTATAAACACGGATACGGAATATACCTTTAATCATACAAAATAATTAAAATCTGTGTTATTATGTAAACAATTCTTTTTACTAATTTCTTAAACTTAACTTGCAACTTATAATTTACACGCAACATTTGTATGCTCGTATACAAATGTTGCGTTTAAGAACCCGTCAGAACAGCGTAGATGTGTTTCAGGTCTCAATATAAGACCTGAAGTATTTGAAATTTAACAGAACCTCTTGTTCGTTTCATAGCTACTTAGTAATAAAAAAATAAGTCATATAAAAGTTATTTCTTTTATGGACTGTACTCCAAAAAAAAAGTGTTGTAATTTTCTGGCGTCTATACTACACTCATACGTGTGTTTGAGAGCTGAAGTGTATCGAAGAATCTTTCGTTAGCATCAAAGCTTTTAAAATACTGAAAGAACTTTCAGCTGAATTTTTTAATTTCAAAATTACTCCAATGGAAAATTGCTTATAGCAATATAATAGCCAATAATTTAACAGTTATTTTCTAGTTTAATACGCAACGGGTTTTAAATAATTTTAACATTATAACAATTCACACTTATCTTGTTTACCTTATAAGATTTTGATGCTCACGTATAAATGTTTGAATTGATATACGCGTGTACCTTCCATTGATTGTTTTTAAATCAGGTATTAATTCATCCCTTAAACTATTTTTTTCAACGGGCGTTATATGAACCAAATCTTCTCTTAATATCGCAAACTCCGTTACAAGACTCGCGCAAAATGATATCATGATACATTCGCAACCTATAAACCCATAGACCATACCGTACACTGGAAGAAAGATATATGAAATAAATATAATAAGATTATATCATTTGGCACTTTTAAATTCAATGGTACTTACTAATCACTCCTTGGTATCCGTATGTTCCCAAATATATGAACCAATTATCGAAAGGGTCATACGGATAAACACACCCAAAAGGCAGTACTAGTTTAAAAGGTTTGCTTAAGAATAATCTCTCGATGATCATATAACATATTGGACCCAAAATATGTTGTGTTGCTCCGAACATAGTTAAGTAGTAGAATGCTAGAAGATAAAAAATGTATCAATCAATATACAGGAGCTTTTACTTCTTGACGTGTGGGAGACAAGTTAAAGGAAGAAGGTGATGTTAGAGTTATTGACATAAAGAGCAGCAGTTATCCCTGGGACATTTGCGAAAACATTGCGTTTGCCAATCTTCTTATTAAGTCTAGAAAATGTGGCAATATGTTGCCAGAGCCGGCTATAGTTGGAAGAATTATTGGAAGTTTGAGAACGGACTACATTAAGTAAACACAACTTAAAGAGACGTGATGAAATGGTCTACTTCTTCGGATGCATAAGTCTGTGGTGGCCTTTACCTATCAATTACTATGCCTTATATCTAAAAATTGTTTTCACAATGTACTTCATTTTCAAATAAAACTTTATTATTATATACCAGCTTTCGCGTTATGCGTGGCGGCTGTTTGCATGTATATTCATAACCCTTTCCTGCTCGGTCAAAACTGTAAGCTTCCTCCACTCGACCTGCCACATTCTATCTTTCTAGTAAGGATAAGCATTATCTAAATAGTTTCTCTTTTTCTGGCATTATGATCAAAATACTATCGTGTCCGACAGAGACAAATGGCTGAAAAGAAGGCTGCTAGTGGAACGCAAATCAGAAACCAAAACCTAACTCAATCTAAACGTATTTTTAGTTTACTTGTTACAAAACTAAACCAATGAAACGGAATAACTTCACCGTGTTTGTACGAATCTTTTATCTTATTTGGCGGACCGTCGAGAGAAGGCTAACATTTACCTAACACTGATGATACATGATGCATGATACTGATGATAAATAAAACATAATCTACCTTTAAGACACCATTGCAATTTGTTCATTGAACGCGTCCTATTTAGTTCTTGTTTCTGCGTCAAATTCGACGTTCGCCATCTCTTACCCAAATCGTTTACCAATTTCTGAATCTCTGTTCTCTTCCATAATAATATTGATGCTTTACATATAGCTGTAAAATATAAACCGTAAGTAAAATTTGAACAATGATCAACATGTTACAGGTATAAACTTAAAATATTACAAAGGAGTTCGTATTTAAAATATTGTTACAAATCAATAAACAAAATCTTAATGCAATAAAAGTACTTTAAACGCAGCTCGCAAGGTTACAGATTAAGGTTGAATAACAATATTTTCCAACATCATCATCATTATCAGCCGACTGACGTCCATACTGCTTGACATGGGCTTCCCCAAAGATATCCACATCGATCGGTCCAACATAATAACGTAAATATAGACACTAAATACTCTTTGATAAATATAAACATTTTTAACGATATTTGCTGTAGTAAGAATTATATGAAAATAAAGCATGAAATATGAAGTTTATTTGCATACGGTACAAAGTGGACAAATTGTACTGTGGTTTTAGTTAATTTCATTAAAACTAATAAATTACGTACAGGTAATCAGAAAAAACACAAATGCGATCGTAAGTTATAAATTAGTGTTGGTGGTATGATACGGTGGTGTTGTTATGAGCAGGCGTATCACTTACCATCTAGTGAACATCTTGTCCTCTCGTAGCCTAATTATTTAACAAAAAATTGGTAATGAATACACACTTAACATACCCTCTACGAATACAAAATATACAGGTAACGATTTAGCGATTTCCATGGGTGTGGCTCCGTTTCGGAACAAGTTTATTAAATATAATAACATTGATATATTGTGTAATACCACAAAAGGTAATTCCAAATAGAATTTCCAGTTCTTTTTAAAACCAAACGTTTCATTATCAATTAATTTAATATTTATTTTATTCAGTAATATGAAACAAAACGCGAATGGTTTTACAAACTCTAATGGAAATTTATTTAAATGCTCCATTTTGTTACTTTATCAGATGACGGTTTGTTGGAACTAACTCACAACATTATGAAAGAAATTGTTACGTGACTACAAATATATATTACAACGTAAATTACTACAGCTGTAATCTTTCGTACTTTTTAGCGATCAGTTGAATAAAAAAAATAGTCAAACTATTAACTTCTGTAATAATATATAGAAATAATAAAAACCTGCTATCAAAGATTTCATGTATGAGATACAACGATACAATTTTCAAGGCCAAGCAAAATTTCACTTATTTATTTATTTATCTATTCGTGTAATATCTTTACAAAACACTGTTTTTTGTATTATATAGATTATAATTTTGTTCACAATATCATTAATACTAAATTAAATTAAACTTTTATATATTAACAATAATAGAGGAACCCTAGGTCATCCCCGTCCGGTGAAGTGCCGAGCAAATGGTATTGCCGAGCTGGATGGCGAGGCTTATTCTTCATGTAGTTGCCGGCTCTTGGGGTCTCATGTGGCTTCCATTAGTTTTTTTGGTTATAACTAAAAAAAGTTTAAACGCGTCTGGACCGCAAGACTCTAATGTTTCCATCTCAAAGGGCTTCAGTATGAATTCCCCGCTAACGCGTTCATACTAATAATAACTAATAGATTTTTAACTACTTAATCGGAGATTTCCGCCTATATAGAGAGTCATCACAATATTTCTGAATCTATAGAACCTGGAGACTTGAAATTTGGTAGAAATATTCCTTTTTCCGAGTATAGATCAGATAAGAACGGATTTTACAAAACTCCTTCCCCAAAAGGGTTGGTTCCTTTGCGGGGGTGTTGCAGCCAACAAATGGGGCGGAGAACAGCCAGTATAAATACGTAAGCGGATTTAAAATGTAGTATTTCAACTTTGAAATATATATGTTAATAAAAAAAATTATTAAGCAATAGTAAACAATTCTGCGTCTAAGACTGAGTACCCTTAAGTACACGGTACTTTAAGTTGTAAGTACCTTTCTAAGCAATTATTATTAATATCGGTTATTACTTTCTGATGATAGAAAGGTTTAAGTGAACAAAACATATACACAAACAACAACACACCGCTTTCAAAAGTTATAATATACTTACCAAGGAATAATATATCCCAAATACTAATATATTACATTTTCATGTACAGAGAGTTTATATTTCAATGCTATAAGACTCTTATAAAGTCTTGCTTGAATATCTCGTGAAAAAGAGTTCTAGGATCCAGCAGCTTGTGTAATCTAAGAAATACTATAACTTGAAATATGATGTATAGAAATCTTAAATAATATTGTTATACGAGATGAATTACCTGTGGATATTACTAATAATATAATTCATATCATATGGCAGCATCTCACAAAGCATTAACAAAGGAGAGCGGAACATAGATGTAGTTAAGAATATTATATAACATAGGAAGTACATTTACATGAGGCCCACGGTGCAAAAGAAGCCGTTTCAATTGCGCCCTATAATACTTGATCAAATTTACGTAGTTTAAACATAATTCTTATTACTATGATATTATTCAAAATTAATCCATCAGTCGTTTGAGGCATCAAGGAAACGGATACTTGCAACCAGGGAGAAGAAAAGAAGCGACTATAGAAGAGTGGCACTGGTTTAATAGAATTTTTAAAAACGCTTAAATGACTGATACAATAGATCCTGCTGCTTATCTCTTGTATATACTTTGACTTGAATAAAGTCACATCGAAATATGGTCCCGAACTCCTGACGGTATTGATGTGAGGAACTGAAATTTACTCAATATGTTATTAGTTCTACCTTGTTAAAGAGGTTAGTTTCGATAATAATAGTTTGATTATTTTTTCGATTTACACCGAAAGATTTTTTCAAACTTCTTTTTCTAGCATTATCATCACCAGTCGATAGAGATCCACTGCTAGATATAAGCTTCCCCCAAAGATCTTCACATCGATCAGTCCCGCGTTGCTCGCTTCCAGTGGGTTCCCGCGATTCTCAGCAGGTACACAAGAGCCACTATTCTTTTCTTCTCGAGCATAGTTGTCATTAATTTTCATTGGCGATATGTCCTCGAAATTAAAGTCTCCATATAGATGGCAGTTTAAATTAATAACTTGATAAATAACTTTAATTAAAAACATATCAAAAAGTGGACTGAGGGACGCCTACGATAGGGATACCTGTCTTGATGTCATACTATACTTTTCTCAGTTAATTGGTTTATTGCCAATTACTTACAAACATCAATTAATTTAAGGATCTAAAATTGGTATGGTTTTTTAAATATTGGTATATGATCTGACAACATAAAAGAGTGGACCGGGTTTAAATGCCATTAGTTAAAAAGAATATCTGAGGATCGAATTGGTTTTCTAAATCTGATCCTCAAACTTCAGTTTGAAGAGCGTACCTAATGATGATGATTTTATATATTCGTAATAAATAAATATTCATATACTGAACCATTCGAATATAATTCTCCATGTCATCCAACAGATGTATAATTGCATTTTCATGTTTACCTTTGATGTATTTTGTAATTATGCGTTTATTATCAAGCTACCGACTAATGTGAGGAACTTAATTACAAAGAAGTAAGTAATGATTCACATAACAAATACACTTTGATCTATAATTGGAGTACGTAGTCACTGTAAAACAACACAATTATCCCATACAACTGCTATAGTGCACGGTAATTATTAATGTTTGCTATATGGCTATGTTCGGAGTTACTCTGCGCAATCAGATCAGAAATGTGAAGATCCGCAGAAGAACTGAGGTCACCGATATAACCCAAAATATTGCTAGACTTATGTGACAGTGGTCAAGGCTCGTCGCCTGAAGGACCGACGGCCGATATGGCAGTAAGGTCGTCGAGAGGCGCTCGCGTACCGGTAGAAGTAGTGTTGGGAGGCCTCCCACAAGGTAGACCGACGATCTGATGAGAATTGCGGGAACCCACTGGATGCGAGCAAGGCGAGACTGATCGACGTGGAGATCTTTGAAGAAGACTTATATACAGCAGTGGACGTCTATCAGCTGATGATAATGATATAACTACAATGCTATAGTGGTCCCTGTTGCCGGGGATCGTCTAGGTAGATACCACCGCTCCAGAACAAGATCGACCCGGTAGCAGTAGCTTCGTCACCTCCAGTGCAGATAGGTCGAACATAACTAGTCTTTTACCGCGCGAGCGCAGGTATGCGAAGACAATTACCCCACGTTAACCAAAAAAATAGGTACCACCACATCGCCTATTGCAGCCGACAGCAGTATGCAAACATTGCTGTTCCCATCGAAGCGTTCCCGTCAAATTATTGAGGTAATGAGACTTAACATTCTATGTTTAAAGCGCCGAGCACGATATAGTGCTGTTTATGTAATCCTAACTACCATCATGTTATTATGGGAAAGCGTCTTCCTTAACATCGGGTGAACGTCTCCCTCTTCTCATCACTTTGGCGAGCAAAAAAAAATCCGCACTACAGGACAAAGCTTTTCGCGTCCTTCATAATGCGAACAGCGAAGGATTGGAACAGTCTGCCAATGTGAGTGTTTCCGCCAACAACAAATATCTAGTTTTCAAATAAAAATCTTAAAACAAATTTACGAGACCGGAGGTAGAGGAAATGGATAGAGAAGACCTTTGAAATAATGTTAAAAACACGATAAAAGAAGTGGGCTGAATGACTACAGACAATAAAAGACGGAAGAAAAAAAAAGTGATGGACCGACCGATGTAAGAATGTATTATATTCTGGCAGAGTCAAATCCTCGGTGGAAACTGCACTACAGCGACCTCAGATGTTAGGAAAAAAAAATCCACACGACAAACGAAAAAGAAAACAGCGGGAGAACAAGATAAAAGAAATGGAAACGTTGATAAGAGCTAATGAATCGCATAAATTCTCCCAGCACTTGGAGCAACTGTCGCAAAGGTGTAAAGTAATGTACTATTAACATTGTTCATAAAAAGATGTACGCACAAAATATCCATTCGCTGTTCATGGAATTAGCAAGACTTGATGTTTTCCTACAAATGCCTTCGCATACCTGCCCTCGCGGGGGCATAGACAAGTTATGTCGGATTTGCACCGACTTAAACCCATATAATCTTCCACCGTCGTCGCTTTACAGCGGGGCCACTATAACGCTTTCGAACACCTCCGAGATCCCGCTAGCAACAGTTGCACCGCGCAGCTCCATCTCGAGCGGGAGAGGGCTTTCCTCCCTTCCTCTCTGACTCTGTAAGACCGCGCCAGAACATATAGCCTCCTCTCGGTCTCTTATCAATACCCAAGTAACGAATTCTCCATAACCGACACCCAGAAAACTTGGGAGCCATGAAAGAAAACTCTACCTACTCCCTAAGGCAGATTTGATCTTGGGCTCCGCCGCCTAACGTTATACGGCCGCAGAGAATAGGGAGAGCAGCAAAACGCAATACCGACGCTCCTCTTCTCTCGCGACAACAATGCCGCCGTATTAGCGGTGTCGCACCGCTTAGTCGCAGAGGGTAGAGGGCCTTACGCCGCAGGCCGGCTAGATAGGTTAATATTGACTTCACCGTGGGTGACCAAGCCATAGCTAATAAGTTCCACCATAACGACAAGGCGCGAATCTTACGGAGGGGGGACTTTAGCAAAGCTTCCGACAATGTTGACAGGGGGTCACTATATGTTATTCTTAACAACTTTGGTATCTTACAGAAAGTCATTGCCATGAATTAATAGCCTACCAAGGCAAATAGCATGTGCGTTGAGTCGGAGGCGTAGTCACCGAGGAAATTGAAGTAGTCACCGGACTAAGGCAAGGAAATGCATTGTCCCGTACGTTGTTTAATCTCACACAAGAATGTATATCACACATTTCTTATGAAGGTTTGACACTAGATATAAGTGCACGGAGGAATGATCAACATTTGTTGATAAGTTAATGCGACGATCTGGCTCTCATTTGGTTAATGAGGCGAGCGGCACGTTCACCTGATGGTATCACATACATACATATATATCACGCCTCGTTCCCAGTGGGGTAGGCAGACACCACCTCTCTCCACCTGCTACGATCCTGGCACACCTCTCTCGCTTCCTCCACTTTCATAAGCGTCTTCATCACGGTATCACGCTAGCCTATAACAATGTAGCGCTAGTTAGAATGGTATACACTGCACCACATTGTGCTAAGATGCGCATGGAAGATATTTCGTTAAAAGGGACCAATAAATTTAAATATCTGGGATGCACTATGACACAAACACACATGAACAGGAAATCGATATACGGAATTATAATACCGTCTGCAAGATGTGGATATCTTTGAGGGGGACCTATGTCCATCAGTAGACATCTATCAGCTGATGATGATGAATCCAATCTGCATAGTATCGCTTCTTCTTCTTAGCATTTGTCTCGTCTTAAGACAGGGTCTGCTCTCTTACTTCTCTCACTCCACTTCGCTCTATTTGGAACATCACTTTCTTTGAGATCACAGCTTATCATATCATTTGTCACTACACTCCGCCATCGCAGCTTCGGTCTTCCTCTCCGCCGTTTGCCGGGTATATTGAGGCTGAGTGTTTTGTTGCTTATGTACTCAGGTGGTCTTCTTTTGACATGCCCATATCATCGCAGCCGGTTTTCCTGCAGTTTTTCCGCGACATCGCGTACTCCAAGTCTGCCACGCATGTACTCGTTGCGGATCTTGTCGAGTCTCGTTATCCCGCACATCCACCTCAACATTTTCATCTGGGCCACGTGAATGAAGTGAACATGCCGTTTTGTCATTGCCCATGTCTCGCTTCCACAAATGAGAACTGGTCTTATCATGGATTTATAAACTAGCCCCTTAAGTTTGATAGGCAGCCTAGTGTCGCAAGTAACTCCAGTGAGCTCGTACCATTTAAGCCAAGCGGAGGACACTCGTCGTTGAAGGTTGCTCTCCAAGTAACCGGATTTATCTATCACGCTACCCAGGTATTTATACTCATCGCACTGGTGGACAACCTGACCATCAACTACTGTTGGGTCAGTGCGAGTGATAGTGGCGTTGCATTCCATATATTGAGTCTTAGTAACGCTTAGTACCAAACCTCCTGCCTGTAGCTGTTCTTTCCACGCACTTAAGGCCACCTTCATCTCGTGACGATTTGACGTGCATATTGCTACATCGTCCGCGTATATAAAAGTCCTAGCTGCTTTTTGCTGAGCATCCTCAGTGAGCGTATCCAGCACCAAGCTGAACAAAAAGGGACTCAAAACTGAACCTTGATGAACCCCTTCTGTGACTGGGATGGATTTTGTCACTCCTACAGTTGTTCTTACGAAGGAGCGTGTATTCTTGTACATGTCGTCGATAGTATGCACATATGCCTCAGGAACATTACGAAACCTGAAACTCCACCATATAGTTACTCGAGGTACACGATCAAAAGCCTTTTCCATATCAAGAAATGCGATATAAAAGGGGTTTTCTTTTCCTCTATGTTCTTCAGCTATCATGGTCATGCCGAAAGTTGGGTCGACCTTTGATAAACCCGGTACGAAGCCGGAATGGTTCTCGGAATGTGTGCATTCCATGTGCAAAATCGGCTGTCTATGACTCTTTCATACAACTTCATAGTATGACACAACAACTTGATACCTCCGTAGCTATTGCATTCATATCTGCATCCTTTGTAGAGTGGGACGATCACACTCATTCTCCAAGCATCGGGCATGCAAGCTCCCTCCAGAAGCATCTTGTTAAATAATTTTTTTTTTTTTTTTTTTTTTTTTTTATAAGATCTAGTAGGCAAACGAGCAAGACGGGTCACCTGATGGTAAGTGATTTACCGCCGCCCACGGTCACCAGCGATGCCAGTGTGTTGCCTACCCTTCAGGTAAGAGTATGCTCTTTTCTTGAATAACCCAATGTCGCAGTTGTTGGGGAAGACCGCTGATGGCAACGAATTCCAGAGACTTACTGTGCGTGGCAAAAAACTGTTTTTAAAACGCATTGTAGTGGAACGCCAACCATCCAGATGGTGCGGATGATAGTTTCGGCGCGACGATCGGTTGCGAAAATCAGCGGCTTCTATTAAATCGAACAACTCCTCAGAACACTCCCCATTGTAAATTCGGTAAAGTATGCATAGGGAAGATAGATCCCTACGCAGTGCCAAAGGATCTAGCCGATCGGCAAGTTCAGGATCGTCGACAATCCGAGATGCCCTACGTTGGATTCGGTCAAATGGAGATAGCTGATAACCCGGAGCCCCGGCCCAAAGGTGGCAACAATACTCCATGTGAGGCCGCACCTGCGCCTTATACAGTTTAAGGCGGTGAGCCGGGTTGAAGTACTGTTTGGCCCTGTTGAGTACTCCGAGTTTTTTGGAGGCCATTTTAGCCTTGCTCTCCAAATGACCGCCAAACTGGACAACACTCGAAATGTCGACACCTAGAATGCCAATGTTCGGCTTGGCACAAAGGTGAGTGTTTCCGAAGAGTGGCGATGCGACAAAGGGGGCTTTTTTAGCGGTGAACGCGCAAACTTGAGTCTTAGAAGGGTTAAACTGGACTAGATTTAGTCCCCCCCAATCGGAAATCTTCACAAGGGATGATTCGATTTCAGACACAAGATTGTTCCGACACTCATCGACGTGATCCCGAGAGATATTGCTGCGGCCGAAATACAGTGCATCCACGGTACTGTCATCCGCATAGCAATGAATGCCACTGGTATGCAACAAATCATTGATATGCAGAATAAACAATGTCGGGGATAACACGCAGCCTTGGGGAACACCAGCATTTACGGTTCGGGGGTCCGAGCACGAGCCGTCTACGACGACTTTAACTCTCCGTTCCGCAAGGAAACTGCCGATCCACCTACAAAGTCTCTCAGGAAGCCCATAGGAAGGAAGCTTCGATAGTAAGGCTTTATGCCAAACCCGATCGAAGGCTTTCGCTATGTCCAAACTAACGCCTAGTGCCTCACCCTTACTTTCGACCGCCTGCGCCCAACGGTGAGTTAGTAAAGCCAGAAGATCACCAACTGATCGGCCTTTGCGGAAGCCATATTGGCGGTCGCTGATCAGCTGGTGCTCTTCCAGGTAGCCCATGAGCTGGCGGTTGATTATGGATTCCATAATTTTGGAGAGCAAGGAGGTGATAGCGATAGGCCTGTAGTTGAACGGATCTGAGCGGTCGCCTTTTTTAGGGATCGGGTGTACTAGAGCCGTCTTCCATGAATGTGGGACAACGCCGAGGACATAAGAGTGTCTGAATAAGCGCGTTAAAACCGGTGCCAGCTCTGGAGCACACACCTTCAGCACAATAGGAGATACTCCATCGGGCCCACACGACTTGTTGACATCCAGGGAGAATAGTGCTTTCCGCACAGCACACTGTGTGAAGCGGACGTCCGCCATTGTGGTTTCACACCTCGGGATGGTAGGAGGTGTGTTCCCCCTGTCGTCAAGAGTCGAGTTTTCCGCAAAGATAGAGCCAAGAAGATCGGCTTTTTCCCTTGCGGAATAGGCCAATGAACCATCCTCCCCGCGCAAAGGTGGAAGTGTCGACCGACAGAAATTACCCTGGACAGCTTTGGCGAGAGACCAGAACGCACGAGAGCCAGATGGCAGCCGTGCTAGTCTCTCGCCAATTCTCCCAACGTACTTCGACTTTGCCAATGCAATTTGCCTCTTTAAGAACCTGGAAGCAGAGTTGTACTTCTTCTTGAGTGAGTCAGAGTTTACATCCTTAGAGGCCTTAGCCCTAGCCCAAGCTTGGTAGCATTCCCGCTTGCGACGATGTGCGTCACGGCAGGACCCACCAAACCAGGGCCGAGATCTGCCACCGACGGGTACCGCTGAGCTAGGAACAAACAATTCCATGCCCTGCAGCACGACGCCGGCAACCGAATCAGCGCAGGTGCTAGGATCCTCTGACTTGAAGCAAATCTGCCCCCATGAGTAGGATGCAAAGAAAGAGCGCATCCCGTCCCAATCTGCCGACCTGTAGTGCCAAACACGTCGTCTACCAGATGAAAGTGGTTGCGACGAGACGGTGAGAGGCACCACGCTCCTAATTAGGCAATGGTCCGATGACCCGAGAGGAGCATCGACCCATACCCGAATGGGTTCAGGGCGAGAGGTCAGCATAAGGTCCAATAAGGAAGGCGAATGGTCTTCCACATCTGGCACACGTGTGGGAGAAGTTACCATCTGCGTCAGACCATTGGCAATGGCAAAATCGTGAGCAGACCTTCCCGCATGGTCAGTACGTGTTGACCCAAGCCAGTCAGAGTGATGGGCATTAAAGTCGCCCAAAACCACGATTTCTGCGGTAGGAATTTGCTCAAGTATTCTGTCAGTGGACACCTGCAGGTGCTCGAAGAGCCGGTCAATTTCCGAATTTCCGCTATGAGACCTGTAAAGGCACGCGTAGACTCGAATGTGATCCTCACAATCGACGCGCACCCAAAGGATCGACAGGTCTCTGCCTTCAAGATAGCTGAGCCTACGGTAACAAATTCCCTCCCTAACGTACACACACACGCCGGCGCGTGGCACAAAAAAGTGCTCCAGGCTATAGGCCGGGCACTTTAGATATGAAGTGTCCGTCGGGGAGGAAATCTGCGTCTCCGTCAGGAAAAGCAAATCTGGCCTTTCCGTCTCGAGATGGTGGTGGACGGCATTTAAGTTCGAGTGAAGTCCCCTGATGTTAGAAAAATCCACTACTAAAGTGGAGGGGGACTTCCTCGTGATTGGGCTCAGTTTGCACCCAGCAGCTGCGATAAACGACGCTTGATGTGCCCCCCCAGAATACGATGGGCAGCCTGAGCGAGAGCGAGAGGATAACATCTCTCGCTCTCGCTCAGAGAGGGATTCTCCAGTCTCTAAGAGACTGGTACCCTCCTGGAGTATTTTATTTCTATCACTCGTCGCCATCACAGTAAAGAGCATAAGGGGTGGGGGAGGAAAGGGAAGGAGAAAGGTCACAGAGGGTGAGGAATTGTGGGACAGGGAATAAAAAGACAGGAAGGGGCCAACTGATACTCATTCCCACACGCAACGCAACAGTCCCTAGAAAATCTGTTGCGGTACGTGTAGTATAATGAAAGTGCCAGTTGCTATTTGGGCCCCGAGGTAGAGGGATAAGGGCGCCGGGACTCTCACTCACCAGTCGAAACGCGGTGGCCTCTAGGAGGCCCCCACTTCACGCTGATTTTCTGTGAGAGGGTAGTGTTTCACCGGTCGATCCTGCCCACCTACGTGCTACAGCGAACTGCAGACTTGGATCTACTACCTTAAATAACCCAGGAAAAATCGCCAATACGATTATTCCTGGGTTACCCAAACACTTCCATACTTCTACAGGAATGCCATCTGGACCTAGCGCTTTTTTGTTGGCCATTTTCTTGAGCGCCGTCTCTACCTCCTGTGTTACTATAGGAGGTACATGTATTGCTGCTATCCGCAAAGTATTGGTGTCCAAACTATTGAGAAGAAAGACGAAGATTTGTATATTTATATATAAGTGACAGTGATAAGACCGATCTTGATGTACGGTAGCGCGACCTGGACACTATTAATTAAAAGTAAAAAAACAGCTTCTGGTTACCGTGAGAAAAACTTTTGGGCCTGTCCCAGAGAGAAGATGGGAGTTGGTGGACTCCACATAACATAGGAATCGAAAAGCTAGTGGGTGCACTGAACATCATGATAAAAGCCAAAGCCCACATACTCCATCGAATGAGCACTTGGAAAAATGCGAGATATTCGTGACGTTAAAGAACCACACTTCGAAACCCCAACAGGTCGCCGACCTGTAGGCCTGCCCGGTTATCACTAGAAGGATGCCGTAAAAAACAACACACGCCACCTGCAAGCAGTGGGCTGGCGAGAGGCAGTATAACAGGTACATATGCCCAAGACTCACTTTTGACTTTAGCTCGCGGATACCGGATCCGCGAGCCCTGAGTCCGATGAAGCCGCTATAGTTGTCAATAAAACTGCGGCGAGAACATCACCATAAAAAAGACTCACTTTTGGTCTCTGAGCCAGAGGAGTAAGTGTATAAGGTAGAGAAAATAATTAAGAAGCCTACAGATTTTTTATATCAAGGCGAAGAAATCATTGTAAGATTATATTTTGATTTCGTATTCGGATAGCGTTTACGAACCGGGCCAGCTACTTAAAACAACAATTGCATTCCTGTTGTCAACATATGAGTGTCAAATTAAACTGGGCGAGCACGCTTTATCATTTTCGTTCCCATCATGTTAAATCAGAGCAAAAGTTCGCCCGCTGTGTAATAGTTTAAAAATAAAAATATTCTTCTAATTCTCCATACTGACTAAACTGTGCATACATTTCGAGTGTATATAATAATTATTTCTTCTTTCATCAATGGGCATAAGTACTTAACAGAGTATTAATATTCGAGAGTAGCGTGAGACGGCAATACAATCGGTAGTTGTTGTCTCTGTCACTCGGGCGCAGCTCCGAACATAGGCGATGACACGTACGTCATAGGAAATTTGTGGTTTGGGACGCATTGAAGTGAGCAATACAGTGTAATTATAAATTGTATTGTGCACTTGTATTATTTCATCTCGCCCGTTTACCAACGTTTTGTGACAATGAACGAACTACCTAACTCTACCCGTGCATACCGATCATATTTTATTCGACACGGCAGTAAACATTGCGGGTAATTCGAAGTGAAGAAATTATATCTCATACAGAACCACACGAGTAAAACTAAAGCATGTTAACGAACAGATCTTTTAGAAATTTCTAGGCGTATATATAATTATTATATTCTATTACCGTTCGTGAAATTATAAAGTAAATATATTTTAAAAGAAGTTTACTTAACAAAATAACATTTTATCAATAATTTAATGAATCTACCACTAGTTGTTTGTATAAGTATATACACATCGTATGGAGTAATATAAATGGATTATAACTGCTCAACAAAGGAAAAACTTATTCGTGATCGATTTTGTATTATTTATTTCAACAGAAACTTTCGAATAAATCATGTTCTTGTTTATGATTTTATTGTCATTGTTTTTATAAATACTTCTTAATTCTTCTGAAGTAATTATAAAGAAATTCTTATAATAAGTGGGAGTAGCATTTTTAAGACTTTCTTTGTTTTAGTATTACGTTCACAATTTGTTTATAAACTTTAAGAAAGATTTTCAATCATCGTATTTATTTTTGTGAGAATAAAGTAATTTGTGAATGTGTAAATCAAACGTTTTGTAAAGCATGGCCATAGACCAGTGCTAATGTGTAATAGATTATGTAAACAAAGGTGTATTGTGTATATCAGTATTATGGTTCAAAGAAAATCATATCGCGCTACTCTACACACTTAAATATTCTGCGCATGAAGCCTACATGGATTGACGAGTTTACTATTAAAGGGATATAAATATATAACTGTAATTTGATATTAGTGAAAACTAAGTATCAGTAATCAGGAAGTGGACCACGCGTTAATTTTAACCTGCAAATAACCCAGTAGATAGGACTAGAATAAAATTATATAACATTACACAATCATCTTCTTAAGGTGCCTCTTCGACTAGCGAAGGTTGGCAGACAGTTCACCATATTTCACCCAGTGTTTTGCGAGGCGGAACAGTTGGTATTCCTATTGGGCAATCAATGGCATGAGGCTACAATAAGTGTTGAAGTCTAAATAACTTCTTTCTGTCTGTCTTTCTGTGTTAAGTCTGGTGCAGAAGGCAACGAGAAACCTCTGTATAATTTTATTCTCTATTATTCAATAATTACACAATAATAACTAACCTAACAATAATATGTGCAATCGATACATGGTATAGATATATTTTAATCACAAGTTTACATTCTGTTGGATTTAAAATTAACCATTAGTGTTTATCTGGTACAGTACGGCCGTCGCATGTTCCTCATATACTAGTATATTTATATAAGGTTGGAAAATATCTCCCTTCCGCTTTTTTGCTCTTTATTCAATGCTTTATAAAAAGTGTTACAGTGATCGGATTTAGTTCAAATATGCGCCGTTTTGTTCGATAATCTGTTTCCATTAGACGGCAACTTCATAATACCTCCCTCGTAGAAGCCCCCCTCCTTATTTGCGAAGAACTCGGACAGCCACTTTTCATAAGCCTCTTTTGAGTTCAACTTTACACCACCAAGGGCGTTCACCATGGACAGGAACAGGTGGTAATCACTTGGCGCTATGCCCGGGCTATATGGTGGATGCGATAAATCTTCCCATCCAAGCTCCCGTAGCTTCTGACGAGTCATCAACGAAGTGTGTGGTCTGGCGTTGTCCTGGTGGAACACTACACCCTTCCTGTTGGCCAATTCTGGACGCTTCTGGTCGATCGCCTGCTTCAAGCGGTCCAGTTGTTCGCAGTAGATGGTAGAATTAAGCGTCTGGCCATATGGGAGCAGCTCATAGTGGATGATTCCCTTCCAATCCCACCAAACACACAGCAAAACCTTCCTGGCCGTCAATCCCGGCTTGGCCACTGTTTGGGACGATTCACCGGCCTTCGACCACGACCGTTTTCGCTTGATATTGTCGTATGTGATCCATTTTTAGTCGCCAGTCACCATCCGCTTCAAGAATGGGTCGAGTTCGTTCCGTTTCAGCAGCATATCGCAGGCGTTGATTCGGTCCAGAAGGTTTTTTTGCGTCAAATCATGCGGCACCCAAACATCAAGCTTTTTTTTGTATCCAGCCTTCTGCAGATGGTTTAAAATGGTTTGGTGACTAACTCCCATCTCCTGGGCGATGTCACGAGATGCCACATGCCGGTCTAACTCGATGTAGTCCATGATTTGATCGGAATTTGTCGTCACAGGTCTTCCGCCGGCTGGCTTATCCATGGTGTCGTTTTCACCGGCTCTGAATCGTCGAAACCATTCCTCCGCGGTTCGAAGTGATAGAGTACCATCCCCCAAAACACCATTAATCTCACGGAACGTTTCTCTAGCGGATTTGCCTTTAACGAAGCAAAACTTTAAAATAGCGCGAATTTCGGCGTTAGTGAACTATATGTTTACACGTCTATAACTGTTGAACGCAATATCCAAACTAATTATGAATAGCGTCGTTTTGTAGGTTATGTCAAGACCTTTAAAATTATGTATAGTATTGCCAGATACGAGCTCTGTAGCGCTTTGTACATAGCCGCGAAATTCAAAAGACAATAAGGCGGAAGGGAGATATTTTCCAACCTATTATTAGCACCATTCGTACTAACAAATTTCTATAAATTTCTTTATATCTATATATTATGTATTCCTTAAAATATTTCGACAATTAAGTTAATAAATAATGTATACAATTATAATTAGACAGTGGACAACATCAACATTAGTTTATTGGTAGGTATGTAACAATTTATTTTTGATATATTTGTAGATTGCCTAAACAGATACACCAGCGCAGCTCTATAATTAGTGGTTACTAGAGTAATAAATTTTAATATATTATGTCCTTAAGCGACGATCACAATATCGGATAGTGTAAACATCCTAACGAGCGCCTCGTAGTAAAGACAGGTACTTAGCATTAAGTGAAAGATTTGCTTGTGTCGTCGCTTAGTTAATAAAAAGCTCAACTTGTATATCAAACCAATTAAAATTTACATCTCTTCTAATCAATTAACGTAATAGTATTTATGTATATGTTACATGTGTATTATATATATGTTAGAAAAAAAAAATAGATGATTATATAAAAGAGAACAGTATAAAATTATATTAATAAATTTGTTCGGGAAAATACACCTCCGAAATACATTGCGTTTGTTTAGTAAATCTAAAATCTGCTCCACAAAGAGCAGTCGGCTCTGTATGGAAGCAGCAATCATTTAAATGCGTTTTTCTAATTTGTTTCATGCGAATAACGAAGCTGCAGCAGATTATATGCAGTAGTACAGAATGCATAAAAATATTATGAATAATTAAAACATACACTGTATAGAAACATAATCGTAAAGCCAACGTTGTTAAAGTTTCATCAGCCATATCAAATTTTTATTAACGTGCTTGTTTCTATATCATTTACCAGCAGCTGAATGTTCCTCTCCTGTGGTATTCAATTTCATTTCTAAATTAATAAATCTTTTCTCTTACGAGTGTATAGCTGGTGAAATTAAATCGGTTAACTGTTATAAAGAGAAATTAGAGTAAACATAAAAAAAGAGGAAGAAGAAAGAAGGGAAAAAAGATGCAGAAGGGATGATCATTACACCCTCTCCCCCTCTCTTTGAACTTGCCCTAATACGAGTACGAGGACGTCGTCGCATCGGCAGAGAGGAGTGAAAGTAAGAAAATAGTATGTGGAATGAAAGAAATGAAAGATGATAAGTATAAAAATGTAATAGAAAAAATGTAATTAACTGAATAAAGATGGTAAATGAATAAAGCAAATAAAGGCCCTGACCCGCCATACGCAGTAGGAATGACTTAAAAAAGAAAAATAAAATGGGTTATTACACTGTCAAGAGTAAGCGTTACATATTATCAGGTAAACAAAGTGCTAATCTCAAAGTTCTCTTGGAAACGATAATGAAATAACTAAATTCAGTAATCAAAATTTAATTTACTAAAACATAAGAGACATGTGCAGTCAGCAAATTGACAAGTATTGAAGTAATATAATTAATATGTAGTAGTGTTGAAAATGATAAGCATATCTAGATTTGAATAAACTTTGATTCGGTATTACTTATAAGACCTTAATTGTAGTTAAATAAAATATTTAAATATCTGAATAAACGCTTCTTATTAATGAAAAATAGGACCATGTTGAGCTCAGTACCTGAAAATTAAAATTAACGCTACAGTAACATTCAATGGAACAAAACACTAAAAATAATTATACCGTTAGACTCTTAAAAAGAAGTACTAACAACAGTATACGGCAGACTATTTCTGCACATTATCTGGGATAATTAAACAATACCAGGTTGATACAAACTTGTCATGGTCAAACCTATCACTGTTACCACCAAAATATCTACATATTATTACTTACGACTAAAAATAAATCGAAGATTGTAACAAGTTGTCCGTCTGCCGGATTTTACAAAGCTGCAAATATTTTCAATTTTTACTATTGGTTTCATCTAACAAAGTTATCACTGAAACTAAAAATACTCGTGTCTATTTATCTAGTACTAGTACAGCTTCAAAGTATTTAGCAGACATATGTATACCTTAGTGAACATGTTCAGTGAAACCGGTACATGCTTTAACAGGGTGAGGCAACATGGTCGTTGTGATCTGGAAAAAAGATGTGATAACCTTCAATTAATTAAGCGTAAACGAGAAAACAGTTTCGATTAAAAAAATATCAACTTTTACTAAATATAACTTATAATCTCATAGCAAAGTCATTAAATCAAAAAATAAACTTTGTTGCAATATATTTACTTTGACTAATTGCATTCGGCTGGTGCTGTGCTGCGATACCATATTCATTTTATTACATTATCGTAATTGCAAATGGAAACTGATTCACATAATAAAAATGATTTTTATATCTTCTCTCATTTACTAATAAACGTTCAGTCTAAATTCAGCCATTCTTGCAGTTAATCCGGAACAAGTAAAAAGCTTGTTTTTTACTAAACCACAATTACTTATAACTTATTCGTATGTAAAACTTATGTTAATGACATATTTATTCACTGTCAATAATTTGTTCGCTTACCGTACGATTATTAACAGGATCATTTTCTGATAACTGACGTCTCCTTTATACCACAAGTTCTCATACGCTGAATCAGCTATTCCTAAACTCTGAAATTACGAATTATTCAATGTTTTACTTATTGCAGAGTTCTTCCGCACTAGACCATCAGTATAAAAATATTTCTCTCTAAATCCGAAAAACGTCAAAGCAAGTATATAACTTTATAATTACATAAAAAGTAGCGGTTTCTCACCCGCTTTCACCGTAACACCCCTGCAACTGCCATTGGAGAAAGAATTTTGTAAAAGCCGTTCTTAGCTAACTTACGCTCGGTAATAGATATATTCCTAACAAATTTCAAGTCTCTATGTTTTATGATTAAAGTCATGATGAGTCTCTTTGTTCTTTTATTATATATTTGTAGACTATGCTTAATACTGAATCGCTCAAAAAGAAATCCTAAAGCACAATGTACAATATATTAGGAGACCGCTTTCGAAAACGAACACAGATGACAGTACTAATGATACCTTTGATGATCGGTCGGAAATAAATAATATTTTAAAAACGTTTTATTATCATTATTCCGCTCCATCATGTTAGTACAGCTAAAGGAAACGATAGTTTCATAAAAAATACATTATTTTACTAAAACAAAACCAGCAATGAAACACAAAATCAAAATCAGCTGACGCTCGGATCAACGAACCATTATTTATATTACAACGATCTAATTCTATATTACTATTAAATATAAATACAATTATTGCAGGAACCTAACAATTATGTTGCAAAGCGAAATTTAGTATTGATTGGTAAAAAAATATCGGATATTAATTTCCAGCGTTGATATCAAAAACTGAAAAAGTTTATGAAGTCTCCTTCGGCAACGTACGTTGAATATTAAAAATTTTCCGACGAGAGAGTAAAAAAGAATTTCGAACCTCTTCCTTCAACGATTCTCCAAAAAGACAAAAGAAATACACTGGAAACAATGTCACTAAGACTCCAACAGCATTATTTGTCGTTTCTATCATGCCATGGGCTATCTGTAATAAGTAAAGCTCTACAAATTAATCTGATATTATAATATTGGCATTGAGTAATGGGGTGAAAGGGATTTTGCCCAACATCTCATTGAGCCCACGTCAACCTCACCTGCACGCGGTGCACCCTGCTAAACACCAGACGAGGCTCTAACAGCACACCGGCCCGGCTGATAGTTATTTCTTAAAAATTGTAAATAAATGATTTCGAGGTTATTAAATAGAACTCTCATCATTCCTTCGGTTCTTGACTCTGATTTAACTATTATAAACTAAGATTTGAGTTTAATTTCTCATGGTGTTGCCTATGTGGCCATCGAAGGCGAAGCATCCTCGTAACCGCAGATTTACAATGTAACAGTGTTGCCTAACCAGGAGGATTTAGAAAACCCTGCTGGGCGTAGAAGATTGAGACAAAACTCTCAAATAAAGCATCATATAGCCCCGGAATCTAATCATGATTCTGCGTTTTACAACGCAAGCGGTTTATCAATGCGCTACGAAGTTAGTCAATTCATAATAAGCATTTAAATAGTAACTTACCGATGTTGCAAATCCGAAAAAGCACATTATAATGATCACAAACATCATGTTAATCATGACAATTTTGTTGAATATGTCATCTAACTGTTCTGCCATCCTTTAATGCAAAGTTAGTCAATTGTTATTAGTTACCTATCAATGAATTATGCAAACAGTAGCATAGACATTAGGATTAATAATGAATTATGTCTTAAAATACTTGTTATTCCAGTAGGAATAATGATTTTAATGATGTGGAGAGTTTTCGAAGAGGCATCTTTCAGCTGATAATGATGATGTAAATGACGTACATGAATATACTCAAATTTATTGTTTCGCGACCGCTTTGCTGACCGATACACACGCAACCCCTTTTGAGGTAGGAATTTCGTATAATCCATTGTTAGATGACCTAGACTCAGAGTAAAAGGAATATTCCAACCAAATTTCAAGTTCCTAGGCTAAGGCCAACGACTTGGATTTTTCTTTATGTAGTTTCAGATATATCGTAATGATTCTCATATAGATTGAGGTAAAACTTACTGACGTTATACTCTAAAAGTTTTATTACTATTTATATACGGATACGGATTATACTTCTAATCAAACAAAATAATTAAAATCTATGTGTTAATACGTAAAGGGATATTTTTTTACTGATTTCTTAAACTTAATATGCAACAGAGTTTGAAATTTAGGAATCGTTTGTCTTATAAACGTACAAATATTGCGTATAATAAGCCGTCATAGCGACGTTGCTATGTTTTAATTCGCGATCTAAGACCTAAAGTATTTGAGATTTAACAGAACGTCTTGTTGGTTTCATAGCTACTTAGTGAAAAACATAAGTCACATAAAAGTAATTTTTTTCATGAACTGTAGTCCAATAAAAGAGTTTTGTATTTCTTTGCCGTGTATACTATATGATTACGATTTAAGAACCAAAGTATATCGAAGAATCTTTCGATAGCATCACAGCTTTTAAAGTACTGAAAGAAATTTCAGCTGACTTTTTAATTTAAAAATTACTCCAATGGAAAATGTTTATAGTAATATCATTATTATCATCAACTAATAGACGTCCTCTATTGGACATAGGCCTCTCCCACAGGCCCCCAACTCTATTTAGTCATCGCCACCGCCAGGCACCACGGGCTATGGTTTGTAGGTATTCATATGGGAGGACTTGGACTATTTCCCACCAAGCTGACTCAATGTGGATTGGTAAGAGCCAGAGCCTCGTTTGTTGATTAGCAGGGTGCACCACTAAAAGGTGAGGTTGGCTTGGGTTCTGTGAGTCGAAGTGAATAGCTCTTTTCTAGTTTAAAACGCAAGATTTTATAAATAATTTTAACATTGTAACAATTCATACCCATCTCGTTTACCTTATAAGATTTTGATGTTCACGTATAAATGTTTGAATTGATATACGTGTGTACACGTATACATTAGGTATTAATTCATTCCTTACACTGTTCTCTTTAACGGGCGTTATATGAACCAATTTTTCTCTTAATATGGCAAATTCCGTTACAAGACAAGCGCACGACGTTATCATGATACATTCGCAACCTCTATACCCATTGACTAAACCGTACACTGGAAGAAAAGACAAAGAGATATGAAATAAATTTAATAAGATTTATATCATTTGGAACTTTTATATTCAATGGTACTTACTAATCACCGCTTGGTATCCATATGTAACCAAATATATGAACCAATTATGGAAAGGGTCATACGGATAAACACATCCAAAAGGCAGTACCAGTTTAAAAGGCTTGCTTAAAAATAATCTCTCAATGATCATATAACACATAGGACCAAAAATATGTTGTGATGCTCCGATCATATTGAAACAGTATAATGCTAGAAAAAAAGTATCAATGAATATATACGAGCTATTACTGTGTGGGAGACATGTAGACCAAGAAAGTGATGTTAAAGGTATTGACATAAAGAGCAGCATTTATCCCTGGGACATTTGAGAACATATTGCGTTTGCCAACCTTCTTATTAAGGCTAGAAAATGTCGCAATATGTTGCTAAAGCCGACCATAGCCCGAAAAATTATTAGAAGTTTAGAAGGAACTACTTTAAATAAACACAAAGGTATGTGATTAAATGGAAAAACTTCTTCGGATGCATAAGTCTGTGGTAGCCTTTACCTATCAATTACTCTGCCCTTAATCTAAAAATTGTTTGCTCAGTGCTTAGTGACTCCTTACTTAATTTTTAAATAAAACTTTATTATTATATACCAGCTTTTCGCGTTATGCGTAGCGGCTGTTTGCAGGTATATTCATAACCCTTTCCTGCTCGGTCAAAACTGTAAGCTTCGTCTACTCGACCTCTTATCTTGATAGTAAAGATAAGCGCTATTTAAATAGTTTCCTTTTTTCTGGCACTGTGATCAAAATACTATTGTGTCGGACAGAGACAAATAGCTGCAAAGAAGGCTGCTAGCAGAAATCAAAACCTAACTCAATCTAAACGTATTTTTAGTTTACTTGTTATAAAACTAAACTAATCAGACGGAATAACTTCACCGTGTTTGTACGAACCTTTTATCTTATTTGGCGGACCGTCGAGGGAAGCTGAACATTTACCTAACACTGATGATACATGATGCATGATACTGATGATAAATAAAACATAATCTACCTTTAAGACACCATTGCAATTTGTTCATTGAACGGGTCCTATTTCGTTCTTGTTCCTGCGTCAAATTCGACGTTCGCCATCTCTTACCCAAATCGTTTACCAGTTTCTCAATCTCTGTTCTCTTCCATAACAAAATTAATACTTTAAATACAGCTGTAAAATATAAACCATTATTAAAATTTAAACAATGATCAACCTGGCACAGTTATAAACTTAAAACATTAAAAAGGGGGTCGTATTTAAAATATTGTCTTTGTTATTATATAGTCATTGTTATAATTCAATAAACAAAATCTTAATGCAATAAAAGTATGTGGGGGAGTCCGGTGCTACACAGTGAAATAGTGATGGGGTTCAGAGCTAATAATTCTGACCCTAACGCATCGCGAAGCATGTTTCGGGGTCACCTGGTGCACCGCTGTGAGCGTGGACCCACCAAACACACTCAGCGGCGAAGAGGGGTGAGAATTAGTATAGCTCTCAACCCCATCACTATTCGACTGTGTAGATACGGACTCCCCACAAGTACTTGAAACGCAGCTCGCAAGGTTACAGGTGTTAATTAGAAAAACAATATTTTCCAACATCATCATCATTATCAGCCAACAGACGTCCATACTGCTCGACATGGGCCTCCCCCAAAGATATCCACATCGATCGGTCCAACATAATAACGTAAATGTAGACATTGAATACTCTTTGATAAATATAATTTTTTTTAACGATATTTGCTGTAATAACCATTATATGAAAATAAAGCATGAAACATGAAGTTTATTTGCATACGGTACAAAGTGGACAAATTGTACTGTGGTTTTAGTTAATTTCATTAAAACGAATAAATTACGTACAGGTAATTAGAAAAAACACAAATGCGGTCGTAAGTTATAAATTAGTGTTGGTGGTATGGTACGGTGGTCTTGTTATGAGCAGGCGTATCACTTACCATCTAGTGAACATCTTGTCCTCTCGTTGCCTAATTATTTAAAAAAATTGGTATTGAATACACACTTAACATACCCTCTACGAATATAATATATACAGGTAACGATTTAGCGATTTCCATGGGTGTGGCTCCGTTTCGGAACAAGTTTATTAAATATAATAACAATGATATATTGTATAATACCACAATAGGAAATTCCAAATAGAATTTCCAGTTCTTCTTAAAACTAAACGACTCATTATCAATTAGTTTAATATTTATTTTATTTAGTAACATGAAAGAAAACGCGAAAGATTTCGCAAACTCTAATGGAAATTTATTTAAATGCTCCATTTTGTTAGTTTATCAGATGACGGTTTGTTGGAACTAACTCACAACATTATGAAAGAAATTGTTACGTGACTGCAAATATATATTACAACGTAAATTACTACAGCTGTAATCATTCGTACTTTTTAGCGATCAGTTGAAAAAAAATAATAGTCAAACTATTAAGTTCTATATTAATATATAGAAATAATAAAGACCTGCTATCAAAGATTTCATGTACGAGATACAACGATACAATTTTCAAGGCTAAGCAAAATTTCACCTATTTATTCATTTATCTATTCGTGTAATATCTTTACAAAAAACTCGTTTTTGTATTATATAGATTTTGAATTTTGTTCACAATATCATTAATACAAAATTAAATTAAACTTATTTATACTAACAATAATAGAGGAGTCAATCTAATCGCCAAACTTCAGTATGGAGAGGGTACATAATGATTATTTTACATATTCGTAATGAATAAATATTCATATACTGAACCATCCGAATATAATTCTCCATGTCATCCAACAGATGTATAATTGCATTTTCATGTTTACCTTTGATGTATTTTGTAATTATGCGTTTATTATCAAGCTACCGACTAATGTGAGGAACTTAATTACAAAGAAGTAAGTAATGATTCAATATGATTCACTTAACAAATACACTTTGATCTATAATTGAAGTTTGTAGTCACTGTAAAACAAGACAATTCTCCCACACAACTGTATAGTGCACGGTAATTATTAATGTTTGCTCTATGGCTATGTTCAGAGTTACTGAGCGCGATCGAATCAGGAATATGAAGATCCGCAGAAGAACTGAGGTCACCGACATAACCAAAAATACTGCTAGACTTATGTGTGAGCAAGACTCATGGCCTGAAGGACCGACGGCCGATGGGGCAGTAAGGTCCTCGAGTGTCGCTCGCGTACCGGTAGACGTAGTTCTGGGAGGCCTCCCACAAGGTAGACCGACGATTTGATGAGAATTGCGAAAACCCAGTGGATGCGAGCAACGCGGGACTGGTCGACCTGGAGATTTTTGGAGGAGACCTATCTCCAGCAGTGGACGTCTATCGGCTGATGTTAATGATATAACTATAATGCTATAGTGGTCCCTGTTGCCGGAGATCGTCTAAGGAGATACCGCCGCTCCCGAACAAGATCAGCTCGGTAGCCGTGGCTTCGTCACATACAGTGAAGATAGGTGGAACATAACTAGTCTTTTACCGCGCGAACGCAGGTATGCGAAGGTATTTCCCCAACGTTAACCAAAAAAAATAGGCACCACCACAGCGCCTATTGCAGCCGACAGCAGTATGCAAACATTGCTGTTACCGTTTGCAGAGCGCTATAGCCAGTGAAATTACTGAAGTAACGAGACTTAACATTCTATATGTAAAGCGACGAGCACGATATAGTGCTGTTAATGTAATCCTAACTAGCGTTATGTTATTATGGGCAAGCGTCTCACCTAACGTCTCTCTCTTCTCATCGCTTTGGCGAGCACAAATAAAATTATTGACATGGTCGAAGATAATAAACCATGTTCACCTAGTTTTCATTGTTTACCTAGTTATATGTTGACTGCCTACTCACAGCAGTGTTGTTATGATGACAGATTTACAATAGGAATGTGGTAACTAACCAGACAGAATCGAAAAAATCGTTTCATCGTCCAAACTCTATAACGAAAGGTCTTCTCATCAACCTTACAGCAAGGCAGTAATTACACTAGCTACAGCGCCTATCAAACCGGAACAAGATTTTTTCACACTACCATTTGGCCGCATAAATAGATGCTGACGTGGTATATACGAACGCGTGCGACAACAGTGATATTTTTTTATTTTTGTTTTGGGGGAAAATCTTCGAAATATACCCTGCTTCTAGGGGGAAGTCAGGGTTATGTGAGATATTTACTCACTAAAATCCCCTCGGTGGTCTGCATCTGTGTATTACGATCTGGGAGACTCTGGGATCTCTTATGGATCGCAACGGTGCCTTTCTATATTTTCTGTTACACGTCTCTGAAGACGAGCATAAGCCTCCTAGAAACCTGCTTGTTGAGCAATAAGGACCCCACCTTCAAGAGCCGCGATAAACCTAAACACTTTTAGTCGCCTTCTACGACTGGTAGGGCTTTACCTTAGTCCCATACTTACTAGTCCGAGAGTACACGGCTGGCGGCAACAGAGACCTACCACCAGTAAACATTCCGCTTTTTTGTAACGTCATTAAAAATATTATATCAATTCTGATGTAAATGCCGTGTTCACAAATTGAACCGCAATATCGCTAATTTAAAGCACTCGACTTGTTAGTTTTGCCTCGGAGGCAGTTTTATTACAAGCGGTATACTTTACAGAGCCTGCATTAATGTAACGAGTACGATATTTTGCAAGAATACTCCACTGTAAGGCTTGATAAGCTGTAATATGGCGCCGGTTGAAAATATTGCTCCATTCGCTGTGAATATTAAACTGCGGCCGATGTTTCCGTTTGTTGGAATTTAAACAACGTGTTACAAAATATTTATTAAAGTAACAAAAGTAAATTAACGAACATAAAGTAAAAGCATTTATTTACTGCTAGTAGGCCTCTGTTGCTACAGACCGGGTAGGTACCATCGCAGCTCCTATTGCAGCCGACAAACAGTTGTATGCAATGACTATCGTGTTCCAGTTTGAAGGAAGGGTAGCTGGTGTAATGACTAGTGATTAACGAGACTTAATATCATATGTCCTAGGCGAGGAGCGCAATTTGGTCCAGTGTATACCATCGTAACTAGCGCCACGTTATCATGGGCAAGGGTATCGCTTACCATCGCAATCAAAAATCCGTTGGTCTCGTCGCTTCGTTGAATAAAAAGAAATAAATAACTGTTGTGATCCGGTTTGAATGATTATTTTCTGTTAGAAAGACTATTGATCCTATAAAGTAATAAAAACAATCTTACCCTATAACAATGAGAAAACAAAAACTATTGATTCTCCTTTTCTTTCTTACTTCTGTAAAACAATTCCAATGACTGACAAACTTTTTTTTTATATGGTTAAAAGCATTCTTATTATTAATAAAGACTACTAAAGTTAGCAATTTTTATCAGATAAAATCTTATTTAGACTATTGTTATAATTTTGGTTAATAAAAAAGCAGGAAAATTTTGTTTTGAACTTGGAAATAGCTTAAAAATGTTCAGTTTTACAAGCTATACAATCAAACCATAGAAAAAATATTTTGAATAGTTTATTATCATGATCTCAACTACAGAACTGATGCGAGTTGCTAACATACACATTTCCATAAATTATTTATTAATAAAGTAAGTGCAGGGTATTTAATAAAATAAAAAAAAAAACACATGTGCAGGTCTGTTGTGTTGATTATGCAGTGTTTGCAGTTTCAGAGTACATAGTCGTTAATAACGAAAAATAGGACCACGTAGTGCTCAGTACCTGTAAAGAAAATCATTACTATCATCTCAGCTCGTTGACGTCCTCTGCTGAACATAGATCTTCTCGAAAGCCACAGCAGCGACTAAGTCAGGTGCTTTCCATAACAATAGGTAACTGCTAACCTGTCACGCACAAGTCATCTTCTCCGTGAGATCTGATCCAGTTAAAGTTTAGCGGTTAATAGGATGAAACAGCATTCCTACGTCCTCGGCCGTTTCTTTCAATAGATAATATTTAAACAATACATAGGAATAGAAAACATAAATCAAAAACAATTACTGATGGTAGATCTTTGATGCCAGCGATCGTTTCGGTAGGTACCACCGCATCGCCTATTTCTACCGCCTAACAGTACTGTGCAAATTTCACTGTGATCCGGTTTGAACCGGCGCCGAACTAGTGAAATTACTGGAGTAACGAGACTCAACATATCTCAAGACGACGAGCATAATGTCGTACTATGAATACCATCTTAACTAGCGCCACGTTGTCAAGTACAGGCGTATCGCTTACAATCAGGTGAACGTTCCGTTCGCCTCGTCGTTTCGTCGTTTAAAAAAAAGTACATGATCATGAACTATCAGCCACAATTATCACCTTTCGCTATTCCGGACAAAAGCTGTCGAGCTGTTACTTCAAAATTAATATGAAATATCTTACTTTAGTATACATGTTCAAGGAAACCGGCGCATGCTTCAATACCGTTAGACAGCAGGGACGCTGTGATCTGTTGAAACAATGTAATCCTTATTACAATTACATTAAGAATAATATACAATATTAAATTTACTTAAATTATTCAACAATTGTAAGCAAATGTCGGTACGTTACAAAATTGCCGCAAGGAGATCTAACCAAAGCTCGTTGAGTGTTTAATTTATCTCATTCTGAACTCGGTGTCAGCAACAGTTGCGAAAGTTAAACGAATTTAGTATCTATAAAAACAATGTTTACCTACCGTACGATTATCAAAAGAATCATTTTCTGGTACTTGACATCCCCTTTGATCCATAAACTTGAATATGCTGCATCAGCTATACCCGAACTCTGCAAAGTCGATTCTTTAGAGATTATTCTGTCAATATTCACTATTAAAAAACTACTTTAAAACGACAAAATTTCCTCCTGTTTAAGTTATAAGTTCGTTGGTATTAAGTTTTTAGTAAATTATTAATGTTTTTAAGTAAATTATGTTTTATTTATTATAATGAATACTATATAGTCTATAAAGGTAATTTTGTCAATTCTTTCATTAATTTTGATTTTTTTTTCCTTTCCGATGTTCGCAATGTAAACATATGTTACATCTTCCTCTACTTTTGTACATCCGAAACACACCTCTTCCTTTAACAATTCGCCGTAGTAACAAAACAAGAAGGTTGCCACCAAATGCGATACAGCGCCGATTATATTGTTTGCCTGTTCAACGAAACCATGCGCCACCTGCAAAGGAAACAGAATCATATGCAACAAATGTCTAAAACGAAATATTTGTAATAAATTTGTACTTTTAAAACAAGTTGTTAATTTGCTGCGACAGTGTTCACTTTGGTAAGAAAAACTTATCAAAAAAACAATTATCAAGGCATTCAAGTTTTACTTTTTCTTCCTAAAGTGCCTCTCCAAATAGTGAAGGTTGGCGATCAGCGTGATACAGTCCATCCTGTCTCTGGTTCGGCGGAACAGTTCGGACGCGCCCTGATGTTCAACAGTGACTTTCCTTCTACCTACCTTTCGTTTTCTAATTCCCACTTTTACTACAGATCTGTTATTAGGTCGATACTAAGGCATTATGTTATTTATTCATTGATTCAAGAATTATTTATATATTTTATATAAAGATTAACTCACCGTAGTTGCGAATCCGAAGAAACACATCACAATAGTCACAAATAGTATGTTGACAAAAACCACTCTATTGAATATGTCATCGAGCTGATCTGCCAACCTATAGTTTATTTATATTTTAATATACACATCTTAATATATAGGAAATTTCTACCGATGTGAATACTCGTCACGATATCTTTTTGTCGAGTATAAGTCAGCTAAGAATGGATTTTATGAAAATCCTTCCCTAAACGGAGTTGTGGAGGTCTTACGGCCAGCAAAGCGGCCGAGGAACAGCTCAAGTAAACAATATTTCAATAAAACTTACTATAAATAATGCAGTACAGTTCTAAGAAAGAAAGTAAAAAAAATTATAATCCTAATTATTATTCAGTGAAAAACTGATGTCTTTCAACTGATAACAATAACGATAACTAGCCAAGTTATTATTATAATACAAATGAAAGTTAAAGAGATCGGATAAAACGATGAATATATACCGAACTACTCGTTTCTTACTCTTTATTTATAAATAATTAAAAGAGCATTTAAAGTAACTAATTCTGTTATGATTGATGTGTAGACAAAGTTTATTCTTTCTGGCACACGACTGCGGAGAACAGCACGAACGCCGCTCTGCTACATATCCAGGTTCAGCAATCCACAGGCACACAACTCAGATGGACTCATTAAGCTCAGGCTCAGGAGTTATTATTTCGTGCAAAACCTGCACTATTACGGCCATATAGAATTATTTTTGCTTAGCGGTGGATATCTGAGCAACGACTACAGAGTATATCCAGTTTGAAGACGTACGTACATCGTAATCGTCGCAATAAGTTAAATTGTTAAAAGTTTCTTCTCTTCCAAACATTAGATTAAAAATTTACTATACCTTATAAGATTTTGATGCTGATGAATGAAATCCAAAATTTGTATAGAGACGTAATTCCTAGAATTTGTTTCCAATTCTTCCATTGATTTATCAGTTGGATCGTCTCTCTTAGAAGGAATCACATACAATAAATCTTCACGGAGTATTGAGAATTCAGTGGCCAGGATTGCGCAAACAGTTATCATCAAGAAATCGGAACCTATGTAGCCGTAAGCAACGTGGATGACTAGAAAAAACAAATATTAAAAAACGTTAAGTTATTTCCTACTAGATTCAAATATTAAAATCAAATTTTGGTTTACCAACGTAAGCTTGAAAGGCGTAAGTTGCAAAATATTTAAACCAATCTGTCGATGGATCATACGGAAATGTACCACCAAATGGTAAAGCCAAATTGTACTCTTGCGATAAACATTTCCGAAAAATTATAACACAAACAGGCGCCAAGATGTGTTGCCATGTTCCAATCATGTTAGTCCTGTAGTATACTGTAATTAGAATTGTTGTGTCATTACTTACAGCCGCCCGCTCCGCTTGTATGTTATAGTATATTCTAAACATAAAGTTTTGGTGTACATTAATAATTTAAGATATTTTTATATTAACGATATTAAATTCAAACTGATTGTCATAGAATAAAATTTTCACAGTCCAGAAATTAGAGATCCATGAGCTTAATTTATATCTGCGTTTATTATCGGTGTGGGGTGGTTGAAGATGTAGTGACAATGATAGAGAAAGGGATGCTTAGATGATTCGGTCATGTCGAAAGAATGGATGAAAGAAGATTAACGAAAGAGATATACAAGGTGAGAATGATTGGAAAAATCGGTGCAGATCGACCTAGGCGGACATATACCGATCAAATCGGAGATGTCCTAAAGAAAGACCGGGTCAAAAGCACACGCAACCGACGAGCATGCATGAAGACGCTTATGAAAGTGGAGGAAGCGAGAGAGGAGTGCCAGGATCGTAGCAGGTGGAGAGAGGTGGTCTCTGCCTACTCCACTGGGAACGAGGCGTGATATATATGTATGTATGTATTATCCTGAAAGTAATAACAATCATAGTTCGGGAAAGTCTGTATACACCAATTGCTACATTGGTCTAGGAAAAGTGGCTATTTTTTTAAAATTATACAATACATACCAATTGTTGTCGACTAGGTCTACACTTACAGAACTCGGTTATTATTAAATTTCATATATGATACATTATATTTACTTGCGTGAACCCATTTCAATTGGTTTATAAGTCGTTTCTTCTTCAGTAGTTGTTTCTCAGTAAAATTAGATGTTCGCCAATTAGCACCCAAACCGTTCACCAAAATCTCAATGTCGTTTCGCTTATACAACACATTGCCTACTTTGAAAATAGCTGTGAAATATAGAAAGACAAAAAGACTTTTATATGCAAATCACTTCTATTTTCACTCTCATTCCCTTTTCACACACATCTATTTTCATTTCCTAAAGTTTTTTGGCTTTCGGATTAAATTAAACATGTTAGCCTAATCTTTTCTTACACGCCACACGAGAATACTTAGGCTCTTACATGTCGACAGTAGGAATACAGTAATGATATGGCCGACAGACTAGTCCAGCGAGTTTGATGGAAAAACCACCTCCAAACTCTGTAACATGGGACATAATCGAAATATGTTAAAATGAACTAAACAGATAAACATTTAAACACTAACATAGGTTGCAGGAAGCAGCTGGATGCGGGCAGCGCAGGACTGATCGATGTGGAGATCTTTGAGGGAGGCCTATGTCCAGCAGTGGACGTCTATCGGCTAATGATGATGGTGTTTTAAACACTAACATAGGTAATTAACATTTTAACTAATTGTTTTGTTTTATTACGTTGCAGTGGTCTAGCCAGTTCACGGAGCGACGATTACAAAATATACTGGACTATCTAGAAATGAAAAAAACTAGGGGACTAGGGGTCAAAAAGACATATAATAAAGATTACATCTACAATTTGTAGTATAGTAGTATGTCAACAAACCCTGTATGCACAAAATGTAGACCGGCAAAGCGTCCGCAAATTCCGACACTGTTACGTCTTTGAAAAATAAGTCCCTTACATATACTGTCATCGAGATATCGTTTAAAAATATCAAAAAAATCAAAAAACCCAACATGCGGTTTTTTTTTAAAACAGTTTTAGCATTAACAAAAAATGCTATATTCAATTTGTTTAACAAATTGAAACAAAACAAAAGCGGTTTCGCGAATTCTGACGGGAACTGATTCAAATGATCCATTCCGGTGCCGCTGTTCCTTCCAAGTGACAGTTCCAATAGCTGCTCCCAGTATTTATTTCATTCTATCAATCGATTTGTATTATCGCTGCTTGTTTGAAAATCAACATAATTTTAGGGGTCGGTTTCATGATTTTTTCTCCTTTATACTTTAAATAATTGCAGATCTATGCACTTGTTATAGGCCTATGTTTATATACTTTATAATTACTTTGTACCATCACAAGGAAGGCTCTCCCTGGGCATTCATCCTGGACGCCCCGCAACACATTGAGGATGATTACCAAAGAGGTTTTAGTAAGTTCAAATCCTACATAGTCTTATCTTTCCTACAGAAACATGGTATCTTTTAAAAGATTTGTTCCCGATAACAAAAAAAGTAGGTAAACTGCAGCGCCTACTTCTACGTCTTCGGAGCTCTGGCTTAACGCCCTTAAAGAACCACGTGAGGGTTTTGCTCAGAAAACCTCGATTTAACCACTATATCCATCTAGCTCTTTTTTGCCCCCGCATTGGATAATTATCTAATTTAGGAACATGCTACAGAAAAAAATTAACAAAAGACATATCAGTGGAAATCTTTGGAGAGGCCTTTGTCCAGCAGTGGACGTCTTCCGGCTGATTGGATGGATGGATGGATGATATCAGTAAAGCTTTGCTCATGTATTTCATTTTAGATTTTAAAGGCGAATATTTACATGAAGCAATCTACATAGATAAAATTAATACTGAACCCAACTAGGTACAATTAAAACATGCCGGATAATAAATAGTGTAGAGTTTAATAGGCGTATTTTGCTTCGATGCATTTTAAAACTTATTATGTGGGAAATTATAGAGCGGAACTAAAGTTTGCTTAACATAACGTTTTGATCTATAATTTAATACAATTACAGGAAAGACATCATAAGTCATAAGTAACAATCCCAAACACATGTACACCTTCATACTATATAGCAATAATCCTTCATGTTACTGTTTAGCAGTATAAAAAGGACTTCTCAAAAGTAACTAAACGGTCTTCGGAAGGAGATTCCATCTTTTTAGGTTTGTTTAGTTATCTATCAAATTGGCGTCTTTTAAATGAAGCCCTTTAAAACAATTTTCTTAAGTAAACCGATTTTCCGCTAAATGTAAAAAAAAACATGGAGTTGATGCTTACCTAAATACATAAGACAAACTAGTTTATCTGTCTACCCTTTCAGAAAAAAGTTAATATTAAAGCCAGCTCCAAGGCTACGAATTCTTCAATAAGTAACTCTCTTTACACATATTAAACCCTTGTTTATATATAATTCAACAATATTACTGAACCCACAATATAGAACCTCTAGTTTTTATTACAAACAGTACATGTCCATCAAAAATGTTATGTTCAATTTATTTAACAAATTAAATCATAATAGAAACGGTTTCGCAAGTTCTGAAAAGTATCTACTCAGCTTGTTCATTTTGATGACTTTGCTCCTTAGACTGTGTGACTATGTTTAAATTACGTGGTAATGTTTAAATATACATATGCTATATTTTTATAATCGTATAATGGTTATTAATTAACGAAATAATTTATTTTCCAAGATATTGGTTTTTATGTTGCTTCTTTTAACGTTTTATTTATATTTTCCATATTATAGAATTCCTTACGGAGTCTTAGAATTGATATCACAAGGTGATTATGCTTTTGTTTTTTAAGTGTCTGCCCGTTAGGTAACTGTTTAGATCGATTAGGTAAGGTTAGGTTCTTTGTAGGCTTGGTGTCTTTGGCGGTTAGATTTGGGATTCTCATCGCCTTCTTTTCATTTATTTAACAAATTGATTCATAATAGAAACGGTTTCGCAAGTTCTGAAAAGTATCTACTCAGCTTGTTCATTTTGATGACTTTGCTCCTTCGACTGTGTGTGACTATGTTTAAATTGGGTGCTGCTAATGTTTAAATATACCTAAGCTCTATTAATAATCCCATACCTAGCTTCCCAGATATTAGTTTTTAAGTTGCTTCTTTTCACATTTTTTAATTTCATTCATGTTTTTTATATTATAGAACTCCTTACAGAGTATTAAAACTGATGTCACAAGGTGATTTTGCCTTTGTTTTTAAAGTGCCTGTCCGGTAGATACTAGTTTTTTTTTTTACATCATTCCCTGCGTATGGCGGGTCAGGGCCTTTGGTGCATTTCACTTACTATCTATTCTATTCTTATCTATTACAATATTTCCGTACTCTCTCCTTTCATACTTCCATCTTCCGCTCAAAACTTATCTTTCTTTCCTTTGTTTTTCCTCCTCTTTTCTTTCATTCTCCATTTCATTCCTTCTTCCATACCTCTCGCAGAGTGAAGACACCGTCGTCTCGTCATGTCCAGAACAATTTATTGAGCTGAAATAAAAGGCATCCATTTATTTGCTCTTCTTCCTTTTCCTTCTCGTTTTCTTTTCCTTTCTTTGAGTTTTATTTTATTTTATTTACTCTTATTTTTCATTTTAATGTACTTCATTATATTAGTTTTACATTGATTTTTAATTTATTCTTATTTTGATCTTATTTCTACTTTATATTTTGTTCCTTATTATAATATTTCCCACTACTTTTTTACAATACTTTATAAATATCTGACGACTTTCGTCCTCACTCATCAGAGAGGCAACTGCTGCCATTTCTAACTTTTTACCTGTTTCTATTTCAAATTTATTCTTTCTGCCCCGAATAAGGGACAGGAAAGCAGGATGTGCACCACGGTCTGGTCCACCTCCGGGTTACAGAGGCACGCGGGACTCTCCTTGAGCTTAAACCTATGAAGATACTCTGAGAATCCCCCGTGCCCAGTGAACATCTGGACCAGGACCGTGTCGAGCTCGAGGTAGATACCTGTTTAGACCGATAGCAATTAGAATAGGGTCTTCTCATCGCCTTCTAAACGCCCCTAAAGAGGTCGATAGCTGGACGCGGTCTCCGGTCATTTAAGAACTCACGAGGCTGGTAGGGTCCTTCATAAGACAGACCCCGGGACGGGCTACTCCAGTATAGAGTTAGCGAGGCCGCTGTTTGTGTTCCGAACGGAGATTCGGTGACCTCTCCAAACACAGAAGTTGACCACCGAGGGTGTTTTAGTGGGTAAAAATCTCCATATAACTGACTTAATGGTGATAAACAGTTATAAGTACTATGCAATATATTTAACTTATTTAAGGTTTCTGATAATATTAGCTTACATTTTAATATAATTAGACGGAACCATCACGATATTATAATTCATAATCATTAAAACGTGTCCTCTGAAGTTATGTGTAACTCTGGCAAAGGAGATGATTCAGAAAGAGATCAATCAGCAAAAAGTACCGTTGTTTCATTTCCATCATTCCTCATCCTAATTGTATTCCTCTAGTGCAATATACTGCTTTCAATCTATCCGGATATTTAACAGTCTGTACACGGGCGGGATCGTTGAAAGTGATTAATTCTGTTTTAGTTTGTCTCTTCATTCACGCAGCACAATATCATAAGGTAAATTAGCGTTTGTATTGATATAACGGCCAAATTGGGTTTTCACTGTCTCTACATTAATAATTTACCAAATTTAAATATTTTAGTCTACTGTATTTTTCGAGGCATAAATAGTACGACAACATCTTAAAATACTTTTTCACTTTGACTTCACGATGCTATGCAGCGAATCGTTCTCTTGTTAATTGCAAGCAAAAGGTCAACCAAGGTGCACCTTGCTACTCACCAAACGAGGCTGCGGCTCCCATCAACACACATTGAGTCAGCGTGGAGGTAAATTACCGAAATCCCCTATATGAACCCCTACAAACGTGAAGATCTTTGGAGAGACCTATGTCAAGCAGTTGACGTGTATCGGGAATACAGTAGCTTGCCAAATTATTAGACCCAAGGTATTAAAATTAGATTTTTTAACTTTAGAGGATATTAGTGTCATTATTTAGATGTCAGTTGTGTTAGTTTTTGTATTTTTATATTATGACAACATTATCAATATATTTTAATGCTTGTAACATAATAAAATAAAAAAAATAATGACATTATTGGCTCGTCAGTGCACTGAGTGATTTATAACCTAAAAAGTTGTGAAATTAAAGTGACTTTTTTTTTAATAAAAACGGTAAGTTTGTAAAGCTATTTTTCTTTTATTATGACAGTATATCATATTATTTTTTGTTTGTTACAATTATTTACAGTTGTAGCAATAAATTTATGAAAAAAATTGTTCTTTTTAAAATTTTAGATGGGAAAAAATTGTGACCTTTCTCCCAAGAAAGTTGGACAAGTACGGGGACTTTTACAGTCTACTAAGTTATCACAATATGATATAGCAGAAGCGGCAGGGGTGTCGAGAAGTTCTGTTAAGAATATTAAAAGAAAAATGGACCTTGGTATAAGTTTATCGCCAAAAAGAAAAGGTGCATGTGGACGACGACGCATTACGACGCCAGGAACAGATAGACACATCAGGGATACCTGTATACAAAATAGAAAATTACCGGTTCGTTTATTAACAAAGAACATCAGGGACGATGGTATACTAATTTCTCAGCGAACTGTGCAGCGACGTCTCGCTGAAAATGAACTGGTTGCACGTAAACCTGCGCGAAAGCCAAAGTTGACTCCGGCTATGATAAAGAAGCGACTTGACTGGGCTCGTAAATATAAAAATTTCACTATTCAAGACTGGGAAAAGGTAAAAATATATGCTATCAGTGCTATAGGTCAATATTATTAATGTTTCACATTGTAAACTCAAAACATTTTTATTGTAACAGGTTTGTTTCTCCGACGAGTCCGTTTTTCAAGTTTTGATGGAAAAATCGATGTTTGTACGCCGCAAACCAGGCGAGAAATACAAACCAGATTGCATCGTTCCCACTGTTAAACATCCACCTTCTATTATGGTCTGGTCTGTTATATCGGGCAAAGGGACTGGTCGCCTTTATATCGTAGAAAAGACCATGCGCCAGGACCAGTACAAAAAAGTCCTCGAAACGAGACTTATTCCTCAACTTAAGGACTGGTTTTCTAATGAAGAAGAACCAATTTTCATGCATGATGGGGCCCCTTGTCATAAAGCTCGCAGTATAACAAATTTCTTACAACAAGAAAATATCAAAGTTTTGGATTGGCCGGGCAACTCGCCAGATATGAACCCTATCGAGAATGTTTGGGAGCTTCTCAAGAGGGAAATCGCAAAATCCACCATAACCACAAAAAGGGAACTCATTGAAAAATTTATTTACGAATGGAATCATAACGCCCATTTGCAAGAAACCATCCAGGCATGCATTAAAAGTATGCCTCGCCGAATAAAAGCCCTTATTGCAGCTAAAGGAGGGTCAACCAAATATTGATCAGTTGAGAGTATTCCAAATAAAACATGTCTAATAACCGCATAATATAAAATGTTTAAAAAATATATGTTTTATTTCATTGTTATTATGTTTATTAATCCATACAAAACTGAAAACAGTTAAAATCACGTAATTACTTACCGATTTTTACTCTTGTGCTGAAAAATAAGCGTTTTTTTTGTTTGGGTCTAATAATATGGCAAGGTACTGTAATGATGAAGCAAAAAGTAAAATCAGTTAACAAAAGATTAACCAAATAGTTACTAAGCCTTAACAGTAACTTAGAATTCTTACTTCAAGTGGCGTGTAAGATTTTTTGTTCAGTTTTTTGTTTTCAAAAATAATAAGTTTATAGACCTGTCGTAGATAGAAATATAAATTACACATTCCATAACAGCCAATTTACGTCCTGTTGGGACACAGGCCTACCCTCAATATGAGGGCGATTTGGCCATAGTCACCACGCGGGCCCAATGCGGATTGGTGACTTCGCACACACCTTAGTATAAATTCTAATTCATGTGCAGGTTTCCTCGCGATGTTTTCCTTCACCGTATTTATTTCGCTGTTGTCATTAAAGTTCACAAATATACATAACTTGAATATTTAATTCATTGGTACATGCCGAGATTCAAACTCGCGACCTTCGGAATTAAGGCCGCACGCTCTAACCATTAGACCAGCGAGGTTCTACAAATTACACATTACCTATATTAATTTAAATTGGACGGGAATTCACTCAATAATTTCTAGTCCGGCCATAAGTTCTGTTACAAATGATAATGTATTTTTTTTTAATGATGTGATGTAATATTATAAAAATGTATACCAACATATTTATTAGTCTCAGCAAAAAATAAAAAAACTATTTTATTCGAAATAATCACCTTTGACTTTTATACAGACTTAATTTGTTTGGTCAAGAATCTATAGATTGACGCACAGTTTCCAAGGAAAATTTCGCCACTGCTTGCTCCAAAGATTTTTTAAGAGACTCAATGTCGCCATGTCATATAGAGAAGCAGCAGGCCATGTACTCTAAAACTCACTATAATTTGAAGTCTAAAGGATTGAGGTCTGGGCTAGATGAGGGCCAGTCTTCAGCTCTTATAAAGTCCAGAACGTTGGTTTTAAGTCGAGCTTGGGTAGTTCGTGCGTTGTGACCAGGTGAACAGTCCTGCTGGAAATACTACGGTATATTTTTGAAAACTGTATTGCTGAGAGGTTTCACAACATGATCCAGACTGTATCTTGGTACACTTTGGCTGAAGTTTTCACTCCTTTTGCACAAAAATTTAGTTTTGTGAGTCCTTGATAAGACACGCCACACCAAATTATCACTGATGCAAAATGAAGACCACATTGTACTTTTCCGACCACTTGAGCAGCTTCTTTAGAACTGTGAGCGTACACTTTTGCTTATTGTATTGTTCTTCAACCGTGAAAATGTTTTTCATCGGTAAAGAGAAATTTTCAGTGCTTTTCACCTGCGTATCACGACAGATAGTGTTTTGATCAATCCACACTCTTTAATTGTAAAGATTGATTTAGGGTATGTCCTGTATATCGAAGATAAGCACCAAGCACCGAGCTTCAGGTCTTGTTTAATAATACGCAACAAAGCCCTAGCAGGAATCTTCATTTCTGGCGATAAGAATTTTTGCTTCCTAATGAGGTTTCGACGAATTCTGACTTTAACAGCTTTATCACCCTTTGTAGTTCTAACAGCACGCAGCCGCCCCGATCTTTTCTGGTCTTCGACAGAGGAAGTGTTGTTGTATTCGTTGATAGTAAGATGTACGGACACAACTGGAATCAAGCTCTTGAAGTGTCTAGCATATGACCGACGGCTCCATACCCACTTTGTGCTAGGCGATCCCTGTAAACCTCCTCCTTTAACAACCCCTTCACGTTGTAGTTTAATAATGAACACGAAAAAATATGTGAAATGGTGCAAATTCGAAAGAAGTTTTTAAAATAATATACGTGTCCCAAATTAAATCGTTGAAAAAAAGATGTTTTTATGTAACAGTATTTATGGCCACACTAGTTATAGCAGTCCGATATACAACAGGCATGGCATACAATTTTTCTGTATTGGATTTGAATTTGCATGATTGTGTTACCAAAGGGAATGAAATTTGCATATCATCTGTTGTATCGCAAAATGGTCGTCGTTCAACTTTACTTTTTTAAAGAGGATACCGTAGCACAACTAGTTTACTTTGAACCGTATATCCCCTCTAAAGTTTACATTTAAAACAACGAAAACAACATATTTCACATTTTATAACGGACACGAGGTCCCTTGTATAGGAATGAGCGCTTTATGTGTGAGACCGAATTGGGAAAAAAAATAAGCGCCGGTAGTGTCGCCTCTTTGATCAGTGAGGACAACAGTCGGCACACATTTTTAGAATTATGTAAGAGAATAATACAGAAAACAATAAAAAGTAACAAGGTACAGTAAAACAATACAGTAGAAATATGACGATTATAAATAGGCAATGTGAACTAGATTTGAAAAGGAAAAATGAAAATTGTATGGAAGTAATAATAAAGAAACTGTGATGAAAACCATAGATATAAGAAAGAAAGAAAGAAAGAATGTAATATAAATATTAAAACAAAAACTGTAAGCTAAAGAGAATAATTGAAAGTAAGATAGAATAATAACTGTACTAGCATTAAGAAAATTGTGAACTGAAATTTGAAAATAAAGCTAGTGTGGGTTATTCTTATTTATGAGAGAGGGACGAAATAAGGAACTGGGATGGCGAATGAGAGGAAAGAAACGAAGTGTGTAAGAGGAAAGGTATAAAAGAAAAGAAAAAAGAAAGAAGAGTATGAGGAATAGGAAAAAGCGCGAAAATAATTAATTAAAAAATAAAATGATAACATTTAGGGCCCCAGCCTCACACAACTGAAGAGAAAGCTTTATGAAAAAAAAACTGATACCAGGTACCACCGCAGCGCGTATTGCAGCCGATAAACAATTGTATGCAATCCCTACCGTATTCCGGTTGGAAGGAAGGGTAGCTAGTGCAATTATTAGGAAGTAACGAGACTTAACACCCTATGCCTCGAGGCGACGAGCGCAATTTAGTCCAGTGTATACCATCGTAACGCCACGTTATCATGGGCAAGCGTATCACTTACCATCACGTGTGAGACCCACGTGTGACACCCAGTCTCGTCCATAACAGCCGATTTATGTCCCTACTATTGGGGCACAGACCCACCCTCAATATGAGGGCGATTGGGCTATAGTCACCACGCTGGCCCAATGCGGGTTGGTGAATTCACACATACCCTAGAATAAATTCTAATTCATGTGCAACCTGCACATGAATTAGAATTTACGATCCTCGCGATGTTTTCCTTCGCCGTTTGTATCTCGCTGTTGTAACTAAAGTTCACAAATGTACATAACTTAAATATTGAAGTCATTGCTAAATGCCGAGATTCGAACCCGCGACCTTCGGAATGATCGCTGCACGCTCTAACCATTGGGCCAGCGAGCTACTTCAGTCAGATCTAGTCTCGTCGCTTCATTAAATAAAAAAAAATGTAACATTTTATTACCTGTTGTGATCCTGATGTGAATTAGAATGATTATTTTCAGTTAGACAGAAGATTGATCCTTCAAAGTAATTTATTTATTTATTATTAATAAACCAACGGCGTTATTATTTAACCAATTTACAAACATTTAAAGCTTATGTATAAGGCTAATATAAAGGTTTCTTTGTACATCTAATTAGTACGTTGGTATGCGCAGATTTATTGTAAAAATAAAAGGAAGGAAAGGTTAAAATAAAAGGAATAAAAAAAAATTGTTGATCAAAGCTACGACAGTAAATGTGGAAAATTAATGCTAGTAAACATGTCTAGGTAAAGAAGACTAGTAACAATACACAAACAGATATCTTAATGTAATGGATAAGTTGGCGTGCGTATAGCCTAGTATATATCCGACAAGACAACAACAAATAATATAAATAAGATGGAATACTATTTGTTGTTGTCTTGTCGGAACGTCCCGACGACGTGTTTCTTGAACAAATATTTATTTAAAAAAAAAAGATCTGCATCATAACATTCCGAGTTATATATTCGTGGTATTCTTATTAATGGAGAGTTATTTGCGAAAAAACCTTACCCTATAACAATAAAAAAAACAGAAACGATTGATTCCGCTTTTCCTTCTTACTTCTATAAGACAATTCCGATGACCGACAAACATTTTTTTATATATTGTTAAAAGCAAATTTGTTATTTGTAAGAAATATTAATGTTAGCATTTATTATGAGATAAATTCTTATCTATATTATTATTATTCTGGTTAGTAAAAGAAGGGAAACATTTGTTATGAACTTAGAAATAGCTTATAAATATTCATTGTTTTGAAAGCTGTAAAATCAAACCATGGAAAATATATTTTGAATAGTTTATTATCATGATTTTAACAACAGAAGTGATGTGAGTTGCTAGCATATACATCTTCATTATATATTAATAAAGCAAGTGCAGTGTATTTAATTTAATAGAAAAAACTCTTGTGCAGATCTGATGTGTTGATTATGCAGTGTCTGCAGTTTCTGAGTACATAGTCGTTAATAACGAGAAATAGGACCACGTAGTGCTCAGTACCTGCAAGGAAAACCATTATTATCATCTCAGGTCGGTGACGTCCTCTTCTGGACATACAGCTCAAAAGCTGCAGTAGCGACTAAGGAGCTTTCCATAGTAATAAGTAAATGCTAACCTGTCCCTCACACGTCCACTTCCCCGTGAGATTTGAAGTTTGGCGGTTAATAGGATAAAAGTACCGACGTCCTCCGCCAATTATTTCAACTGACAATGTTTCAACACGCATAAACGGGTATAAAAAACATAAATCATATAAACATGTACTGGTGGTAGATCTCTGTTGCCAGCGAACGTTGAGATAGGCACCACAGCAGCGCTGTGTTTCGACTCGAACGGCGCCGAACTAATGGAATTACTGGAGTAACGAGACTCAACATCGTGTGTCTAAGACGAAAAGCATAATGTAATACTATGAATACCATTAAACTAACGCCACGTTATGTACAGACGTATCACTAACAGCCAGGTGAATGTCCCCGCTAATCTCGTCTCTTTGATGAATTAAAAAATTATAGGTCATGAACTAAGTTTCAGCCACAATTATAGTCTTTCACTATTCCAAACAAAAGCTGTCGAGCTTTTACTTCAAAATTAATATGAAATATCTTACTTTAGTATACATGTTTAATGAAACCGGCGCATGCTTCAATACCGTTAGACAGCAGGGACGCTGTGATCTGTAGAAACAATGTAATCCTTATTACAATTAAATTATGAATAATATACGATAATAAATTTACTTAAATTATTCAACAATTGTAAGCAAATGTCGGTACGTTACAAAATTGCCGCAAGGGAGACTCAGCCAAAGCCCGTTGAGTGTTTAATTTATCTCATTCTGAACTCGGTGTCAGCAACAGTTGCGAAAGTTAAACGAATTTAGTATCTATAAAAACAATGTTTACCTACCATACGATTATCAAAAGAATCATTTTCTGGTACTTGACATCCCCTTTGATCTGTAAACTTGAATATGCTGCATCAGCTATACCCGAACTCTGCAAACTCAATTCCGTAGAGATTGATCTGTCAATATTACCTACTAAAACCTATTTTAAAATCACAAGAATATCCTCATATTTACGTAAGTTATAAGCTTAGCTCATTGGTATTAAGTTTCTAGTATATTATTAATGTTTTATTAATTATATGGGAACGAGGCGTGATATATATGTATGTATGTATGTATTAATTATAATGAACACTGTATAGTCTACACGGTTAATTTTGTCTACTCTTTAATCAATTTTGATACATTTTTTTCTTTTCTGATATTGGCAATGTTATCTCTTAAATTATATTTTCACATTTGTACATCCGAAACACACACCTCATCCTTTAACAATTCGCCGTAGTAACAAAACAAGAAACTTGCTACTAAATGCGATACAGTAGCTATGATTTTATTTCCCTTCTCAACTAAACCATGCGCCACCTGCAAGAGAAACGGTATCAATTATATACAACGAATTTCTAAAAAAAAAGCAAGGTTTTCTGTTTAATTAACATTTGTTTTAAACATTTCCCAAATTTTTTGAGGACTTAAATTAATCGTTAATATGCCACTAGATAGTTGTATGTTTCCAAAAAAAACAATTACTTAGGTATTCTAATTTTATTTAACCAAATACAAGTCTGTTACTAAATGGATATTAAAGGTATCATAATATTTAGGCATTTCATCAAGAATTATTTATATATATTATGCAACGATTAACTCACCGTAGTTGCGAATCCGAAGAAACACAAAACAATGGTCACAAATATTAAGTTGATGAAAATCAATTTATTGAATACGTCATCGAGCTGATCTGCCAACCTATAGTTTATGCATATAATAATATATATAAACCTACAGATTATAAGGTTTATAGACTTGAAATTTAGTAAGAATTTTCCGAAGTATAACTCGGCTAGGACCGGATTAAACAAAATGTTAGTCAAAGTGAGTTGCGAGGATGTTACAGCCAGCAAAGCAGGCGAGGAAGAGAAAGTTCATCAATAAAACTCATTAAAAATAGTGCAGTATAGATCTAAAACAAAATATTCACAAACTATAATCATTATATTATAGCAGAGACGTGGCCGCTTACTGTGGGCCTTGTCCGCAAGCTTAAGATTGCCGAGAGGGCGATGGAGCGAGCTATGCTCGGAGTTTCCCTGCGAGATCGAATCAGAAATGAGGAGATCCGCAGGAGAACCAAGGTCACCGACATAGCTCGAAGGGTCGCCGTCGCAAAGTGGCAATGGGCAGGGCACATAGCTCGCAGAACCGACGGCCGTTGGGGCAGAAAGGTTCTCGAGTGGCGGCCACGTACCGGAAGACGTAGCGTGGGCAGACCCCCCACAAGGTGGACCGACGACCTGGTCAAGGTCGCTGGCAACCATTGGATGCGGGTGGCCCAGGACCGGTCTAAGTGGAAATCTTTGGGGGAGGCCTTTGTCCAGCAGTGGACGTCTTCCGGCTGATTGGATGGATTGGATTGGAATCATTATTATTATCTAGCGGATAAATCTGGTGTCTTTCAATTGATAATAGTGATGATCACGGGACAAGCGCAGCGTTCACGTGATGCCTGCCCATAATAACGTGGCCCTATTTAGAATAGAATTTACTGCACCACATTGCGCATGTCGCACTTGCTACAACGCCCTTCACACCGCAACACAATAATGTTTGCACACTACTTAAATCTACGTATGTATATATGTATATAAAGACAATTAAAGAATATTGCGAGTCTCCATTACGGCTGCAAAGAGCAGCACGAACGCCGCTCCGCTATATATCCTGGATTAAAAATAGATCAAAAATACTCTACACCTTATGAGATTTTGATGCTGTCGAATGAAATCCAAAATTTGCATTGAGACGTAGTTCCTAGAATTTGTTTCCATTTCTACCCTTGAAGTATCAGTTGTGTTGTCTCTATCAAAAGGGATCATTTGCTGTAAATCCTCACGAAGTATTGCAAATTCTGTGGCTAGGATTGCGCAAAGAGTTACTAGCAAGAAATCGGCACCAACAAATCCGGATGCAACATTATACACTAAAAAAAAAACATTTTTTTTTATATAACCTGTTAGATTCATATGTAAATATGAAACGTCCATTAATTTACCAAAGAAAGCTTGCATGGCGTAAGTTGCAGTGTATTTAAACCAATCAGCCGTTGGATCATACGGCAATATACTGCCTAATGGTAAAGTCAACTGGTACTCCTGCGATAGACATTTTCGAATAATAATTGTAAAAAGAGGCGCCGTAAGGTACTGAAATGCTGCCAAATTATTGGTCCTGTAGTATACTGTAATTAAAAATGTTTTGTAATTAGTTTAGATCACTCAACTCGTAAGCCAATTGAGACAAAAATTTGAAATTCCATTCTCTTTGTAATTTTGTTCCAAACAATTGTTGTAATTTAAAATTGTCTCGATTTAGTTCTGAAATCTAAAACCATTACGACTTTACCGTATGCCACAGTTGAATATGGAATGCTTGCAAAAAGGTTTCATTAATCAGATGTCGAAACAATCAATAATCCTCGAAATCTGTAAAACGCTATCTAGTAGACCCAGGTCTTAAAAAACTGTTAATTTCTCTTTGAACTAAACCGTAGGTATCTGTGTAATAGGCAACGTAATGAAACTTATATCATATTAAATTTAAACTAAACATAGTGTACATTATATTTACTTGAGCGACACCATTTCATTTGCTTTGTGAGCCGTTTCTTCTTCAGTAACTGTTTCTCATTCAAATTAGATGTTCGCCAATTATCAGCCAAACCGTTGATCAAAATCTCTGTGTCGTTTCGCTTATATAGTATAAAAGCAGTTTTAAAGATTACTGTGAAATACCGAAATATGAAATTTATAATATAACTAAAAAGAGTTCTAAAGTAGCAATTATGTGAATTAATCACTTATTTATGATATAATGCACACTGACCACTATCTGGTGCAGTTAGCGTTATATTATAATAACTTGTACAGTTATACAATGTCTCCAGATTGAGTAAGAATTGTTTTGAAAATGCAGGAAACATTTAATAATAGGTATTTACCTATGAAATTACCGTTCTGCAGTACTGGCCTTTTCAAATCAAAATAATTTTTGTTTGGGTAAGAATTCTAATTTCAAATTAATTTTATTTTAAAAACATGAAATTTTTTTTCCAAAAGTAGTCATTTGTTTATTGATTAGTGTTACATTTTCATCGGATTTCAATCTTTTTCCTCATCATGAATACGTTAAAAATTCGAATAATTATGGAATATGAGTACCATCGTGGCAGCAACGCGGCACAAGCGGTGCGCAACATCAACGACGTTTACGGAGCTAACACTACAAACCAACACACCACCTGTTATTGGTTTGCTCGCTTCCGTTCTGGAAATTTCGACCTGAAAAATAAACTCGCGGTCGTCCGAAGACTTTGGTCGACAATGACGAATTAAAGACGATTGTGAAAGCTGATGATACATAATCTACGGCTGAATTATCACCAGCTTTAGACGTTAGCGTTAAAACAATATTGGTTCATTTGCGTTAAATTGACAAGGTAAAAAATCTTGAAAAATGGGTACCCCACGATCCCAATGATCGCCAGCGCGAAGTATGCGGCGAGACGTGCCTTGCACTGCTCATCGGAGACACAAATGAAGGAATTTTGAACCGCATGAAAAATGAATTCTGTTTGATAACCGCAAGCGCTCGGCAAGTTGGTTGGATCCTGGTTCAGCACCTAAACAATGCCCTAAACAAAAACTTACCCCTAGAAAAGTGATGGTCACGGTTTAGTGGTCTAGCGCTGGTGTGATTCATCACAGCTTCTTACCAAATGGGGTGAGCATTACTGCAGATGTGTACTGTGAAGAACTGAACACATTGATGAAGAAACTGGGACATCTCCAACCAGCATTGGTCAATCGTTCGTCTCCGCTGCTCCTGCACGACAAAGCCGACCTCATACTGCGTAGCAGAACGGTCTCCAAGTGGCAAGAACTGGGGTTGGAAGCTCTTCGTCATCCGCCCTACTCACCAGACCTTGCGCCTACAAATTACTACTATTTACAGAATTTGGATAACTTCTTGGCGGAAAAAAAATTCAATCCCTGAGAAGCAGTACAAAATGTCTCTAAAGAATTTATTGCGCCCCGTCCAGCTGATTTCTTTAAGAAGGGCATCAATATACTGCCACTGAGTTGGCAAAAGATGCATTGATTGCATGGGCGATAACTTCGATTAATACATGAAAAAAATTCGTTTAATTGTTTTCATACAAAACGGCAATTTCATAGATAAAGACCTAATGTTATACATACGACCTATTGTAATTATACTCTTGAATATTTAATTGATACTGAAGGCATAGATGATAAATAGAGCCTAGTAAAGATAATGTTGCTCTCATATCTTGACAGCCAGAACATAGCAACGCAGATTTACCATATAAGTTCGAAAAAGCATACCACATTACAAAATCTAGAACAAGTAGCTTTATAATCGAGCTAGGGAATTCCAGGTTAAAATGTAAGTGTTTCGCCACTTCGCTACAGTTGAATCGTGTATGGTATTTGTAAAAGAGATTATGGTATTAAAAATATTATATATTATTTAAACAAAATATTGCGTTTAATATGTCGTGTCAACGTACCTTGAATGCTCAAAACGTACCCAGGGAAAGTAGACCCTAACTCGGACATTATAACGTGTTTATTAAACTTGTCAATTACGTATACCGTCATCGAGGAGTAACTTAAAAACATTAATAAAACAAAAATATAAAACATTGGCTTTCTTTGATATCCATTTTTTGCCTTGTTAAAGAATTTTATACGCATTCTGCCTAACACTTTGAAACAAAACAAAAGCGACTTCTTGACATCCGAAGGGAACTGATTCAAATGATCCATTCCGGTGCCGCTGTTCCTTCCAAGTGACAGTTCCAATAGCTGCTCCCAGTATTTATTTCATTCTATCAATCGATTTGTATTATCGCTGCTTGTTTGAAAATCAACATAATTTTAGGGGTCGGTTTCACGATTTTTTCTTCTTTATACTTTAAATAATTGCAGATCTATGCACTTGTTATAGGCCTATGTTTATATACTTTGTAATTACTTTATACCATCACAAGGAAGGTTATAGCTCTCCCTGGGCATACATCCTGGAGCCTCCGCAACACATTGAGGATGATTACCAAAGAGGTTTTAGTAAGTTCAAATCCTACATAGTCTTATCTTTCCTACAGAAACATGGTATCTTTTAAAAGATTTGTTCCCGATAACAAAAAAAAGTAGGTAAACTGCAGCGCCTACTTCTACGTCTTCGGAGCTCTGGCTTAACGCTCTTAAAGAACCACGTGAGGGTTTTGCTCAGAAAACCTCGATTTAACCACTATATCCATCTAGCTCTTTTTTGCCCCCGCATTGGATAATTATTTAATTTAGGAACTTGCTACAGAAAAAAATTAACAAAAGACATATCAGTAAAGCTTTGCTCATGTATTTCATTTATTTAAAGGCAAATATTTACATGAAGCAATCTACATAGATAAAAAACAATACTGAACCCAACTAGATACAATTAAAACATGCCGGATAATAAATAGTGTAGAGTTTAATCGGCGTATGTTTATATACTTTATAATTACTTTATACCATCACAAGAAAGGTTACATCTCTCCCTGGGCACACATCCTGGAGCCCCCACAAAACATTAATGACCACTGAGGGTGTTTTAGTAGGTACAAACCCCACATAACCTTGTCGTCCCCTCAGAAACAAAGTATCTTTTAGAAGATTTGTCCCTGATAACAAAAAAAAAGTAGGTACACCGCAGCCCTTATTTCTACTTTTCCGAAGCTCTGACTTAATGATCTGAGAGATCACTTGAGGGTATACCTCGGAAAAGCTCGGCATTACCACTATATTTAGCTTTTTCTATGCCTTCATATTAGTTAATTCTCTAATTTAGGAAGGTGTTACAGTAAAACATCAAAACATCAATTAAGCTTTGCTCATGTATTTCATTTTAGATTCTAAAGGCGAATATTTATATGAAGCAGTCTACAAATATAAAAAAAATACCGAACCCAACAAGATACAATTAAAACATACCGGGTAATAAATAAGGGGTAGAATTGAATAGGCGTATTTGCTTTTATGCATTTTAAAACTTATGTGCGAAATTACAGAGCGGAATGAAAAGTAAGTAGTCGTAGACAATACCAGAACAACGTTTTGATCTATAATTTAACACATTTGAAGGAAAGACACCACAAGTTATAAGTATTAATACTAAACACGTGTACATCTTTAAATCATATAGCAGTAATCCTTGCACGTTACTGTTTAGCAGTATAAAAAGGAGTTTTCTCAGAAGTATTTAAACGGTCTGCGGCTAGAGAGATCTACCATTACATTTTTTTAAGTTTGGTTCATTTATCTATCAAAATTGCATATCTTTAAAATGGTCCTTTAAAATAATTTTCGTAAGTAAACCGAATTTACATAAAATGTAAGGAAAACATGGAGTGGATCCTTATCTAAATAAATAAGACAAACTAGTTTATCACTCAGCGTCAGTTAATGGTCTCGATGACTGTTTCTAACCATAGCATTATTGACAAACCTTCGTAGCTTTTTCAATGCTAACTATATTATTTTTAGTTGTACTGATCGATAATTGAAACGATAAATAAATTAAAAAAGAAATCTGTCTACCCATTCAGCAAAAAGTAAATTAAAGCCTGCTTCAAAGCTGCGACTTTTTCAATAAGTAATCCCTTCACAAATATTAAACCCTTGTTTATATATAATTCAACAATATTACTGAACCCACAATATAGAACCTCTAGTTTTTATTACACACAGTACATATCCATCAAAAATGTTATGTTCAATTTATTTAACAAATTGAATCATAATAGAAACGGTTTCGCAAGTTCTGAAAAGTATCTACTCAGCTTGTTCATTTTGATGACTTTGCTCCTTAGACTGTATGACTATGTTTAAATTACGTGGTAATGTTTAAATATACATATGCTATATTTTTATAGTCGTATAATGGTTATTAATTAACGAAATAATTTATTTTCCAAGATATTGGTTTTTATGTTGCTTCTTTTAACGTTTAATTTATATTTTCCATATTATAGAACTCCTTACGGAGTCTTAGAATTGATATCACTAGGTGATTGTGCCTTTGTTTTTTAAGTGTCTGCTCGGTAGATAACTGTTTAGACCGGTTAAGTAAGGTTAGGTTCGTTGTAGGCTTGGTGTCTTTGGCGGTTAGATTTGGGATTCTCATCGCCTTCTAAACGACTCTGATGAGGACGAAAAAGGTTCGTTGTAGGGCCGATTTAACTGCAGTAACGCCGTAGGGCTTTTGCAGCGTGGTATGCCAAGGCTCTCCGAAGAAAAATATGAGCGGAAATACATTGCGGAGGCGATACTGCCGGTCTTCGATTCCTGGTTGTAAAACAAGTCGGAGGAAGTCTTACCTACAGACTTATACAAATATGTCCTGGGAACGTGTGTTTCGGCGATTATTATCTGTGTAAGATTGGTCGCGAAGTGACGGCAAATTGCTTCCACTGCGGACGAAAGAAGCAAGATTCCGCATCATACACGGTCGCGGTCGCGGTATGCCCGGCGTGGGATCCGGAGCAGTGAATCCTAGTAAACCGGATCGGCCCGATTCACTCCTTAGTCTCCTCAGTTTAATTTAATACTAATAAGCAGTTGTAAGTACAATATATCAGTTATTTAAGGTTTAAGATAACATTTACATTCTACATTTTAATACAATTACACGGAAGTTTCAAGACTTAATTCATAATCATTAAAACTTTAATAGAGTAAATTTCTATTTAGAGGTACCTTTGCGAAATATCTATCCAGCAAAATTAGATCAACAAAATGATCTCATTCAGCAAAGTGTACCGTTGTTTCATTTCCATCATTCCTCATCCTAATTATATTCATCTAGTGCAATATACTGCTTTCAAACTTTCCGGATATCTAACAGTCTGTACACGGGCGGGATCGCTGAAAGTGATTAATTCTGTTTTAGTTTGTCTCATCATTCACACTGCACAATATCATAAGGTAAATTAGCGTTTGTATTGATATAACGGTCAAATTGGGTTTTCACCGTCACTACATTAATAATTTACCGAATTTGTATATTTTAGTCTACTGTACTTTTCAAGGCATAAATAGTACGATGTCTTAAAATACTTGTTCACATACTGACCCCTTTGACTTTACGATGCTCTGCAGAGATCGTTCTTTTGTTAATCGTCAACCTCACCTGCTCGTGGTGCACGATGCTAATCAACAAAAAGAGGCTCTGACCTCCACCAACACGCATTGGGTCAGCGTGGTGAGAAATCCCCCCATATGAACCCTTACAAACGTGGAGATCTTTGGGAAGTCTATGTCCAGCAGTGGGCGTGTTGATCCAACAGCACTGATGATGTTGAAGCAATAGGGTGGATCGGTTACATAGTTCCATAGTCTTAACAGTAACTTAGAATTATTGCTTCCAGTGGCGTGTAAGATTTTTTTTTAACAAAATGTTGTAGCTTTACTAACGGCTAAATGAACCTGCGTTATCTAGAAATATAAATTACGCATGACCTATATTAGTTTAAATTGGAAGATAATTATCACAATATGACATTCCGATATACAACAGGCATGGCATACATCGGTTCTGTATTGAATTTGAATTTGCATGATTGTGTTACCAAAGGGAATGCAATTCGCATATCATCTGTTGTATCGCAAAATGGTCGTCGTTCAACTTTACTTTTTTAAAGAGGATACCGTAGCACATCCAGTTTACTTTGAACCGTATATCCCTTTTAAAATTTATATTTAAAATAACGAAAACAACATATTTCACATTTTATAACTGACAGCTAGAAGCATTTTCAGAAAATGCATACAGGTAAAACCAGAGCTGTTACACTTTTACTACGATCTTGCGACACCGTTGTTATATCAAAAAATATGTAATTTTAATAAGAATGTTATACGTAATATAGAACATTTTTGTAACAATTCCTGAACTTGATTTATTCTCCGTTCTCGCCCGAACCGCACGACGAGAACGAGCACGCGTAAAGCTTTTGACTTCAACTGTCTCAAGCCTTTGATGTCTTAAAACCGACGGATAAATATGGCGTATTGAGAACTTTCCCCGTTACCAGAGAACATTAGAAAACAAACTTTATTACCCGGGGATAAGGCACCGATTCCATTACCAATGAATGACAAACGTTTTATTCGAAGACCACAAGCCAGAAGTGTTTGATACTCTCAAACGTTCGGATAACAACAATTATAAACGGGTTTAATCCTTAGGACAGGTGAAATTTTCATTTAAATTGACTTAGATATTCAGAATGTATTATTTAATGTTTTGTGTACATTTAATTATTTTGATTTTACACTTTGTATTGAGCCAAAATACATTTATTTGTTTATATAAATCAATCGGCCCTACTAGCGCACTCGCACTACTACAGGTATTAACAGAATATTAGCGTCGCAACGTTAAGCCGAGTTAGGATCTACTCGTATATGCGGGTAGTATCATGGAGGGTTCCAGGTGTTTGTAAAGGCATATGGCTTAAGCATAGGCATTTAGGCTTTATTAGTGAATTTGATCGGTTATTATATGCATTGTACGCAAGTTTTAAGCTCACAAAAGATGTTTTGGCTTCCGTTAGAAATATGTGGTATTTCTTTTAATACAAACAATGGAGGAGAACAGCAATACATTCGATTATAATGAAAAAAAAATTAAGGTCTATGATACTGTGCCCATAACTGTGAAGTATGTTTTAGATTATATATAAATGACCACTCTATGCTCGTGGGTATTACCCTAGTAACTTCCCGAGGTGGGCCCGGTCATTCGGGCGCCGTTCGGGGGGTCGCGGATGAACTGCAATACTTTATCCCGCGACCCCACGAACACGTGGATGAGAGTGGAATACCGTGTGAAGCTTTTTAGTCGGTTGGAGCCCGATACTACCACTGACGCCGGCCCAATTTGGCGCCGGGGTGTGCGTTCCGTTAGCATTTTTTTACACACGTTATTAAAAAAAAAAAAATTGCCCTAGTAACTTCAAGTTTTAAAACTATTGAAACCGGAACACAGTATATTTTAATTATTTGGAAAGAAAAAAAAGAAGAAATATTTACTCCGTCGTTATCTTGAGTAAGGAACGAAAAATTTCCTCCGTGTTTAACAAAGTATAAAGCGTAAATCTTTTTTCTTAAATATCCATGTTGTAGGTAGAAATCACAGGATAAATCACTCCGGACAATTTAAGGCAAGATGTAAAAAGGATTGAAGATAAAAGTTAAAATTTACTGTATTTTATCCCTTACATTTTCAGAGGCTTTGGTTTTTTTATGCCCGCTGTTAGATAATACAAAAGTGGTTTGAGCGTCTTATCAGTTATTTAAAATAAAACTTCTAAAAAATTAGACCAAAAGTACTGGTTTTTACGAATTTAGGTACAAAAAAATATATACGTTAACGTACCTCTTCTGCTTAAGTTGACAAATGCTAATCTTAAGTGGCAATGGGCAGGACAAATTGCTCGAAGGACTAGCAGGCTCCCCAATAGGTGGATAGACCATTTGATGATCGCAGGAAGTCGCTGGATGCGGGCAGCCCAGGACCGATCGGCGTGGAGATTTTTGAGGGAGACCTATGCTTAGCTGTGGCCATTATCAGGCTGATATATTGTGAAGTCTAACGTCTAAGTTAAACCGAAAGTCGAAAATAATTTTCACACATAGAAACAACTCCATTTATAAATTTCTAAGAGTATTTGGGATGGACACTTCATGGACTTATTGTCACTTTCTCATCATTTGAAATTTAAAGCACGTTTTGAACTATAATATAGAATATTACAAAAAAGTGCAAATAATACTCTGTCCTGATTCAAAGGGCACTGTACTTATGAGGTTAAATAGCTTTAACAGTTAACTTGTAGCTTAGTTAATTGATTAAAAATATGGTCTTTATAGCAAGTGGTTACGTGGCACTTGATACTATGATCCAGAGAGTTTGACACTAAATTTTTTACATCTCAGCCGATAAATAGGCTCGCCTAAACAGTAGCCTTTGATTATATGTAACATCGGGGAGATTGGAGCTGGTCGCCGACCTTTGATTAAATAACTTAAAGGTTAATAAGAAATATCGTTTACATTTAAAAATTTAACTTAAAAATATACTTAAGAGCTTTCTGCTTTCTACTTTGAATTCCTGAGAAAGTCGATAACAAATGCTCTTTTTAACGTTATATAGAAAAAATGCTCAAACGAATTTTTATTAGTAGAATTCTCGTAATGTTTTGGCGAAATCCTCTGCCTTTATTAGAAAACGTGAGAGCAATCAGAATTTCGTAATGTAATACGTTTAACGAAAAGGTAATAATTGTAAATAACTTTATGTACGCTAAGAGAAACTTAATTAAAACGAAAATTCTGGAACTATATCGTTGAAAAGAAATTATTAAAATTTTATTTCGATAAAAGCTTTTCAGGGTTGACTCATATTTTTAATTATAAATGGGCACATCTCTCATTATATTTTCGAACATGAACCACTTCGTGTTTGTCATCTACCCTGGACTATGTATGGTACCCCAACTTCAAAACGCCAAGCAAAAAATCTTATTAATCGCCTTTGAATAACAGGCAGGGCTTACGTTGGTCCTATTCTTAATATCCCGAGACTATAGAGCAGACATGAATCCTGACTAGACCTGTAGAAATAATAATGCCCTAAACAATGCAGCCAAGCCTTATTATTAATTACCATGTTCACCAATCTTAAAACTATGAGTTTAATGGTATTTCGTTTATAGATTAACAATAATACGTCAATTTCATTATTACACTGTAATTAAGAGATAATATTAATAGATTAGTCGTTGCTACGACTCGTGCCCCCGCTGATAACGTCACAACACTTGTTCCCCAGTTTTTACATTAATTCGAGCACAAGAATAACTTTGTCAAGTTTTCAGTTGTTAATGTGAATTCTTGGGAACCGAGTACAGTGGCCGCATTTCATTATTTAAACGGACACACAATATTAGAATTTAAATTAACATACATATATACGTATACATCACGCCTCGTTGCCAGTGCGGTATGCAGAGACCACCTTTCTCCACTAGAAACATATTTAAAGTAACATATAATATTTTTTATATCAATTTAAATATTATATTTTATAACTATTCGATTTGATTGGGGGTATAAGGGGTCCCGCACAACAACTCACGGGCCCCGAGTCAACCTCACCTGCACGTGATGCACCCTGCTAACAAACAAACGAAGCTCTGGCTCCCACTAACCCGCATTGGGCCGACGTGGTGAGAAATGGCCCAAATGCCTGCATATGAATCTTTACCAAAGTGGAGATCTTTGGAGTAGGCCTATGTCATGCAGTGGACGTCTATCGGCTGATGATGATGACGATGAAAATTTGGTTCCGCCATCGCCCTTCTACCACCTGTACACACCGCAGACATTCTTCCCTTCGTTGTCGGGTTCCCACGCATTAGGAGGTAGCGTTTCTTCGACCTTCTTAATGCGAACAGTTCAAGATTGGAACAGTCTGCCGGCGTAAGTGTTTCCGTCCAGGTATGACATGGGGATCTTTAAGAGAAGAGTGAATAAGCTATTTCTAGATTAGTGCGCTTTACCACCAAAAACTACATCGCCGCTTGCCAGCAGGTGGGATCGTAGTCAAGGGCTAGTCTACACAATAAAAAAAATAACAACACATTTTTGGAACTGTTGTTCGATTTTTTTTAATACAAATATAATAAAGTTAGGGAGACACACCCCACCAAAAAAAGAATAATTTAAGGAAACTGTTCAGCTGTTTGGAAAGTATAGAGACGAGAGGCAGAAAATATGCCATTTAAATGGTTATAATATTGTTACACGCTGGTTATGATTTGGACGAATGAAACGATATTTTGAGATGAAATCGTTTATTATTCACGAAAACGAATAGTCTGAATATTTCTTTTTTATTCTACGAAGCGTCAAAACGACTCAGTCGTTCTCCTGATGTTAAGTAATACGTCTGTGTATAACAACGCTCCCGATAGATATGAGAATCTTCGGGGGAGGTCTTTGTCCAGCATTGCTCGTCTATCGCCTGATAATGATGATGATAAAATCTATTGAAATATTCTGACATGTTTCTTTTCCTATATAGTTTAATAAATGTTTTTTATAACGTATATAGTATAACACATTTATGCTATGACATTTAAAAACTTCCGTAAGGGTTTAGGTTATTATTATGTATTTAATAAAAATCTTAATATTATAGTATTATCAAGTTACCAGCATGCAAAATGTGTTTTTATATTGTGAATAGAATATAGTTTTTATATAGCAGACATTTAGAACAAATCTCAAAAAGTAAAATAATATCTATAATATGGTCACCTTAGTTTAGACAAAAGTGTTGTTTTGTTTTAGCAAGAATAATGAGAAAACTTCACGAAAATATGCGGACTGTCCTATTTTAGTTTAGCACAGTAATTTTATATTGTACACGGTGACCCTTGACGAGGAATTTATGTCCTTGTGAATGCCTCGTCATATATCTCTCATTGGTATTTCAGCTCGTAGATTCTTGATCCTGAGCTCCCTGAAGCTGTATAAGACGTCAATAAGATTAACAGCATCTGCATCGAAAAAATAAACCTTAGGAAGTAGAGAGTAGTATTTCTGGTCATCTGTATGTTATAAAAAAATATTAATATCATATGTTTTATGTTTATTATCGAAGCTGAACAGTTTCATAGCGACAATTTAAAAGTGAGATATGAATTCTGCGCCGCTTTGACTTTTCAAGTTAAATATCACATGAACGTACGATTTTCTTCATGATTTCATAATTCAGAGCTTGAAGTCCTTTGTTGACAGGTCCTGTTTGGAAACGCAAATGTCTTATAATAGTAATATTATAGTAAAAAAACGTCCTTTTTCACCTATCTTGTCTAACACTTGGATCGTTATTTTTTATTATGTTTACTAACAATAACACTACACGTATGACCTAGAACACTTTGTATATAATGTATTTATGACTGTCGGAACACAGCAAGTGTTCTTTATTGAATGCTAATATATTGATAGATTATACGAGGTGAACCGTGTGATTGGATACCGCCATCGCCTTTTAACCTTAGGACGTCTATACATAAACTGCCTGCACATACCACAAGTCGATATTCTGCGCAGTATGACAAAACGTTTCGCTTCGTTTTTCATAATGATATAATTAATTGGAACAGCCTGCTGGCGTCTTTGTTTCTATCCAGGTATCCTGTGAAAGTAGAGCAGAAAAGATTGAGTAGGAATGAATAGGATATTCGTAGAAGGTAAGAATAGGGTAATACAGTACTGATAATAAGTCTCAGTTGCCGGAGACTGTCTTAGTAGATACAACCGCAACTCCTATTCCAGCCGCAAAACAGTAGAGAACGCAATGTGGTGCTGTGTATAACATTCTTACTAACTCCACGTTGTTATGGGCAAACGTAACACTTACTACCAAGTGAACGTCCCGCTCGCATCGTCGTTTCATTAACTCAGAAAGTAGTGCGCTTCACTATAAAATATTGTTTCTCCGCTAACTATCAGTTGAACCTAGTTAAGCGATAGTCTACGTAATTAAAAAACGCCTCCTCAAGCCAGCACGAAGAACGTTAAAAGAAATATTAAAAAAAAAAACATGAAAAAGTGACTTCAGATTATTATAATTATGATGGGCTTCGCGTTGTTTGACGGCTGTTATTAGTTTCGTTTGTGAAAGTTTAATAACAGAATTTAATAACAATTTTGAAGGAAAGGGAATATAACAATTACTTCAAATAATGAAAAAAAACCCTTGCTATGTAGTAATCAAATTAACTTTGTCGGGGACAAGGTAATCAGAACAGAGATTAACACAGTTGTGTAGTAAGAATGTTAATTAATAAAAACTTGTATTACAGTAGTAGTTTTTAAAAAGCAATGGCCATTGGACATTTGTTTGTCACAATATAACCTCGAGGTTAACGGTTAATGCGACACCAATAAAATCTACCGCAATAAAATGTGTGAACCTAGTGTAAGTATCGATGAGTGTTTCCTTTTCAAATACAATCTAAGTCCATAGCTGACCTTTTTGTTTGATATTTTGCTACCATTCTGACAGGTTTCGTTCGCTTTTGAACAGGAAATATAGCAGCTAACTATATGCCATCCCTTTTTTTTGCGAACGACAACCTTTTTATTTTTCATACTTTTCTACTAGTAACAAAATCGTGTAATTTATTATTTTCCTTATAGTCGCCAATCGGTAAGATTACGACGCTTAATTCGATTTACAAACTGCTGTATATGTGAGAGAAGTATCCTGGTAAAGGACATTGTCCCTCTACCTGAATTTGTTCCACTTAATCGGATTGTACATCTTGAGTATTCAGAAGCGGAGGATTTACTAACCCTTTTCCCTATCCAGGGTTTCATTTATGTTGTGATGTCGAAATTATAAATATGTTTATAAAGTCTAGAATTTATTATCTGACATAGAACCAATCTACTAAATATACTGCTACGAGATAAAAGATCACGATATTCTTTTACCTGCTATAATTGTAAAAAAACAACTGCTCTCTATATTGCGCCTTAAGTTCATTATTCTTAGAAGTAGATGCTTTTGTTTTGCTATAAATAAACTCTTCTTTATCGTTCTTTCAGTGGTGAAGACCATGACTACATATAAACATTCTTCAATGGGTACAGTCGTGCACGAAGTGAACCGCACAGTGCACGCTACATTGTTTCCGACCATGTTATAGATGCTCTTCTTTGAGCAGATCTACCTTCTACTTTTCTTAAAATAATTTACTTCTCTACAATCCTCTGGAGATCGCATTGTGCCATAAGTACTTTTTGATGGCAAGTTCTTCAGGGATTTAATTTCTTTTATAATAGTATTAATACGTCATTTCTCATACCTGTCCAAGGCATGAGGAGCGACGTTCGCTTGAACTGTATTTTTAAAGCATCGCTGTTTCTTTTATAGTAAATAAATAGATCGATAAATAAATAAATAGTAGTAATCTTGTTTCAAATAGTGTCTAGGTGCAAATTGCAGGACAAACCTAACCACGTCAGTATTCTAACGCTGGCTGAGGCGATCGATTTGTATAATCGGCGGCTTCGCGCTAGTCGAGGATTACGCCGCGTTACCCCCCCGCAAGCGTTACGCGCCGCCTCTCGAATAGATAATGTGCCATAACAGTTTCGTCTCGTTATATAAATGCACGATGATTTGAAATATAGTTCCGTTGTAGCCCCAAACATATCCTGAGAACCTTTATTCCTTTCAGTAAAAATAGGTATTCACATTTCTATTTGTCTGCGTCTTCGTGTGCCTTTGTGACTTATAACACCCACAGTCGCACCAATTGATTTTATAAAGAAAATTGTCATTTATTGTAAGAAGAATTTTCTTATGCTCTTTTACAAAATCTAAAAGGTTAAATTTAAGATTTTTTTATTCAATTACGCGAAGACACAAGCGGGACCTTCACCTGATGATAAGTAATACGCCTGCCCAAAACAACGTGAAGCTAGTCAAGATGGTATACACAGCAACGTATTGCGCCCGCCCCAGAGACAAAATGTTGAGTCTCGTTACTCCAGTAATTACACCTTACACATACAGCATCCTTAAATGCGCACACAGTAATGTTTGCATACTACTGTTTGGTGGCAGAAAAAGACGCTGAGGTGGTACTTACCTAAACGATCCCCGACAACAGAAACCTACCACCAGTAACATTTTTTAAAAAAATCGATATATGTAAGACCTTATCAACATATGTTACATAAAATAATTAGTAGTGAGATATACTTACATAATTTTGAATTTAATCAGTACCTTAAAGCGTTATCGTTAGTCATGAAGTCAACTTTAATTAACTTAGTTCAACATCGAACGCATACTTAATCCTCAGTCAGAGAGAAACTAAGTCTTATTAAATTCTAACGGAGCAACTAGGTGTTAGAAGTTTATGGCTAATACGCGACCATACTTTGTTGCAGAGTGTGGTCGCGATTTTTTTTTCTAACCACAAAACGAGATGATGAAAACTTCAAGCTAGTCCTGAGCTATGTGCTCGCTCATAACATAAAATATCATGTATACAATACTACACTACAATCATGTTTTTGTAGATATTTTCTATCCAGCAATACTATTCTCCTATCGTCTGTGACAAGCCCTACGAGAAAGGAAACAGAGATAGAGATAAATTCCGTTAGGATATGAGGCGGTCCTCAGATAAATGAACTACGGAATCCTAGGCAATTAGGGTATGAATCTTTATATAATAAGAATGATGATAAGACTACGTTATCCACCTTCTTCTTCTTCTTAATATGCCTCTCCAACTAGTGTACGTTGGCGATGAGCGTGGTATAGTCCTTTCTGTCTATGGTTCGGCGGAAAAATTCGTACGGCCGAGATATGCCAGTCCATTCCCTGATATTCCTCAACCATGATTTTTTCTTTCTCCCCACCTTTCGTTTTCCACCATCAGGATGAGACCCGTGACTATGCTAAAAAGGAAGAACTGACATCATAACGTCGGTATTACGATTACTTTATTTCAGGCGCGTCACTTCCACATGTTGGGGAAACTAGGTGGTGTAAGTAGTGGAGAAAAAGCCCTTCATTATTGTGACTTCATCACATAACACTGATGACATTTTAGTGAATTTTAAAATTAATTATATTGCGCATCCATTTAGTTATACATTCGTGTCGTGTAAATTTCGCGCGTAAACACGGTAACCTCTGAGTGGGAGGAGAGGGGTGGTGAGGGTGCGACCGATTAGGTAAATCGCGCGGAACGGGCGACACTCGACTCTCGAACGTGAGGGTTCGACGGGAGTATTTGCAATCGTAAACCGATTTGCTTCCAGTTAAAACTCACGACTTCACATTCATATATAGTTACCAGGAGCGTGCGCATCATATAGGGAAATAAGCACTACATAACCTATTACTATGTACCTAGCGGTGGGGTGTAAGAGGTCACGCACGACAACTCACGGGATCCAAGACAACCTCACCTGCTCGTAGTGCATCCTGCTAATCAGCAAACGAGGCTCTGGCTCCTTTCAACACGCAGTGGGCCAGCGTGCAAGAAAATGGGCCAAATCCCCCATATGATTCATATCCGATCGATTGAATTATAATTGGTGGAGACCTATGTCCAGCTGTAGACGTCTGTCGGCTGATGATGATGTACCTAGCACTAATCTCTCAAGCCACTTGAAAGGTACGCAACTAAGCTGAATTGAATTTGATAAGTTTATTTCTTACCATAGAAAAGCACAGTGATTTCGGGTTCATATTCTATCGAAATATCTGTGCACGTATATGCTGGACACTTACCATCAAGTGAACGTCCAGCTTCAGCCCTGTAGTCCCAGGCTATTAAGAATAGGACTAGGGTATTCCCTGCCTGTCATACAAGGCGACTAAAAGGGTCCTCGGGTTCGTGTGCTTTGAGGGTGGGGGCCCTCAGAGCTCAATAAGCGAGCTTTAGGAAAACGGAAAATACATGGTGGTGTTATATTTGCCGTAGCACAGCGTGAGGGTAATAAAGGCTTTGCCATTCCGTGGGATGTTTTAGCTAGAGTACAGCGGAGCATCGTTTCGTAGTAGATCCTGGAGCCCCTCCTAATGCATCGAGGGAGACCATCTAGGGGGTTTTAGTGGGTAGATGCCACACATAACCTTGTCTTCTCCCCAGGAGCAAGGTAGCTTTTAAGAAGATTTACCCCGCGAAAAAAAATTTGAACGTCCAACTCGTCTCGATGCTTCTTTGTTAAAAATATATATACAGGGATTTGATTCTGTTTGAATATTACAGTTTCACGTAGTTAAATGTTTAATGAGTTTATCAGTTCATATCACAAGGAAGGAATAATAAAGATTAACAATTTACTTTCAGGCTATCAATTGCTATGAAAAAAAAAGTTGAGCCTTTTGTATCATGAGCACATACACTTTTTTTATATTGAAAGTCCTGTGTTTAACTTGATTTTGTGTGTATTCTGTTCTTTCTATAAACGTGTTTTCTATCTGAATGTGCAATGTTCATTTCGTTAAACTGAAAAAAAAAAAAAGAAAAGACTAGATGAGTTATTGATGTAAATAATTATTTGTATATACTTAAGCGTATATGTGTAGCTATACAATTAAACATGAAATTTGTCAGAAATATATCCCGCCCGCCGGTAACAGTCTCTTTGTTAACAACCTCGCAACTCACTTTGGGGATGGAACTTTATAAAATCTACTTTTAGCTTACCTCTTAATGGCATAAGCAAAATACTTAATTTGAGTGTTAATGTTTAATAGTTTCGAATATCTTGTGACTGAATCTCTGGATATCTTCAACATATTTATTCGGCTCACCCGCGTATAAGCATTAACCATTCATATACTTTACTGGTTGTCTGGAAGAAACAGCTTTAAGTGATAAGACTACCATTTTCGGTATGTTTTTTATTTAATTTTTTTTTTTGGGGGGTGCTATTAAATAATTTAATAGCAGTCGATATTACATTTTTAAAAGTCACCATATTTTTTTGCTTTATTTTAAAGCATGTTGTACCTTCCAAATGACAATTAGTGCAGTGTTTATATATTACTCTGTATATATATGTAGTGTAGTTAGCTTCTTTGGCAATCTTCAAATAAAATAAGAGATATCACCGTGTACCATTTATACTGCAATTTATATATACGTAGTGTGATATTCTATATCGTAAGGGTTCATGAATAACATTTACACACATATTCATATATATATATATATATATATATGTACTATATGTATGTAAGTATATGCGGGTGACGTTAACGGCAAATTCCTGCAACGTAATTTGCTTAGGACCATAGAAACGTAATTCCGGGAATAATAATAAATCTGCTACTGTACTGCCCGCGCCTGTGCACCAGTTACTCTGCAGTATAACAGGTACATCTAAATACCAATCTGTTACGAAGCAATAATTACAAAAGTTACTAAATTCTTAATTGTTATATAATAAAAAGAAAGACTTTTCTATTCTACGAAGCATCAAAACGAACGAGACTTTGACTGTGATACGTTTGGTTATAACAACGTGACAGTGATTTTTTTTTTTTCTTCATATTTCCTCAGACTTAAGTCCGAGATTAAGTCGTTCATCTTTCTTAATTATTTATTATATTTAGCCGTGTTATACTATCACTAACTCCTTATCTTCCTCTGTTTTGTTATCTGTTTATTTGTTTCCATTGTTAATGATTCCTATTACTTTAATAATCATAATCAATCAATTGTAATAATCATAATTGTGATAAGCGATAAGTAATAAGCATAATCTAGCTAAGACTAGGTATTATAAAATAATAATATGAATCAATCAATAAGTAGACTTCAGTGTTACATCGTGAGTGTATAATGATAGTATGTTAATAATTACTTTTATATAACATAACTGGTTAGGATGATATATACAGCACTGCACTACGCCTATCGCCTAAACACTAGATGTTAAGCTTCTTTACTCCAGTAATTTCACTAGGTACAGCGGAAAAAAGTATAAGTATAATTTTAGATTAACAAGAGACATTCCTTCTATAGTCGTCTAGTACGACACGCCAAGGAAAAAGTGCCAATCCAAATATTTCAACCTTTCCCGTTCTGTTTAAGTAGAGTTAAAAAAAAAAACAATTTTATTCAATTGAAAACTTTTCAGAAAGTTTGGTTTAAATTTAAAACGCTCTGAAATAATGTCGGTTTGAAAAATTCGCCGCGAGCTGAGAAATCGCATCGATAAGCCAAGATCGAGAGAATGCATTCATTGTACTTGACTTGAGACCAAACTAATAGTGCGACTACAAAAAATCTTCAAAGTTTAAAGAGCGTTATAATAAATGGGTACCACAAGGAAACGCGTAATGTACTACCTTTTTATTTACAAAAAAAAAAATTCCTGTATAATTATTTATCTACTGTACTCTACTAATAATGTTCTGCTAGTGCGTAGTTTATTTATCTTGGGTTTAACTATTGGGTTTCTTTTGTTCAACAATTTTATTAGTAGATGACAAGCTATTTATTTTCATAGATATATCATAATTTTATTTCTATTTTTTTTTATATTGTCACGCCTTTTTCCCAGTAGGGGTAGGCAGAGGTGAATGAACACCCACATTTCGCCAGATGTGGTCAGATTAGGTCCCATGTAACAGGGGGCGAGCCTGTTGCCACTTTATTGGGGCCACCACACACAAAGATGATTTCAGTGTGCGGGGTTTCCTCGCGATGTTTTCCTTTACCGTTTGTATTTCGCTGTTGTAACTAAAGTTCACAAATGTACATAACTTAAATATTAAGTCATCGGTACATGCCGAGATTCGAACCCGCGACCTTCGGAATGAAAGCCGCACGCTCTAACCATTAGGCCAGCGAGCTACTTACTAATTAACTTATATAAATATTTTAATTTTATATGCTAGTTATAGCGAACAACCCCATAAATAGCTATATTGCTATAGAAAGTGTTTTGCGGTTGCAGTTGCTCTAAAGGAATATTTTAGACAAATTTTAAGCCTAATTTTATATTACAGCCAGCAAAGCGGACGGAGGACAACTGGTCTACCTACATATTTGAAAATTAACGACATGTGTGTATTATTAAGGCTACGCTGCTGCTCCAACTATTGACAAGTTGCTACAGACACTAGAACAAGGAGAAGAAAAGCGGAAGCAGAAATGTGAAAGCGAGCAAGAGCAACAAAACCTTGCACTTTTTCCTATCCTGCACGCCGCTCGTATATTCTGTTTTCTTTTTATTATCACTTAACAATCGTCGCGTTTATATATCATATAATATCAAAACGTACTAGGTTCTAAAAGAAACACTGATAATAACATATTTTAAATAGCATCCGTCTAATGTTTCTTTCATATAACAGTTCTGAATCAAATAAGCTTAAATTATACCCGGCTGTCGAACACGAAGCTGGAAATAGGATTGTAAATGTTGCATTCAAAACATCAACAGGATTAAAATATAAAAGCATCAATAACTTCATGTTTATTCATAAGATACGTTTTATATATCAATATATACCCAATCCAAATATAAACATATATAATATAACTAGTTCTAACATAGTAAACACCTAGACCTTCCACTAGGTGGACAGACGACTTAAAAATAATCGCTGGGAGCCACTGGAGTCAAATAGGAGAAGACCGGGCTTTGTGGAATGCATTATAAGAGACCTATGTCCAGCAGTGGACGTCCATCGATTGAAATTACGATGATGATGAAGTACTGACACTAATATGAATATAAAGTACATCATTGTTGGCGAATATCATTTGCCAGAAAACATTTATACACTGAACAATACGGCTTCTACTACTCGTTGAAGCGTATTAGTACAATATAATGCTGTATAAATATTCCAGCGTACTGCTAGTCTAATTGCTAATTTAAGCTAGAATTATAAACAAATCCGGATCATCGGATATACACAGGGTGTCTGGTGGCAGATTTATGTTTTCAAATTTAAATAAAAAATAATATGTTTGACATATAATTTTAATAAAAGTATTAAAAGATAGAGTACAAATGCGGCTTTCATTTTTTAAAGATAATGTCATCCAAATGTCTTCCATCCTGTTGCACACACACACACTGTTCGAAACGGAGCCTCGTATTCCGTGCCACACGCTGCAGTAAACTTGGTTCAATTGCGCTGATTTCTCGCCGAATATTTTTTTTAAGTCCACAACAGTTCGCGGATTGTTGGCGTAAACTCTCTCTTTGAGGTAGCCCCACAAAAAAAATCCATTGGAGTTAGGTCGGGTGACCTCGGTGGACACGGGATGTCCCCAAAGCGTCTAATCAGTTTTTGAGGGAGATTTTCTCGCAACGAATCCATCGAAGCTCTGGCCGTGTGTGCGGTCGCACCATCCTGTTGAAACCACGTGTGTGATGAGAATGATGAATGAGCTCGCAGTTTCGGCAAAAAGAAATTCGAAATCATGAGCCGATAATTCTCACCATTGACATTTGTCGCTTGGCCCCGTGCATTTTAAAAAAAAAATGGTCCGATTATCCCATTCGTGGATAAAGTGCACCAAACAGTTACCCTTGGGCAATGTAATGGTTTTTGGTGCTTCAGTCGAGGATTGCGAGTTCTTAGAGCCCAGTAACGGTAATTTTGCTTGTTTACGTGTCCGTTTAAATGAAAATGAGCCTCGTCGCTCCAAAAAATGGAATTCACAGTGCGAAAACGCTCCAACATGGTTTCACAAAAAAATTTGCGTGACGCAAAGTCATTTTTTTTCAATTCTTGAATTATTTTAATTTTAAAAGGATGAAACTTCATATCTTTTTTCAAAATTTCATGCACAATTGCTCTTGGAAGTCCCAGTGAAGCTGCCCTTTTCCGTATCGAAAGTCGTGCATTTTCACGTAAACTGCGTTCAACCAGTTCAATGTTTTCGGGGGTCCTTGACGATCGACTAGGTCCTGGCCGTGGTGTGTTCATAGCCGAAGCAGTTGCGCGGAACCTCTCCACCCACGAACGAATTAAATTCACACTCGGCCCATCGCCTATCCGTCGAATATTGAAATGTGAACAAAACTGTCGGCGAGCGAGTACGTAAGAATCGTTACTCTTGAAAAATGCTTCAATAGCGAACGCGCGATGCTCACCCGACCACTGCACCACTGCACCACTGCACCACTGCACCACTGCACCACTGCACCACTGCACCACTGCACCACTGCGACATCGTGACTAAGAAATCCGCACGATCGGTGATTCTAATGACACCACACCACCACCTTCCCCCCGCACTGTTTATAACTTATTGAGATATTCGTTTTTTAAAATATAAATCTGCCGCCAGACACCCTTTATATAATATATCCGGTGTAAGAAGATTTATCATTATATATCATGTTAATCATATACACAGTTTTCATGACAGAGATACTAATTTAGAATTAACGTTTCAGTACCACTAGAGCAGAGACGAGTTCAGATATCGGTAATTGGAAAAAATATAATTGGGGTCAGCGAAAAAATGTTCCGTAGTAACGACTTTTACCAAAATTCGGGCCCCGGCCTTCCCTTTCAGTTCACCTACTTCACCTCTGGCCCATGTTGACTCAAACTGAACAAGATCTCCGCACTTAAATAATTACGGTAGGTACATTCGTATTTGTACTTCGTATTACATTTATATATCTATATATACATATGTATATCATAGTTTTCACTTAAAGTTTTCTATACATAACGAATTATAGTTATGATAATGGTTTTTCTATCTAAAAATTGTTATGTTTGTATGTTTGATACCAAAAAAAACCTGAAATGTATTTAGCTCGTCATATGTTGGATGATATATATACTTATAAATTTATTATGATTTTTTTTAATAGTATAATGTACTAACTGTTTTGGAAATTTTAAAGCGTCTCGTTACTTAATTTCATTTTCGCTGCTTTAAATATTAACTCCGGTATTACAGTAACCAGTCTGTTGAACAGAAATGAAGTTTAAAGCGATTAAATTTAGACGCTCGTTACAAAGGTTTAACTATACTTTAAGGCTTTATTTTTAATATAATTTATCTTAACTTTGATTTGTATTATAATTTTTTTTGTGATTATAATCAATAGATGTATATATTCTATTAAGGAGTGTAAAGGGTTACAGAACAACACAAACAAAAACAACTTACACGACTCGAGCCAATCTCACCTAATAATCAGCAAACGGGGCTCTGGCTCTCACCAACCTTCTTAGAGCCAGCGTGGTGGGAAAAGGCTTAAATCTACTCCCTATGAACCCTTATAAACGAAGACCAAACATTACGTAGTGTTAAGTAACTGAGACCTTTTAAATGGTGGTAGGTCTCTGTTGCCAGAGACCGTCCAGGTGGGTACCACCGCAGCGCCTTTTTCTGCCACCAAACATTACTGTGTTCTGGTTTGAAAGGCGCTATTCCTAATGTAATTACTGGGGTAACAAAACTGAACATCTTACTTCTCAGGCGACGAACGCTCTGTGGTGCACTATATATCATCACGTGAACATCCCGCCCGTCTCATCGTAATGTGTTCTTCCGTATAACACTATATATCTTATATGTTAAATGCCAGAATACAACAGTGGTTTTATGAAGGCAGCTTTACAATATGTGGGTAGTTGCCGAGAGGGTTTAGAAAAATTCTAATATCACACTTCACATTTAGCTTCCTAGCCAAAGTTGAGCTCCTTGCCCACTACTGCGTGTTTACTACTGCGGCAGTTACTCGAAGTTAATATAGTAGTATAGCATGGTACCCTTTATAATTATTTATTGTACTACGAAAAAAACACTTTTAACTAGCACTTTTGATATTACTACATTTACAATTTACACTGGACGCGGTACACCAATGGAAACAAATTAATTTTAATTCAATTAACATCACTTGTCAGGTTTTATTCGCTTTTGTCCTATTGAGTAATTAGTCAGGACGAAATAAGCAGAATAATTCGTTAATTAATTGAATTACCTATCTCGTTAATATCACGAAAGTACTTCCACAGGTTTACATTACAACTTTCTGTATGAAATATTTACGAAAACCCGAGGCGTGTAATCAAAGAAGTAATTAATAAGGAAGGTTTGCGAACGAAATCTTCTTTCACGACCATTAAAGGAAATTAAAAACCCTCTGTGATATATTCACTCAGCTGTAGTCGTTTCAAAGGACTTTCATAAAGAACATATTACCTGTAACGCTTTCACGATAGACGAAGTTCAGAAGTGGTGTTTTTTTTTTTTTGTACAATTAAGCGACGAGGCCGCGGGGACATACACTTGATAACTGATACTTCCGTCCATTACTATGTGGCGATACTTAGGATATTATACACTGTACCATATTCCTCTCGTCGCCCGAGACATAAGATGTTGAGTGTCGTTACTATATTTCTATCCACCATATATAGTTATCGATACTGGCTATTGGTAGAAATAGGCCCTGCGGTCGTACCTAGATACTCTGTGCCAACAGATATCTGCCACCAATAAAACTTAGTACATATATTGTTTCTGGCACACAAAAGTCAGCTAAGAAGAAAGATTTTACAAATTACCTGTCCCTAAGGGAGTTGCAGGGGTGTCATGGACAGCTAATCCCACCAGATTTGGTACCGGGAACGTTTAGTTATAGTATATTGCAATTATAGTTATTTACCTCTGGGTTATAAACATAACGATACTTTCAAAAACATTCAACAGAAATATTCGGTAGATGCAAAATAATTTGTGCTATTGAGGTATTCGTTACCTTTCCGACATCTCTTAATATTACATTTTATAATTAACATAAATAATTACCTAATTTAGTGGACTTTCACAGCACGTTTCCTCTCTGAGGCGGACATTTTGACGGGTTTTCTTAATTAAAACGATCAGTTACCTCCGTCTACGTTTCGCGAGTAGTTGACGTAAGAATACAAAATTATAAATTTAATACGGTTTCAAATGGTTTTACTACCTGATAAAGGTAGAACACCCAACCGAAATATATCATACAAATGTATAATAATTCATTGAAAACTATTAGAAAGCTAGGGGCTGACTTACATGAATTGTTTTGAGGAGACGTTTTTTAATCCACTTTGCTGTAACTTTCCGCTGTCACATTTCAAAAATAAAAAAAAAACAAATCAAATGTAATAATAAGACGGACTAAAGGAGGTTTTATATTGGTATTTAGCGTAGCACGTACAAGGACATTGGTGTATAGGGGTGTAAGGAGTCCAAGGCCGAGACCGGGGCGGGTGAAATTGGCTTGGATCCCGCACAACAACTCACAAGACTCAAGCCAACCTCACCTGCTGTGGTGCACCCTACTAATCGAGAAATTAGGTTCTGGCATCTACCAACCCTCATTAGGCTAGCATGGTGGGAAAAAGTCCAAATCTTTCATACGAACCCCTACGACGGCCTCTAGTGCCCGTTGGTACTTTAAGACATGCTGGCTGTGCATCGATATGGAAATCGTTGGGGTAGGTCTGTCTCCAGCAGTGGATGTCTATCAGCTGATTATGATGATGGAGAGTGGGTTTAAGCGAAGTATACGAATAAAAAAATATTTAATATCTTTTGTACAAACGAAGCGAATACGGCAAATACGATATTTAAAGGTAAACCTCGTTCAGCGGTCGACATTAATACACTGAAATGAAAAATGAAAATCGGTTTGAATATTGAGTTTACTATTCAACTTTCATATAGGATTACATATTGTGTTCAGGGAAATGGAAACAAAATATACTGCGGGGTTTAATTAATGTATTACATACTTGTAAATCAAATTTGATGCCTAATAAATTATTATCTAAGCACTCTTAGCATACGTAGGATATACTTATAAACTTCCATGAAGAGGTAAGCACAAAATTCGGAAGGACTTTAAGATATTTAATTAAAGTTGAATTGGCACATCTGCGTGAACGTTATGAATATTCTTAACGTGATCTGTTGATTGATAAAATTAAATTTAATATGTAAATGTTCATCTTTTTTTTATCTTCCGTCCTTCGGCAGAAACGTAAACGTTGATGTAGTCTACTCCTCTTATCACAGTGCTGGCTTACAACCCGCCACTTCCGACCGACTTCAATCAAATTAGCTTGGCCTCGTTCAGACGATGATTGTTGAATGTCCTAAAATATATTGTGGTATCCACTTTCGCTCTATATACTCTTTTATAATTGACTTTTATTAAATTTTTTTTCACTAGTCAGCCCTTATTAAGGTAACATGTAAATATCCACTCTTATAATTTGTTTACATCCATATATAGCATTAATAAATTAGTATAATATAAAAACAATATAGAAATACTAATTTTATGAGTATATCATTTAAGGAAATGTTTTACTTCTAATATGAGGGTGATTTATTTATGATATATTTCTAATCTTTGTATTTATTAAAGAACTTATTATATTCCCTAGAAGGGTTGCGAAAACGTCATAGCAATGCCACAATGTCTCCATTGAAGATTCCAAACCTAATTACATTAAATTCAATTCCCCGGGCAACCATTTTGACCGGGGTTATTGTCGTTGGCCTTTAGAGGGGTTTAAGAGGATTTATTTCGTATAATACAAAATTTCATGGCCTTAATGTTCGAAGCTCAGAACGGCGAAAGTTATAATTCAATCTCGTGTTTTGAAATATGTACTCCCCCGTTTTGTTATTATCCTATTTTAATGGAAGCTGATCGTTAGTATAAACATATTTTTAAATAACTAATAACAATATAGGTAGAAATAGCTGGCGGCGGTATCGGCTACATGTTTGATATTTGTTATTTTATTTAGCCTACGTATATTTTATATGTATTTAATAATAAAAAAAAAATCTAAAATCTTATATTGATATTAAAAGTATTGGGTTATGTCTATAGGTATTCTTTTCTTATCAACCGGATAACGCACACTGCTGGGCATAAACCTCCGTCAAGGATCCTCATTGACAGGGAATTGGGCCTTAGAACAGCCACGCTGGCTTAGTCCGGGTTGATGGGTGGTCAGAGCTTTGTCTGTTATTTAGATATTCTCTACCAACTAATATTCGCTGAAGTAAAATGTAGTTATAGGCGGTAGTTTCTAAGATATTAAATAAACATATAGATGTATATGTATATATACAAACGTTTACTATGTTTCTATAATGATGAATAAATAATTAAAACGATGTTTCAATCTATTCGAAGCCGTTTTTAGGAATATATACTTTCTTGAAGCATTTCAAATCTTTTCGGGTAAGAAGTTCCACAGTAGTGTAATTATATTGTGAATGAGTTACCATAACAATAAAAAACTATAATTAAAAATAATTTATTAATAGTATACATCTGCTACTGTTAACACAAGCGTACACGTTTGACGTTAAATTACTACAACGGTCTCTCCTATCTCCCAACGCTCAACACACCCTCTTTTTTAGTTTTTATATTATTTTGTTCGAAGTACGGAAAGACTAGCGGAATCAGCTACAAGAACAGTTAACGGTAATTTATAAAATGAACAGTTTAAAGAAAGCCTTCATAAAATTTCTTCATATATATAATAGGGGGACCGGAAAGTAATGTCGTTTCTGCGCATGCCAATACTTGATTGTCATTTGTCAGCTCATTGTTTTGTTCAGAGGCGTAACAAAGACATTGTGAGGTTATAGTGATTTCTTTACTTATAGACAATTGAATTACAATTTTTTTTTGTAATTTTGGGTAAAATGGCCAGCCAAATACCAGAAGAGGTACACATCCGGCATTGCATGCTCTTTGAGTTTCGCAAGGGAAATAACGCAACAGTTGCTACCAAAAACATTTGCGATGTTTATCCAAATGCACTGGACATTCGTAAATGCCAAAGGTGGTTTTCCAAGTTCAAATCGGGTAATTTTGATCTTTCCGACTCGTATCGATCAGGAAGACCATCAGCGTTAGACAACGACGTGTTAAGGGCGGAAGTGGAAGCAAATCCGTGTCAGACGATCGAGGAATTGTCAAACAGTCTCAACAAACCTTGGTCGACCATCCAAGAACATTTGAAGCAGATTGGAAAAGTAAGCAGAGCAGGTGTTTGGGTCCCGCATAATCTGTCCGAACAGAATAAGGCTAACCGATCAATCACATGCAACTTATTGCTTCAACGACACAACACAGAAGCGTTTTTTGATCGCTTGATCACAGGAGATGAGAAATGGGTCCTGTATGATAACCCAAAACGCAAAAGGCAGTGGCTCTCTCCAAATGAAATCCATCGGAGTACTGCTAAGCCAGGTTTACACCCCAAAAAAGCGCTTTTGTGTGTTTGGTGGAGTATTCGCGGCATTGTTCATTTTGAATTACTGAAACCTGGAGAAACTGTTACTGCAGACCTCTACAGCGAACAATTGCAGCGAGTCAATCAATCTTTAATTGAAAAGTGGCCAGCGATTGTCAACCGAAAAGGCGTCATTCTCCAACATGACAATGCAAGACCGCACTGCGCAAGGCGAACTCTAGAAAAAATTAATGAATTGGGGTGGGAGGTGCTGCCTCATCCACCATATTCGCCCGATGTTGCACCATCGGATTTCCACTTATTCCGAGCGCTGCAACACTTTTTAAGTGGCAAAACATTTGCAAATTTGGATGATATCCAAAATGCCATCTCTAGATATTTTGCCGAAAAACCAATTAATTTTTATCGATCAGGAATTGAAAATTTACTCACTAGATGGCAAAAGGTTATTGACAATGATGTGGAATACATCATTGATTAAAAATAAAGACTCGTTAAAAATGTATGTGTTTGTATTTAGCGTAAGAAAACGACATTACTTTCCGGTCCCCCCTAATATTTGTCATAACTAAGTTCCCGAGTCTCTAAACACATTCAAGATTTATTAGTCCAATTAAATATACACCATTTACCACTTAACAGCCTATTGACATCATTGATCTCTTTTAACAAAGTTAAAGGTCAAACGGTACATTTATAGTTTTAGACTGATCGTTATAGTAATTAGAATTTGTTAGGTTTTTTTGTCTCTTTTAAAATAACAAGACACACATATATAAAACAAAGCGTGAGTTTACACGCGGTAGTATATTCTAATTAATTTGTAAGAGAATGACAAAAGAAAGAGAAATAAATTGAAACACTTAAAGTACAATTTTAGTAATGATACAAGTTGCCTGATTGAATACAGAAATATTTTTTTTGTATATCTTTTATAATATCAAAGTTCATCTGAAGAAACTATACAGTAACATGTTTTATCTCATTCTCTGTAAACAAATATATATTTGTTTCTTTATGTTTAAACTTTTCGTTTTATAAAATTCAGTTCACCGCGTCCCAAAAGGAGTTTAATTTCAACAAAATCTTTGTAGAATAGTTAGATGACACAAAAGCAATGAGGTTTAGGAATAATAAAGCAAATGATAACTATGTGCGAATAGTGTGACTTTAAAAAAACATTGTGTGCACTTTTACCCTATTTTTGCAGATTTTTCTTTGCTTGAGATCTCTTATATTTTTTATATTCGAGCACCTTCCAACCAACCCGGCTAGCTACACTTATATTGCAAATTTACCGCCATAATGGCGTTGCCAATTTTTTTTAAATATATCATCTGTAATCACGCCATCAGTTTCAGTATCGCCTGCAGTTGCTGAATGATATCATTTACTATTAGATTTTTGGTATGTTACAAACATCGATAAACCAATAAGGGGTTTGTGAATTATTTTTACCTTAATCTACCAGCCTATCGGGCAATGGAATTGAGTGTACAGGGGCAAAATCCGTCAACATAAAACTCGGTGGCTCCGTTTCATTTGAAAATGACACTCTGTTATCTATAAGAGGTATTCTATCAATGTAATATCTTGTCTTTTTGCAAAACCTGCCCATTATGATAGAAGCAAAGTAAAGGATTATGCCGAATAATATGCCAGACCACCACCATGTGGGAACATCTTGCCTCGAATCAAACGTATATATTTTCTTCCAAGCGCTACATGTGTTGCTCGAGCCCAAAGTAGTAGTACAAACTCTTATTACATACTTATCAGCTATTTCTGACTTAACAGTTATATTTGTTATGTTTCCGGGTGTACACCAAACTTGTGGCAATAAATTGTTAATATCATTTAGAATAATTTTTGGTAACACTTCTACATTATAGGATAATATCGCGCCATTTGCCTCTTTAGGGGCACTCCAATGGATAGTTACAAAGCCAGTTAAATTTGCATCAGCTAAAATAATTACAGGTATGTCAGCTCCCTGTTTTTGCAAAGTCCTAACTACACCCTTAGTAGATCTACTACAAAAGTTCTCTGTACAGGAGCGTAATTTAAATTTGTAATCTCGGTATGGAGCTAATCCTCCCACTTGAAAGTTATTTCGCGGGCCACTTATATTCAATGATAAACTTTGAACATAATTGTCAACCTCCGACCATGAGTTTTCTCTTTTACCGACGTTTTCTAAATCGCATTCAAAATCGTTATTACTACATACTTCAAAATATTCCTCTGTCAAAGCTCCTTCGGTAACCGAAGAAAGTACGCCACACATTGATTTACAACCTTTTTCATAACTTGGAGGTGGTTTCATAACAACAGCATGACGCGAATAATCTATACCGTCGTTATCCTCATCTCTGTGTTTACAGTGATCTCTTTTTGTAAGGTCTTTGGAAATAATTTTTACAAGTTTCACATCTAACTCGTAGCGGATTATGTGTGATGAATAGTCTTTATGATCTACCCAACGAATAACCACAATGTCAGACGAAGAAGCAACAAGTTCCAAAATAAAAGGTGGTTCAGGTTTTCCTACAAGAGTCTGGAAGCTAAGAATTGAACTCCTTGCTAGATTTCTGTGAAGTTTATTATACGTCTCCACGCAAATGGCGTACTGAGATGCTGGGTGCAATGATGTTAAAGCTATCGTTACATTATCACTTGATCCAGTGTGGACATCCACAGCGAACCATTCCGAATCACTACAAGTCTCCGGAACTAACGTTACGTGAATATCTTGCGGCAATTTAACATAAAGAACAGTGTAATGTACATCGTTATTGGCTTCAGGTTTAAAGGAAACTATAGCTGAAGTTTCATTCACAACTTTAACTTGAAGTCCTAATGATACTTCTTTACAACCACCACTGTAACCGTTCATTCCCTGAGGAACGTCTATTTCATTTGGTTGAATAGGGAAAGATTTTTGTAATTTTTCTATGTGACTCATACATAGCATGGGATTTCCATAAAAATTTACCGTTCCACGATCTACTTTGAGACTGTCAGTGACGTTTGCTAAAAATAGAGATTGAAGATTTCGCATATCATATACAACAAAACTGTATTTCCCTCTTTCTAATTTTTCACCTCTTATACGTCTAAGTGAAGGAAGAAAATCTAAAGATGTTATAGTAATAGAACCGTATATGATAATATAATCGGAAACTTCTCGCAATGCACTCATATACATTTTAAGTTCTTTCAATGTTTCTGGTATTGAGGAGATATGAATTGATAGGGAGCCATTAATGTAGACACATCGCGCGGCTGCCTGTATCGTTTCTAGACTCCGGATAAATTGATTGCCGCATGTCTGAAATAAATTATTAAACTATGACAATTGAATTCATAACATATACCCGGATCTAGAAATTTTTTGCTCAACGAATATTAAATTATGTGACAAGAAACAGTTTTGCTAATGAGAAATGACACTCCTTCCAACAACGTAGCTATCAAGTGGAAGTTAAAACATTTACAAGTATACAACAATTTCATCATTGTAATTTTACCATACACTGCATCCTTCAAACTAGAATTACAGAAACAATAATATTTACATATTATGGCTTAGCGACAATTCACTGTCTGCTAATATTTGTTCTCTATAATAATAATAATAACATAGACGGACGACTGAATTAATACATTTATTACATATAATATTCAAGTTGAAATGTTATGTGGCAGTTAAAAAATAATAAAAATCATACTAGTATCCACCCTTTACAAGATAAACTCGGACAAAGAGAAAGAGGACAAATTGATCGATTTTATTCAGATACCGAAACTCAAGATCCGCTAGAAGTTGTCGTGTGACTTAGTCAATCACTATAGCTCATACGCCTGATAAACATTAAAGAGTACCTATTCAAACATTATATATGTATTTTTATTTTATAGTCCTAATAAAATGTCTAATGTTAACCCAATCATGTCTTCTTTGACAAAACAAAATTGTTACAAAATATTCAATGTCCTCTTGTTCCTAAGGAAAGAAGAAAAATATATTCCAGCTAAAATTTTAGAAGTAACTTATGTCCTTGCGAACGTTAACGCGAAGTTTAAAAGCTAATGTTGATTCACGGTTATTGTCCAATACTGAACCGTGGCTATTTATTACGCTTTCACAATTCGCTTGTCGTTCCCAGTAGAAAGATCTTCCTTTCAACGCACTTCAAAGTTAAAATATTACTACAGTATTATTTTTTATACGACTTTCATTTTATTTTATACACCTCCAGTGCTGCACAGGTTAATATAAACTACACAAATATTCTTGGTTTAACACCGGGGTTAATTGGGTAGGAGTATGAAAGGTGGTGGGGTTTTGTCGGAAACACCCTACCACCCTCTATTTCCAATCTGCCGCCATAACCGTGTAATTGTGTTCCGGTAGTTTAAATATAAGAGTGAGGACCTGTTTAAGCGAGTTCCAATATTTTCCGTCTCATTGTCCAACTAATAATATTAAGATGAGATTTTTACGCTTTATATAGAAAAGAATATACTCACCTCTGTACAATTTTTACACCATCTACATGTAGAAGCGTTGGTTGTATTCATTTTGACGTAATTAATTGGACATTCAAATACACAACTGCCGTTCCATGACCATCCATACAAATTGAGACACTCTTTCTCGGTCAAGCAATATGAGTTCTCCGGTAGGACGATTCTAAGCAAAATTGAAATATTAAAGTTCATTCTTAAATATAAACTTCCAATATAATAGTTTGGCAAATATCTCCCTTCCGCCTTTTTGTCTTTTGAATTTCGCGGCTATGTACAAAGCGCTACAGAGCTCGTATCTGGCAATACTATACATAATTTGAAAGGTCTTGACATAACCTACAAAACGACGCTATGCATAATTAGTTTGGATATTGCGTTCAACAGTTATAGACGTGTAAACATATAGTTCACTAACGCCGAAATTCGCGCTATTTTAAAGTTTTCCTTCGTTAAAGGCAAATCCGCTAGAGAAACGTTCCGTGAGATTAATGGTGTTTTGGGGGATGGTACTCTATCACTTCGAACCGCGGAGGAATGGTTTCGACAATTCAGAGCCGGTGAAAACGACACCATGGATAAGCCAGCCGGCGGAAGACCTGTGACGACAAATACCGATCAAATCATGGACTACATCGAGTTAGACCGGCATGTGGCATCTCGTGACATCGCCCAGGAGATGGGAGTTAGTCACCAAACCATTTTAAACCATCCGCAGAAGGCTGGATACAAAAAAAAGCTTGATTTTTGGGTGCCGCATGATTTGACGCAAAAAAACCTTCTGGACCGAATCAACGCCTGCGATATGCTGCTGAAACGGAACGAACTCGACCCATTCTTGAAGCGGATGGTGACTGGCGACCAAAAATGGATCACATACGACAATATCAAGCGAAAACGGTCGTGGTCGAAGGCCGGTGAATCGTCCCAAACAGTGGCCAAGCCGGGATTGACAGCCAGGAAGGTTTTGCTGTGTGTTTGGTGGGATTGGAAGGGAATCTTCCACTATGAGCTGCTCCCATATGGCCAGACGCTTAATTCTACCATCTACTGCGAACAACTGGACCGCTTGAAGCAGGCGATCGACCAGAAGCGTCCAGAATTGGCCAACAGGAAGGGTGTAGTGTTCCACCAGGACAACGCCAGACCACACACTTCGTTGATGACTCGTCAGAAGCTACGGGAGCTCGGATGGGAGGTTTTATCGCATCCACCATATAGCCCGGACATAGTGCCAAGTGATTACCACCTGTTCCTGTCCATGGTGAACGCCCTTGGTGGTGTAAAGTTGAACTCAAAAGAGGCTTGTGAAAAGTGGCTGTCCGAGTTCTTCGCAAATAAGGAGGGGGGCTTCTACGAGGGAGGTATTATAAAGTTGTAGATGGAAACAGATTATCGAACAAAACGGCGCATATTTGAACTAAATCCGATCACTGTAACACTTTTTATAAAGCATTGAATAAAGAGCAAAAAAGCGGAAGGGAGATATTTGCCAAACTTATATATTATTACCTATGTGTATCCATATACTTATCAACATTGTTATTAAAACTTATTTATAATATGCATTCACCTGTGCATAAAACATCCACTAAGAGCATATCACTATTATAAATATATTTACGTTATCCATAGACAATAATGATGTAGTGAATAGGTTTTATACGACTATAAAATTAACATTGTGGGTCTGCGTAGAGCCACAATTAAAAAGAGCCCTTCCCCAAGGACACTAATATATAGGTATATTAATGAAAAGAATCTAGCCTTTCAGAAGAAGCTAACTGCGCAGTTAACCGATTACCTAGATGTTGTAATAGTCTATGTGGTCACCACTCACCATCGCGTGTATGTCAGTTTGCGTGCAATGCTATTTTTAGAGAAAATTAAATACGTTTATTATTACCACCTGTTCAGCGCAGATCGTTGCTCTAGCTAGTATTCTTATTCTTGTGAAAGCATCTCGTAAGTAAAATAATACTTACTAAACTTTCCATACAACATACATACATACATATATATCACGCCTCGTTCCCAGTGGGGTAGGCAGAGACCACCACTTTCCATACAAGTTGGTAACCAACTTGTTATAGAAAAATAGAGCACAAATTTTAACTATCAATTTATTTCCCCGATGCAATTTCTAAACGAAATACCTGTAGAAAGTGTGACTTCTGAAGAAGACGCCGTTAAATTTTTGTCTTCATATTTCTGCATGAATAATGGGACGTTAATTTTAAGAAATGGAATGGTCATCGACCATTGTTATCAAACACTTAAACAGGCGTATAACTTACGTTCCGTTGGGACACTTGGAGACACATTGCCCCCTGTACGTGTAGTGTCGGCACACAGAACAATCGCTGCTATTTGTCTTCCGACAACCGAGACATTGGCTTTTACATTTTTCACCTTCGGGACCGTCTATGTAACGCTGGCATTTTCTGAAAATAAATCACTGAGGTGAACTGGATCAAATATTTCTTCTGATATACATTTATTTACCGTCAGGTGTTTTAAATCATGCACTCAGTATTTTTCTAAACAGAACTTTTTGTTCTATTGTTTGTTATCGTAACGCTGACTAAAGACTTTTTTGCTCAATTTATATTGTCAGATAGTAGCTAATTTCAGTTTTAATATTTGTTTATAATAACACTCCACGTTTATTTTTAAATCATGCCATACTAAAATATAGAGATAGTATCCGTTTCCGCGAAGCCTATGTCTTATCAGTGACGTTATTTTCATCAAAATCATCAATATATTTGTGGTAAATCTCTGTTGCGATAGACCATCTATATAGATTGATACTGCAGGGTCAATTTCAGTCGCTAAATTATTAGTTTACCACATTACATATTATGTGCTGTACATATTGCAAAAAATCTCGAAGAATTTGTTCATTGCCAATATCAATTAATTAAATATTGTTATTACCTGTTATTCCAACAATGGTTCGTTGCAGGATTGTCGGTGCAAGTGCATCCTATATTACACTGTGCATACTTGGCTACACTGAGGACATGTCTAAAACCTGGAGCTATGATTTTCCAGTCCACTGTGTCAATAAAACAAGTTTGAGGAGCACTCCATATAATAACACCACCTCTATCGATTTTAAGAAGGCTATAAAGTCCAATCTGTGAAAAATCATTAAACAAATAAATTTATTAAAACTAGATTGTCATAGTTTTTCAACGCTTAGGGTATTACAAAAACAAAACATTCAACACGTTATCATCTTTAGTAACGAAAAATATGAGAGAGTGGCGAAACTAAATGGTAAATGTTACATTTAAACAATAAAAATGTGAAGCTATTTAGAATGTTGTGTATATAGAGTAAAAAATCTGACGCCAGCCGCGTTTGAGTGCGTTACTTAAAGTACAGATGACATATCTCGGTAGGTCATTTATTTCATATGCCTCACCAAGTCCTTGTTGCTGATTTATGTAAAAAAATATTTCCTATTATATCACCACGCGTTCATAAATCCCAATGCAAAATGTGATGCGTGATTGTCTATGTACCCATGTTTGTTTATCTATAACGTATTTCTAATATGCGCGATTTTAATTGACATAAATTCTCTTTGTTAACTAAATCAGGTTAATAATTTCACGTGATATTAACTGATAATACGGCTAAAGATGGTGTGACGAGTTCTCACAAAATATATTCTTATTTGAAGCTTTTTTTTTTATTATTAGACGCATGACAGCAATGGTTTAATAACAACAGTGTACGGAGCCAGGTAAAAAAACCCTTCCAATACATGTGATCTTAGAATCGAACCTAGGTTACAAAGCAATCTGTTAGCCACTACGGATACAGTTATAGGTAAATATTAATAATATTGCTTTATTTTATTTCTTGATGAGATCTTTGAGATATGAGCTCTTTCTTCAAGTTTGAAGAATTTCATGGTTCGAAACTGCATTTCGATAACATCTGCTTCGATAATAAATAAAAACAGCAACGCTCTCACCTCTCTAAGGTTCGGCATGTCATAAACAATAAGAGCGTAGTTGTACAGCAGCTGTGATCCTCTTATTCGTGCCAGGTTTGGGAACAAATGACCAAGACTATCCAAACCCCGCACTCTGTACACAACAAGAAACCCCGTAATCTAGAACACAGAACTTAAGTTAAATTTAGGTATGAACACATTTATTCTTATAACAAATTATTACATATTTCTCTTAAAAAAAGTTTACAATGGGAAAACAAATGTATATAATATAGTAAACTTAGTTTAGAGCCCGGTACTTGTTGCGGGAGTATAAAGCTTAGGCCTATTTCTACAACTTAACACTTACTATTTTTAACAGCGTTCAGTAGGTGTTATAGAGCTGCACACTCTCAAAATGAGTACTACTAAACGCTATGATCAGATTTACGCCACCCACTTGGTTCCGACTGCTCTTAGGAATCGCCGGTCTAACTAAAGAGACGGCGTCCCCACTATGTAATGCTAATCCTCTGATAATGTTCGAAGTCAGTTTTTCTGTTTTTACTACTTTATCCACCTTTAACTTATTAAGGAATGACCTCTCACGCTCCTTTTTTTACTATATCAACTCCATTAATTAAATATCAATTCGAACATAATTCTCGAGTGGAATTTAACACTAATTAGTTTTTAAATGTTGCCACGCTTTAATATAATATTTTCAATGTGATATTCTCAAATATGTGTTAACCACCTATATTTCAAGGCTACTAAAACAGTATGGTCCTAGATATCTAAGTAGCGTTTCATACTAATAACCTAGCTAATCTTATCACCAGGCTGACTTCTCGCTTATATTGTCTCTAAGCTGAATTAAATAACTAAATTGTAAATAACAGAAACAAATGTTATAGAGGAAAGAAAATTAATGCACATAATTAAATTCCATACCTCTTTAAGCTTAGGAAACGAAACATTGTTAAAGTGCTCCAATTTTGTTCTCTCCAAGTGTAGTACGTGCAAATTTCCCAGCACGACTGTGCAATTTTTCAAATGACTCAAGGCTTCAATGGAATTACAGAACATACTTTTACAAACTCCGTTGTGATCTACTTGTAATGACTCGATGTTTTGCATGTTTTGTAAGCACCAGCCATGTCCGAAAATTAGCACTAACCTATAGAAAATTAATTAAAACTTAATAAAGACAAAGCAAGCATTCACTTGCATGTATAATACTTGCTTAACATGTAGGGGGTTCCGCTCAAGTCAATCTCAATAGCATGTGGTGTACTCTACTGAACAACAGACGAGGCTAACAACCACCAACACGCACTGGGCCAGCGTGGTAGAATAAGGGCCAATTCCCCTCAAAACTTGAGAAATGCCTATGCTCGGCAGTGGGCATTATCCGGCTGATAATTTAATGCATATATTCACTGTTGTTGTACAAACGAACATCTAACTTAAAAAAGCATGATGTGTATAAAAAATTTACTATGATTACTCTGAAAACCGATAAAATTTGTATTAAAGCCCTGTTTGTATTGCGGTATTCTTTCACAAAACTCTTTTTGTCTAGACAAAGATATAATCCATTATACTCACTAAATACGCATGTTGGAGAATTTCGGTTTCCTCACAAAGTTTTCTAACTGGGTGAAATAGTAAAATAAAAAAAAATATTACCAGCCTAATGTTTGCGCCGCCATAACAATTTGACACTTTTCCCACCAAATCTTTTATACTTCTGCTGCCGCGCAACGGATCTCTTTATCAAAAGTCGCCGCAATATTTTTAAATGAATGTATCGTACATGAATAAAAGGGAAACACATCTTATTGTCGCACGGTGATCACCATGTTTCGACTAAAATAATAAAAACAACAAATTCCAAATTGTTCATCCGGAAAGTTAACAAGTTAACTCTTTAAATTACACTAAACGGTTAAGGGTTTAAGTTAAGCCAAAATAGTAACATACTTTCACTGTTTAAAAATATTACGAATTACGTCCCTTGAAATTTAATACGATTTTACTTACAACTAATTAAATACCTATATTTAAAAGTAGTAGCCAATCATTTACTTGTTTTACCTTGTGGTTGAGTCAAACCAAATAGAAATTAATATACTGCAGAGCTAATTGGTAGCGAGTTACAACTAAGGGAATAATACTTTATGAAAATATATACGGCCCAATTTTTATAAACATCACATAAAAGAGAGCATTTTCATACAATTTGTTCTATCATACATTTTTTGTTTACGAAAATAAAGAAGTTAGTCATTATAACATAATCATCATAATGAATTGAACACAAACTATATACACTATTTATTATTATACTTTACATAATATTGTCAAAATATTTTCGGATAAAAGTTAACAAAATGTTATTACAATATAACTATTTATAAACTAAAATAAATTGCAAATAATAAAAAATTACGTACTGCATGCGTGCTCGTGAGTTGATTAGTAAACAAGTAATTTATCACTAACTGTGTAATAACTCAGGCACCCGACCTTAATCTAATACATAACACGACTTGTAGCTAATTAGCAACAAGGAAAAGTATGAAGAAATTAATTTATATTTCAACTTTTTGTACGTTAAAGCAACCCGATTCTATTAAAGATTCCGCTGCAACTAGCTTCAATTGTAGTTAGTGCGAATTATTTAATTACCTATTTTTATTTCGACGGAGTCTCAATTTACGATGACAAGATCGACAAAGGTCAGGTTTCTTAAGGGTGATCTATTTTGTTGTATCGTAAAACATAGCAAGTGTATTGAGAATCTTTTTATAAATGTCACTTCATATTCAATTTGCCGAAATAACAGCATCTATTGAATAAAGTTAATCTGTTCCGTTCGATTCCGTTTGCAATGGCGCTGTGACCAGTGGAATTACTGCGTTAATGAGCAGTTCTATTTATTACGGCTTACCAATGTGGCTCTGTGTAATCCTTAGTTATTACTTTATTGGAAGCAACCAACATTCGTATACGGTACATTCTGATCCACACATCGCACATCTGTGTTACATGTAATAAGACCGTCAATTTTATTACATGTATCGTTTCCATTTTACCGTACAAAAAATTTTCTATTCGCAATTTATTTTCAGTGTTTTTCCCTAAGACGGGGTAGGTAAGCGTTCGTTCATAGTATTCTTTGAAAATAACTCCTTGTTATTTTAATCTTCGCTCGGTAAAGTGTTCCGGCTTTAATAAAACAGCCTGTATAACCGTAAGACCCGTGGGTCAAGTGGTTTTAACGAGAAATATTGCATTTTGTGTCGTGCTCCAATATACAGCGCAGAGTCGAGTGCATGTTGCTGCCGTAGAATGTTTCAGCGGCGAAAAGAAATCTTCTTTCATGAATATATATTAAAAAAAATAGTTTTCACGGTGATGTGTAATATTTCCACACGTTGTTCGTCCACACCAGATTTCGTGAAAAAATCATTACTACGCTTGAAAAAACAAAATAGTAAACATGTTTTGACTACAGTAACTTATTTTGTTTATGTGCAATAGAATTGTCGGCTAATATAGAATACATTGGTTTTATAATTTAAAACAAAAAGAGCTATTAGCGAACTTGCACCAGTAGATGAGTTAATAGTTCGTCACTATAAAAATTTTGTTTAGCAGCGCGAGACAGTTCATATCATTTTTAAGAATTTTCAAAATGAATCAGGTAGCTGTATCTTTTCTGAAATAAACTGGCAGTAAATGACATTTTCATTATCTAGGAAAGTTTAAAGTCATTTAATACAATCGCTACGTACACTATGTAGGAAGCAATCTATCCACCACTACTAGCTATAGTTAATTCGCGGCCGAGCTACCGGGTTTTTCCATTTGGAGTTCTTTATCATAACCCTTTTGGGATTTCGAGTCGATTAATAATCTTAAAATATAATATACGCGAAGAATCTGTTTATACGTGTTTAATAAAAAATGTATTACAATCGCGGAGACAAATAACAAATTACCTAAATTTTTTATATGAGAACTATGACACCATAAATAATACATGTTTTTGCCCCTCATGAAAAAAAATTGCGGACTACTGATGTATATAAAATAACACAAAACTCATGTTAACGTAACGTTTGTATAAGTATTAGATAATGTATTTAACCAAAGCTATGCTAATGCTAGTGGTTTATTCCTCTTACCGATTTTTGTGCCTATTATAGCGCAAAATAAATATTATTTAAGATAATTACTTCCACCTAATAATATTATCCAAACATTTATGTTTTTCGATTTTTATAAGAGTGCTGTAACAATGTTGTAAATTTGTTGTTATTTCAGTGCTACGAGCGCAAATAGGCGCTTTTTTAACGTTTAAATCAGCATCTAGCTGTTATGAGATAAATATCCCCATTTGTCTCCACTCATTGATTAAAAAAATATTGTATGTACAAAATATTGTACGAAAAGAAAACCACATATGAGATATGATTGTTGTTGATGTTATTTTACTTATAATTACATGATAAGAGTTTTGGTTGAATAACACTATAAAATAATATATATATAATATAACAAAGCTAAAAGGAAATTCGTCACTGTTAGATTTTACACTTTGTGAACTTGTCTGTATGTAAAAGACAGGTTTAAAAGACATGACTCCAGAGCCGTCAAAAATTAAAAAAAGTTTAACCTGTACAATAACATACGGCTAAATGTCAAAGTCAAGATTACAATTTCTGTTTAGAACTATAAACAAGTGCTTTAAATATTGTAAATTTTAAACTCTTCTTGTTCACAATGAATTTTCTATACAGAAAAAAGTATGTTGTCACCAAATATATATATTAATCGTTTAGTTTTTTTTTAATGTTTATATTATATATTCCAAAAATAATTTCGTTCCTTTATTATATATATCTCATTGTCATCTTTACGTATTCTTCTATTATTATCGTTTAACAATGTTTTAATTGTTAAAAATAGAACTTGTTCAAGGCGAAATTGTTGTTCTATTATTTATTATATTAATGATAAGAAATTGCATGCAATAGACATAAACAAATAAAAAAATTATATTCAATAAAAACAAAGTTCTAAATAAATTGTGTTTACTCAATTATTCTTTAAATTAATAGAAGAATAAACAAAAGAAAAAATAAAAACACTGTAATGGGGTCGCAATTTAAGCCAACAAATACCCCATTTTGGGCAGATGTAACTGTCTCTAGTAACATAAAACAAAATTTAAATACAAATTTCTCAAACAACACAAATAAACACATGAATATTCCTGAAAGCAAACAGATACAGGAATCTCTTCAAGAACTAACTGATGATAATTCTCCATCAGTGCCCTTTGCTGAGTCTAATGCACAAGCCCACCAAGGAATGTAAGTAACAAATATTTTCAAAGTAAAATAATCAAATGGTAGTAAACTTGACATTTTGTAAATTAACTATTTTGATTATATTAATTGTTGTTATAACTGTTTTCTTTACTATATTATTTAAAGGAGAACTTTGTTTAAAATTATAATTCCAGATCATAACAGTAAATATATAAGCACAATATTAATAAGAAATTACCAAACATGTCCAATATTTAAATATCATACTTTTTGTTGCAGACAAACAACAAAGAAGCCTGTTCTGAATATACAAGAGAGAACCCAGGAAAGAATTAAATCTAATCAGAAATATAAAGAAAAACCAAATAATGTACAAGTAAGTATGTCACAGAATGTGATGAAAGATTTAAAGCAAAATATGGAAGACATCCAAGATGCAAAACAAAATTTGCAACAGAACAGAGAGCAGGATAAGAAACAAATTGAAAAATTGGACAACAAGCTAGAAAAAAACTCTCCCGTTAATGAAATAAATAACCATAATCAAGCTGGTAATTAAAAAACTAAACTTTTTCACATAAATAATATTCAGAGTCCCAAAAAATTCTTTAATTAGTAGAACCCAGTATTACAGCTATTGCTGTCTATGGCGAGACATAGATGACCCCAACCACCACCAGCCACATTTCTCTAATTCCACCTGCACCCTATAATTCCCTGCTATCTTTTCCAGGTTGTTAGTCCAGCTGGGGGTGCATACATATTTTATTAGTATAATATGGTGCCAAAGTTAACTTTATCAATCTCAAAAATTCAAATACTTGTCAGTGCAACTAATTGAACCAATTTTGTTCATAGTTCTATAAATATCTTAATTCTTTTTTTAAATATAACTTTCCTATAATATGCTCTACTTTTACCTGTCTGGCAGAGACAGTAGTTTTGATTTAAATTGTTAAATTAAAATTATACATAGAAAAAAATAGGTTATTGAAAACAATTGTATTTTCCTATATTCTAGAAATTTGTGAGAAAACTAATATAGTTCAACAACATGCAGAACCGATCCCTGTACTTTCAAGTCAGACATGTGTCAACATTAGCAATCAAAACAACCTTCATTCTGCCGGAATGGCGATACCTACATTAAGTAACCAGGGTAAGCATTCAATTTTAAAAATCCTTGATGTTGTTTTTATTAACCTTCAAAATGAAAAAGGAGTCAAAAATTTTAACCATGTGATCTAACATGTTGTGGTGAATTTAACCTATTTTCTTGTTATAATGATGATAAGAGAATTCTAACTGTAATTAAAATAAACTAAAATTTAAAGTATGTTAAAAGTTTTGAATTTATTTAGACATTTTTGTTTTAACAATGGTGTCTTAATACTTTAATAAAGATTAACACCTGATTATTACCATATTATAAAATGTTTATTCTAAACATTTTTTTTTAAATTTACAATGAGATAATACTTGACCGAAGTTTCAAACATTTAAGTGGAAATAAGGCTGTTGATGGTAATGTGCACTCTCCCAATATAATCTGGCTGTCATATATTGACAGCTGGAATATAGCAACCCTGTTATCGCGGCTAGTCAAACAATTTCAAAAAACCCCACTAGCAACTAAACTATGACATGAGGACCTAATATGTACAGGTGCCCAGTTAAACATCATTAGTGGCTTATGTATGAAACATATCAAGGGTTAGTATTCCCATATTAATTCCAAACCAGTGGTATCACAACAGAACCAAAACTGATTCAATATTGTTGATAGGTCATACAATACAAAATAATGTCGCGGAAAGATTGTCACAGGAATAACCCCTGCCATTTTCCTTGAAATTATTTCTTCTCCATTCGCCTTTTACAACAGGCATATTTATACTTCTGTTTTTTAAAGCATGGGACCTAAAAAAAACTACATCACCATCATCCGTAAATACATGTCAACTATACATAGATCATTACAATATTTTCTATTCCTCTCATTTCAGATAATAAAATGAGACACCAAGCTCCTGTCCAACTACTGGCTGGACAACAAAACATTTACCAAAATATTCATGGCACTGAAGTCCCTAACATTCTAACAAGTAAGTTGCATACTATATTTTGTTAGTATTTCATCTAACTGTAATTTTATGCAAAGAGGTGTCAGGGCAAGCAGAAATTTACCTAATGATAATTATGTCAACCTACCCAATAGTATTAAAAAAGCCTATGTACATAGGTGAACTGTTGTAAATAAAAAACGCATATCACACAATGTCCTATAAAGCAGAGTAATAAATAAATATTTCATATGAGATGTTTGTTTCCAGTAAATAATATGGCTATACAAGAGCCTATGGTTCTAGAACCCATGAGAGTGCAAAGAAACTACCAGGTCATGCCTGCTTATCAAAACCTTAATGCTACTCCAGGTCAGTGGTATGACAGGACTGTGTGCAATTGATAACAATATAATTTTATATGCAAATAGAGTGCTCACCAGTGGACACAGTCATCACTTAATTTATCTTATTCATGTATGTCGATGTACCATATACATATTTTCTTCCACTGTTTATATTCAGGGACGGATGAGACAAAAATTTTAAAAAGTAACCTTGCTTCAGTGGGAAAAGCCTAATTCTTTCCCAGATGTCACTAATTGAATTATTTATAATTCATTTCGGATGTGCTACGCAATGCGCCTTGTGATCGTTTCTATATTGGATGCATTATCGACGAAGGCCATGTTTAGAGATCACTATCCTCCCTCACTTTAGTCTCTGAGTGCTTAAACGGATCTGGGGACGCACGGGTTGGTTAGTGGTTTCGGATAGGTCCAGATCGACGGCATTGTTTGTTTTGTTTTTGCTGCTGGTAGGTGTCCTCCCTCGACCCCCGAACAAGTTCCCGCCTTGTTGTGGCGGTGAGGCTCAGTATGTTTGGCTTGTTACCCACTGTGAAACTAAGAGGAACCTACCCGGCAGGCTCGAGGAATAGGGCCGGTGTGAGCTGGCTGGTCTAGCTGTGCTCAACCTTCTGACCTCGAATGAGTGCCAATGGGCTGCGAGGGCAGACTTACATTGCCCATCGTAGTCTTGGTGAAGTCGTGGAGAAAGAGGAGTGTCGTTATTGCGGTTCAACGCTCGCCTTACCCTCCGAAACCGCTGATACTGCGGCGATGGGATCTCTCTCTATTCTGCGCAACCGAATAACGGCACAGAGCCCAAGTAATTCGGATTTTTTTTTCTCGTGGTTACCATGGCCACTGTGTCACAGATTCGGGGAGATCCATTACCCACGTGACGATAAAACACCGTCAAGAGAGCGTGCTGTATGTCCCGGCGGAAAACAGTGTAAATGTAAAGTGGAAAGATAGTATTTCTTCTCCCGAGATGGGACTGCGCAGTGCAACCGGCGCAGGCAGGGTCACGGAGGCATGCGAAAGCGTTCCCATGGTATCGCCGTAAAGCGTTTCAGGTGCAACATCATGGGGGTTTTAGGCGGTGTCGGGCACAACCTCTCTGCCTCAGCAAGAGCAAATATACGAAGGCATTTCCCTCACGTATAACAAGAAAAGGTAGCCCCAACGTAGTTTCTCTGCCGCCAAATAGTAATATGCAAACTTTATTGTGTTTCGGTTTGAAAACCGTTGCAACTAGTGAAATTACTCGAGTAACGAGACTTAACATCTTGTATCAACACTACGAGATGCATGATAACACGGTACAGTGTTTATCATCCTAACGGGCACCACTTTGCTGCAGGTGATCAAATCGCTAACCATGAAATAAAAAGTTATTTTTTTTTGTATCTTGACGTTGTACAGTTTCTGTGTCTACCAAAAAATTCATCAGTACTTAATTTTATATTTTTTACTAGTTTTGCTAGAATTCAATCACAAAAATTATGTTATATAATATATGTATATTATAGCGCTATATATGTATATATGTATACATAGCGGATATACGTATACGGGTTGAAGCAATTTGAAAGACGGTCGCAGGCGCAGGTTTGATCATCGCCAAGTTCTAGTTTCCAGTAAAGAAAAACATATCGATGAATTCAGTCCTGAATAATTCCTATCTTAATAATGGCAGTATTAAGAGGGTTATTACAAGGATTTGCATACATACATATATATCACGCCTCGTTCCCAGTTGGATAGGCAGAGACCACCTCTCTCCACTTGCTACGATCCTGACACATCTCTCTCGCTTACTCCTCTTTCATGAGTGTCTTCAAAGATTTAATTATTACAAATATGTTAATATTACTGAATTAGTTTATTTTAATTACAATGCTTATTTAATTTCCTTATTGTTTCTCTACAACAACTAAACAATATATTTTTAAACCATTTCAATCTGTTCTTAAGGTGTTCCGTTGTCGTTTCTGAGACAGCAGCAGATGTTTGGAGCATTTAAATCACAGAATAGTAAGTTCATTAGATATATTTCAAAAAAATTATTACACAATGCGACAAAGCGAACTGAAAATTAAGTTTTAGTACCTGCTCATAAGAATGTGCGCATGTTAGGATGATGTAAACCGCACATTGTGCTCGTCCTCCTAAGATCAGAATGTAAAGTGAAATTAGTGTAGTATCGAACCTACTAATTTCACTTGGCACAGTGCTTTTCAAACCAACGTATTAATATTTGCACTATAGTATTTGGGGGCAGAAATATAGGCAATTTTAAAACTCCTTAAAGTTTAAGTCACCGGTAGACGTCTGTAAAAATATCTTCGGGTCTGATTAGCAAGTTACCAGTCTCTTATTTAATTTTTATTCCCAGTAGTCCAATTTGATCAATATTCTCGAGTGTAAGTATTTAGCTTTCAGTAGAGCAAACACGCTTATCTATCTTCGAAGTGATTATAACTTATTGTCATGTAATATGAGGATTAAAGGTTAGTTTAGTTCAACACCATTATTATTTCATTTTACTGTTGCTCATTGCTGAACATACTGCTACCGAAACCAGCACTACCGATCCCATGCCATTGCATCCAATGATTCTTTGTCATCTTCACTAGGTCATCGATCCACCGCGCAGGTGGTCGTAGTTTAGATATGGAAAAAAACTGGTATGGTCTTTTATCTAGTATCACGTTTAGAGATGAAGAAACCTTTACATTTTAGCGTATGTGCCGATAAATTCGGCTCCCGTGTACCCAATGCCGATCAAGCTACATCAGTCAATGTTCGTCCAACAACCAGCACATCCCAACTACATGTCAGGCAGTTTTGCTCCGAATGCGACGATGTTTTTAAACACCGCCATGCCGATACCAACTTCGTCACAAGCTTACCCGTCGTCCGATCTTCTTGTTGAAAACCGTCAAAAAGGTAATAAATAATAAAGTAGGTATGTGAAACTGTGTACCGATGGCTGATCCTTTTTGCCAAAGATCGTCCAAGAAATTAGCCCTGCAGCGCATATTTCTGCTCTTAAACAGTCCATTGTAATCATTACTGTGTTCCAGTTTAGGAGGCGTTGTATCTGAGACAGTCGAGATACCGCTATAGCGCCTATTTCAGCCACCAAGCAGTGTGCATACTTTTTCATGGTTTCAAAGACTCTGGCCAGCGAAATAACCTTTACACAAAACGTGTATTCTGGGCGAAGACAGAACTATGCGAAATTTTTAAGTACTGTCATTCTATTGACGGTACTCTCTGCACTTTATAAAGGGTTTCAAGATATTCTGAAAGCTGAATATAACATTCCAGACCAGTCTCCTCGTATGACACGAGGAGACTGGTCCTTCGTACTGCATTTGTAGAAATATAGCTTTTTCTAGCATGCTTGATGATCTCAGGTTGATTGATATATTTTTGTTGTCTATCCCTCAAAACGGGCTCAAAATAAATTAATTATTGTATTTTACAAGATGAAAATGAGTTTGTAAAATCATTACCATCAAAAACTTCACAACATATAGTGTAGGTATCAATCCTACTGGTATAGAACCTACGTCTACTAGAGAAGTAGTGTTCCACTTTGCTAAAGAGACAATTACATCTTTATTATTAGTCAAATGATTATCTTCAGAGATCCACAAAGGTTCGTCACCACCTGATATGTGTCTGCTGGGACAGAAGCGTCTCAGCGCATTCAAACGTCTAGGACCTCTCACTCAGGCTAAGAAGCCAAAACTGACGATTAATCTCTGTTTTGACAAGGCAGCGCCTGTCAGGTAAGTTTTAAATATTTAATTATTGGTTTACCAGTGGACACTAGGTGGACCGACGATCTGGTGAGAATCGTGGGAACCCACGGCGATGAATGCGAGCAACGCGTAACCGATCTTTGAGAGAGGCATATGTCCAACAGTGGATGTCTATTGGCTGATGATGGTGATTGACCCCACAGTGGTGAACAAATGTTCTTGAATATTTCATTATTAAAAAAGGGTTTGACTCCCAAGTGTAAGAACATTGAGTTTACGATTCTTACCTGCAACTATATTACACAAGTTAAGATCATCACACAGCACTAAATTGTGTAATTGTTTTTAAACAAAGTTTTCAATTTCATTACTTCAGTAATTTCACTAGCTGGTTAGTTATAAGGGTAGATGAAGACCGAAGAAAGTGTGGATGGATTGTGTGAAAGATGAAAAGTGTGAGAAGAGTGTGAAATCAGATGTGACGGCTGATAGAGGGATATGGAAGAGAAGTACATACTGTGCCGACCCCAAATATCTGGAAAAAGGGCAGAAGAAAGACTAAATTCACTAGCTACTGCGTTCTTACACTATTGCTTGGCGACAGATACTAACGCTGCGATAGTACGTAGAGTCTCTCTTACACCAATGAAAAAAAACATGAGCTTGAAACGAATACTACCCTTACAGGGAAGTGGTGGGTGAAATTCGGGACAACGTAGCTACAGAGCTATTCGTACCGGTTCACGAAAAGAAGGATATCGTTAATAGTGCTGACGAAATTGTAAAGAAGTATCTGATATACTGGCCCTGGAAGAACTACGTGCACGTTAAAAGGAGTGTCGGCGCGAGATCTTCTAAGGTTGTCATCATCATTATCACAATGATCACCTGCGAGTAAAAGTCCACTGCTGGTTATAAGCGTCGCTCGAAAAACTGCAAACCGATCGTTCCTGTGCAACCCACATCCATTATCATCATGATCAAAAGTTGATCCGAGCTCACTGCAGAGTTCAGGCCTCATGAAAATCTTCTGCTATTTATCTTGTGCTGCCTATTTTCTTTATTTTATAAAAAAATTATATACTGCCGCCCACACCGAAGCCATAACATTATAATAATACAATTCTCGTAAGTTTCTATTGCCGACAACCGTCTAAAGTACCACAGCGGTTATGTCTACCCCTAATAAGTATGCAAATGTTTCCATGTTTCTGAAGATAACACATTTTAGAAACTTTACCATCTGTGATAATATACATTAAATCATTAAAATTATTTTAACCTTCTTGTCAGAGTGCTATGATGATGGAACAGGAGCAGATGGAGGAGTTATATAAGAATGATAACGCGTTTATACAAGTTACGGTAAGATTTCATAGCAATATTTTCATTGTCTAGAAAAGAGAAAACTAAATTCCTATGTAATAAATAAATGCTAGCAATGCTAATAAAACTTTCTTTTTTAAGGTGAAAGGTTATCCAAAGACATGGAGTAAGGAGGATGTATTAGACACTTTAGTAGAAAACCTGCAAGGAAAGAGCTTTATTCCTTGTTTTATAGAGGTAAATAAGCTTCAGTTTACAAAGGAAAATATTTGATAATTTTAATATAAAAATTTTGATGGAAACTGATAAACTTTGATTAATTTAATGGTGTAAGGTCTTCATTGACGGGGACCAGTAGATACTAACAAATCCCTATTTCCACCGCCAAATAGTATATGCGCGAACTTGTATTGAGGCTTATCATCATCATTATTATTAGCCAACAGACTCCCACTGCTGGACATAGGCCTCCTCCAAAGAACTCGACATCGTTGTTAGAACTCATTGAGGAGAATCGGTCCGTAACCCAGCACGTTGGCAAAATGGTTTTCGTTGGTGATCAGAGCCTCCTCTGTTATTCAACAGGGTGCACCGCGTGCAGGTGAGGTTGACTTGGGCTCCGTAAGATGTTGGGCGGATTTCATCAAAGCGACGACCTCAACGTCGTGTATACCATCCTAAATAGCGCCACATTGTTATGAATGCCATTTATCATCAGGTGAAGGTCCTAACAAAAAAAAAAAACTGATTCGTGTGTATATTAAATATTTCAGTTTTCGCCACACGAATGCAAGTTCCTTGTACTAAAGTGTCGAACGGCGCTGTTGGCGATACATAAACTAGGTTTCCGCATGCACAAAGATGGTGTGATGTTGAACATAACTATATCAAACATCGATTTGACGCTAAAACATATCGACTTCCTGCCAAAGTTAATTCTGCGCAAGCGAGTACTGATGGGACTCGATAGCAAGACAAAGTTGAGTTTGAAAGCTTTTACTTTGCAGCCGGGTGAGTCCGTTAACTTACTTGTTGATTTTTTGAAGTTGACGTTTGCTGCAAAAGAAGAGTTTTATGAATTTTATGTATTAAGGTCTGGTCATTGAACAAAATGGACATAAAAAAAAATGTTTAGACAATATTGAGAAGTAAATTTAATATAAATAGTACTAGTCATTGGTGTTAGGTTTTATTGGACAACTGTAGATACATTTCTGTTTCCGGAAGTTAGATCTAGGTAGGTACTACAACAACTAATGAAAATATTAAAAAGGCCTTACATCTTATATTTTAAACCAATGATATGATTCAGTGATTATCATCCTTACTAGAGACATATTGTTGTGAAGTTTATTACCTAAAATTCCTCTTCGTCTTGCCATAACAATATAACATGGCCACATTATGTTACCCTAGTTGTAAAGGTAAATCTTTTAGTTTTCCATATTCACTCGCATCACAACTTTGTACTGATTGTCAATACAAGTGATATTGACTAAGAAAAACTAAACTGGCTAAGTAAGGCATTAGGTCTGATATTTTTAACTCAGTTTTAGCTGATTACCATGAGTAAATAAATGTAATATATCCTACTTCAACAGATATAAGCCACTTCTTATATTTCCCTCTAAACTGTGTTAACCACCAAATGGATTTGGTAGCGTTGGATTGCTATTTCGATATGAAGAATTTGGTGGAAATAGATCTTTCTAACAATAGACTAGCGTAAGTAATGATTCTATTATTCATATTCCGTTTTTGTCGAGTATATTTTTAAGTATTTCTTTTATTATAATCAAGTAGTAAAAGCAAATAAATTCAACTGGAAATATGTCAGATGTTGAGTAATCAAGCAAGACTTTCACCTGATGGTAATTGATACTCTTATCCATAATAATGTGACTATAGTTAAGATATTATATGCTCGTCGCGTTGAGATGCAATTTATTAAGTTTTATTAGCCATATTGATTTCACTATCATCATCATCAGCCAATAGACGTCCACTGCTGAACATAGGCCTATCTAACTATAGCTCTTTTCAAACTGGAACACAGTACAGAGTTTTCTCCATACTGATTGGGGATAGGAAACCTGCTGCGATGGTATCGATCTAATAACACAGATCTGCCAATAGTGAATAAAACTATGACACCACCGCAGTGTTGGTTCATCCGCCAGACAATGTGATGCTTAGAGGCAACAAATATTTTCAGAACACTAGAAGGCTTCAATCTGCAGCAGACTACACCACATCTACGCAATCTGGATGTTTCAAATAACTACATAGAAAAAATTACCGTTTTAATTAACTGCCGGAATCTTCCAATAATATCGCTGAAACTCGAAGGCAATCCCCTGTGCACAGACTACAGGGATCCCGATTACTATATTAAAGTTTTGAAAATGATATTTCCTATGTTAAAGGAACTTGTGAGTTTTTAATTAGTCTTATAAAAATTAACAGCTCTCTGAAATCACGGCCATTTATTCACCAAGCTGGCTTCCTCACAATGTTTTCATTCTCCAGAAATTATATCTCAGCAGAGATCAATCTTATTAACAGACCTATAAGTTTTTTAGTTTATACTCTTTCCTCTGATATCAGAGATCTTATTTTCTTTGTTCTTTATTCTATAAAGAATATACATATCTGTATGTTGTTGTTACTATCTACTTGTTACTATATACTTGTTGTATACTATAAAGTTGAACAAAAAAATTTCGGGCCTACCAGGACTCCATTATTCTAATTATTGATTAAAATGCATTGGTAATAACAATTTAATTTACGTAATTAAAAAAACTGATGACTGAGCTAGTTAAATAAAGAGATCTGCTTTGTATTACTACTTTTTAAATTTTAGGATGGTGTCTCCATAACTCTCAAAGGCGATATCCCGTTAGTGAGAAAGAATTTCTGCTTATCCGACGCAGATGTGGTGGTAGAAAAGTTTCTAGAAACATTCTTCCCGATCATAGACAATCCGCCGCACGAGAGAGATGCAATTGAACAAATGTACGACGATAACGCCATTTTAACTATAACACACCAACCTAAACTAAGTAAGTGGACAATGGTTTAGACATGAGTTGAGGCTACCAATTTTATTTTCTGAGATCCAACCGATTATTTATCATCATCATCATCAGCCGATAGACGTCCACTGCTGGACGTAGGCCTCCCCCAAAGATATCCACATACAGCCAGTATGGCTTCCGGTACCGCTAGGCACTAGGGGCTGTCGTATGTGGGGGTTCTCATGAGGGGGATTCGGGCCGTTTCCCCGGTTGGTGGGAGTCAGATCCACTTTTGTAGATTAGCAGGGTTCACCACGAGCAGGTGAGGTTGGCTTGGGTCCTGTGAGTTGTTGTGCGGGACCCCTTACGCCCCCGATTATTATTGCAAGATTTTAAAATAATGAGTGCATTAAAAGTTAATACAGAAAGTCTTTAACATATTTCTCAGCAGGTTTGACTTCCGTGTATAGAGAATTCCGAAGCTTATTCCCACCGAATCATTATCAAGGGACAAACGAGAAGAAGTACATCAAATCACCACAAAATATTATAAAGCTATTGAGAAAATGGCCAGACTTGCTCCACGACCCTGCCACCTTCACAGTGGATGTTATGTGGCACAGTGTATGTTTTTTTCTGTAATTAGTAGTCCAAGCTTTGTTAATTATTTTAAGACTTTGAAGCTTCGTAATGGTGGGAAAGTAATGAATATAAAATGAACCCTATTTAACCAACCAGTGACAACTGACAAATTAAAGAAAAATTTATTAACACTCTAAATGATATAAACATAATCTTAAATGTTTTATCATCATCATTATCATTATCAGCCAATAGACGTCCACTGCTGGACAGATCTCCCTCAAAGATCTCCACATCGTTCGATAGTGCGCTGCCCGCATCCAGAATCAGATTGTTATAATAATTAATTTTTTAATCTAATAATTATATATGACAAGTAATCTAAGACGAATAAAAAATGAACAGCTCTATCAATGTTCTCTCTATAGGACATGAAGTCACCACACGGCGCCAACATGGTCAGATAGCACATATCCACGAAAACTGTTGTTCTTGGAATATGGCTGTTTTTAAGAATGATTTCCTTAACTGGAAGTCCAAGCACATTTAGAACCAAACCCACGCCTCTTCGAGACATATAGTGCGTACGACCGCCATAGAAATTAATCTACTATCACGGCTTCTAATATGCTAAGCAAAAACAAATTCATAATTCTCATTGAGACTATCACCTTTTTTTTACCGTGCTTAAGATGAACATGCAATCTTGTCTCTTGGGCCGTTTAATCTACGCGTTACAGCGACCTCCCCACACCATAAAAGATATGTCTTTATTGCTACTGTTATGATTTACCAGGATTCAACAACCCTACTGCGTGTAGGGGGCGTAGTGAAGATAACATCGAAGACATTGGCCATCGACGAACACATCCTCGCCTTCAGCAGGACGATACTTCTGCACACTACTAACGGCTTCGAATATAAAATAAGGAACGAAATGCTTTATTGGGACTTACCGACTGAGGACTTCACGAAAAACGCCTTCAGGATAACGGTAAGTCTATTCAAATACGTGTTCCTGCTTTTTTTGAGCGATAGGTTTTTTTATGAATGCTTTAAGGTTTTTATTGACCTCAATTTCACGAGGTTCTTAATGACATGAGGTATTGGAGAGTAAGGTGCTCGCCCAAAACACTCTGGTTGTCACGGTGACAGATTTAAAATATGTGAGTGGTAACAAGCCATGCAGGTTCGAAAAACCCTCACCACCGACCGCACTCCACATGTGACTCCGGATTCTAGGAGATCTCCGTGTTATCGAGGCAGGCCTTTACGAAGGCTGTTAGGCATACGTCAGCCCTAGTGTTATTTATTCTATAATAGTAGTAACTGATAATAATTACTTATAAGCTAGTTTTGCAATAAATCTAAACAAACACTTCGCTCATTCACTGCTAGGATGATATAGTTACCAATTAAGTCATCTTAGACTCTGTTCAGGTTTTTTTTATTCGACTTAATCACAAGACATGTTAACCGTTCAACTAATCTTAAGTAACCCGTCCGTCCAGTACAAAGTGGCGCTAGTGAGGATCATATATGCTGCACCTCATTCTGCTTGTCGCCTTAGGACGTAACATGTTGTATTGTTTTCATGTTCATTGTGTACCCCAACACAGACGGAACACAATTACATTTCTCTCATTTTATTTTACGACAGAAATAGAGGATGCGACAGTCCTGGACTATCCCGGGAAATAGACCTGACCAGATTTAGAGATTTTTTGGCTTGTTTATATTATTCTTATTGTCTGTTTTGGCACACTCTATTACAAAGAGAACTAAATTGTTGATTAAGCCGTGATACCTCATTATGTCAGGCGGTCGAAAGCGGTGTTCATCTCCAGACGTGCGGGTTCGATCTCTGCTGAGCTCTTGCTTCCGGTAAAAAAATTTGTAATAAAACCATCATCTTCCAAGAATAAAACTTCTGTTGTATAATGTAACATCCACGAATCCACATTTAGCTAACGTGATGAATCAATAACCTTCCATCCTCTCCTTGTGGGAACTCACAAGTGAAAACTAGTAAGAGGGTTTATTAAGTTGTTATTTACGTAACATTCTCTAAGTTGTATATAACAAAAACTATACTCATTATTTCATTTGACGCATGCAAAAGACCGGGATTAATGTAAGTATTGATGCAAAACATATTTTACTTCATCATCATCATTATCAGCTTACAGACGACATTTACCGATTTAATTAAATCATATATGTATATTATTTAAGATCTAGCACCGGTATTGTTGTTACACAATTAATTTATTACAGAGGTAAAAATTTTTTTTATTAGATGTACAATACTTTAATACAATCCCATCTGATGTTTAAGTGGTGACTCGATCTGCTATAGTACGTATCAATGCTATGAGTCCGATATGTTATGTAAATATGTTAACGTATGAAAAGATAGATAGTCTCGTTGTTATGATGCAGTGGTGTTGATGAGAAAACTAGAGAAACTGCTGTGACTTCGAGCATCCTATCAGACATTCGAGGTCATTTATTCACCACTTTAGCCAAGTGTAGGTGGATGGACAGCAATGTTACCTTGATACATCCACACATACAATACCTTATTTAGTTGATTTTTTAAGAAATTAAGGTGTACTATTACCACCAAAAAAAGCAACATTGTGCCAATCCACAAGTTAAACCCACCACAGGTTTTGGCATAAAACTTAAAGTTCCCCAACGTAAACAACGTCTAAAGTATATGCTATAATTTTATGGATTGAATCATATTTATCATCAGCCTATAGATGTCCACCGATGAATAGATTTTTTTAAAGTTTAGCTCATATTCCAAACAAAAAAATGCAGCTCAGTTCAATTTTTATTTGCTATCATTCACATGGTATTAAGTGACAACGATGCCTGATGTACATAGTGAAGTGTGCTCGCTCAGAATACTCTGGCTCTGTGTTGAGAGCTGGAACATAGCAACCCTGTTACAGCGACAAATACACTGGCTTAAGCTACATATACATATCTTACTCTTCGTCACTTTACTGCTAAGGATTATGACCGCGCACAAGCAGTCTCCGTTGAGAACGGTCATATATAGAGAGGGCCGCAAGATGTGTACTGCCAGCCACAGCTTTTCTAATGGTTTCCATGTGGTAGGTTCCTTCAGCAAGTTTGCCTTCTAATCTCCACAAAATCACTTGCCTCTCCAGACAGCCCTTTGAAAAAAGCATGATTTGCCCAAATAAGTTGACGGCTCTTTATTATTACATTGAGGATAGTCTAGTGGTTATTTTAAGTACTTTTAGGATGAATTAATTTTTTGTTTTGACTTTCCAAGATATATAGAGAAGCCTTCACCACCGCCACATTTTAAGGGCAAAGAAAAACATATATAAACTCTAAACTCATGACTTGTTGCGCTGTCGATGAATAATAATATTAGAATCATATCAGCTTATGGTTATGTATTTGATAATACAATGACCAACTTGCGGAAAAGATAATAAATAATGTGCAATGGTTTCTTACATATAATGTAATACTATTGTAATTTGTCTTGGTCTCATATTATTCCGTGTAGGAATAAAAATATATTTCAATAGTTACCGCGATATTAGACAAATCATCTAATTTGTAATAACCTTAATTAACTTCAAAAAATAAACTCAGATACAGAACTTTAATGATACATCATTACTTGTTAAAAGGATATGTCGCGACTGTTAAATGAAATCGAAGGAACCCTCAACCCAAACAACTGGAAATAATGCCCTTATTATGAATTTAATTTATAGTCCAATAGAAATAACTTTTTCTCTTGTGTACTATAGAATGCACTTACCTATTGTTATTACCTTTAATTGAATGATAGCTTTTTTCTTGTGCAGAGCGTTTCCTTTGTTTTTTTTTTTATCTACATTACGCCAACAATTTACCCCAATTTCACATGATAAATTACATGACCATACATGATAGTGTGCTCATATAGATTACTCTGGCTGTAATATAATTAATGGGAACACAGCAGTGTTGTTAATGCGTCGCATTTCCAATAGTGGTGTTGGTGGCGGTAGTTAGCAAATAGAATAACCCTAACTACCACCAACCAAAATTAACAGCATAAGGCCTTGGTGTCGAACCAAAGAATTCTGTGTTAGTATGCAAGAGATTAGGTATAACAGTAACAGTTCCATACCATTATTTAAGTATCATTCGAATTCTTCAATCCTTAATATAAATATCATACAAGTAGGAAGTACACTTCACCAGCCTGGAACGCGTCTTGACGGAGTCAAAACCATTATTCATCAATGAAATCATCTCTAGTGAAAAATTGTACAAATTAATATTATGTTGCTGAGAATGTAAACGCAAATTTGTATGTCAAAATAAATGTATTTATTACTTACATTAATAGATTAGAAGTGCAGAAACTAAATTGACTCTAATACATTAACTACTTCATAACCCGCACTTTACACATGCAAAAGTATTAAAAAGATTTTATCATTCGGTATACCATTGACGAGGTGATGCTTTCACGCAAGGAACAATTCTCTCTAACAATAACATAAGATAATTCAGAATATTCTCAAACAATATAATGTTTACACATTGTATGACAATTTGTTGATGTTGATGCCGATAAGGAATGTGATGTAAAATAAAAGTAGTAAATTGAAATCCTCTATAGAACAGATCTAATGACAAATTAGTATTAGCTTAAGTGAACACTTGGCACTATTATTTCAAATTACATATGCTTAAAATATAAGATTTAATATAAATATAAATGAACTACGGAGTCTGTATTGTATTATCCATCTATTAAATGATTCTCACACAGTGTCCATTGATTCTTCATTTGTGGGTTCTGTCTCCATTTCCATTTCTTTCTCATCAATTCCTGAATACTTCAGTCTCAATTTTTCATAATGTATTTGCTCTTTTGCCGAGACTGATGGTTTGCATTTAGCTAAGGCTGCTCGGAAATCTTCAAATGTTACGAAAATATCACCCTCTAAGGTATCATTGGAGATGTGGCTTGTTAAAGTGTTGGTGGCAGCTGCACGGACGAGACCAGAAAGATCTGCCCCTGTGTACCCATCTGTTAACTCTGCTATGACTTGCAAATCCACATCAGGCGCTATCTGTGGCCTTGTTCCTTCTCTAGTCAACTTACGTAATATGTCGTGCCTGTCTTCTCTAGCTGGCATACCAACATACATGACTCGATCTAAACGCCCTGGACGCAACACAGCGGGATCTATAATGTCTGGTCTATTAGATGCAGCTAAAACAAACACACCTTCACGACTTTCAATACCATCCATCTCTGTCAGCAACTGGTTTACAACTCTTGCTGCACCATTGTTGTCTTGTGAAGTACGTCTTGGGCATAACGCGTCAAATTCATCAAAAAATATTACACAAGGAGCTGAATTTCTGGCACGCCTAAAACACGTCCTGACAGCTCTCTCGCTCTCTCCAACATACATGTTTAACAACTCTGGACCTTTAACAGATATAAAATTGACCCCTGCTTCATTAGCGACAGCTTTAGCTAATAGAGTTTTACCACATCCTGGTGGTCCACAAAGTAAAACACCACTAGGTGCAGATAGGCCTAGCTTTTTCAATTGTTCAGGATATTTAACTGGTGCTAAAACAGCAAGTTGTAAATCTTTGCGTACCTGGTTTAAGGATCCCACATCATCCCATGTTACATCTGGAACTGTGACTATACCTTCGCGCACTGCACAAGGTTTTGTGGTTTTCAATGCTTTTGTAAAATCTTCTTGCCTAATGGACAGCCCTGACAATTGCTCAGGTGTGTAAGGTAAACTATCTTCAAGTAAACTTAAAACATCATCTAGTGGACTGTTAGGAATATTTTTTTCTATATCGTCTTCATGGTTCTGTTCATTTTCAACAACAGGTTCCTCTTGGATGGGATTTTCTTGTTGAAGTGTATCAGTCTCTTCTTTTTGTTCAGTATCTGCTTCTGTACTTTCACTAGTTTCTTCTGCATGGGGTGCAACTGGATCTTCACTATCGTTTTCTCCATTTGGAATATTATTCACCTCATTATTTGACTCATGACTTTCATTTGAAATAATAGGTTGTACTTTATTTGCATTATTGCGGATTTCTGAGAAAATTCTTTTAACTGCATTTGTACTAGCTTTATTTACTAGAGCCTGTAAATCAGCACCAACAAATCCAGGGGTTATTTGGGCAAGAACACCCATGTCTACATCAGGATCCAAAACTAACTTTTTGCATAGAATTTCTAGAATTTCTTTTCTTGCCTTTAATGTCGGGATACCTATAGTTATTTCTTGCTCAAGGCGACCTGCTCTTCTTAAAGCAGGATCTAAAGCATCAGGATTGTTAGTAGCAGCTAATATGAGGACCGAAGCATTATTTTCACTGAGACTATCCAAACTTGCCAGTAATTGAGCTACCATCCGCTTTTCCATATCTTTCTGTGCATGAATACGATTACCACAGACGGCATCTAATTCATCAATAAATAAAACACATGGAGCAACGGACACAGCTCTCTCAAATAATTCTCGTATCCGTTCTTCAGATTCACCAGACATACCACCGACCAACTCTGTACCAGAAACTGCAACAAGGGGTAACTGAAGTTTACCTGCAATGGCATGTGCTAATAGTGTTTTCCCTGTTCCTGGTGGCCCATGCAAAAGAGCACCTCTGGGAGCCTTAATTCCCAACTCTTTATACACTTCCGGATGTTTCATATGCAGTATTAAGTCACAAATTTGCGTTATCATATCTGATAATCCACCTATGTCTTCAAAATTAACCTTAACATGTTTAGCCTCGCCTATTTCGAATTTTTTTTTAGTGACGAGATTTTTATTTGTATCATTTTTTCGTTTTCTTTCCAATGTATTGTGAGTAACAACTGTTTGTTTAGTGGCGTTTTCAACAGCTGTACTCTTAGTATTTCGCGATGGTATATGTGGCGTTATCGTAATTTGATCACTAATCTTTGGCAATTTCGGCGCAGCGCTGCCATCTTCATCGCTACTCAGTATATCTATAGGCTCGCCCGACTTATCCGTTGCTCTGCGGGAGGCCGCCGGACGTTTTTTGTCTTGCATTTTATACATCGCTAATAAACGATCGTTGAGTTCACTGTTGTTTTCATCTAATAATTCTATATCGGATTCTTCCTCTGAGCCTTCGGATGTTGTTGCGCCGTCCAATCCGTAGCTCTGTAAAACCACCTTGTAAGCACTTTCGACCATCTGACAGAACGCGTTGTCGCTTCTATTGCTGTATTCACGGTATCGGTCTTTTAGAGAACGCGCCATTTGGCTGACATCGACGAACGTTTTATCCACATTTTCTGCTAAATAATTCTTCACGCGAGATACAATTATCGGATCGTTGAATGTCTTCTGTCGTGTCTGATGTTTCTTCATATTTATTCCGTAAATTAATGTTATATTCTAAATAATTTCGTACCGTCTTCGTCGTAACTTACTATGTTTGACAGCGGCGTCGCCGAATCAATGGAATAGTTGCCACATAGAAAAATGCGTGGAAAAAGGTTACGAACGGTACTGAAGGTTTCTTATTATTCACTATACTCATTTTAATGGTAAATATCTATCATTTCAGGTACCTAAGAAGATATTAAATATTGCTTTAGAAACTCCTCCCGACAAAATAACGAAAGAAAATTTAATTCAGATTTTCATGATTCTTACAGAATTAGAAAAGACACCAAGTAAACGGTAAATCAATAACATTCTTGTTTATTGCACTATTTAAACGCTATTTAAATTTTTGTTCATGTACTTTTAGGTGCTTGGAGAAGAAAGAATGGAATCTTAAAGATGCTTTGAGTTTCTTTACAAAGCTAGTAAAGTTGAATCACATTGATATTTTATACGATGTTATACCAACAGAGCCGAAGAACGAATTGTATATATAATAATTAATTACAAATAATAAAGTTTCAATATGTAAAAAGTGTTATACAATTATTTTTTTAATTTATTTTTCGTTTCAATTATCGATCAGTACAACAAAAAATAATATAGTTAACATTGCAAATTCACGAAGGTTTTTCAACAATGCTATGGTTAGAATCAGTCATCGAGACCCTTAACTGACGCAGAGCATACACTATATAGAATATCATCATGTAACAATCTATAGGAGACAAGAGCTAGGTAAGCGTAATACACTACGTTTTAAGATAATAGGTTCGAAGAAAATACAATTTTAACTTGTACTAAATGTTTTGATGGGTTAGTGTCTTTTTTACTGTAGAGGGTAGTTGGTTTATAAGCCGAGGAATCAAATACTGAGTAGTCCGTTCACCGTATATATTTTTAGTTAGAGTCGTATATAGACGTTCTCTAGCGACAGCCCGCGTGTATACAGGATGGTCAATCTTATTGAGTTAATACGGTTGGAGAATTTCGAAACAATTAATAATAACCTTGTAAATTATGTACTCGTTTATTTTATTCTACAAAATAACCAGATGGGCGAGAGGTTCATCTGTTGGAAGAGCTTTGGGACAGACGTAAAACTCCTTGCACTGTAATTTTCCTAGCTACAATGCTCTTCAGATTGGAACACAGTTGTTTGCATGCTGTTATTTAACGGCAGAAGTAAAATTTGCAATGGCACTTTCGTAGGCGGTTTCCGGCAATAAAGTAATTACGTCTGAATAAAATGGTTATATATATATATATATATATAAATTTTCACAAGTAAAATTTACATGCTCTTATTAACACTTTCTAATATGCAATATTAAGTGAAAATATGTTTTCTATCACTAGAAGAGATAAGCGTGTCTCAGTAGTGAAGGTCGCGCTAAGGTAAACAAAATTAACGACATCGATGGAGCGACTACGCGAAGATCGTCGTTCTATAAGATTATTGATGATTGTAAGAGACGTGTTATATGATTGTAAAATGTTCTGATAAGATGATAGAGATATCCAAATCATACTATTTTTTAACAAACAATATTTTCAATATAAAAAATTATTCAATGATTTTTGAGGTTTTTTTAACTAAAATAAATTGTCAGTTGAGTCACCTTTATTGTATATGTGCACAGGAAAATTCAGTGTAGAAATCTCTGGGACAGTTCTGTACCATTATCTATGTATAACACTAATGGTTGTCTAGTGGAAAAAAATATTTAAAACATACCCATTGTTAATAATAGACAATATAATAAAAACTTTGTACTGTTTCAATTAACTTTATATAGTTATGTAATGAGTTTACAAACTCCTTTACAAATTATTTTATTCATCAAAAACAGGTAGGTAAATTCATCCTATACAATCATTTCCAAATGTCTTGCATATTCAATGGTTTGTTCAGCTAATTCCGCTGATGGCAGTACACCAGCTGCTGCCGCACAGGATTCTTCTGCTGCATTAAAATGGTAACAATTGTCTGGACCAAGAACCCAATTGCGCTAAGACATAAAACATAGTTATTAAAATTATTTTAAATTGTCCATAAATAATATAACATCAATCAAATTTTAAGTGGTATACTTTACTTTTATGGAAAAGGAATAAACCTCAAGAACTTTCATTAAGGATGAAAACAATCAGAAATTGACATCTATAAAGTCACCACATACAGATGACAAATAAGAATCTTCTACCAATTTAATACATTATTATATATGCCATATTGATTTTTTTAGCATAGTTAAAATTAAGGCTTCATAAAATTTATTACTTATAATGGAATAAATTTCAAAATGATAAGCCAATTTGCTTTAATTCAAGTAAGAAATTTAAGTGATGTATATACTTTAAAGAATATCTGTACCTTTTTCCCATATTCAAGTACAGCCATTTGTGATGGCAAATTTAGTCTTCTAGCTGCCTCAGCACAAGGAATACTTAAGTAAGCTTTCTCAATACAAGCAGCAATTTCACCACGAACTGTCTCTAATAAACTGTCCATAAACAATGTGTAACTTTCTGCAGGCACATTACCCTGTACAACAGAATATTAATAATAATGAGGACACGAAAGTAAATCAAAACTTTCTTGATAATTATAAGAAAATTATTGATTTTCCTAAATTTACCTTGGCTAAAAAGATTTTATTGTAGCTTCCCTCCATTAAGTATTGTTCAAGTGCCAATGGGTGTCTGACATATGGATCTGCTCTTATAACATCTACTGGAAGACGTTCAAGCTCTGTGTGAAATTCTGCCACTCGATTTTGAGCAAGTAAAAATAATAAATTTAAACCAAGAAGTTGGTACATAAACGCTGATTCTGGCAAATGGTCTCTGTAAAAAAATTATATGTATAATAGATTTTACAACATCAGATTTATCACAACAAAAATTTTTACTCACAATTTCTTTATGTGTTACATTTATCATCTGAACACAAAATGAATATAATCATACAAGTGTTAAATTTATTTTAATGTCTTCTATATACAACCCTTGCTATATTTTCATAAATATTAAGTTTATTAGATAAATTATTTTAATGGGGATTACAATAAACTTTATGTTATTTCTACTTCTTTCTAGTGATGTGTATAATGCGCTGTTGTATAAGAAATATATAATAAACAATACTTACTTGTAATCAAAATAGTAACATTTCAACTGTGACATGTATCTTTCAAAGGCTTTTACATCTTTGCTCGCTACAGCCCATTGAGCACCTATTTCTAATACATCTCTAGCTAAAATTAATTCCTTTTGATTAGCAGCAGCATTGTTACTCGGAAGAAAACTCAATTGTGTTAATGCCACCTGTTAATTTTTTTTTTATTAATAGATATTGCTCAAAATTCTATTTCACATAATAAAAAGGATCTAGGTATAAATCAACAAAGATTAAAACAATCAACAGCAATAAGTTATAGTAAATTACATAAACAAAACTAATTAATCTCTAAGTTGTAAATTAATTATAACAACAAAAAATTATAATTACAGTTTTCAAGGAATAATAAGTTTTGTTATATTAATGGAATTGTCTTTTATGACAAGTCATCTTACCTTTATTTTGTTTAACAGTTCACCACATTTATCAAGTTTGCGTGGTTTCTTAGCCCACTCCGTTTTAAGATTTTGATACAAAGAGGCCACATCTTTTATAGAAGCCATCTGGGAAATATTAAGTTTAATTACAAATCAACGTTCAATTACAACCTCGTCTTTATTATTTGACTTGTAACTTTAGCTCGTCTTATTTTCTCTATGTTGCCAAGCTTTTGAGTCAGCATTTCCCTTTCCCCATATAAGTCCCTACTTTATTTAGAACGAAACACTAAAAGAATACGCACACATTTTTCTAAAAATATTTTAATAAAATAAAACATATAGATATTGCAGAATAAACTAAAAAGATATATGAAATAGTACTATTAATTAAAAACTCAAAAAAAAAATTATTTAATAATTTTGTAAAATTTTATCTTTGGTTAAAGTCCATTTATTTCGCAACCGCCTGTCTTATGTTAAATTACCATTAATTATATTTTTTAACGGACTTTAATTGAAAATTATTGCAAAACAGGAAATTTCCTTTGGTTGATAATACAGTTTTCTCAATATTGGTATTCTTTATGATTTTATTAGTTTTGGGTGATAATAAATAAACCTTAAAATTCATGGGTTTTCTATAAGAATATTCTTGATATTCTTAACCTGGCCTTTATCCCCATACCGATTAATTTTTCCAAAAAATTGTGTAGGCTATTCTGTCCACAAGTACATTAAAAATAAATACTGTTAGTTTTTTTATTCCTATAAAGTTTACTATTGATAAATAAATATCATAACATAACTATTAAGTTAAAATACTATGGTCTAGATTGAAGAGAAAACATTTATCTTGAAGAACGAGTATAACGTGCTGTAAAATATATTATTCGAACTATAGCCACATTATTATAGGTAGGCGTATCAATTTTCATCACCTGAATATCCTGCTTGTCGCATCGCAAAACATATATTTTTTTTTAAATTAAACTGATGCACCAATTTAGGAATTGTGAACCAATTTTCTCTATTATGATTAGAAAAATTTTTTTAATACTTTATTATCCATTTCTTCGTACCATCAACAGCTGATAGACGTTCTGGACATAGGATTCAGGACGACTGCTGGACATAGGATTCTCCCAAATATCTCAACATCGATCGGTTCCATCATCCATTTCTTCAGTATTCTATATTTATATAAACAATAATTTAGTAAAGATTGTTTTATTCTAAGTTTAACTGAACAATTTAAGAGTTTTGGTCAAAGATATGAACTTACAAAAAACTAATGTTGACTTTCTATTTAAGTAATAACTTTTTAAACTAATGATTAATTACACACCTGATCTCATTAAGAAAAAAGACAAAGAAGTATCATGTATCAAGAATTTAAAGTGTGATGTAATATATATTTAATTGAAGTATCATACTTTTATACAAACTAGCGATAAGCTCATAACCGACTTATATCCTTATAATGTCTCCTTTTTTCTTTTTATTTATTAGGCGAAGTGATGTGGAAGCTATAGTAATGTAAGATATATATAAACTCATAAACTGAGAATACATAAGGTTTTAAATCTCGTAATCAAAGCAATTTCACTAGCTACAGTGTTTATCAAATCCTAACTCAGCTATGTTTGGATATTAATGTTTGATGACACAATGGCTATAAAGTCGCGATACATTTTCACCTTCGTCCGTTTCCGACAGCAAAGACGACCTACAACCAGTAATTACCATGAAGAGTTTTTTTTTTGTTATTATTTTAACGACTTCGCGTTAAAGCTTCTGTTAGAAAAATTAAGACATTAAATAACGGAACGGACTGAGAAAAAAATTGACATGTATGTGTCAAATTTTTCACAACGATCGGGGTTTGAGTTTACAGCCGTATTAACGTTACTTTAATAATGAAACATTTGGTATTAAAAAGTAAAGGCTTTGTTGATTACAATAAGACATTTTGTGAATAGTAATATAAATTATGGTTTAAAAATGTCTTCACCTTCACCAATAGTCTGCCGTGAAATATTCGATGAAAATAGTCAACCGTCGGCCGACGGTTTGTATTGTTTATTTTTTTATGTATTTTATGGTGAACCATTAAAAAACGACTGCTGCCGTTAAATAAATAATTTCTTCATTTTTTAATTTACAAAATTATATTAATAATTCAAACTTATATCAAAATCGTAAGGTTCTTTGATACTTACCTTTTAATTTTTTTTATATTTATAAATCATAAACTATTAATATCACAAATCATTGCATTCTATTAATAAGACAAACATAATAAAGCGTAAATAAAAGTGTTAAGTATCTATTATTTTTTGGCCAAAACCATTAAGTAACCATTATCTATACATTTTTACAGAAATATCTGAATATGCACAGCAACTGGGTATTGATCCTGAAAGCGAGAGTCATCTTTTGCCTCTAGCAAGGGAAGGTCTTATGCAGGCACTCCCACCTCCTTGGAAGGCATAGTAAGTAAAGTCTATGATGATATAATTGTAAATTAATAAATATTAAACAAGACTATATTTTAATGTATTCCCAATTGTAACACAGGGTAGTATTTTCAATGCTTATTTCGTTAATAAAATTTCAATTATCTGTTAAAAATATATTATTTTGATTATTTTGTTCCCTCTATTTTTTAAATATTTTAAAAAGGCAGTTATTTGTGAAAAAGAGTTGTTTAAAATAAAAATGGAGTTTGTTTTTATATAATAGTTATAACTTCAATAAAAAAATTAAAAGTGTAAGGAAATGTGATAAACACTAGAGCAGAAGCGAGTGTCTAAAGATAACACTATTAGATATAACCTAAATCTACACATTTAATTTTGTATCAACTAAAAGGATAAAATGAAATATTGAATATTGACTACTGCTGTATCTTTTTTAACATGTAATGTGATTTTATTGGTTAGATTAAATAAATTATAACTTATTATTAGTGTATTATCAATGTTTTTTACAATGTATTTGTTTACAAAATATGTCTGGAACAGAATTTGTTATATATAGAATTTTAATGAAGTTCATAAATTAGTATCAAGTGTTGTAATCTACTGTATTCCCTAAAAGTAGTATGATATAAATATTTGTACAGTAACCACATAAATTTTGTTATTTATTACACTGGAAAGTAAAATATCCCTAAATATGACATATATTTATAATACCTTAAAGAAAGCCTACTACTCATCAAATTGCAAAGTGTGATTCAGGATTTGAACCAGATTGTTTTGTTGCTTCTGCAAAAGCAATCAAACTTTTCATATTATATGAAATGTGAACATGAAATTCATTATATTGGGTATTATCCACTTTTTACATGCTAGTTTTGATGAAAAATTGCAAACACATTACTACTACAATGAAGAGACAAAGAAGACCCAGTGGGAGCATCCCCTTGACAATGTCTATAGAGAACTAGTAAAGAAAGCAAGGGATGTCTCTATGCATGATGACACTTGTGCCTCTGTGCAGGTATGTCTACTGATCCCAATTTTATTTTCTATTCATTAAAATCGACAAACGTATAATCTTAGATGGAAACTGACATATTTGATGAATGATAGTAGAAATGATGCACCTGCAAAGTAATCTTTGGCCAGTTTGGTAAAGAAAGCCAAGAGTAAAAACAGTGGTAATAAGTGAGCTGTTTATATTACTGATGAGTGCATTACACAATATTTAGCTCTGCTACCTACTTTCACTTCATGATCATATATATTGATGAATCATACTGTGTCCGCAGTAAATTAAAACACGACTTAGCTTTTCACCTGTTTTGATTACCCATTTTAGGAACTCCCTACTTCAGAGGATAACACAAAAAACTTAGAACGTGTAGAAACTAAAGTTGAAAGCGACGACGATGAATTGTCAACAGATAGTGAAAATCATCAATCAGATGTTAAGGACCCCGCAAATGCTACACGACGGTTAACTCCACTCGGACGGCCCCCACTTGCTCCACTTTCAAGACTGGAAAAAAAGTTATCTGATTTACGAATATCACCTTTAAGGCGTAGTGTTGACAGCCCAATTTCATCCAAACCGCTTCTTGTTAGGAATACGTCAGACAGAGATTTGTTGTCTCGCCCGACTTTTGAAAGGCCAAAGATGCTGTTCAAACAACAGTCTGAAATCATCGACCTTAAGATGCACATTTTGAGTAGCCCTGAGGAGGAAAATTTTAGTCCACTTTTATCTTCAGCCAAGATTGATAAAGGCTTACCATTTTCGGGTAATTATGAATAATGAAACAAGCATAATATAATTATGATTTTAGATAATATTACTGAGTAACTGACATGTTTCATGTATGGGTCTCTATTTCATATTTTAAAAGTTTGTGTTTTTTGTAAACACAAAATGTCTCTAGTGTATTTACTGGGATAATGAGACTCAACATCTTATGTCTAAGTCAATGATCACAATGTGTTGCATTGTATACCATTCTCACTAGATCCACCTTGCTATGGGCAGGTGTATTGCTTACCATCAGTGAACTTCCCCCTCGTCCCATTGCTTTGTTAAATAAAAAAAAAACATTGATAAACAAAGTATCTCACTTTATTAATAAAATATGCTAATCTATTCAAATGATTTAAGGAAAAGGTAGTATGTTTTTGAAATTGTCGAAATCGGATTTGCCAAGTCCAGATACAGAAAAATCTTTACCGGGAGACTCTGTAACTAAAAGTGATCCGCCCAAAGGGATACTTCGAGAAAAATCTGATTCTTTTCACCGGAAAAACGAGAGCGCTCTTCTAGGACGACCAAAGCAGACGACAAGTTTTGATGAAGATAAAAAAAGTGTCAGGTAGGAGCAGAACATGAAGTGAAATAAATTTTAGTTAAATGTTTCTTTTCAACAAAACTGAAGATAAATCTTATGTCATCAAAGCCTATTTATATCATTATTACCATTAGTGCCATATGGTTACTTTTTCTTCTTAACAATGTATGAACTTGCAATAGCTTCCTTAATTTTCTGACATTTGTAAATTAAATAAGATGATTTACAGATTTAAACTGGAAAATGTTCCGGAACCTACTATTAGCCCTGGTTCAAATAGTTCTTCGGATCAAAATGAAGGGCAGAGTTCCATCATCAGTGCTCCCCCTGCCACTATTCCTTCAACTCTAGTCTCCTTGTCGCCTATAATTCCCTCATCGCCAGTAGTACCCTTATCGCCAATCTCGTCCCCAGTGCCTACAATGATGAATACTGTCCATCTCTCGCCACTAGTGGCTAGACCTCCTTTACCACCTCGGCCGTATACTTCAGATAGTCCGAGGGAACCAAAGAGTACTTCTGAGAAAGATTCATTTGGTATGTTTGTTATTTATCTTTGACATATTTTTAAAAGTTCTTCTAATAAAAAATAAATATTTGATTCAATTTCAAAGATGGTGAAACTCGAGAGAAATCACCTAGAAAGCGTCTACTTAGACCGCCAGCATCTGATTATATCAAACCTGATTTGTTCCAAAAAAACTTCCAGAAGATTTCTGATTTGGTACGACGCGGTGATGTAGATAGTACTCCTGTCAGTGTGGAAGAGTCTGGATCTGATAAAGAAGTTAGACCCAGGTAAAAAAGACTGACTAAAAACAAATAATTATTATTAAAATCCGTGATATCATATATTACAGGATATCTGGCCAGTATTGGACGTCTACTGGTTGAGATTATAGTGATAATGTTGATGTTATAAGATGCTACATCGTCAACTACTTTTAGTTATCTCTAATACTTGCGCTTATTGAATTTTGTCGTAATTATAGTTTAAGTAATATATAGTTTCCTTCACTATGCATCTCTTCTCATTTTTGTTATGCCTCTTCATGTCTGAAGGTTGGTTGTTAACTGTATCCGTGGCGCAGCGGCTTATCGTTTGCCCAGTAATATGGAGGTTCCTACGTCGAATCTACCGGCCCAGCTATTACACTCGTATATATGCCGCTTTAATAGTATTGCTGTGTTCAAATCACCGCATAAAACCCAAGGTATTCTGGATAATTATGCTTCGCCCTTCACGGCTTCGTTGTTCCTTAACATCGTATAAATTCGTGTATAATCGTTTACCCTTGTAGATAGCCGATTTTCAGCAGAGGTTGTATATTTACAGAGATTCTTATTTTCCATAGATCTCCACTAATACCACAGAAAAATAAAATATCAATAAACCTTATGGAAAGTATAGAATCGGAAACGTCAATTGATTCCCCTGACAAAGAATTTGCGAATATTGATCTTAATGATCTTGACGAGTCGAACGAAGTTAATAGTCCAAAAGTAGAGGACAGGAGTACAGATAGAGAAAAATCTTTAAAGGAAGCAGATGAGGAAGTTTCGGAGAATATAAATTCTAAAGCTTCAGACTCAGTTCCGAATAGACCTCAACGTATTGCAGATATTCCTATACCTCAAATAAAAGTTCCTAAATTAGATTTTCTGATGAAACAATTAAAACTTACACATTCAGACTCCGAGGACTCTAAAAAATCTTCTAATAGAGAAGATGAAATGAAAAATAGTAACAGATCGAATAGCATAGATATTCCTAAAGAATTGAAAAGTCAAATTAAATTATCTCCTACGCCCAGCTTAGGTTCAGATAGATCTCCTAGAATAGATTTTGGCAAAACTTGGTCCAGTCCACTTTCGACGTTTAAACCTTTGAAGACAAATGCTCCTCAAAATAAATCATCTGATTCAGTGCCGAGTTTAGGAAAAAATGTCACAAGTCCTAGATTAGATGGAGTTATAATTTCGCAAGGTAAAAGCAGTTCAGATAATGTTGTAGTTGTGTACCAGTTTGAAACACCGGAAGAGAGTTTTCCGAAACCAATAAAATCTCCACTGATACCAGATATGGGTACAAGAGATTTCATCGAGAGAAACAGAAATGACGAGAAAAGGAGATTAGAGCTCTCATTGCAGAAGGAGTTAGAAATAATAAGAATGGAGTGGTCCGCTAAAGAGAAGAGAATGAGATCAGAGTTGCAAGAAGAGACTAAGGAAGCGGAACAAAAATTTTTGAATGAGAAGAGAATAAGGCTCACTGAACAAGCAAACAGGAATAAAAGAGATATGGAAAATGTAAGTTGTGTAGTATTTTCGTCAAAACTTGTATTTAATTTAATAAAAGAACTATAATTTTTGTTAGTACATCATCATCTTCAGCCGATAGATGTCCACTGCTGGACATAGGCCTTTCACAAAGATCTCCACATACAGTCTGCATGGCCTCCGGTACCACTCGGTGAAGCTTATTTTCGTCTCATTGTTACATCGAATAAGAAAAATTAAACAATTATGATTTTTGATGATGATGTTGATGTATTTGTATTCTTACTATGAGTTGATTTGTAAAAAAACTTTTTATAATCAAAGGCACTGGAGACCGCGGAGCGTAATCATAAAGAGACTTTGCAAAAAGCGTTGGAGGAGATGAAGATGCGATATCACTGCCAAACGGAAGCAGCAGAAAAGGAACACGCAGACAATATGGCACGACTGCGGGAGAACTATCGGATCAAATTGGCCGAGGAAAGAGAGCGGCTAGAACTTGGTATGTAAAGTAATTGTCTGTAAATCTTCGTTCGCGCTTACTACTACGGATAACCAACTATTTTTATTTTTTCATCGAAGCTAAACGACGACCAGAATGTTTACTTGATGGTAAATGGTAATTTGCCCAAAATAACGCGGCGCTAGTTAGAATGATGTACAACGCACTACATTGTACTTGTTGCATTAAGATATTAGATGTTAAATTTCGATTGATTATTTATATTCATTTGATCGAGCTCAGTTACATTTTGGTAGCCTTCGTTAATCTCCAAACCGAAACAGTATTGTTTGCCTATTCTACTTGAGGCAGAAAGGTGGCGCTACTATGTTTTAACGGTCACGGTTAGAGAATAAAAAACATTAACAGTGTCAATGGTCAGTTGGCTGTAAAATGTTCTAAGGCGTTAAATATTTTTGAAGTAAACTGTGATTGGAAGGGCCTACATTCAGCAGTAGACAACAATAGTCAAATGATCATGATAATGATGAGTTATGAAAAATGGTATTACAAGTAACAAAAAGAGTTAAGAAAGTAAAACATTTCCTTAAAATTATCTTTTACCTTCAGATAATGAAAGAGCTTTCACCGAACTGAAAGAGCAGTTACAAATGACTCTGAACAGAGATAGGATGCGTATGATTGAAGAGAACAGAGCCACTATTGAGAGTTTGCGTGAAGAGCACACTACTAGGATTACTGATTTGAGACATGACTACAGAGCTGAGGTAAACCTTCGTCATACATCAATTGAACATCCGTTTGTAATTTATTATTATGTTAAGCTATCAAAAGTACTTATAATATGCTCGTGGCCTAAAAACGTTAGATGTTAAATCCTGCAAATGGTGCTTACCATCTGGTAAACGTTATATATATTTGATTCATTATTTTTCAAAAAAAAAAATATCTACGTTCGCTTCTTTTCTCATGAGTAAGTTTACGCGCAGGTGGAGCGCCTGCGTCGCCAGCACGCGTGTCACGTGGAGGAGGTGCGCGCACGGCTAGCAGGCGAGCGTGCAGCGGCGGCACGTGCGCCGCCCGCCCACGAGCGCGCGCTTGCCGACAAGTATCGCTGCCTCAAGGAAAAGTATGCACGGCTCAAACACGATGTCAAGGTCAGTTCTAAAAGTTCCTGTCGTTAGAACAAAGCTGTGTTATTAATTGTGTGACGACTGTGACATTCAACCTTACTGGTACGTCTCTATTTCGAGGACTAGGTAGATAGGTATAAGTAAACCGTCTATTTCCATCTGCTTAACGATTATGTACAAGCATCACTGTTGTCCAGTATGAAGGGAACTGTATGATATATAGTGAAGTTACCGGGGCAAGAAGGCTTAGAATCTTATTATTATATTTGTGGGTATTTGACTCATATTTATTATTGACAAATAATGTCATCTAAGTGGGTACATCATAAAATATTCACATAATGTCACTAGAAAATAGCTACTTAGCTGTTAACAGCACATATACCTGTGTTTTGTCATATATTCAGTACATAACACTTATGCTTCAAGGTGTCGAGCACAATTTGTACATAACCCTGACTAGCACCACATTATTATGGGAGAGCGTTATCACTTACCATTAAGGAAATAATCTGATTGTCTGTTCGCATTGTTCTATAAAAATATGCAATAATGTTTCTTTACTTACAGATGTCTATAGAGCGACGCAACAAACGCCGCGAGATGAGTATGACCACCGGATCCGAGACAGAGAAATCAAATTCCCACAAAGCCACACAATCACTTGAAAAGTAAATTGAAACTAAATTCATTTATGTGAATTTAATTTGTCTACATAGTTAATGTTCATAGTGGCTGTAGCTATTACCGTCGCATTTTAAATCTGCTAGCCAGAGTATTGTGGACGAAAACTTCGTGATGGACAGCCTCACTGTTACTTAACATCATGGAAACTAAATTTAAATGCGCTAACCAATTTTAGACAAAAAAAAATGATACCATGGTCATTTTTCTTATTAAGGTAGCTGGGGCATTATTTCTGGCAATGAAAAATACAACATCTAGATTTAAGAGTTTGAATGTAACTTTCAGATGCAAAGAGGTAAACGAGACTTCCGTGAGCGTGGTGATAGAAGCCGAAAGTTCGCGCAGCAGGACCAACAATAACCCGACCATCAAGTTCAACGACAATGAAACCTCGTTGTCTGAGAGCAATGCGCACAAATCCGATAATAACAACGACGAATGGAAGCCGAAGAGTAGTGTAAGTTGTTTGATAAAGCAATAAACGGTGAAAGGACTTCACTTCTATTTCCAATGATCATGTCATGTTCACATATACCTAGTTAAAGAAAAAGTGTTCACATATGTGTAAAGGTTAACAATTTCACAAAGTGTTAATGATTGCGTCATAATCATGTGGATGGTAAAGTGTGGCATGCCAGGTATACTGGCATACATCTTGATATCGGAGACAGCAAACTATTACATGGAATTGCTACTTTGGCATATAGACTAACTACTTGCTTTATAACAAGGTAGTCGTGGTTCAATTTCTTTAACATACAAACATATAACATATTTTGTGGTGTTTGGTCTAGGGCATTTACTAACCGGCCTGAGAAGTTATTTTCACCTTTATTGCTTGATTATGCTCCCACAACTGCTTTACTTTCGCCATAACACTTTGAAATAACAGCTTCATTGTCACTTAAAACCATATGAAATTGAGGTCACTTAAGTGATTTCCATCTACTGGCAAGGCATATATATCATCATCCAGCATCCTCATTGGAGTAAAGGACTCTCTCGTAGTAGTTAAGGATTATTAACAATATTATTAATTGTTAAAATTCCTGTCATAAAAATACGGTTTTTTTTTACATACAGACGTTACCATCGGGTGACTCGTCGTTAACGTCCGCCATGAAGTTACAACGACCGCACCGAAGAGCAGCTGTCGCGTTTCGGGAGCCACCAAGGCGCAGGAGCGAAAGGGATAAAGATAATGGTGAGGTTTTTTTAATTATCTTTTATTCAACGAAGCAATAAGATGAAATGGCCCATATCCCCTTATGAATCACTACATACCACACCCCCTAGTAGCCAGCGGTATCATAGGCCATGCTGACTATGTGGAGATCTTTGGTGGAGGCCTATGTCTAGCACTGGACGTCTATCGGCTGATGATAGAATGGGATAGGTATAAATTGGCATTATGGTGGTACCTAGTTAGACGATCTTTGGCAATAGAGACAATTGCACTTGTACAATATATTCACCTAATCACTAATTAATATGTGACTATTGTATGATTTTTTTTAATTTCACTCCTAGAACATTGATTTTTCAGGCGCTACAACTGACTATCAGGATTCCTCTGACGCTACTACCGCTGATGAGAAGCCAAAGGAAACCATAAATAGTATGACTTTATTATTGTTTATGCGTTGTACAGTCATTATTGTAAACATAGCAGGTGAAGTTATGAGTAGCTTTTTGAATTCATCTGGCTAGCTGCCTCCTTTGTTCCATTGAGAGGAGCAAGATGTTTATCTAATGGTAAGTAATACGCCCGCTCACAACATTGTGGAGCTAGTTAGTATGATAAATAATACACAACATTGTGTTCCAGCCTTTAAGTCTAATATGTTGTCTGCTACACCATTGATTTCAATGGTTATAGCGCCTTCCAAACCAGAACAAAGTATTTTTTTCACACAACTGTTTTAGGCCAGATGGTGCCGAAATAGTTACTTAAACAGTTTTCAGCCACAGAGACCATTAAAACTTTGTGACACTTAGGCATCGAGAAAAAAAACCAATACAGTTTTAGTTTCAGTTTAGGATGATTTTAAAAAATTGTAAAGTATTTTGTTTAAGTTACCGCAGGTCATGGGAGGCGCAGGTGCTTCACTAGGTTAAAGTCAGCATCTACATCCAGGCTAAACTATTCCCCAAAGTGAGTACTAATCATACATGTATCATGTAAAGAACATGGTTTTATTATTATTTATTATTTATTTATTTGATTTACCAACGCTTGTATACACTAATTCTTTAACAAAAATACATGCAATTATATTAAATCAAATGTAACAAGGCAATTACAGGTAAATACATCTAACATTAATATAATCTAATATTGGCAGTTATTGTATATTATATAACGACTATAGGAGAATGCCATTCCAAACTAGGAACTCTTTAAAAATAAATCTTTAATTATTTGGCGGAGCTTGTTGGGTGAATCATTGTGGATGTCCAGGTGATCGCTATACTCGTTGAGCAACTTGCTTAGTCTGGAAATAGGAGAGTTTGATCCGAAAACTGTTCTACGAAAGGGTGGCTGGAACGGAGTTATTTTGTACCTAGGATATCTAACAGGGACGCGTAATTGAAATTTTTCTAACAATGGAGAACAATCTAGCTTATTATTAAAGATTTTGGATACAAACAATAAGTCATTTAATATACTGCGATCAGCTAGAGAGATCATTTTAAAATGTGATAGTTGGTTTTTGTATGATGGGATTTCTCGTTTAGGAATTTGACAAGAGAATTTTAGATGTTTGAGTTTTTAGCGTTGTGTAATAGGCTAAGATTAGACTAGACTATATTAATGTTTAATGCATGTTTGTAATTTTTTGATTTAAAGGGTGCTATATATTTAAAAAAGTTAGTACAACCACATGATAAAAAGTCACTTTTAGCATCATAGTAATAAGGAAGTTATACTACAAAGGCGGTAAATATTATGTATAAATTAACGCGTATTCCAATCCAATCCAAAATTATTATTATTTAATTATTGACTATTAATAAAAAATATCATTAAAACGGGTTGTTTCTTTAGCAATACTTGTGTGTATAATTTATTACATTTGGTTGTAAAATGAAAAAAAAATAATTTTTCTTGTTACAGACGTGGCGAGGGTTGGTCTAGCCCTCTGGAATCTTTGCGGCAGCAGCTCCGCAAGCTGGACGACCTAGAGGACCAATTTCCAGACTTGGCTTGCCAGCCCGCTTATAGCTTGCGTTATCCTTTTGGTGAATTAGGTATTACTACTATCTTATATCAGTGTCCTAAGTGACTTCGTGATAAATTCTACTGGTGGTATGGTTAATCACCTACTTTGACTGCCAAACATATTAGTATTATATATTAATACAAACAATATTGTGTTTTGGACAACAATAGCAGTGCTAATTTGACTGACATCTCATATGTCAAGATAAAAAAGATAAGGTGTTACATGAACATTTAAATTAGCACGATATTTTGATGGGATAGTGTACCTTACCTAATACATGTAACACTGCTCGTTAAACATAAAAAAAATTTTACTCTGTTCCGGAGGCGGCGTAACTACTGCGAATACGCCCGAGTTGGAGTTTGTGCGCCACCGTGCGCTCGTGGAGCGAGAAGGAATGAGGCGCGCCCGCGCTGCACTTAAGCGCAGGCGCACTGCACTAAGGGAGTCAAGAGCTTCTCTCTCGCCGCACAGGGCCACTTCGGTAAGTAAAACTAAATATATAATTATTTACTAATTGAGCTGAGTAAGGAGACAAAATGATTCTTTTAAACTCATTGATCGCCCTTTGCGAAGCTATACTATATGGTAAACTACCTTATATTTAGTTTAGATTGAATAATGGTAATATTTTTTTAAGGTTATGTATGTATTTCCCAGCATGGGAATTTAAATACTCATTTTAATATTCCCATTGCTGGGATTGTATCTTTCACTCAACGATCCTATTTAACCACCTCCACGCTGGCCAAATCCTGGTTAGGGGAAGTTACAAATCACCTGAAGCTGTTCTTGAAACATCATCATTTTTGTCACAATGTTTTCTTTTCACCGGAAGTTTGAGATCAGTGAAGATCGAACTTGCGCTTTATTGGGACGATCGACCGCTGCGTGTTCGACCGCTCTACAAACTTCTATTTAAAATGCGTTACTTATAGATTTAAGTTTTATTATTGAAAATATTTTTTTCCAACAATGAACTTTTAACGTTTTTTTTTAAAAAGGTTCAGTTTTTTTTATAGTTAGAAGTAAATTAAATGTGGTACACAGTAGTTTATAGTAATTTATCGTTGTAATTTAGTGAGAGTGTTTGTGGAGATTTATAACTATTATCCTTTAGATAATATAGGTAAAAGGTATATAAGGAATCTATACACTAAAGAAATAGACATTAACTCGTCATTTATAAAGGTTGATATGCAAAAATAAGCATGCGGAATCATGACATGCACGATGTTTCTAACCTGTTCCTTTTTAGAAACGCAAGTTTTTTTTGTAGATTTATGAACTCCGATAAGAATTTAGTATTTATACCTTATATAAAAATCCAATTGTAATTGAGGTTATTTGTACTGAAATTGAAGTGAAGCATTTGTTTTTTCTTTTGCTTTAAACGCGCCAATTTCAAGCCCTCCCAGATGGATTTGAAAATAAAATTGATAGCCTAATTGTTAAGGAAGGTTATCGATTAATTTTAAAGTACGTTGAAGAAAATCGTCGGCGAAGTCGCGGGGTACAGTCGTCGTATAACGCAAGGTGCCGAGTTTGAATATGTAGTGTACAATCAGGAGGATCGGGAGACCACAGAGCTGGAGGTGGCGTTGCACCGGGCGCGCGCATTACTCGGCGAGAAGGAGATCAGGTTGCGGCACATCGAGCGCGCGTTGCGCAGGCTCGCCGAAACGCACCCCCCACCCCTCATACAGGTTGTTTACCCTTTAGATTAGGCGTGGCCAATATCGGTTCAGAAAAAAACTATTTTTTTGGCTTGGACATAAAAAGAAACTAAAAAACAGTTTGAAATGATAACCAAGGTTGATACATAGTTATATCTTTAAAATACTAAAAGAATTGATAAAATAAAAAAAGAATTGATAAATGATACGTCGTGATAGATCAGATAATATTTTAATGGCAGTTTTAACAATTGTTATAAAAACTAATGCGACTCATTTTGGTAAGATAAAAAAAATCGAGTCGAAAAAGATCGAGGCGTAAAAGATAAAAAGTAATTTTTAATACATTAATAATGTTGATCGGATTTTCTTCAAGTCATCATAACCAGAATTATCATAATTATAATCAGCAGTCCTCTGGTGGTAGAGTCTATGGCCAGCCATAGACTACAATTGATTTCTACAGTTGCTTTAAGATAAAAATAAAATTATCATGAAATTTAATGTTGACATTGAATAATCTTAGCAGACCGTTTATTGGCCACGCATGTCTCTTGTCGCTTCTTCTTAGATTCTTGTCGCTTGTCATTTCACACCATTTGCTTCCTTAGATATCTCTGGACTTTTTTATTTATAGCATCGTTTCCTAATATTTATATTTTTGTTGAAACAAAAACCGAGTTATTTATTAGGGGGACCGGATAGTAATGTCGTTTCTGCGCATGCCAATACTTGATTGTCATTTGTCAGCTCATTGTTTTGTTCAGAGGCGTACCAAAGACATTGTGAGGTTATAGTGATTTCTTTACTTATAGACAATTGAATTACAATTTTTTTTTGTAATTTTGGGTAAAATGGCCAGCCAAATACCAGAAGAGGTACACATCCGGCATTGCATGCTCTTTGAGTTTCGCAAGGGAAATAACGCAACAGTTGCTACCAAAAACATTTGCGATGTTTATCCAAATGCACTGGACATTCGTAAATGCCAAAGGTGGTTTTCCAAGTTCAAATCGGGTAATTTTGATCTTTCCGACTCGTATCGATCAGGAAGACCATCAGCGTTAGACAACGACGTGTTAAGGGCGGAAGTGGAAGCAAATCCGTGTCAGACGATCGAGGAATTGTCAAACAGTCTCAACAAACCTTGGTCGACCATCCAAGAACATTTGAAGCAGATTGGAAAAGTAAGCAGAGCAGGTGTTTGGGTCCCGCATAATCTGTCCGAACAGAATAAGGCTAACCGATCAATCACATGCAACTTATTGCTTCAACGACACAACACAGAAGCGTTTTTTGATCGCTTGATCACAGGAGATGAGAAATGGGTCCTGTATGATAACCCAAAACGCAAAAGGCAGTGGCTCTCTCCAAATGAAATCCCTCGGAGTACTGCTAAGCCAGGTTTACACCCCAAAAAAGCGCTTTTGTGTGTTTGGTGGAGTATTCGCGGCATTGTTCATTTTGAATTACTGAAACCTGGAGAAACTGTTACTGCAGACCTCTACAGCGAACAATTGCAGCGAGTCAATCAATCTTTAATTGAAAAGTGGCCAGCGATTGTCAACCGAAAAGGCGTCATTCTCCAACATGACAATGCAAGACCGCACTGCGCAAGGCGAACTCTAGAAAAAATTAATGAATTGGGGTGGGAGGTGCTGCCTCATCCACCATATTCGCCCGATGTTGCACCATCGGATTTCCACTTATTCCGAGCGCTGCAACACTTTTTAAGTGGCAAAACATTTGCAAATTTGGATGATATCCAAAATGCCATCTCTAGATATTTTGCCGAAAAATCAATTAATTTTTATCGATCAGGGATTGAAAATTTACTCACTAGATGGCAAAAGGTTATTGACAATGATGGGGAATACATCATTGATTAAAAATAAAGACTCGTTAAAAATGTATGTGTTTGTATTTAGCGTAAGAAAACGACATTACTTTCCGGTCCCCCTAATATGTTGCATGGGCATAGGACATTCTTTTGACCTTTTACTGCCACAGATTTTTTTTTTATTTAGAATGGGATTACAGTTGTTCCTCAGTTCCAACTAGGGCTTACAAAACCGAACTAAAATCTGAATACCGGTATTTGATATTTGAAATTTGTAATATCGGTATTAAAACCGGTGTTATTAATAAAAACTTTACTGGTTATATTTTTACTTACCTCAGTTGTCATTGATTTGTTAACAAATAATATATGAAATCCAATAAATATTGTTCTGAAATGAGTAGATATTATTTATTTTATTACATAAAGAATACGAGCAGATAGATACAAAAAAAAGTGCAAGTAAAAAAAAATACATATTAAATTCTGTGTCACACTTTATATATCATAGGCTCGTATGCCATTACATAATAAAAGAAAAAAATATAATTAAATTGGAAAGTATTTATGAAATAATATTAATAACTTTTGTTTTGTTTATTACAGTATGCTCTTAAAAAACATAAACATTCAAACGTTTCATCATCAAGCGAGGACCGAATTTTCGTACAAATATAACCAGCCGCCGAAAAAACTCTTTCTTGTTCTACTCGCGTCGGCACTAGCGTCATTGAGAAGTCATACACATTTTGTTAATACGTTCCTTCGTTCGTGTTAAATTCGATTTATATTGTGCATACATTAAATTTTTATCAACTAATGTAATACCAAAATACAGGTATATTTACATAAATACCGGTTTTTCATAACGGACAAAAATTGTCCCGAATACCGGAATCCCGGGATCCCGGTATTGTATGCCCTATTTCCAACGGTTCTAAGTCACAATAAGGCCATCGAAGGTGAAACGTGCTCGCTGGAATACTCTGGTTCTCATATCTTTGCAATCGTAACTCGGCGATGTTATGATGTGCAAATTTGAAGGTGATTAGCGAGATAGGGTAGAAACCCTTCGTGTTACTAAGCTACCGGTTTGCCACTGGCCCACAGAGGCTGTTAAAGCTAGATAAAAATGTTGCCCGTTAATAAGGTTTTATTTTTCTTCTTTCTCTATATTACGCCCTTTATATTATTGTTTGTGATCGTTACAGGTATGTTTTTATGATCGACGGCCTTTTACGTTTCAGTGTTTGTTACTTTTTCTTCATGCGAATATCAGAAATTATAATTGCTTTGTTTTTTTTTTTGTCTAGTGATAAAAAAGTTATTTAATGTACTTGAAATGCTTTTAATGTTCATTAATTTCATATATAACTATTACTATGCATCAAGCTTGTTTATATAATTCCGTTTGAGTCCTTGTAAAGAATGTGCCTATTATTTACGATATTTTATTTATTGTGAATTATTATTTCCGCTTTTATTAATATTGTAGATATAATAAAAGTGAATATTTAGAATGTATAAAATAAACAATCTGTTATCTAGACGACAAAGTGACTTGCTATAAAAATGATTTTTTTTAATTAGATTAATTAGACTTGGACATAGAAGTAATATCTCTAAATTAGGTTGGAATACCACAATCACTTAATAATGAGCTATGGTCATTGGCCATTATATATATTTGGATATCAGGTTTGATGAATGGATTCTACTAACCAAGTAATTGTGATAACCGATTTATTTTTAGAAGTATTATTTATTCTTTTCTCGGTCAAGAATATCCATAAGAATGTGATAAAGATAATGAACCATTTAGGAAGCGACAACCAGCGAAGCGTCATCTGGAAGCGAAGCAGCGGCGGAGGCGGAAGGGGCGGAGACGAGCGGGGCGGTCCTGCGCTCGCTTCGCGCCCTACACGCGGACGTCCGGGACATATGGCGCGCACTAGATGCGCGCAGGCCTAATACTGGTAACAGTTTTCATATGAATAAAACTTTTGGTTAGTATAATATTTTATCTATACCTTTGATACTATTATATAAAACTATTCTATTTTTTCTATACAACGAGCTAAAGTTTGATTCCAAATTCACGTCATGTTAAGTGACAATGAGGTGGTAGATGGTAAAGTGCGCTCGCGCAGTATGCTCTACCTATTATTTTTTGAAAGCCAGAACTAAGCTTTTCTGCTATGGCATCACATTTAGACTATAATCATAGTAGTTATTCAGGCGGTTTTAAAAAATCCTGACCACCAATTGGGCTACACTACAGGTAGTTCGCAAATGAACCAGAGATTTCCATGTAAATACCAAGGCACTGCGCGGTTGAAGTATAGAGTGCGCATCATTTGGATGAATGATGTTCGATTCCCTATACTCTTTGATTATATATTATTTAAAAAATATAAATAAGTGTCCATTGTTTCAGTTTCACCCGAAACTAGTTCCTGTAACGTGCCTACAACTTCGCAGACCAGGATGACTTTGTCCGCTGTAAGTGTCACTTTTTGTTAGAACTTTGGAGCATAATATTTTTAAACGACTACATTTTAGACGATTTAGTTTGAATTATCTAAAAAATGTAGTACTGCTGGTAATAAATTATCAATTTACACAAAAGTGCTCTGTAGATGGTGTAAATACTGAGATAACAAGTCTTAACATCTTCTGTTCTGCACTTTGAGACATAAGATGTTAAGTACCATTAACTTAGTAATTTTACCAGTCCCGTATTGAGTGCAATTTTGTTCATCTTTCAGCCAGATCCAATGGTCAACGATAACTCGGATGGAGTCAATGAAAGGGCGAAGGGACTCCGTGCGTGGCTTCAAACGGCGCCTTGAGACGATTCCTGACTGAATACTTGTATGTTTCATAGCGTAGGGTAGTTATCAAATATCCTTAAGACTAACGGTTGTTTCTTACAGACGTACCGATTTATGTTCGTATATATATAACGCCAAACGTGACCGAATTACAAATCAATAGGCAATTTTTTAAAGTTAATTGTTAACTATCTGTTTCTTTTCAACTGTTTTAAAGTAGTTCATAGTTATTTAATTACTTATTTGAGGATTTATTAAACATTTTATTTGAAAGTGATGTACAAACTGCAATGCCATGAAAAAATATTATACGTAGATTATTTATTTACAGACAAAACAGTATTAATCTAACAATGACAACATGGACACCGTTTTATCTCTATATATTTTTCTCTTTAGTATGTACATTATTTTTAGGTTTTAATGTTTATTGATAATTTCAACAGATAATTGTTTTTTATATTGATTTAAATTTCCCCCGCTGGGATTCGGGGCGGTCGCTCACATGGATGGAGCTTAGACCATTTACCTTAATATATAGACAAAAATTCATAGCAATGTTATGGTTTCTAGGTAATAATTTTATTTTTGTGAAGGTGCTCGCTCAATCTCATTTTTCACTGTTATTGACTTAAATATTATTATGTTGTAAAGCTGGATTACATTACAATTGCGTTAATAGAATATTTAAAGAAGTAAATGTGTGTACATAATGATTAGAATGGTATACGCGGTTTAACAGCAAATTAATAACTTTTATTTTAACCGTTACTCCATATAGAGAAGTATAATAAGTTTCACGTGTTGTCTCGTAGCTCTTAGCTCGTGGATTAAAATCTCCGATAATACTAACACCACTAACTTCATCCGAGCAAAAAATAGTAACTCTTCAAACGACTATTGAACTTCTTAGACGGCTATATGGATGATATTAGTTCCTTCGTTTGAAGGTTATATTCGTGGTAAACCAAGCAGAGCAGAGCAGAGCAAAATTATTTCCTGGTTTAATACAATTTAGGATTTTGATTTTACATTTAAACAAAACAAATTATCTTCAAAATGACGTGCATATATAGAATTCAGTGCGTTTCTCAATCGCTCTGTACGGGTAATCTCTCTCTCTCTCTGTTCACGTACTCTGACGCATTCTAATCTTAGATAGTATACAATAGCGTAATTTCACTTTTGTTATTATTATTACGCTATAAGTGGACCGTGTACCTGATGGTGACCTACTTTATAACTACAGAGCATTACACGCGTTAAATTACTCCGATCATTTCGAAACTTAAAGTGAAACTTTAAATAACCTTATAATATATCCTTCAAGTCTTCCATATACTTCATGACTGAAGGTAGTGCTTATACTAAATTGCTATTAATAAAGCGTCAATCATTTGCCTCTACGTCTATGTTCTTGGCACGTCTTAGGACATTCGGAATATAAAGACCTAATATTAATTGTACGGACCTGGTCGGTTGGCGATCGACCCGGTGATCTTTTGCCCTCGATTTCTCTTATTACAACCTCTTTATCCAGATTATCTGGTCGACTCCAGACAATATAGCGAAAGTAACTATTAAACTGGCAAAATTACTACCAGATGGTCACAGCGCTGCTATCGCACTGGTATCATGAGTTGAAATGTTCTTCAAGAGAATTAGTGATATTTGCGCATACAAATAGATAGATGGTCGGCAGAAATTATTTTAACTCAAAATACTTTAAACCTAACCATGCAAAAGTATTGCAACTTTTGTAGTTAATTATTCCAAGTGCAATTCAAATAATTCCGTTACGGCTTTAACTGTTTTTTTTAAAGTAATATCAATTGATAACATATCATGTAAGCATTGTACATTATGTATTCATTATTTGGAAAAAACTAGTAGGTTATAGGTAACCGCTCACGAGATCTCTCGTAGTGGACGTTCCGTTTGTTACGGACAGTTGTCGATAATATAATGTATTTACTTATTTTATCTGTTTTCATCAATAGCTAAAGAAATAAATTTGCCAGTAAATCTTCGGTTTACGAAAAATATTAAAAGGATTACCGATGGTTCATATTATTCTTATCCTCATCCAAGGAAACAATTCTATTGCGGATAAAGCAGATTGAGCTATTGAAAGCTACAGGTTTGTCCAACAACGTGTGATGCCAGATATTTTTTTTTCATTGTGTCGATTTTAAATTTGATTACTTCACGTTAAATTTCATCTTCGGATGTATAATCTTTTGACTGTTAAAACAGTAGTGTCTTTGATCCGCACAATATATTTAAATAACCTTAAGAGCGTACGTTAAGTAGTAAGTTTTATTTTAATTTTATTCGTACTATAATTATGCGATTGTCGTAGTATAAGAATGGTATTGCTGTAAACCAAAGAGTACCTCTAGTCATAAACACCAGCAATGGTAATTGGAATAGGAATAAACAGCGCTTTTAATGTTCTTACTGCTGTGATTTAGGCCTTCTCTAATAAGGACGGACTAAAGTTGCTTTGGTAATTATAAGGCAAGGCGACAATATTTTATTAGACAAAATAAAATCATCTTTAGTCTTCTTTATTCGACAAAGCGATATATTGTGCTTGTCGCCTTATTACAAAATATAAAGTATCATTACCCCATAAATTTTCACTAGATCCCTTCGAATTCGAACAAATTAATATCTGCACACTGATATTTGTTGGCAGGAATAGGATGTTGTATCCTAGACCTTCTCCGACAATAGTAGACTTTCATCAGTGGAGTTTTATGTTAATCTATATGTCTATATGACCTGTTGATTTTTAATCCGTCACTAAACATATAAAACGAAATTCGTAGCTTTTTCTACCAAGTGAAGGCGTTTAAACATTTTAAAGCAATTAAAATTTCGTATAAGTTAAAAGTAATTTATAATTCATGGTAGTCCATTTGTAACATTCCCATGTGTGAAACGTCGGTGATTTGTAAGATTAGTAATATTACACTAAACCCCTTCTAGTCGACTGTAGTCCCGGCATTCGAATTAAATCGTGATATTAACTTCATACTTATCTATAATCTATTAGAATTTAATAACGATTTTTCATACTAATGTAGATTCGGTGTTGTCATCCCCTCCTCTCGTAGTAACAACCTTGCTTCGACGTCCATTATATCATAGATGTATACGTTTATCAATTAATTGAAAATTAATATAAAGTTTACTTAAATGGTCTTTAACACATTTTCGTATTCGCAACGCCGTTTATTATCTTATTATATGAAAAAATCCGCCTTCGTTAAAATAGTTTCTTTAAACAGTACAAAGATTTTATTGGAAATGCACAGCACGTTGTGTTATTTTAAAACTATATTGTATACTATTGATTTATCGCACACTTTAATTAATTATTTCTAATTAGTTCCCCTAATTTACATTAGGACCAAAAATGAAAAATTAAGCTTAGACTCTAAGGTTAACTGAACGAACACTGTTTGTCAATTTTATATTGTTTTCTTTGACTGACTGTGATGAGAATGTTATGATGTGTATTTATTGTGAATCTGTGGCAAGGAGACTGATTGTCAGCTGTCAATTTCCTATATGATATGTTCGCGCTGTCCTGATGTAAAAGAATGTACTTAATGATTATTTGATGCGACCCATGGCGAAAAGCGTCCTGGCCTGGACTTCATAAAAAAATATAATTCAAATGTATTACCAAAAAAAAAATACATGTAAAAATAAGTATAAAAGGAAAAAACCTTTTGTGAAGTACCTTACAGCTCGCGGATACCGGATCCGCGAGCCCTGAGGCCGATGAAGCCGCTATAGTTGTCAATAAAACTGCGGCGAGAACATCACCATCAAAAAAAAAAAATTAAGTACCTTACAAGAGACTTGTATATGTAATAAAGTATGTCCTACACTTGAAAAGATAGTGACGCCATATCTCTTAAATTTTTCAAATATATTGGTATAATAATTAATATGTATACATCAATAAATATATTGATGTGTTGCTAATTGGCCATCGCTGATGTTCTGCCCAATATGGTACAATCAGTCGTCACAATAGACTTTGGTTGACTATTAAAGGAGTTGCAAACCAGCGCCATCTATCGGCAAGTTAACATAAAGTGAAACAAAAAACATGAAAAACATCCATATCAATTAATCCTTTCATTAAAAAAAAGAATGATTATTGTTTTAAGGTTAACAGCGGACATGAGCATTAAGTTATATGCTCACTACTTCCGTTTGATGTATGAATAGTTAGGTGCATTCTTTTACTTAGGCAAGGGTAGTATAGAGGAATTGCCGGTTGAAGGTGCTGTGATAATAATCGTTAGACGGTAATCATCATCGCATGTCATCACATTTACAATTTCTTTTAACCAACCTATACGTTCAGGTCCGGAGACGTATAATTTATGGTTACACTTGAAGGCCTAATACGGCTATGCTCTATGCTCATAGCCGTACAGTACCGAAATATTTCTCATTGGTGTTACTTGAATTACAAATAAAAAGCATTTTTTGTTTATTAAACGTTTTAAATAAATTGTAACTGCATCTTCAAGATCCTTGAGGTCCATACGATTGTATTTAAATTGTATGCTCCCAATCGTCTAGTCACATTTAGTCCATGATCGTTCAACGCTACTAGATATAGAAACATTTCTATTATATAACTAATGAATAAAATAAAATTTTAATCACACTTCGTCCATATATTTAATAATTTAAATTCGCATTCACTTTATTATTATTAGATGTATAACGCATTTATAATAAAACCTCTTTTAATATCGCACATTATGGTAACAAATATTTTCTAAGACAGAACAAAGTATTTACTTAAACGTTATCTCCCTATTAAGTATTAGCGAAATTTATAACGAATTTTTATTGTTTGCGATTTCGTAAAACGGATTTAATTATAATGTAAACAAATCTTGTATAATATATAATGCCACAGATTATGTTAAAAATCCTTACATTTCAACTATTTTAAACAAATAACTATTATGTGTATTATAATATAAATCATTGATTTATCGCAATATGTAAACTGTGTCAAATAATGTTATTGTATTACTTAAATGTTAATGTCTGAATTAACTGCGGTGTAAAAAAAACTGTCTCGTTTTGTTAATATTAAGCTGTGGTTACACTAGAGCGGTACATAGTAATCGATTCTAACATTAAAAGTTTGATTATCGATTTTATTAATAGTTAAAATATCCAATGCAATATATTTGTATGAAGAGACATCGGCCAACCCATTCGGTTATGTTTGAAGCATATAAAGTTTCATTTGGATATTGTAGTCCGCTAGCGTCATATATTTAATGTTTGAGCATTTCGCTATGACCACACTACGGGTACAAGTGTAACCGCAGCTTTATAAGTTGCAATCGTTCACAACGATTTACTCAGCCGAAATAAAAACTTTGAAATGTCGCCGTGTTTTAAGTAACCCTCTGTAGCCTTAATATATTATCTGTAGCCTTGAGTTCCTGCGTCACCTAAGAAGTACCAACACTGCGAACAGGATTAACACAGTTCGAGGAGTATCTGGAAGAGAAGAGTTTGCGCTTAAAAAAGTTTGAATCACACATTCTATTTTCATCATCAGTCGATAGGCGTCCACTGCTGGACATAGGTTACCCCTCAAAGTGTGCATTTGCCCTTAAGTAACTTTTCTAAGAGGCTTAGTAAATACCATTGTTATACTTATATTTACACAAATCAATGGTGCGACACACTTTTTCTATATAAAACCAGACTTATATCAAGATCATCAGATCTTATATCAAGGTAACAAACTGTGATGCGTATATAATCCTAACTAGCTCCACGTAATTATGGGCATGCGTATCACCATCAGTAGAATGTCCTTCAATGAAAAAAAAAAAACAACTTTGCATTATGTTAAGTGACAATGAAGACTGAGATGCCCAAGCGTGCTTCATTACATAACCATCTAATCTATATGTTGACAATCGGAAAAAAGCAATGCTGTTTTAAAAGCAAATACAACAATAAAGAAAAGGATATATATATACATTCACATGTATATATATATATGTATTATATATAGAATTACAGAGAACAGTTGCTAGTCAGTTTGTTGTATATTACACGTTTGGGCGATTGTCGACTTAATATTTTGATCTATTTTTGTTGTAAATGAAAGCGTTTACCAAATGCACTTGCAGCACTGAATATTGCTGGTTTCCCCTTGATGAGCTCCCGGTGTGAAAGCACTTCGGGACTGCAAGACACAGCGGCGCGCGAGTCCGTGCGAGTGTACGCCAGGAAAGACCACACTTGCCACAACTTTGAAGTCGCGTTCCAATCTCTTCCGGTGAAGTCTGCTTGGACCTAAAAATACAATTCATTGTATATATACGACTACGTAATATTTTTAGTTTAGAAAATTAGGGATTCAAGGTGGTAGATCTTTCTATGTTTAGCAATGGTCGTCTGATTATGATGATGATATGATATCCAACGAAAATTCGGATCACCATCATTATCGTTTCAACTGATGGACGTCTACTACTGGATATAGTCTTATAATTGCCACGAAGCGCGGTCTTGCGCTGTGTGAATCCAGTGGTTCCCAGCGATCCTTTTCATGTCCTCTGTCCACCTGGGGTGTCTGTCAACGCAGCGCTTTCCATTGCGGGGTGGCCATTCCAATATTTTACGTCCTCAACGTCCATCGGTTTTACGAGCAAAATGCCCCGCCCATTGGCTATGACGGATCTCCTCATTTCTGATTTCCAGAGATAATCCAAGCATCGCCTTATCCATCACCCGTTGTGTGCCTCTGAATTCGGATATCTGTTACAATCTAAATACATATGGAAAAACAATACGAATTATCTATGTAAAGCGAAGATAAATGTTAAAGCAATGATGAAACAAAACGCAGCAGCTGAATAATGGCGGCCGCCCAAATGCCTCGCGTATGTTATCTTTAATTTGAAACGCTTCATTTGATACATTACGTCGCGGCGGATTCGTAACGTCCCTCGCTAAGAGCGATCCGTTTATCCGGATTTTAATCATTCTAAGGGAATACAACCATTTATTACACGCAAAAGAGGTTGAGAATAAATTAATTTAGAGCATACGGCGGATGTTTGTAAAGGATCGTCGTTGTTTTTTTTATTATTACAGAATCATTTACATGATTTGAATTACTAAATGGTTTAAGATGCTAACATGAGCCTTCGCGAATGGATGAGGTTGGTGGGAAAAAAAGCCTCGTTTGTTGATTAGCAGAATGCACCACGAGCAGCTGAGGTGGATCCCGTGAGTTGTTATGCGGGAACCCTTACACTCTTAGAAATATCTAAAACTATATTATTACCTTGTCGTCAGCCACGGCCCATTGAAGAGTCGGTGCCGGCAGTCCGGAGGAACTGCAGTTCAACATAACCCGCCCTGGATTCACTTCATCGTACGTCTTATATTCTAATATCGCGTCGCTTGGTGGTACTGAAATAATAAGTTTAATTATGGTAAATAATTATCTTAATATGTTAACGATCTATATATGTTAATTACTTAAGACTAAAAATACCCGGCTTCGGTAGGTTATCACCGTAATCTACTCTTACATAATAATGTATGCAACAGCTCTATTTCCCGTCTTGTGGGTGCTTAAGCAGAGTCTAATGAGTCAAAATATTAAATATTTAGGATAGATATCCTGCAGTGTGTGAGGTACTTCCGTCTTTTATTAAAAAATGGGGTGGAAAGTTCCAGTTCTACCCTAAGACGCGGTTTCATCAAGGCCTCTCGCTGTCGGAACCACGGTGTTTTGTACGAAAGCTTTTCCATGATTTCGTCTAATAGCGTAGAGGTACATCGTGGGGTTTTATTCGGTAAGAGTCCAGCGTAAACCCTCTGGTGCCCCCACAGCAGAAGATATCCTAGTTATACGTTACACAATCTGTTCAGTCAAATTTAATGGTGACAGCACTCTATTACCATCTAGATAAGTATACCGATTTATTATGCAATTTTTTCAGATACGCCTGCTTATAACAATGAGGCGCTGGTTAGGATAATATACACTGCACCTCATTCTGGTCGTCGCCTTGAGACGTAAGATGTAATCCCGTTACACTAGTGACTTCACTAGCCACAACATCCTAATATTCTACGGTTGCAATAGGAGATACGGTGGTACTTATCTAGGCGGTCCCCGACAACAGAGACCTACCACCACATACTTCCAGCTACTAAAAATATTTTGATTGTATGTTAGAGGTTCGGGAATTAGTATAGAGTATATTAGTCAGTCGCTGATTGAATAACTTTGGAAGCCGCTGTCTTAAATAGCATTAGAGTGGTCAACAACTCACCGATCATTTTCACAACGTAATCTTTCCTCTCTATCATGAACATGGGCCTCTCGCCTGACACCTCGCATGTGTAGGTGAAGTCGGCGGACTGCGGCAGGTGCGGCTCTATCGTGAGGACGCAACTGCCCCGCCTACCCTTCGTAGCTGTGAGCTTGCAGTCTACATTCATAGCATACTCTGATGTTGTGTACACTTCTGATTTTGACGCACCGTGTATCTGTTAAAAAGGAAAACATTGTGTTATATAGCAATAAAGCAGTGGATGATGAAGAGCTCATGAAGAAGAATATTAATAGCTGAGACACGGTAATGCTGTTATGGCGGAGGATTTAACAATATGTGATAGGGTGATTGGCGGTTCCTTATTGTTCATTTAGCGGACCTGGGTGAAACAGCAAACGCGACGAGGTTCTGCCTCCAGCAAAGGTGTTAAGGTGAGTTCGGCTCTTCCTTGAGATTTGCTAAGCCATTGTAGAATGGGTACTTCATACATACATACGAATACACCGATGGGTTTTTAGTAAGTAAAAATATGGACATAAACCAGACTTGCTATCAGAAGCAAGATACCTTGCGAACATTGCCCAGGCGACATAAAAAATGGGTTAGATGGTGCAATGATAAGACATTTAATATTCTATATAAACCAAATAAAGATAATTGAAAAAAGAAGTGGCGCTAGTTACGATGATACATACTGCAAACTGTGGTCACGTTACCCCAGTAGTTTTACTAGATACAACGCCCTTGAAACCGAAACACAGTGATGTCTGCACACTACTGTTTAGCGGCAGAAATAGAAACCAGCAGTAAAAAAAGTTCTCGCGTCATAAATACTGTGGCTGCTGATTAGAAGAATTTGTGCAAACCATACTACAACTAAACAGGTGACCCTGGAATCGAACCAGGTACTTCATTGTTAAAAGGCATATGGGTATTAAAGTGGGTAGCTCATGAGTTACCTCCACTACACGCAGTCACAGATTTCTTATTATCGTTGTGTAAAGAATATAATGGTGTAAATAACCTCTGGCCTGTAGATCATGAACTGCTGTCCATTTTTCTGCAGCCGCACCGATTGTAAGGTGTCGTTCGACGGCATCTCCCACGCGCAGGTTACCTCCCATCCGTGGTTCTGTCTCCAGGCGCTTGTTATGTTCAAATCGATCGCCTCTGTCGCCACTTCTGTTAGCAGGTTACATTCAGGATATAGTCTAGTTGCTCTAATTAACAGGACTAAATCATATCTAAACAATAATTAAAATACTAACTTATTTTTGTATCACAAAATTGACTGTTTTTAAATAGATATATATGTATAAATAAATATATAGTACCTTGTTGTGGTGATACGGCAAAAGCCGGTACAAGGTAAAAAGGTACACCTGATGATGAGTAATACCCTGACTATGTCACGATGACGGCTGATGGAACAGTAAGGTCCATGTTTGTCGCCCGCATACGGGTAGACGTAGTGTTGGGAGGCATCCCACAAGGTGGACCGACGATCCGGTGAGAAACGTGGGAACCCACTGGATGCGAGCAAGCGAGATCAATCGATGTGGAGATCTTTGAGGGAGGCTTATGTACAGCAGCGGACGTCTATCGGCTGATGACGACGATGATGTACGATGGTGTTAGGATGATATACACAGCACCGCATAATGCTCGTCGCCTCGAGACTGTATTGTTACCAACTAGTAACAGATACAACGCCCTTCAAAGGCGCTAAGTATATAGGATAAACTATGACAATATTTGCAGATGTAAATTACTTTCATCTTGTCACTTATAGATTAAAAAAGTGACTGAAAGTATCCTTATGTTTTAAAGAATGAAAAACATTTATCTGATACACCACAATTATACAACACAGTGGTGTAGGGGTTCCCGCACAACAACACACGGGACCCAGGCCAAACTCGGTGCACCCTGGTGATTAACATCCTGCTCGTGGTGCACCCTGCTGATTAACAAACAAGGCTCTGGCTTCCACCAACCCGCATTGGGCTAGCGTGGTGCGAAATGGTCCTAATAAATTCGTATGAACCCCTAAAAACGCAGGCCGATCGATGTGGGGATCTTTGGAGGAGGCCTATGGGCAGCAGTTGACCATTATTAGCTGATGTGTGATATTAGATACATATGAATAGTGTCAAACACCAAAACCTTTCGCCATACCAATTCCGTTTAAGCCGAGAAATGAGGTCAGACGCCGTACACGACAAGGTCCTTAAATTTTTCATGATATAAATCCTTAATTAACAAACAATTTGAGTAAACAAGGTGTTGAAAAGAGTTTCTCCAACCCTGTTTTAACCACAGGGTGGAAACCACGGTTATCATCCCGCCCACAGTGGTAATGATTGTTTATTATAACGACGAGACAGCGAAATTAACGATTTTTTTTATTCATTATGTTCACCTGATGGTAAGTGATACGCTTACTAGGATACATAGCACCAAATCGAACTCGTCGCGTTGAGCCATCAGCTGTTATCTCGTAACCACAGCAATTTGACTAAGTACAGCGCCCTTCAAATCGAAACACAGTAATGTTTGCACACTGCTGTATGGCGGCAACGGCGTTACGTTGGTAAATATTTACAATAAATGGTCTTCGGCAAAAGAGACCTCATCATCATTAGATATCCTTTTCAAGCTGAACGTTAGCGATCAGGTTGAGAATACCAATTCGGTTCTCAGCTGTTCTTTTTATTTAATGGTATTTAATCCCGGTTCACTCCTTCACGACGTTAAAATATTTCCTGCGCTGTCTACTGGGTACCTGATTTCCAGGAATTATGCTCTCCTGGATCAACCTTGTGGATTCATAAAAGAATCCTCTTTGATAATATCTGAAAAATACAAGCTTTCCTTGCATGACAGTTGTCATCAGCCTACGTTTGCAGCGAGATTCATCAAGAACTTGAGCATTGGAAACAAACAGCTTCCACGTGATACCTACCAGCAGTATTAGTAGTGTAGTAACTAGTTAGTTCTTGGTGTGCTTTATATTTGAATGTGGAATGTAAGTTAAGCTGTTCATATTGTAAGGAGCCGCGGTAATGTACATGGGTCAAAAATTCGGGGTTGTCATACAAAAGTATTGACGTGAAGTATTTAAGGATAAATCTGTGACTTGATTTAGAAATAGTTTAGCAGAGCAGCAACATGTTCCTTAGCAGATTCTCGTATCCAGGGACGTCTACAGAGATTGCGGGTAGGTTGTGCAAGTCACACCCGAAACCTTTGAGCTTATCTGTACTTAAAAATAAACTTACTAATTTAACAATTTACTTAATTTAGCAATAGGCAAAGCATACTTGTGTACTCATGGAGTATCTTGAAAGATTAATATTTGGATAGGTTTAGGGAGCCAGGGTATGCAGTGTATATTTGCCTATATGGAGCATACGCTGCTATTCGTGCCCATAGAAATTCACTGAGAGCGATGTTAGAGGGTAGAAATCTCACATAATATTGACTCATCACCTAAGCATGGTATTTTATGATCTCTCTTTTAATAGAAAAAGACAGGAAACACTAACCGGAAAATCCTGTTCTTTGTACATTGAAGTAGTATACGTCCTGTATGTCTAACGGAGTATACTGTATCTTCTATGTAATTAATGAAACACACCCCGTGTTAAGTTTAGTTTTATTTCCGCCGCCCGACGGGGCGTGACGCGCCCTTAAACCGTTCATAGCTCCGCATTTGCATAATTAATTGTTTAATCCACTCGCCGCCACGCGAGCCAATTTACTAACGTAAATAAAGCAATAAAGTAGTGTAAACAACGGCTGCAGCGCTTATGAAATAGTGTTATTTAAAGAAAAAAAAAAAAAAACTGTTTCAGGATTAGCAGGATTACCAGCGGACTCAATTAAATGGCGTTCGGTTAAGCTGCTTAACCGAACTAAGCTTAAGTGAATTAATGTACAACTTTATTTTTATTATTGTTATTGTGATTTGAAGCAATCGCTTCCTCCAACAAAATATTTACTTCCACCTTATTCAGTACTTATGGTAAGGTCCTCGAGCGTAGGTCGTATGCCATAGACGTAGTGTTGGGAGGCTCCAACGGAGGTCCCCATAAGGAGGACCGATGATCTGGAGTCGCGGAAATCTGCTGGATGCAAAGCAGGATCGATCGACGTGATCTTTGGGAGAAGCTTTGCTGTCCAGCAGTATACATCTATCGGCTGATGATGATGATGTGTTATATGTAGATCTATTTTTATTTATTAATACATTATCTTTATAGGTAATGTAACAGATTTCCTCCTATATAGAGAGGTCACGATATCTCTGGGACTATAAGGACTTTTTTTACTTTTTATCGTAGAGAAATCTTTTTGAAATATACTCTGCTGTGGGAAAGCAAGGATATGTGGGATTTCTACTTACTAAAACTCCTACGGTGGCCTCCTTCAGTACATCGGGGTAGGCTCATAGATCTCCTACGGAATGTACGGATGCTTTTCAGCACTCTTGCTAAATCTTCCCACTGAAGACCAGAGCCCTCCTTAGCTCCCACGCATTGCTATGACAAATACAAGACCACCTTCCTTGCATTTGCTGGTCTCCTAAACCTCCTACTGAAAAGTAAGGTCCTCACTCTCTAGGTTCGCGAACTCGAAAACCTTTATAATAACATTTTACTAGCTCTCTAGATCTTACTAGCCTAAGACTAAATCGGAACCACAAGACCTAGGGACTTGAATTTTGTGTAGGAATATTTATTTTTTCAAGTATATGTCAGCTTAAAACGGCGTTTACGAAATATTATCCCCAAAAGGGGTTGCGGTGGTGTTACGGCCAGCAAAGCGAGCGGTGTACAGCTGATCACTTATATCTATGCTTTCACTTGTTCTTATTGATCAATGCGTTAAATATACATTTAAGCAGTATTTGATAAACTTATTCCTAACCAATCCATTTTCTATTAGCTCGTGTTGTGAGTGTATTTAAATGCGAGATGAACTGTGAACGAGCTCGAGTTGCTCTTTATTGTGATGATGATAATAAAAACACTTTCATTAGAACCGTTAAGTGAGTGAATAGAACCCTCCGCGACTGAAACAAGTACAACTCATTTAGATTTTATTTCATACTACGTCTGTAAAAGCATTTCATTGGAATTAAACTACTCGATTTGTACTGTTTTAGTAGAAAACATGTATTTATTATTTATAGCTACCAACTAATGTGCACATGATGAATAATTTTAACATTAACCATAATGAAAGGTTAGAAAACAGAATGAATAAAGAATATTATTAGGACTTAGTACTCTAGAACAAAGACATCGTACTTTCGTATTAATCTTTAAACGAACGATTAGAAGTTTCTTGAACTCAGTAAAAAATATCTTTAATACTGATAGAATCTCTATATCCTTTATAAACAACGAGGAGATGAAGTCTTTATCCTGACACAGGTTCTAGTTAATATATTTACACAGCACCACGGATATTGTATGTGTCGAATAAAAGGTATTATTGATTGTTATGAAGTAGCTGCGATAGCAGGCATCCTCTTTGATAGAAGTGATGTGTAGATTGATCTCTAATTAAAAGGGTTTTGGAAATCGTGTATTCACTTTTTTTATTTACGGAAGTGATGAGACGAGCGGAATGTTTACCTGATGGTAAACGATACGTCTGCTCATAACAACATACTGATAGTTAAGATGTTTTACACTGCCCCACATTACGCTCGTCGCCTCATTAATGTGATGCGGTGGTATCTATCCTGAGGGTCCTCGGCAACAGAGACCTACCAGTAACTACCAGTACACTCCTTACGAGACTATAAATCTTATATCACAAGTCGACAAGTACAATATAATGTTCTGTAAGTGTAGTTAGGATAATCATTACGTGGTTTTACTGAATGAAAGATATAACTATCCTTAATATTGTTAATGATTTTTTTAAAGTGATTTTTAAATGTCCACGGCCCGAGCTGTTAACCAAGTTGTTAAAGTACAGTCGCCTCGGTGTTTGTGACTTAAAATTATGGTTAATATGCTCAATTGAAGAGTCGTGCGCGCCTTAATACTTTAATGTAGCATATTTAGGACGTCGCCTGCCAAGATACATACAAAGCGTCCGAACGAGGGGCGGAAGAGATATGACTCTACAATTGCTGTGTTGACATCTCGTGTTTTATATATATTTAAGTACGTATTTAATTAATGATCATCACGGCACCCATCCGGCAACTTCTACTAATTAATTTGCGAGTCATATCCTATCTGTTATAAATTACACTGAGAGTTTTAAACGGATAAATACTTGTGGAAGTGTAATGTGACTTCTTCTCAAAAGTCAACACTTCTTTCAAAAATTTTCTCGATTCTAAATACTATATGTTCTGTATGTAAACAAATATTAGAATTTACATATGCTTAAGAAGTTTTCGCTTAGGTAAAATATATAAAAAAGCTATGTATAATACAATAAGATGAATCTCTCTCATTTCCTAATCATTATGCCACATAGTGGGGTGAGCTTTCTACATTGTTCTTCTCCACTTTGCTCTGTTCTCGACGTCATCGTCATTTAGCACTCATACATGTCTCTTGAAACTACATTATAAATATTATTTACATATTACAAATAATCAAACATTTGATTCTACTTTTATTTCATATGTTGTATCATCTATTTGTCTATATATGTTCTGTCCGGTTAAAGCATTCAAAATCCTCTCTCCGCCAAGGATCTGTAGAAGAGAACTCTATAAGAGTTAAACTCGTCTTGTATCTTTATATTAAGATAAGATTTTAAATATTTTAAAGGCTATTGATTGTATTCTTTTGGTTCTGTTTCTGTAGCATCCGTTTATCGACAAATAACGCTAACTTCGGCACAAGATAGTGAGATTATGTCCTAATTGTATCATTGCAAACAATATCCTTTAAAACTGGATTATAGTAATGTTTATATAGTACTTGACAGCAGCGAAATGAGCTGCAGTGACCAAGAACAATTATATCATTTCTATCTATATTATGCCTAGTACTTCGGAGTTTAAGTAAATGTATTAAAAGCTTAGAATATTGCTTGCAAATCTTAAGTCGAAATTTGTAACCAAGCTTAAAACTTTGTAGCAATCTAAACTTTAGTTGCATGCGTTAGTATTCCTGGTTATCTGACGAGCGAGCTCACGTACTTGTTTTAATGACAACAGTAGAACCTTAATTATAAAATTATTACCTTATTACAACCTCTTTAATGTAAGTTATACTAATGTAAATGAAATTCTCGATGGTAATAAATGATTCGGCAAGAATATCTATAACTCTAATCTAGGTAGCTAAATGTCTATATAGATATCGAAAAGACTTAGATACATAACGAAATCTTGTTACAAAGGTAACAAATATTATTACAGAGTTATGTAATTTTCACTCTGATACCATAATGCATTCATAATTTTTTTTTTTGTAGATAATGACCTTTTTTTTATTCATCGCTCGTCGCCTTGAGATATAAGATGTTAGTCTCGATACCACACTAATTTCGCTAGCTACAGCGCTCTGTCAAACTGGACCACAGTAATATTTGCACACTACTGTTTGCAGGCAGAAATTACCACCAGTTACCGGTAACAGAGACCTACTATCATCATCACCACCATGTATTAACTGACTTCTATTTCAATTGTATGTAACAACGAGATTAGAGTTGGGATGGCGAGCTCGTTCAAAAGGTTCTGGTATTCCTATTGTCCAGTGAAATGTTATATTATAGCAGATTTAAAATGTGACAGTTAAACTAACAGGTACGAAAGAAGCTACCTTTAACCTTTTATTGGTGGTAGGTCTCTGTTGACGGAGACCATGTAGGTAGGTACCACTGCAGCTCTTATTTCTGCCGCTAAAGAGTAGTGTACAGATATTACTAAGTTTCGTATTGAAGGGAGTTGTAGTTAGTGAAATAACTGTGGTATTGAGACTTAACTTATGTGTCAGACGACGAGCTTATTGTGGTGCAGTGTATACCATCCTATCTGTTATAAGCGGGCTTTATCACTCAAAATCAGGTGAACGAACTGCTTGTCTCGTCGCTTCGTTAAATAAAAAAAAAAACACAAAAAATACATTTAAAAAAATGGCGTATTTTCCGTACGTTGTACGCCGTTTCTTTGAACGCTTGCTTTTGACTGCTCCGTCCTTTTTTGTATTGGTGACCGAGCCCGGAACAACTAATTCAGGAGATGAGATCTTCCTCATCCTTCTTAAGTATGCTAACTATAACTAGGTACATTCAGACTTGGTGTCAGTTTAACATCTTGCAAGGTTCTTTCCTTTTTTCATTATTTATTGGTTTATATAACGTTCATGTAAGGAAGAAGCTGGATATGCTCCATTCATAACGAATGTAGTATATTCATCAAGGTCTAGGTCCAAGCCGTGGTAATAACTTTTAAAGGTTAGCCATAATTATTATTTTGTATATTATCTATGTTTGAAAAATGTTAACGATTTAGTTGGAAAATCTGTAGTTTTCTTAAGTTCCGTTGATTATATGATAGAAGATTGAGTTGTAGAGAATATAGAATTTAACTACTTCCATATGTTACTTTAATTTTTGTACATTAATTGGATATACAGTCTACTAGAACGTTGTCTAATAAACTTAGGCTTCTCTTAGAAGTCATGTTTGACTTCTAGGAGAAGCCTAAGTTTATTAGACAATAGGTACAAAGGTTGTCGGTAAAAGTTACAGTAGAAACAGCTGTTTTTTCTTGCAGTTTATTCCTTTTAGTCGCTGTGATTAACACACCTTGGATAAAACGGCGACTAGGATATTTTAAGTTGTTTCTTACACACATAGGAATAAGCCTATGGATAGTTAATTACATATTACAATAGTTATATTGGAACTGTTTCTTAAAAAAAGCTCCAATTAGATGCTATGTGCTATGTAACTAAACCTGCTTTAGTATAGTCTGTTCAATGTTATCGAATCTCAAAGGCTGCTTAATCGGTTACTACCATCAAACGAATTGGTATTAATGAACAGGGATCTAATTTCTTCATTGTTTATATAAAAACATTTTATCGTAAGCAGGATAATTAAAAAAAACACTTCCCTGGTAGTAACAGGCGCTCCGCAACGAAAGGAGGTCCATTTGTTTTATTAAAGCAATTTAACGTTTTAATGTCCTCTTAAAAACAATAACTGGATTTATGGCGTCCCTTTATGATGGTAGCTCTCGAGACATTAAGTAATTGCTTCCAATTGAGAATAATTAATACCGGCATCTGCAAGGGTCTATTTTGCTCTGAGAAAAAATATGCACAGCAACTGAATGTTAACTAGAGCTTTAATATCCGGCCGACGGTTCTTTGTAAGAGTGATCATTCAATGAGTGGATAAAGGAAACTGACTCTCTTCGCTTATTAAAGAATCTTGACTTCTGTTTTCTTCAATGCAGATCATACCGAACGAAACTAACGTTAGTATACATGTCAAGTTTTTTATCTGGACATCTATACCTATTTATTTAATATAAACAAAGTATTGGTATGTTTGACATTAAAACGCCTTATGATTTAATATTTTCAATAATTTATATGTCCTCATACCAACAAATCATTATTAAAATAATTACTCTTGTTACAGCACCCTTCAAACCTGACCACAGTAATTAATATTATAATATATATATAATATTATACTGCATATTTTAGGCAATTGTGGTTTCAACACAGCACATGATCGATTTTAAAATTAAACTAGTACTAGGTTGGTCTCTGTTGCAGGGTACCATCGCAACTCCAATTTCTGACGCTAAAAACTAGCCTGCAAACATTACTATGTTCCGGTTTGAAAGGCGCAATAGCCAAGAAAATTTCTGAGGTAACGACACTTAACATCTTGTTTCAAGAGACGAACGCAATGTGGTGCAGTATCGTTCTAACTAGCGCTACGTTGTCATGAGCGGGCGCGATTCTTACTATCAGGTGAACGTTTCGTATCGCCGCTTAGTAAAACAAAAAAAAAATGCAATTTGTACATTCAATGTTATCTTAGACATTAAGATTTACTTATGTTATAACTTTCTTAAGAAATGTTCGTTGTATTCGGCTTATTTAGTTCGTGTATTGTAACTGTTCGGAATGTCGAAAACCCAAGGGTATAGTATCCAGAATGTTTGAGTACGAATTCTTCGTCCCGCTACTTCCGTAGACTATCTTATGAATAATATTTAAATATGTTATAAAACAATGATATTCTTCAATTAAATTGTTAAATTTTTGATTAAAGCTGACATGTGTGATAACCTACTCCAATGATATCAATACTCGTATACGTTAAATAGTTAAAGTCAAGTTTGTATTTTATAGTTTTATATAAGTATGTTACTCTACTAATATCATCATACCCAACCTTTGTTAATGAAAACAGTTCTTATTTAAACAACAGTGAAATTTTAATATGAAACATATTAAAAAAATATATATATCACCTAAAATCAGCCCCAGGAGCAGCGGTGTTATCGTACACCACCGCGCGGCCATCGCAGTGCGTCCGTTACAGTCGTTAATCAAACTCAATGAGAACACAAACACGACAATTAAAGAAGCACCGTACACGACCAGTTTGTGATATTGTTGAGCCTACACTGCTCCACAGCAGCGATACACACGATACACACGATACATCCGATACACACGATACACTCGATACGGCTAGCAGCACGCTATGCGCGCGCGCCTACTCACTGACTGAGCCTGTGTCGTTGGCCCGCATCAATTGGTGTGCGTCGGAATCTTAATACCCTTATAAATCACAGTATTTCAAAGTTTTTAATTAATCATTTTAACATTACATACGTCATCAACCGGAAGACGTCCACTACTGAATATAAGCCTCCAAGTATCAATTAATCGCGCAGTCGCTCAAATTAAACATTTAAAGGACGATGAATATTATTATTATTGCTTTGTGAGACGAAAGTTAAGTTAGTAGCTCGTTTGCCTAATGGTTAGAGCGTGCGGTCTTCATTCCGAAGGTTCGAATCTCGGCATGTACCGATGATTTTAATATTTAAGTTATGTACATTTGTGAACTTTAGTTGCAACAGCGAAAAACAAACAGTGAAGGAAAACGTGGCGAGGAAACCTGCGCATGAATTAGAATTTATTCTAAGGTGTGTGTGAAGTCACCAATCCGCGTTAGGCCCGCGTGGTGACTATGGTCCAATCGCCTTCATATTGAGGGCAGGCCTGTGCCCCAACAGTGGGGACATAAATTGGTTGTTATAGAGACGAAAGTTATTTGTACATAGAAATAAAATTGTTTTATTATATGTGAGAGCACCCAAAGGGTAATGGGAGTGTTGTTCTGTGGGACCGAATTAGAAATAAAGAGATCCGCAGAAGAAGGTAAGCCGACACAGCCCAAAAGATTGCTTGACTTAGGTAACAGTGGGTAGGATATACAGAACGAAGGAATGACGGCCCATGGGACAGTAGGATAGACGTAGTGCTAGAACGCCCTCTGGAAGCTGGATACGGCAAGCCGAGGACTGATCAGTTTGGACATCTTTGGGGGACGCCTACGTCCAGCAGTGGATGCCTAACGGCTGATGATGATATAGAAACACTAGTACGTATTTTTATCTAGAATTTTTTTCATCAAACCGAGTCCGATTTTTTGTTTCATCTTGTCTTATTTTTTTCTTAAGCTTACATTTTTAATTTTCTTATATCTTTTATCTCTTCGTCTGTCTCCTTAGTATATTTATCCTTAAACTTGTTGTTGTCTTTTATTCCCGTTGAAAGTAAAATCAAAATTTATAGCTAATTTAGTTTTAACCAACATAATATTAACACAACAACAACAACGTAATAAAGCTAATTATACTCCTATTAGGTCGCATGTCTGACTAATGAACAATTTTTTTTTATTTATAATATAATTATACCCTTGATATGAATATCATGATACAAGGATAAATTAATCTGTAGATAGTGGGGTGTGCTAGCTTGGAATACTTTAGCTCTCATATAACAAAACATATAAAGAAAAGAATTCTTTTATGGCAGGACAAACTGAATTCCACGGACAGTTATGTTACAAGGTGAGTTGCTAGTCCTCGCTCTACGGCTGCTGCGGTGTCATCATCACGAGTAACAACTAGTTTAACATTGTTCAATGTTTACGTCACTGGTGTCATAGTATCACCTAAGTGGGGCAAGTTCCGGGTAATTGGAACGTAACGGGACGAAACTTTTCGCATATCAGTGGAGCTAGAAATTTATGTAAGTCCACTCAGAGTAAGTTCGTAATGGGTTCCCGTGAAATTTGTTTCCTCGAAAATTGAAACTTCCGCTCCCTTTAATTTACGGTCGCGCTGCACTTTCCTAGAATTTTCTTTTGCGAAACCTTGACGTAAACCTATTAGGTTTTTAAATGAATGAAATTCATGAAGTAATGGTGGTAGGTCTCTATGGTCAGATAACATTCCTGTCGTCATTACTGTGTTTCGGTAAAGGTGTTTTTTAGGTATCCTGTCTCAAAGCGACGAGCGCAATGTGGGGCAGTAAGTAATCCTAACTAGCCAAGTTGTTATAGGTACATACTATCAGGTGAATATCTCCCACGTCTTATCTCTTCTTTGAGAAAAAAACCATAATATGCTCTAATTGAATTATTATTTCTAAATCAGAAGTCTTTTAAAACGTTTTCAGCTTTGATAGCATCTGTGCACGCGACGAAAGTTTTTTTTTTTTAATCGATTTTAAAACTTTCCGCGCTTCGAAGAACTAATCATAGAAAGTGTTGTTACATTAATGAAATTAGTTTTCCGAGTTACGTTTCCCTTTCAGTATACAGTGCGAAAATAATTCGGCTGGTGACGCTTGTGATGTTTTTTTACTAAGAGGAAATCTTGAGCTTTTTTTTATTTAATTAAGCGATGAGATGAGTGGGATGTTCAGCTGATGGTAAGCTCTACGCCGGCAATAACAACGTGCCGCTAGTTAAGATATAATAGATATGCACCATGTTACGCTCGTCGCCTATGATGTGTGAGAATGTGATGTGAGTATATCTAAAATTTGTCATCATAAACTTATGTATATATAATATTCTTGTGATAAAACCCGAGTAGAGATTATAAAAGATATCCTTGAAAACGTCTCGAATCCTGCTATAAATAAGACGTAAATGAAAAAGAAAATTGCGTACTCTTTTATAACTCTATACACCTTTTTTATTCGACAAAGCGATCAGACATGCCCATAACAATGTAGCGCCAGTTAAAATGATGTATAAAGCTCCACATTGTGCCCGTCGCCTTGAGATATAAGACTTCAAGTCTCGTTACTCCAGTAACCTGTACCTGAACAGCCTCCGGCAACAGAAATCTGCCAGTAAATGTTCTGTCTTGTATATGTGTGTAATATGTGTTAGGGTGTAAAGGGTTCCACCCTACATCTTACGGAGCTCAAGTCAACCTCACCAGCACGCGATACTCCCTGCTGAATAATCGACGAGGTCTTGACCACCCACCAAACCGGACTAGGCGAGCGTTATGGGTTACGGCTCTATTATCCTCAATGAATTCCAACAAACGACTTGGAGATCTTTGGGGCAGGCCTATGTCTAGCAATGGACATCTGTCGGCTGATGACGATGATTGAACTTGAACACTAATTTTGATGGTGTTCTGTGACAATGAATCCATTGATGGTGAAGTGCTCTTCTAGAATACTCTGGAACATATCTGGTGATAGCTGAAACAGCATAGCTACCTATTGCCTATTAGTTGTTCCCCATCTGCTTTGCTGCGCGTATATAGAAATTGATTTGAAATTTTGCTCAAATATTCCTTGAGAGCAACCGCAGCGGCATATTACTTTTTATTGCAACCGTTACTATGGCAACCGATTAAATAATAAGAAAATGTTTATAAAAATGTATTATAAATGATAAAGAACCTATGAAATTCAAGAACATAAATAGCCTATGGGGTGGAAGGGTCCCTGCACAACAACTTACGGAAACCATGATGACGTCACCTGCTCGTGGTTCACCCTGCTAATCAACAAATGAGGCTCTGGCTTACACCAACCTGCATTGGGCCACAGTGATGGGATATGGCCCCAATGCCCCCAAACTAATCCCTATATACGACGACCTCTAATGCCCGGAGGTAGCGGAGGCGATGCTGTACTTATGAGATCTTTGGGAGAGGCCTATGTCTAGCAGTGGTCGTCAATAGTCTGATGATATAAATACAAATCATTCCGCCGAATGATCATGTTCCCGCGTCGATATATTCACTTGTTTTCACGTGACTGTCGAGCACATGTTTATGAGATCTATCTCCTTTAATATTTATATGTCGATTGTGGTTGAAATGTTCATTGTATCGGGCACAATGTACGGATGTACACGTCGTGATTTCAAAGCAAGCAGAATACATATAACGTGTACTAAACCTATTGTGTTGAACTGTATAACACTGCTGAGTATATCCTGTACGATTTTTAACGCGTTTATTTATATTCTAGACTTCAGCAGGATTAGAAGTGTTTAAGTCGGTGAAACGTATTTCCAAACTGGTACGTCACTGTTGTTGGAGATCGTCTTGGTTGGTATCATCGCAGCTCCTATTATATACAGCTGACAAACAGTACTGTGCAAATATTACTGTGTTCCAGTTTGAAGGGTTGTGTAGCTAATAAAATTACTGGGGAAACGAGACTTAATCTCTTATGTCTCTAGGCGACGAACCTAATGTTGTGCTGTGTATATCACTTTAGCGCTACATTGTTATGGCGTCGCTTTGTCCGACAAAAAAAACTGATATGAGTAACAATTTTTTTTTATTTTTCGTCTTATTTATAGCAGGATTCGAGAAGTTTTCAAGGATATCTTTTAATGTCTACTCGGGTTTCTATAACAAAAACATTATGTATATATAACTCGATAAAAGAAATTAAAATTCGCTGATTTTTGTACAGAGTCACGAGAAAAGCACGACGTTGATCTGATTTACCATCAGCTCAACAAGGTCATATACCTGCCTATAATAATTTGGCGCTAGTGAGAATGTTATACACAGCACCATATTATGCTCGTCACTTTGAGACATAAGATGTTAAGTCTCGTTACCCCAGTAATTTCACCAGCTATAACTCTCATCAAATCGGAACATGGTAGTCTTATCATCTTATGACTCAAGGCGACGAGCACAATGCGGTGCAGTGTTTATCATTCTAACGAGCGTCATGTTATGGCTAGGGGTGTTACCGTCAGGTGAACATTTCGCCTGTCTCATCACTTCGTAGAACAAAGAGAATTTATAATACTTATACAGTGCTGTAGGTGTAAGGAGTCACGCACTAAACTCACGGGACCCAAGCCATCCTCACCTGCTCGTAATGCCCCCTGCTGATCAACAAACGAGTCTCTGGCTTCCGCCAACTGGCATTGGATCAGTTGGGGGAAAATGGTCCAAATCCTCCCATACGAACCCATACATACAGTAGCCCTGATAGCCCAGCGTTACTGGAGGCCGTGCTGGATGTAAGTGGTCTTTGAGGAGGCCTATGTCTAATGGACGTCTATCGGCCGATGATCATACAGTGCAGTGTGAAAGGGATGTTTTTAGATATTATTTCTAAGGTTTTGTATGCAAATTTCCAACAAAAAAGCTATGTTAGTTGGAGTGTACACATCTTACCTATATTACTATAGTAATATGAAAACATGTTAGTTTCTTAGACCAGTGCTACGGTCTACCATCGCAGACAGTATTTTTCCTTTGCTCCGCAGCAAAAGAAAACCTTTGTGTGGACGGGCTTAATGTCATCAAGATAAGTAAATGTGCTTAAAAGACTAAGTTTGCTTCGTCGCAGAAAAAAAACTCATTTTTTAACTTTATCCCGAAAGTTTTTTTTTAATTATTAAAACAGTCACCGTCAGAGGTGTTCCAATAAAAATGTTCCCCTATAACTTACTACCGGAACAAGTTACGACAGTTAATTATTAAGTTCTAATATAAGAGCTACAACTATCTAATATTCATAATGACATGCCTGTAATTAGTTCGTAACTGGGAAACCCGCGGAGTCGACTTCCTCATTAAACTTTGCGTAAGACCTGATTAGTTTATTCAATTAGCGCTGCGTTAAATTTTAAAGGAAATTGAAATTAGTTTCTTATATCACTATCGGAAAATCTAAAACGACCTTTGGGTAGTGCTTTCAAATATGTTTTACTGGTGGTAGGTACCACCGCTGCTCTTTACTCTGCCGCTAAACAGTGGTGTGCTAACATTACTGTGTTCCTGATTGAAAGGAGTCGTAGCTTGTGAATGGAGTAGCGAGAGTTAACATCTTACGTCTCACTAGCGTAATATGGTGCATGGTATACCGTTCTAGTTAAAGCTACGTTGTTATGTTATGGCGTATCACTTACCATCAGGTGAACGTGAATATTTTTATCGACTGAATCTATAGTCTTTACCGGTAGCAGGTCCCCTTTGCCGGAAGGCGTTTAGTTAGGTGCAAACGTAACCAAGTAATATTTAAACTGTATTATGTATCTGTTTAAATACTGTCGTTTATAGGAAATTAATGAAGGTAATGAGATTTAATTAAAATGGTTCTCCTTACATGTATATGGGTAGAAATATCATGTACTCTGACGTTAAATACTGCTCCTTTCATTAGAATTAAAAGTAAAACAACTTTACCGACGTAAGTGATAGATACATTCAGACGTAACAGTGTCTTTAAATTTGACAATAGACTTCAGTTACTTTTAACTTTATGGAAAAAAAATTTAGGATCTATCAAAAAGAAGATGGGCGTTCTTTCGTAGGGTTGTTATTTCAAGGAAGTAGGTGAAGGAATTGAAAAAGCTTTAATTATCCGGGCAGGCTTCTTTACAGTCCAAATGAAAGGGGAAACTGTATTTGCTATTACGTTCCTTAACTCTTTGGGTTTCATTTCGATAGCTTTTTATTTTCAGAAATCTAAAATTGTTACTTATTATATTTAAAACTGTACTTATATAGATAATGGATCCTTTAAAGAGCCTCCTTTTTTGGCATTTCATTAATTCGAGGTATTAACGGAATCCGTTAGTTTTATTATGAAAAACTAACTAATCATTATAATATAACAAAATGTTAAGACCATGTCTACTTCTAGAAGGTACAGTAAAAACTGTATTATTATACTTTTTTAATTTTTATTTTCATTTGTCATAGAAGATAAACAATTTTTGTTACGAGCAATTTTCATGTCTTTTCCTGTAATTGTGTTTTATATGTTTCTCTTCACACAGCACAAGACCATGCATTGTGAAACACATTACAATAGAGCTATGTCCACAATGGACGACCGTCGCTTGGAATGATGATAATGATATTTCCCTTTGCCAGACCTTGAGAGGTGCAGCTTACGAAGCAAATATACATCAATGGTTCTGTAGTACATTTGTCGAACAAGTCAATAAGAAACAAGTCGACTGAATTTACCTAGATAAAATGAGAATATCGGGTACATATTTGTGTATAAATATTGAATAATTTAAGTTGCTGTGAGTCACATCTCAACATTTGACTCCGTTTGAGGTTTTATTTGAACCATTATAAAGTGTTAAAATTCGTTTGAGTTGTTTGGTAATTATAATAATAAAGACATCCAAATGAACAGACAGGTACGCTCGATGAATTTACACCAAGCCTTTATCTATGGTCGAACTCGAAAATAAGATTTTTTTCGAGAAAATAAAAGTTTTGGTCAAAATCAGTTCAGGTTTCGAACCTAAGATTCCTGCGGTCAATACTATACGGATATTGAAATGAACTCCAAGTCGGTCATTGAAATAATCGTAAGTATGTAAGTTTGTTGTATACAACAAACTTTGTAGGCGGTAGCGAGTTATCCACATTTCGTCGAGAAATTTGAATATGAGGCTAATTGAATACAAATAACTTATATTAAGCGCAAAGTTAAATGAAAGGGGTTAGGGTAAGTTTAAGAGTTAGTTATTCGTTATATGTATTTCTTGTATGATAATAATATATATTTTAAATGTAAATTAAACTACCGAACCGAAAAGGTACGTTTTGAAATTAAGGAAAATGTTACATTTCTAACAATATAGATGGCGCTAAAACAAATTAGCGTTACAACGAGATATGAACAAGATATTAAGTTTTCGTATAGATAATTAATACATTTATAAATCTTTATATTAATCTGTCTTGTGATCATTGAACATTTGTTTAATAAAAATTTCTTTACATTAACGTCTAAAAACTTTATGATCACAATTGAAGTGGTGCTTATGATTTAGTTGGGTATAACGTGATTCAAAAAGCGTTCACGTGACCCCATGAGGAACTGCACCGGAAACAACTACTTTTTCATAATTATAACGAAGGCTCCGAAATATTATTTTACAACATTTATGTCGAAATGACACGCGATTAAAAACTTTAGACCTCGTGTTAATGGATCACGATTATACAAATCTTTTATTATGGACAGATGCAATGCAATAATATTCGTTTTATTAAATAGGTAAATATATTGTCTTCCTATTCTCTTACCTTTTCGAGAAGAAAGGAACCATTACTTGTATCGGCACAACAAACAGCTTCATTAATCGGTTACAATATATCATAATTATAACTTAACAATACTAACAATATTACCAACACTGTAGGTTCAAGTTTATATGAATACTTGGGTAATATAACCTTAGTATTCCAAGAGCTACACCAGTCGATCAAACGACTAGTAGAATTAAATGTTATTAGAGAAAAGATTAAATATGGTTAGTGAGGAGTTTATGTATTAATAATAATCGAATAGACAAATCTTAAGTATCTCTGAATTGTCACAGATGCTTAGCTTACACGGAAGAAAGTGAAGATTCTGCATAACTTCTCGCTTCAATCCAATCCAATCCAATCAGCCGGAAGACGTCCACTGCTGGACAAAGGCCTCCCCCAAAGATTTCCACTTAGACCGGTCCTGGGCCACCCGCATCCAATGGTTGCCAGCGACCTTGACCAGGTCGTCGGTCCACCTTGTGGGGGGTCTGCCCACGCTACGTCTTCCGGTACGTGGCCGCCACTCGAGAACCTTTCTGCCCCAACGGCCGTCGGTTCTGCGAGCTATGTGCCCTGCCCATTGCCACTTTGCGACGGCGACCCTTCGAGCTATGTCGGTGACCTTGGTTCTCCTGCGGATCTCCTCATTTCTGATTCGATCTCGCAGGGAAACTCCGAGCATAGCTCGCTCCATCGACCTCTCGGCAATCTTAAGCTTGCGGACAAGGCCCACAGTAAGCGGCCACGTCTCTGCTCCGTATGTCATCGCTGGCAACACACACTGGTCAAAGACTTTTGTCTTGAGACACTGCGGTATATTGGACGAGAAGATATGTCTTAGCTTCCCGAATGCTGCCCATCCGAGTTGGATTCGACGAGAGATCTCTTTCTTGAAGTTGGACCTACCTAGTTGGATTGTATGTCCGAGGTAGACATATCTGTCAACAACTTCAAGTGTAGAGCTTCCAACTGTTATTGGAGTGGGTACAATATGGACATTTGCCATGATTTTGGTCTAGTCCATATTCATTTTAAGACCCACTCGTTGTGAAACTCTATAAAGATCATCGAGCATTGTGTTGATGTCCTCCATGGTCTTAGCCAAAACCACGATATCGTCGGCAAATCTAAGGTGCGTGATGTACTCGCCGTTGATATTGATGCCATATCCTCTCCAATCCAGAAGCTTGAAGACATCTTCCAATGCAGCGGTGAACAGTTTCGGAGATATGGTGTCTCCCTGTCTTACTCCACGCTGCAATCGTATCGGTTTCGAGCTCTGGTCTTCGAGGCGGACTGACATAGTGGCGTTCTCGTACAAGCACCTTAGAACATCGACGTACCGGTGGTCTATTTGGCACCGTTGGAGGGCCTGCAACACGGCCCATATCTCAATCGAATCGAAGGCTTTCTCATAGTCCACAAACGCTAAGCATAGGGGCTGGTTATACTCATGGGACTTCTGTATAACCTGCCGCAGCGTATGAATGTGGTCTATGGTGCTGTAGCCTTTACGGAATCCAGCTTGTTCGGGAGGCTGGAAGTCGTCGAGCCTGATTGTGAGACGATTCGTGATGACTCTGGAAAACAACTTGTAGACATGACTCAAAAGTGAGATGGGTCTATAATTCTTCATCTGGGTTTTATCTCCCTTCTTGAAGAAAAGCACCACCACACCTCCGTGCCATGCCCGAGGCGATCGGCCTTCTAGTATGACGGAATTAAACAACTTCTGCAGGACTTCGAGGATCGGCTTTCCACCAGCTCTCAGAAGTTCAGCTGTTATTTCGTCATCACCAGGTGCCCTGTTGCCTTTAAGCTGATTCAGAGCCACACTAATCTCGTGTAGGCTGACAACCGGGATATCTTCAGAGTAGTGTCGGGCTAGACTAGCTCTTGGATCTGATGCTAGTCCACCAGGAGAACATGTAGTCGTGTACAGCTGTCCATAGAACCGCTCAATCTCCTCCAGAACCTCGGCCCTTGACGATACGATCCTGCCGTCCTCTGTCTTCAGCCACGTCAACCGGCTTTGCCCGATAGACAGATCTCGTGCTAATACTTTAGAGCCTTTGTTCCGCTCTATTGCCTCTTTAACACTGTCAGTATTAAATCGGCGTATGTCGCGAGTCAGTGACTTAGAGACCTGCCTATTCAGCTGCCGATATTTGGTGGCATCTTCAGGAGACTTCAGGACCAGTTCTCGTCTTTCGGTCATGAGGTTTAATGTGTGGTCAGAGATCGGCTTCTTCTTTCTGGTACGGGGGACTTTAAAAATCTTAAGTCCTGCCGTACGGACAGCATCTACAAACCTGGTGTTGTAATCGTCCACATCAATGCACTCGCCTAAGGATGCAAAGCGATTTCGTAGTTCAAGCTGAAAGCTCTCGGGGTTTTGGAGTTGGATGGGCGCTGGCCGGAGCGTGGACTTCACCAGTCGAAATCGTTCGAGCTTTATGTTGATATTCAAAATGCCTCTCACGATTCGGTGATCGCTGCCCATTTTTAGAGCATTGATCACTGAGACATCCTTGAATATCTGCCTCTTTGTCGACATGATGAAGTCTATCTCATTTTTAGTAGCTCCATCAGGACTAATCCACGTCCACTTGCGGCTGGCCCGCTTCTTGAAGAAGGAGTTCATTATATAGAGGCCCTCCTTCTCCATGAAGTCGGCGAGCATTTGGCCTCGTGGATTTCTCTGTCCATATCCAAATTGCCCCACTTTCAGTTCTCCACTATTTCGCTGCCCTAGTTTTGCATTAAAGTCTCCCATGACAACGGTGTACTGAGTTTTGGAACTGTGTATGGCTTTAGAAATATCCTCATACACAGTTACCACCTCGTCATCAGAGTGTGCCGTAGTCGGTGCGTATACCTGTATGACCTTCAGCGAGTAACGCTTGGTAACTCTGAGTATCAGGTACGCTACTCTTGCTGACACACTAACGATGTCGACAACGTTATTCACAAGAGACTTGCGGACGATAAACCCGACGCCACCCTGGGACTGCTGGTCGCCCTCCCGGAAATAGAGCAGGTTGCCTGATTTAAGAGTTATCGTGTCCTCCCCCTCTCTTCTGACTTCGGATAACCCTACTATATCCCATCCTAACCTGCTCAATTCCTCCTCCAGCTCAAGCTTCAAGTTATTAAGTAATATAATTTATCTATTAAAATTTTTGGAATACGTATATGCGAATCTCGTGACTTTGGCCACCGTTAAGATTTAACGACTAACTAGAAAGACAAGAGAGATATGTGATTTTTCATTAACACTGATGATGTTATTAAATTAAGCGCAGTTCTAAAACTATCAGGTTTTTAATAAAGAAGGATCTAGAAGAAATGAAACGTGACAAATATATATATATATTTTTGTATTTCCTGCTGTCTACACAATGAGTGTTACTTGTTCGTTTTCGCTGAGAGCTCATATTGTGTTTTATACAAAGAGAATTTTTCACCGATAATGCTTCGAGTCTTCGCGAGCTCGTCCCGTTCTTTACTAAACGAGTTCACAGTTAAATAATACGAGACGGTTACTGACTCTGTATTCACGCTCGGTAAGAGATAATACTTTTTATTCAAATAAATATATTTCAATACATTTCAAACTAGGACGAGATTAGGATATACTCGTAGTTGTAGTTTGATAGAAGCTGATAATTAAACAAAATATACTCGTACGGCCATACTTTAAAGTAAAAGATGGTACATTCAAAATATTAATTAATTCTAATTGCTTATAGGGTTATATTGTAAGAAGCACTTCAAACACTGACAGAAGTAAATACTGAAAATACTCCAATACCTTGTTTGCTAACGTTGTCGCTTTAATTACCATTTGTTATAAAATGAACAACTGGTATACAAAAGCCTTAATGCACATGTGACGTTATCTGCCGGTCATCCATAGTTGCGGTGAGGTTCGGAAAGAGGCAGAATACAGAGAAAACTAATATACATATGACTACATATTGATGCATATATTGATGAATATTCCTATTAAATGTGTTAGAAGTAAATAATTTTTGATTAATAAATAATATACATATCAAATATATGGTTCTTTTTCGTACGTCGATGAAAAGTCGGAGATTCTTGCTGACCGGTTAATTTTTAAGCTTTTACTATACATCTCTGTATATATTTAAAAGTAATTTTGAGTAACTTACACATGAACCCTCATTTGTATAGTTACCAGAGTAATTAGCTCGCTAGCCTAATAGTCAGAGCGTGCGGCTTTCATTCCGAAGATCGCGGGTTCGAATCTCGGCATGTACCAATGAGTTTAATATTTAAGTTAGTGCATTAGTGAACTTTAGTTACAACAGCGAGATACAAACGGTGAAGGAAAACATCGTGAGGAAACCCGCACACTGAAATCATCTTTGTGTGTGTGTGGTGGCCCCAATAAAGTGGCAACAGGCTCGCCCCCTGTTACATGGCACCTAATCTGACCACATCTGGCGAAAAGTAGGTGTTTGTTCACCTCTGCCTACCCCTGCTGAGAAAAAGGCGTGATAATATAAAAAAAACCACAGTAACATTTTTGTAGTGGTAGACTGGTAGGTGGTAGTAAAGTAATATATATAACAATATGAACAGCGTCCTTATTATTCTTACTATAAGGACAAAAGGCTTTCATTCACCAGGCAAGAATAGTAAAGAGAAAACTACGATTTCCTCACGACGTTTTCTTTCACCATAACACGAATTTCAGTTGGAATAAAAAAAATTACGATTTGTATAGGGAATAGATTTATTGCTTCTTACAAATTGACTTATACCGTAAGTTTAAAATAACTATCACCATTCAAATCACAATTCTTTTGACTCTGGAACTGAACTAGGAACCTGTTTGTAACAAAGCGAGCGAATTATCCATTGAGGCATAGGCACTGTGTGTGTGCGTTAGAATGTAATAAAAATTTTTAATATAAAAAACGTTTGAAGCCAGATATCGGTGCATACTGTGTACAGATACAGCGTTGAAATGTTTTTTAATACATTACCCGTAAAGAATCCAATGAATTTTGCAAAAGGATAAAGCGGAAGTGCGATAATGAGGTATTTTTTAATTTAAATGTAAAACAGCATTAACCTTATTATGTTAATGTTTGTGAAATCAAAGCGGAAAGCCCGCGGGGAATATCTCCTTGCATAGTCCTGTTGTATTATACTGCAGCTTCCTGAATCACGAAATTATCATTTTTTTTATTCAGGATCCTTTTACTTCACCTCTTATCTATACTATATAAAAAGTAGTATATGAATACAGATAAAAATACGTATGGTTTCAATCTGTATCTGTATTCTTAACAAAACTCATAGATGATATATACTATATATATTACTTATGTATGTAATATTTTATTTATACAAATTGTTTAGTTTACTATTTAGTATATTTCACAGTAAACCTATCATTTTAATAAAGAAACATATACTTATGTAGTAAACAATTCCTTAATCAAGAAATAGTTGTTCCTTCTTTGCTTGCTGCTTTATCCGTGAGTTAAAGAACAGATACTCCAGTCATCACCATAGGTAACCTTTTTTTTATTTAGACGTAGGTAACTTATATAGTTAAAATACATACTTCTCCTTTGGTGTCCTTAATTGTGTCACCGTTTCATGTAGCACTATCAAATAATAAATAAACCCATGAACAATGCCAACACCATTAACTAATATTCGGTTCTAACAATACTAGATGGTATTAAGAGATAGTTCGTGTCAAAGCAGCGACATGTAATAAGATAAATATAAAGTTATTAATAGCTCGCTGGCCTAACGGTTAGAGCGTGCGGCTTTCATTCCGAAGGTTGCGGGTTCGAATCTCGGCATGTACCGATGACTTAGTATTTAAGTTATGTACATTTGTGTACTTTAGTTACAACAGCGAGATACAAACGGTGAAGGAGAACATCGTGAGGAAACCCGCACACTGAAATCATCTTTGAGTGTGGTGGCCCCAATAAAGTGGCAACAGGCTCGGCCCCTGTTACATGGGACCTAATCTGACTACATCTGGCGGAAAGTGGGTGTTTATTCATCACCCCTGTCTACCCCTACTAGGAAAAAGGCGTGATAATATAAACAAAAAAGTTATTTGTCAAAATACTTATGGTTAAGTACATTAAATTAAGAATGGAGTTAAGTAACGCAATTACGTTAGATAAAAAGATTCATGTTAGTATACGGTTTCCATTCTCAATACTGTACCTTGGTCACAGTTAAGCAATAGAAACAATTATGTGAATGTTGAGTGAATAAAACCTTTACGAATTATAGATTTTTTAATATACGACACAATGAGACGAACAATACGTACATTTGATGGTAAGTGATACTCCTATAATAACGTCGCGCTCGTTAATGGCATACGCTGCACGACATTGTGCTGGTCGCTTTAAAACATAAGTTGTTAGGTCTCATTATCACAGTAATTACTAGCTACAACGCCCTTCAAATCGGAACACGGTAATGTTTGCACACTACCATTGGACGGCAGTAATAAGGTCTGCAGTGGTATCTACTTAGACGGCCTCCGACAACAGAGACCTACCATCACTGCATCAATGCATTTGATACATATTAGTTAATAAAACCGTGTATCTAATAGTATTATTTAAATTCCAAATCCAATCAGCCGGAAGACGTCCACTGCTGGACAAAGGCCTCCCCCAAAGATTTCCACTTAGACCGGTCCTGGGCCACCCGCATCCAATGGTTGCCAGCGACCTTGACCAGGTCGTCGGTCCACCTTGTGGGGGGTCTGCCCACGCTACGTCTTCCGGTACGTGGCCGCCACTCGAGAACCTTTCTGCCCCAACGGCCGTCGGTTCTGCGAGCTATGTGCCATGCCCATTGCCACTTTGCGACGGCGACCCTTCGAGCTATTTCGGTGACCTTGGTTCTCCTGCGGATCTCCTCATTTCTGATTCGATCTCGCAGGGAAACTCCGAGCATAGCTCGCTCCATCGCCCTCTCGGCAATCTTAAGCTTGCGGACAAGGCCCACAGTAAGCGGCCACGTCTCTGCTCCGTATGTCATCGCTGGCAACACACACTGGTCAAAGACTTTTGTCTTGAGACACTGCGGTATATTGGACGAGAAGATATGTCTTAGCTTCCCGAATGCTGCCCATCCGAGTTGGATTCGACGAGAGATCTCTTTCTTGAAGTTGGACCTACCTAGTTGGATTGTATGTCCGAGGTAGACATATCTGTCAACAACTTCAAGTGTAGAGCTTCCAACTGTTACTGGAGTGGGTACAATATGGACATTTGCCATGATTTTGGTCTTGTCCATATTCATTTTAAGACCCACTCGTTGTGAAACTCTACAAAGATCATCGAGCATTGTGTTGATGTCCTCCATGGTCTTAGCCAAAACCACGATATCGTCGGCAAATCTAAGGTGCGTGATGTACTCGCCGTTGATATTGATGCCATATCCTCTCCAATTCAGAAGCTTGAAGACATCTTCCAATGCAGCGGTGAACAGTTTCGGAGATATGATGTCTCCCTGTCTTACTCCACGCTGCAATCGGATCGGTTTCGAGCTCTGGTCTTCGAGGCGGACTGACATGGTGGCGTTCTCGTACAAGCACTTTAGAACATCGACGTACCGGTGGTCTATTTGGCACCGTTGGAGGGCCTGCAACACGGCCCATATCTCAATCGAATCGAAGGCTTTCTCATAGTCCACAAACGCTAAGCATAGGGGCTGGTTATACTCATGGGACTTCTGTATAACCTGCCGCAGCGTATGAATGTGGTCTATGGTGCTGTAGCCTTTACGGAATCCAGCTTGTTCGGGAGGCTGGAAGTCGTCGAGCCTGATTGTGAGACGATTCGTGATGACTCTGGAAAACAACTTGTAGACATGACTCAAAAGTGAGATGGGTCTATAATTCTTCAACTGGGTTTTATCTCCCTTCTTGAAGAAAAGCACCACCACACCTCCGTGCCATGCCCGAGGCGATCGGCCTTCTAGTATGACGGAATTAAACAACTTCTGCAGGACTTCGAGGATCGGCTTTCCACCAGCTCTCAGAAGTTCAGCTGTTATTTCGTCATCACCAGGTGCCCTGTTGCCTTTAAGCTGATTCAGAGCCACACTAATCTCGTGTAGGCTGACAACCGGGATATCTTCAGAGTAGTGTCGGGCTAGATTAGCTCTTGGATCTGATGCTAGTCCACCAGGAGAACATGTAGTCGTGTACAGCTGTCCATAGAACCGCTCAATCTCCTCCAGAACCTCGGCCCTTGACGATACGATCCTGCCGTCCTCTGTCTTCAGCCACGTCAACCGGCTTTGCCCGATAGACAGATCTCGTGCGAATACTTTAGAGCCTTTGTTCCGCTCTATTGCCTCTTTAACACTGTCAGTATTAAATCGGCGTATGTCGCGAGTCAGAGACTTAGAGACCTGCCTATTCAGCTGCCGATATTTGGTGGCATCTTCAGGAGACTTCAGGACCAGTTCTCGTCTTTCGGTCATGAGGTTTAATGTGTGGTCAGAGATCGGCTTCTTCTTTCTGGTACGGGGGACTTTAAAAATCTTAAGTCCTGCCGTACGGACATCATCTACGAACCTGGTGTTGTAGTCGTCCACATCAATGCACTCGCCTAAGGATGCAAAGCGATTTCGTAGTTCAAGCTGAAAGCTCTCGGGGTTTTGGAGTTGGATGGGCGCTGGCCGGAGCGTGGACTTCACCAGTCGAAATCGTTCGAGCTTTATGTTGATATTCAAAATGCCTCTCACGATTCGGTCATCGCTGCCCATTTTTAGAGCATTGATCACTGAGACATCCTTGAATATCTGCCTCTTCGTCGACATGATGAAGTCTATCTCATTTTTAGTAGCTCCATCAGGACTAATCCACGTCCACTTGCGGCTGGCCCGCTTCTTGAAGAAGGAGTTCATTATATAGAGGCCCTCCTTCTCCATGAAGTCGGCGAGCATTTGGCCTCGTGGATTTCTCTGTCCATATCCAAATTGCCCCACTTTCAGTTCTCCACTACTTCGCTGCCCTAGTTTTGCATTAAAGTCTCCCATGACAACGGTGTACTGAGTTTTGGAACTGTGTATGGCTTTAGAAATATCCTCATACACAGTTACCACCTCGTCATCAGAGTGTGCCGTAGTCGGTGCGTATACCTGTATGACCTTCAGCGAGTAACGCTTGGTAACTCTGAGTATCAGGTACGCTACCCTTGCTGACACACTAACGATGTCGACAACGTTATTCACAAGAGACTTGCGGACGATAAACCCGACGCCACCCTGGGACTGCTGGTCGCCCTCCCGGAAATAGAGCAGGTTGCCTGATTTTAGAGTTATCGTGTCCTCCCCCTCTCTTCGGACTTCGGATAACCTTACTATATCCCATCTTAACCTGCTCAATTCCTCCTCCAGCTCAATTATCTTCTCGTCGGTCCGCAGTGTACGCGTGTTGAGTGTTGCCAGGGCCAGATGTTGTTGGTTTTGGTAGCCTGGCCGCTTCCGGAGATTCTTCGCACCCCTTGCCCCGCCGTTACCGTGACCGCTACCGTAGCCAGGAATAGCGGGGCCGCCGGGGACTAGGGGCCGTTTTTTATTTTGGGATCTCATCTTAGGGGGGAATTGCCGTAATCGCCACGCTTGGCAGGCGGCTTGGCGATCGCAGTTACGGAGGCCCTATCGTGAAACGCTGCTGCCCGTCCCACGTCCGGGATTTCCCTCCGCTTCCTTGGATGGATATACCGCCATCGTTCGGTTGACTGATTGCATTTGATGAAGTGTAAATGTACTCAATCGTCATATACACTTCAGCAAATGGGCGGTGGGGTCGTCACTTCCCGACGCGACGCGATTTAAATTATTAAATTTGAATATTTTCCATAATAAAAAAAAGTCCAAATAAATCTGCTCTGTTGTCCATTTTAAAGTGTTACATAAATCTGGTGAAGCAATTTATCCACCGGAAATCGCTCTTTATCGGAAAATGCTTGTCCCTGCAGTATGTAATTTTCCATGCGAGTAATCGCCAACATTATAAATTTCCAATTCCCTTCACTGCGGTTCCCGTGTTGAGAATTCCACTCTATATCCTTTAATAAAGTAAATATTACGTCTGACCATATTGTTAGTCCAACATAATTTACTTCTGGGTAGGTGTCAATAGAGGTTGGGGTGTGACAATCCTACACAACAACTCACGGGGTCAGCCAACCTCACCTACTCGTGGTGCACCCTGCTAATCAATATTGGACCAGCGTGGTGGGAAACGGCTCAAACCCCAATATAAGAACCCTTACAAACGACAGCCTCCAGTACTCGGTGGTACTAGAAGTCACGCTGACTGTGGACTTATCGATGTGGAGATCTTTGACTGAAGCCTACCTAACGGCTAATGATAATGAAGTCTATGTTGTCGGAGTCAGAGACCGTGTAGGTACCACTGCAGCTCCTATTTCTGCCATTTAACAGTAGTGTGCATACATTACTGTTTCAGTTGAAAGGCGCTGTAGTTAGTAAAATTACTGGGGTAACGAGAATCAACATCTTATGTGTTAGAGGGACAACCGCAACATGGCTCTATGGGTACTATCTTAACTAGTACCATATTACACCTGCCCATAAGAACAGGCGTATTATTTACCATCAGGTGAAAAAACCACTCCTCGCATCGCTTCGATGAATAAAAAAAATTATGATGCCCTAGCGCTTTGGAAATAATAACTATCCAAGAAATAATCCAAGAGAAAGCCTTATATTCTCGTCTGAAGCGATGACGATGTTCTTTACTTAATATATAAAATAACACTAGTGTTGCCAGCGTATTTGTTTAATTTGAAGAGCTTTGCGTCGCCAGTTAATAATTCACCCCTTGTACAGGCCTTGTCAATTATACAAGGAGAATTTCAATGGATTCACCTTTGAGCTTTGAATATACAAAAGCTTTCATGGGAAATACATATCACGGTACGTTGGAACGGATATTGTTAACGACATTCATTATTGATGGCAACACAGATCACGTTTTACATAATAAGGTGAACGGGAATTAGTTACAATTTGAGTAATATATAGTTAAGTTACGTCATATAATGTATTACCTTTTATATGTTATTGTGTACAGAGACAGAGCACCTAAAAATATCACTAGGAGACACTGGATTCAAAAAGCGCAAGACCGTGCTTTGTGGAACATATTAAAAGAGTCCTAAGTTTAGTCCTAGATTGAAATGAATATAACGATTTTGAAGTAGTGTCGTATTCAATAGATCATCATTTCTTTATATAGAAAAATGGCGTTAGGTGAAGAGAATTCGAAGAAGAACAAGATATTGTACAAAGAGATTCTTTATTTTCCTTTAAAGATACAAAGCTAAGATCGAATACCTAAGACAACTAAAAAAATAGATTTCGCAGTTCTTGGAGAAGTCGTAAAGTAATAAAGGAAATATTTAACAAAGACCGATCACTGTTTTCTAAAAGGATTCAAAGTACAATAGTAATAAAATCTAAATTTATAACAAATCCTTTCTAGATATTAACAATACTTAAAAACGGGACGAAGAAAAGGATGAACTGATTTTTTGATAGATACGAATGAATATTGTTCACGAATTTATTTTAATGAAGTCCAGGTGAGCCTTTCCTAAGTTACAAACTTAAAGATGAATTGATTTATGTAGTAGATAGACAAACTCATCATCAATTGATAGACGTCCACTGCTGGACATAGGCCTCCCACACAGATCTCCACATCGATCGGTTCTGCAGTGCCCGCATCCAGCGGCGTCTCGCTACCTTCGTTTGTAGGAGTTATATGGGAGCTTTGGGACATTTCCCACCATGCTGGCCCAATGCCGGGAGCCAGAGCCTCGTTTGTTGATTAGCAGGATGCTCAAGCAGTTGAGGTTTGCTTGGATGCCATGCGTTGTTGTGCGGGGCGACTTACACCCTTAGATGAACGATATAAACTTAATGTGTTGAAGTAACAATATGTATTCTTTAGTCGAGTGCTTTTAAAAGCTGTCTATGACTGTTGTATAATGTAACAAATAACATTATATAACTTTCGAAAACCCGATTTAAATCAAAGCATTACTCTTTTTATATCTTCAACATATCCGAACCATAACTCTGCAGTTCAGTGGGGCTTAAAACCGATTATGCAGAAGTGAGTTCGTTAAATGTAACAAATGGCGCGCTTGGAGCTCTTTGTAAATTTTAAAGCTCCATCGATTGATTTTATCCCCTTTTATTCTGATAGGTGAGAACACATCCGTGTGTAAACTATCTAACATATCTCAAATGGTGCAGTGGAAATGGATAAATTTATACATTCGTAAAGAAATACATACTTTTTTGTATTTAAAGAAGATTGATAAAGAAAGGGTGTAAGGGGTCTCGCGCAACGACTTACGGGATCCAAGCCAACATAATCTACCCATGATGCGCCCTTCTAATCAACAATCCAGGTTCTGGATCCCAATCCGCATTGGACCAGCGTGGTGTGAAATGGCCCAAATCTCCCTATATGACTCCTACAAACCAAGGTCGCTAGAAGCCACTGGATGCGGGCACTGCAGAACTGATCGATGTGATCTTTAAAGTAGGCCTATGTCCAGCTGTGGGCGTCTATCGGCGGATTATGATGATGATGATAAAGAATACATTAATGATGATATTATGAAGGTTGTTGTATAAATTAGAACATAAACGATTTATAATATATGTGGGAGATGTAATTAATAAAGTTAGCTTGGATCAAGCGAGACGCTCATTATATCGTATCAATCCTCTTGAGAGTTCAGTTAAAGATACTTCGTGATTTATATGTATCGTAGTAACGTGGTTAAATAGGCAGTGTAGGTAGGTGAAAAATTCAAAGCATTATGGTCGAGATTTTAAAAGAAATTGGTTCTTAAACTCTCTTGTGAAGATCTCAAAAATCGATACTGAATCGGAAATACTGCTAGCGACAATTGATTCAATGAAGTAAGTAAGAAGTTGTGTTTTAGATGTTTCCTTGATGATTACCAATAATCATCAATAAAACGAAATCATTATCGATATTTTTAAACATATTAAATATATTTAGATATGTACTTTTTTATGTGAATCTTGTATAATATTTATGTTTTATTCGCATTGTTAGTTCAGTAATATAAAGTATTTCTTCTCGAAAAAGAATAATAAAACAATAACACTCTTAGATACTCCATCAACTATAAAATTGATATTTCTTCGAAGTAAATTCCTCTTTGTCTGATCTCTCTTATTTTTGCTTTGAAATAATGAATAAGCGCCAGATGACCTAAATCTCTAGAAATAAGAAACTGCGTTGCAAAGACAATATTTTTCTATTCAGTCATTTTAAGAGCAACTATCATTTATTATCTAAAAGATACAAGGAAATGTATTATAAAAGCTTCCCAGTAATTAACTTTTTAACAGAATACTTGAAGAAGTATAAATAGATGCAAGTTTTAATTAATTACTTATTCTTAAGGTACACGATTAGGATACACAGGACGAACTTATTGCTATAATAGCATTCTCTGCCAGTAAACCCTAGGAGTTGCAAAACTATTGTAGATAGGTATAAGAATAATATAATAGATTATATTTGAGACATATTTCAAATAAATAGTTTATATATAATAAATAAATAGAATTAATTCAACATATAATAGTAATTATTAATTTCAATCATAATCAACAATTGATAATCACTAATTATTTCAATTACTCCCACTTTTAGGGTTGGTATTTTTGAGGCCTATATACGAAGCATTATTGTCTCTTATCAAATCAAAGATGATCCATCGTTTTAAATTCTTTGTATGGTATATCATAAAATATAATAACTACGCAATGAATTTAAAACCTAATTTTTAGTGCTTTAAAATTAAACGTTCGGATTTTGTATGTGGCCGTGATTTACTCCTCTATTATTGCTCCACTCGTCGATTTCTCACCACAAACATAATGTTCTTGGAGATGATATCGATTGAGAATCCCTTGTTAAGTATTTTTTTAATTGTTAATGTATTACACGATTAAGAATAAACAAATACCAATGACAAGTCTAGAGTAGGAGATGGATTACGATATTTCTACTGCAACTCTATCCTTGGTGCGTCTTAAAAGACAACTCTTTAAACTTAAGAAGGTGAGTAATAAGGAGTAGAAGCGTAACGGTGGCTTTTCCTAATCATCAAAAAGCTGAAGATAGCATACATAGCCCGAAAGGCCAAGTATAGCCTTCCGCAGTTAGAAATAATGAGGAAAGTAGCCGGAAAGAGAAAGATCAGTCGCAGAAACAAATCATGGCTTAACAACAACGAAGAGTGGAGCAACATCAAGAGCGCCGGGCAGCTGATCCATCTAGCTGGCAACAGAATGGGATTCACAGAATAGATGTCTAATCTTCAATAGTTGGAGGGGCATAATAAGAAGAAGGAGAAAAGACAATCCAGGAGGAAATAATTTAGGGGATACTGCGGAAACTTTTCTTGTCGTAATTAACAGTATACTGTATATGGCGAACATAGCAAACACTTTCGCTGTGGTCTTTATTAGGTAGTGAATATCAAAGATGCAGAAATAATAAAAAAAAAAATCATTAAGTTTTAATGAAACTCTGAGGAGCATTGTTTTCATTCAGTGACGAGGAAAGTATCCTTATAAGCTTGGATCTCTCCAAGTTAAGCTTAGAAATAATGAGCCAAAGCTGATTGGATGCCACGCTCTATGAAGCAATCGTTCCGGAACAACTCCGCTGCTATTTACGCTGTAAACATTTTTCAACTATCCGTTTTGCTGCTTCAAGTTCTTTAATTGTATACGTGGCTCAAAACGTAAAGATATACTCTGATGGGAACTATATAATTGGTCAGAGAAAAAATCAATTTCGCGTATACATTACTGGTGGTAGATCTTTTTTATCAGAGACTGCTTATTTTTTGTTCCGGAGGTGAATCATCGTAAAGATACTCTGTCTTTGGGTGGAAATCAGAGTTATGAGGAGATTTTGTCCCATTAAAATCCTATCAGTGCTCACCTTTGACATTTGGAGACGTCACGGGATCTCCGTTCAGAACACAACGCTGTACCAGCACAGGATAGTTTGTCCCCGGGGAGTCAGAGACTAGCTAGGTTAAGTACCACCGCAGCGCTTGTTTCTGCCAGCAAACAGTAGTGTGGGAACATTACTGTGTTCCGGTTTGTAAAGCGCTGTAGGTAGTAAATTACTGGAGTGACGACACTCAACATCGTATGACTCAAGGTGACGAGCACATTGTGATGTGCATAACAACTAGCGCCATGTCACGTCGCTTCGTTGAAGAAAAAAAGTGAAACTTGTGGTGATGTGGGGTTGCTATTGTAATTCAGATCTATCCTCAAAAGGATTGTTTGAGTCTATTTACTCACCGCGCTGGCCCAATGCGGGTTTGGTGTTAAGTCCCATATCGACGAAAATAACGCTAACAATGGGCTTTGTTATTCAGTAATTTTTATTTATGCTATACCTAGATAGCAGTCAGTGCTTGGTTTGTGATTAAAAGTGTGCTTCATGAGTTTCATGTGAGTTACAAGTTGAAATTATTGTGCAAGTCAAAGTTTGAAACTGGATGAGTAACTGAGTTACTGCAGGAGTAATTGATGCGTGCTCGGTGAAACGAGAATTCTTTGAAAATATAATGCATACTATTGTCTTAACAAATTTACTTTATTTCGAAGTATTATTCGATGTTTTTTAATATTCTAGGCGTTTGTTCCTGTTATGTTTAAATAATTCCATTTCTTTTCAAGCGTAATGGTTTAGATAATCGGTGAGCGATTTTTAGGCTTCGATGTCGACTATTATCGTAAACCATTTAGTTTAGATGGAGATCAACGAAAATTCTTGCTTCAAACTTTTTCGATAGACATTGAAACTGAGAGAAGGTTCTTGAAAAAAATTAGACAAGCTCCTCCAAAGTTTCCTCGTAATCATAAGATGGCGCAATGACTATTACATGTAAAGTACAGAAAATGAAAAACGAACGTTAAGTCGATTGTTTTTATGTAATTTAGCATGATCTAGATGGAAAGGTATCTAAAAACAATCGAATAAAAAGATTCGCAGGGTTTAGTTTTGATTGTGACCTTTATATTGCAGTTAATATTTATTTCAATTGACGTTTAAGTAATAACATATGTATTGATTACTGTAAAATCGTTGTATTGATTATAACTTTGGGTTAAAATATTCAAATTATAGGATATTATTTGGTTGTTGGACTTTAAGATTTATCGTTTCTATGAGTAGAGGCGGAGTTAGAAATTTGAATATTTTTCATTCAATTTTACTGTTTTCGTGACTTGTTACTTTGTAATACAGAGGCAGTTTGGACGGTGGTTAGGTCGTTCTTACCCCCTATTCTATAACCTATTTTTGTACCACTATAGTAACAAGTCGTAAACCAAAGTATTTTGATTGAAACACTACATTCTTCAATACCATTGTTATATAACATCACGTGATATTGTAGTGAAATATTAGTTAAAAATATCTTTCATCAATAACTGATTAGGCTGTATTTGTTGTTAGTTAATGCGTCGAAGAAATGAAAAAGTTAAGGAAAAATCGCAGTTTAAAGTAAAGATGAGGTTAGTTATAAATATAAAGTTAAATTCGAGTTTACTGTATTCAAAAGCAGTAATTAAAGAAGACATGTATCCGTATCCGGGAACCGAACTCGCTATTTGTTACCTCTATTGATCCTGCTTAAGCAGTTTAAAGCTCGATTTAACCGCGTATTAACTCTTCTGAATAATTCTCATTAGATCCTTAAGGATTTTAGTCTTTATTGTTATTTTAATTACTTTCAATATTAAAAGAATTAGTAAACTTTGTTTGCTAGATAGAATTTAGGTATTGGAAAAAACTAACGGTAAATTTTATTGTTGAGAGTAGTATTGTAGTAGACATATATTGAATGATGATAGTTGAAATATATATATTTACTTAAATGGTATAACTGTGATAATAATGGTGTAGTTAAAACAAAATGTATAGTTAATAACTTTTATTTATGATTATACCTATTGGCTAGGGAAACTAGTTGGAACTAGTTTAACTGTATATTGGATTATGAACTGACCAAAGATGGAATTAAAGAGAAAAAATCACTAATACTAAAAACAATACCATGTCCCGATTAAAGTTAAGTAAGAGTAAAAACATAATATTTATATAAAAATCTGTTAATTAGTATTAAATAAAACTAAACTATAAGTCTCTCTATACTATATATCTCGTTCAGAGATGCAGCACCCATAATCTTCCCTTGATCAAAATTAGTTTTTTTAAATATGTAACATCCCTATAAATGAATGAAATCACCAATAGACTTAACTAACGTCCCTAGGTGAAGAACAGAACATGGTGCACTGTAAAAATCCTAACTAGTGCTGCATAAACAAACATATAACACTGGGAGTGTGATATTCTTTGGAATCGTTTACCACCTGATAAACTAACTGTTCGCCTCATTACAGTTATATGATCTTCTTCTTCGTCCTGCCTATTCCCCAGCTATGTGGGGTCGGCACAGTATGTACTTCTCTCCCATATCCCTCTATCAGCTGTCATATCTAAATTCATACTCTCACACATGTTATCTTTCACACAATCCATCCACATGATCAAATTATTCAAATAAATAATCCACAGTAGTTAATTTAAATAGAAGTATAAGATGGTATTTCTAACGAGCACCTTTAAGTATTGGAAAGTTATTTTTATTATTAACTGAAGCTGGAAAGTCCGGTTCATTGGCTTTTAACGATTCAATAGAGCATTTCCTGTGAACCAGTTTCCGTTCTCAAATCTGTTAGTGTTCAAAAGTTACTTATTAATTGCTATTCGATTATAATTAGTCTATTTAGACAGGTTTCTTTCTGTCAGTCAAATGAGAGTCTTCTTTTATGTATTTTATTTTTGGTGGCGTGGGTAAGTACCATCTGTAAGTCAGAGTAATCTGGAATTTCTGTCTAGTAATGATAAATGTGTATAAGCGGAGAATGGGCTAAGTCGCGGTGCTTAGGAGAGACTTATCTTCAGCTGAGGAATGCGACGGACTAATGCTGATGATGATATCCTAAATACGGTTACGTTCAGCAGAAGCAACCCTTCTCTCTGGCTTTACTATGGTTAATACGCACCTTATTTGTAGCGTTTCTAGGTAATATTTTAGTGTCTATTTCTAATTGGTCATCATCATACATCATTAGGATTAGACATTCATAACAAAAATGTTGGCATGTATACATTGCGACACAGGTATAGGTTTTAGACTTTAGACGATGCGTCTTGATACCTTAACAAGTTGACTAGTTTGAGTTCCTTTATATCTGGAATATAACAAAGCTTGCACACAACCGCTCAAATAATACTTGCATATATAATTTTGTTGTTTAGACTGATAGTTAATAAGATTTCTTTATACTGTATTGTGTAATATTATCCGCTTTTTGTCTATTTGCATATAATGGGAAATAAAAGAGAAATTTGTTCTACATTGAAACAAAACAAACTTACCACAACTGTCGTTCAATACTGCACAAGTTGAATTCAAAGCGCTTATTAGACTACAAATAATGCTGCTGAAAGTTTTTTTTTCGCTGTACGATCGCGTAAATTGACTTTCGACTGAAACATTTCATTTTGCTCTGACCGCTTTGTAAAGGGGAAAATATTCATAATATTATGCGATGGAATGAGTTTCTTTTGAGACGAAGCACTCGATACAAATTGTGAAGGTGCTTGAAATAAATCCGCTGCGAGTGATTTCCCAACGAAATTAATCCACGGATGGTCTCCATGTAATTTTTCTTAATACTAAAGTCATATTGAAGAGAGTTAAAGCTAATTTTTCTGCCGTTCAAAATATCTATGTCGTTAACAATTTCTGTAAAGATCTTATGTATAGGGAAATCTGGTGGTTAGTTCCTGTTATAGGAAACGGTCTAGGTAGGTAATGTCATGGGCTATTAGGAATAGGACTTAGTTATTCCTTGTCTGTCGTACAAGGGGACTAAAAAGGTCCTCGGGTTCGTGAGCTTTGAGGGTGAGGACCCTCAGAGTGGGTGCTAAGGAGGTATTTGCCCTTCCGTGGGATTTTTAGCCTGGTGCAGTGGGGCACCGGTGCGATCCGTAGATCCCGGAGCCCCTCCTAATGCGTTGAGAGAGACCACCGATAGAGTTTTAGTGGGTAGAAGCCCCGCATAACCTTGTCTTGCCACAGAAGCTAGGTATATTTTAAAAAAAAATTCACCGCGATACAACAAGGTAATACCACAGGCTCTCGCCTTGATGTGGCGGTGAGGCTTCGTAGTCATAGCTAGGTCTATTACGGGGAAGCTAACAGGATCTTACCCAGCCGGTGAGCTCTATGAGCCTTCGGGATTAAGGGGTGTCGCATCGTTGGTAAAGTAAAGGAGTGTCGATATTGTTTCGCCGCTTTAACTATCCTCAACGGCTGTACAATACTTGGCTAAGGAAACCTAGAACGGATTCGTAGCTGGAAGGCAAAAGAATTTTCTCTCTTGCCTCCCATGACTTCTAGGTGACGGATTCCGAGGGATCCGTTGCCCGAGTGACGAGAGGTTGAGAGAAGGACCCGCTTACAAAAGTGGAAAGAGAGGTTCCCTCTCTCAGATGGGGTTGCACTAAGTAGCCGGTGGGATATCGCTCAAATCCTTCTATATGAATATCTGTGCAATCGATGTGAGAATCTTTGGGGGAAGTCTGTCCAGCAGTAGACTTCTATCGGCTGATTGTGATGATGCGAAGACATTTCCCCCGCGTTGAAAAACAACATATTGCCACAGCTTCTATTTCTGCCCCCAAACAGTAGTATGTAGATATTACTCATATCGACAAGCACAATTTGGTTTAGTGTATATCATCCTAACTAGCGCCGATTTGTTATAGCCGAGTGTATTATTTGCCATCAAGTGAACGTCTCGTTCGTCGCATAAAAAAAATCTACAATGTTGTCTGTTCACAAATTAATACAAAGGGTTAAATTGAAAGCCTTTGCTATAGAAATATATATACTTTAAGGGTGTATAAACAAATTGTGTTAGTCTCTCGATCTCATATATTTTTTAAATATTTTTCATAACAAACACGGCCGGCCTTTAGTCAGAACTATCCATTCATGATTACTTTAATTAGAAACGAGAAACAGATAGCTGAAGTAATATCGTATTATATAGTTTTCTTTTATTACTACGTTCTTGACTTATTAATTAAATTTATAACTCTCGCAACGGAACTGTACAGAGTTGCTGTGAATCCACCTAGAAAATGAATACGCGAGTTATAAACAACATTTTATACAGAATCAAGAGGAGATAATTAAGATTTATTTTAAATTTCTCATAGAAACATCATTTACGTTATTATTCGTAGAAATTATATTTAATTGAAGCTTATGCGGGGTTTATTTAGAACAGTAAAATAAATTTCTATGAAGTTAATTACTTTGCGATATTTCTCTTTGTATAATTACTATTATAATCAAGTTTAATTTATAAACGAAACGATTATAACATTCGTCTATGAATTATACACTAATTGTTGTTTAGTGTGTGATTAGATATAACTTCTTCCTCCTACCCTTTTCCCAGCTATATGGGGTCGGCACAGTATGTACTTCTCTTTCATATCCCTCTATCAGCCGTCATATCTGAATTCACACTCTTCTTACACATGTCATCTTCCACAAAACCATCAACACTTCCTTCGGTCTTCCTCTACCCTTATAATCATGCACTTTCTTTGTTAATTATCCTTCATCCCTCCGCATAACATGTCTGTGCAACGCTAACCTCTTGCTTCTCAATTTCTCTGTCACTGGAGCAACTTTCCGACTTCCTCTAATATACTCGTTCTTAATTTTATCCATCCTTGTCACACCACACATCCATCTTAACATTCGTATCTCAGCCACATGTAATTTTTAATCCAAACCCTTGGTGGCCTAACATTTAGCTCCTGGAGCCGATCATTTTGTATGCAGCGAGTGCATGGGCGCCGGCGGCTAAGAAGCTGCTGGTCCGAAGGCAGCTCGATGCGGTTCAGCGTGGCTTCGCGCAGAAAATTGCGCGAACTCACCGAACCTCGTCGCTGCATTCGGCCCTAGTACTTGCCGGGCTGCTTCCTCTGGACCTTCGGGTCCAAGAAGCGGCCACTTTATTTGAGGTAAAGCGCGGCCACACCCGGCAAGTATTGGGTGACCGAGAGCTGGAGGTTCCGGTCAGCTACTTGAGACTCCCACACCCGTCTGTGCAGCTTGGTGTGGAATTCTCCTGTCTGGGCGAAAGTGCAGAAGAAGTCCAACTTGCCACCTCGGCTGCCGACTCGGTGATTTACACCGACGGCAGCCGCATCGACGACAAGGTGGGTGCGGCGTTCTGCGTTCTGCGGGACGCCGCAGAGGTTTCCAACAAAAAACTCAAGTTGGGCAACTTCTGCACCGTGTACCAGGCAGAGCTGCTGGCTTTAGCGAAAGCGACAGGGTACGCGGCCAGCGGGTCGGCGCATTCGTGCGCCGTATTCAGCGATTCGAGGTCCGCCCTGGAGACCGTCGCAAAACCTGACACCCTCCATCCCCTGGCGATCGCAGTAAAAGAGAATATAACGAAAGCGCGTGAGAAAGGGACGAATGTAAGGTTGTATTGGGTGAAGGCGCATGTGGGGCTGGAGGGGAATGAAAGGGCGGACCAACTGGCCAAGGAAGCGGCCCTGAAGAGCAAAAGAAGACCTGAATACGAGGATTGCCCCGTTTCATTCGTCAAGCGTCAGCTAAGGCTGGAGACGCTCGACGAATGGAACAGGAGGTATGTGCAAGGTACGACGGCTTCAACAACGAGGATGTTCTTCCCGAGCGTCAAGTCAGCGTATCGCGTAATTCGCCAGATCGAGCTCGATACGGTCTTGGTCCAGATGTTCACCGGGCACGGGGGATTCTCCGAGTACCTCCACAGGTTCAAGCTCAAGGAGAGTCCCGCGTGCCCCTGTGACCCGGAGGTGGACCAAACCGTGGTGCACATCCTGCTCTCCTGTCCCTTATTCGGGCGGGAGAAGGCGGATTTATAAATTCGAATAAGAAGAAGATTAGATATAGGAGCGGTTGCCTCTCTGATGAGTGAGGACGAAAGTCGCCAAAAGTTCTTGGACTACTGCAAAGCAGTAGTTCAAAAGATAATAAAAACAAACTCAGTGTGATATACTTAAATTAAGAAAACATTATAAAAATTGATATAAGTTAGATGTAATAAATAAAATGTTAAAGAAAATAGATGAAAAAGTAAAAAATGGAATGAATTTCGTCACAGCTGAAAAAATTGAAATGCAAAGCTGCAGAAGAATCGACGCGGCGACTGAAATCCTTACACATCTTGCGAGAGGTATGAAAGGAGGAATAGAATGGAGAGCGAAAGAAACGAGGCGGAGAACAAAACAGGAAGAAAGATAAGAAAGGCATGAAAGATAGAAGTGTGAGAGAAAGGAACGAGAAAACTAGTTGTAAAGAAATAGTGATGATAAGTGTGATGTATTCGAAAAGTGCAAATAAAGGCCCTGACCCGCCATACGCAGGGGAATGAGTAAAAAAAAAAAAAAAAAAAAAAAAATTTAGCTCCATACAATACGACAGGTCTAACGACTGACTTGTAGATCTGACCCTTAAGTTTAAGAGGCGTTCGTGGATCACAAGTTGTCCTAGTGACCTGTCGCCATTAGATATAACATATACTATATAATAAGTATTTGCTTATTTTTATATCTTTTTTGCAATTGCCGATCGTTATAACGAGCGGATTTAATACCCCGAAGTATTCTCTACCAATCCCAGGAAAATGTTGGAAAGTAATATGGCGGTGCTAACATATATTCATTTGACTACACATACATATAACAAGTACATTCATGTACATATATGACGGTGGTAGATCTCTGTTGCAGAAGACCTTCTAGGTACCACGGCAGCGCCTATTTCTACCACTAAATAGCAGTGTGTAAACATTACTGTGTTCCGGTTTGTAAGGTGTTTTAGCTAGTGAAATAGCCGGAGTAACGACAGTTAATATCTCTGTCTCATAGCCATGAGTACATTGTGGTATTGTGTATAATATTCTAACTAGCGCCACGTTGTTATAAGCAGACGTTCACCAAGTGAACGTCCAGCTTGTCTCCTCGCTTTGTTGGATAAAAAAAATAGAGTACATACAACATTTTTATGTCTTGCCGTAATGAAGATGGTGAATAACGCTTCGCTACGTACCATCCTTTTGTGGAGTTTATGAAATATGGTGTTATGAGCTCGCTATCATTAAGTTTAAAAGGGCCGTCCATTTCTCCGTCGCAGTCAGGTTTGATGTACCGGCGCGCATTTGTCAACGCCCGATGCCCACAGTGATACGAAAATGTAAATGTTGCGTTTGTTGGCAACATTTTTCAAGAAAATCGTTTGATTCGTTCTAACCGAGTGAGTTAATAAAAATGTCAGCTTTTGATATATACATGTATTCCTTTACTACATCACACTGATGGCGGGTCAGTGTTTAGAAATGTTATAACAATTAAGCGACGAAACGAGCGGTTCTCTTGATGGCGAGACGCCTGCTTATAACAATGTGGCACTAGTTGAGATGTTATAAACTGCACCACATTGCAGTCGTCCCCTGAAACATACGACGTCAACCTCATTACCCTAATAATTACACTAACTACAGCACTCTTTAAACACGACCACGGTGATATTTTCATAGTACTGGTGGTCGCCAGAAATAGATACTGCGGTGATACCTACCTAGACGGTTTTCAGCAACAGAGACCTACAACTGATAAGTAGCAATCATTAAACTTACTATTATTACTGCCAAACAGTAGTATGTAAAGCTTCGCTTGTTTCGTGGCTTCGTAAAAAAAAATGATAACTTAATGATCGGCAACCCTAGACATGAGAGACATGTGTAGTAACGTCAAGTACTGTATTAAAATATCAATTAAAAATGTTTCTATCTCAAAAATTTCCACTATGTTGGTTTATGACTTGTATCAAAAAAAGGGTTGTGACTTTCTTGTTAGCCCCTTTGTATATATATAATATAATAACAGCCCATTTACGTCCCCACTGCTGGGGCACAGGCCTACCCTCAATATGAGGGCGATTGGGCCATAGTCACCACGCTGGCCCAATGCGGATTGGTGACTTCACACATACCTTAGAATAAATTCTAAGTCATGTGCAGGTTTCCTCACGATGTTTTCTTTCACCGTTTGTATCTCGCTGTTGTAACTAAAGTCCACAAATGTACATAACTTAAATATTAAGTCATCGGTACATGCCGAGGTTTGAACCCGCGACCTTCGGAATGAAAGCCGCACGCTCTAACCATTAGGCCAGCAAGCTACTTATATATACTACTTATATATATACTTATATATAGCGAGCCTTTGTATATAATGAAATAATATTTTGCAATAAGGGTGATCTGCAATGAGTTTATCATTTACAGCGTGTTATATATGAAAAAGGTCAGCATGAAAGCCGTACTCGACTTTATAAATATACTGTTCATTCAGTAAGAATATATAACGAGTATAGAATGTAATGTTCTCACCTATACTACCACATTTACCTCCTCGAATAGTTATTCGCAAAGAGTTATATGATTATCGAATACTAAGTTTATATATATAAATATAACGCGTCCGATACCTAAAAGGAAATTTCTTGCTCTCCGGTTTCAAAACATAAATTGTAGTAAAACATGTTATCCCATATTTTACGAGTTGACCTTGGATACTACTTCAATTTTTCGCTTTTTTGCGTTTATTTTGCGCTGTATAACAGTGTAAGATATATTTGATAAGCGAAGTGAGATTATGTAGGAAAAGTTATAACAATATAATATTTTGATACTTCTCTGGCGGTTGATGTCTATTGTCAGTAATATTTTTTCTGTTACAAGGTTAACCGGGCGTCAGCCTTGTAGTCTCGGTCTAGTAAGAATAGGATTAAGGTAAGCCCTGCCTGTCGTAGAAGACGACTAAAAGGGTCTAGGAGTTTCGCGGGCCCTGATTGTGGGGGCCTTTATAGCACAACAAGCAAATATGCGTGGGACTGCGTGTGGCTCAGCTGTTTAGGAGGCTTAGGTCCCTCCTCAGAGACGTGTAACACAAAGTGTAGAGCGGCACCGGTACATTCTATAAGAGATCCCGGAACCTCTCCGAATGCACTGATGCTGACCACCGATGGGGTTTTAGTGTATAAGAATCATATAATCCTGACTAGCACCCAGAAGCAAGGTATTTTTCGAAGATTTCCTCTATGAAATGAGAAAAAGGTTAACCGGGCGTATAATTTCACTACTCAAGCCGATGAGGGCAATCTAGTGCTGTGTAAATATTCCAACCATCGTCTATTCTATTTACTAGGAGACAAAGCTTCATTTTAATATAATATAATAAGTGGCATCGAGTCCTAATATGGTGCAGCGTGTTCCTCAAGTATAAGCTGGTTTTGAATAATAAAAATATATAGAAATATTAATTGTTCCCCGCCCACTTTACTCGCAGTAATATACAATTAGATTTAAAACCCCCGCAACTCCCTTTGGGGAAGAAATTTCGTAAAATCCATTCTTAGCTGACCTCTAAATGGCAGAAGCAATATCTCTACCAAATTTTAAGTGTTTATGTATAATAGTTTCGAAGATCTCATGACGAGTCAATGATTCTTTGGATATAAATATATATAGGGCTTCAGGTCTTTTCAATCTGTGATATATAACTAGAACTACACAGAAAGTAAACTTTAATATTTACTTTTTTAAACATAATCATGTTAAACGAATTTATAACGATAGAAAATATTATTTGAATTTATAGTTAATATAATATTAACTTTATAACTAACAACATACGTTAGAAAGTAAGATGTCCTAGTTAACATTATAATTATCTATCAATTTTCTACTCAGCTTCTTTTCCAGGTAAAACGTTTATTGGTTCAAGCGATGTGATGGTTACAGGGAATTCCTTTTAGCCTGTAATTAGGTCTCTACCGGCGCAGCCATCGTACAACTAGATTCGCAGAAAGTTCTGCTAGGCATCGGAACCACGACCGGAACTTGTTGGCTTCATCTCGTAGATAGTGATGGTCTAATAAATAAAGTTTGAAAACACGTGTATATTTTTTTAAAGGTTATATTTTAAGGCTTTATTTTTATTCAACTAAGTGATGAGACGATTGGGACGTTCACTTAATGGTAAGTGACCTGCTCATCACAACGTGGCACTAATTAAGATGATATATGCTGCACCACATTGCGCTCGTCGTTGCAGGCATTAGATGTTGAGTTTCGTTACACTAGCTCCAGCGCTCGACAAACCGGAACAAAGTTATGTTTACACGCTATTTTTGGTGGTAGATAGAGGAGTTGTGATGGTAATAATCTAGATGGTCTTCGGCAACAGAAACCTATCTCGAGCATAAATGACTTTAAAGTAAACTCAGTCAGGACTCTCGGGCCCATATATCGAGGCACAGCACTACTATAGAAGTATATTATTTGTGCGCGATTCTGACTGTAGTTCTCTGAATTCAATCAGATGAGCACATTGGTTAATGATGGAGGGAACTGAATCGAGTATTCTGAAATGGGCCACCAACAGTGTAGTCTGTATAACCTTCTGAATTATCAGAGTATTTGCTTCTATATAGCTGTAGAGTTGGTTTCCTTCAAGTAAAATACTGAGACGTGTCACTGAATAAATGTAAGGTTTATTTTTAAACTTCGAGCTACAAATACAGTTTCTGATGATTTACACAATACTAAACTGTATTCTGATAGAATTACTTTAACTGAAATATCTGAGAGGGCGCGGCTCGCGAGTCTGAAACTATACGTTGTCGACGTTTGGACGATTCACATTGAAGTGTGGCGCTTCATAGCGCGCCTGGGGTTGGGGTAGCTCTGCGCGGGGCAATATCTGTGCCTACTTGACTGGACAATCGTAAACGCATAACTCTATTGAATAAGGTTGTCGGTAATCTGAACTATTAATATTTCAAATAGTAGGGTAATAATAATGCTTGTAACATTAAATGCCTTGTAGATGAAAAGTAGCAAGGAGAGTTAGAAAAGTCTCTATCTCTAGGATTTTCTGTGATTCTGTGGTTGTAATCGGTATGGCTTCTAGTAGCAGACAAATAGATTTTTTTAAGATTTTGTGGGCAAATTTTAGAGGTCACAACGCAGCCGCGATCTTTCTAGTGTCGCGACTGTCAAGGGGCGTCAATAATCACATTTCATCAGGCGAACTGTTCCATGGAACCTGTGTAGCTGATTTCTACGGGAATTGTAGTGTCATAGGCTGAAAGGGTTGGGCCACATGAGCACGTGAGTGGGATGGGTTTGAACTTTACTCTACGTCGGTCTTCTGAGAGGCGGCGGTACTTCCTCTGTCAAGCTGGGCCATGCATTCATGCGTGACACTACCACATAGCAAAGTTGTACCGATGAAATACCGATATGTAAATTTCCTTAGTCCAACCAGCCGTAATGTGGTGTATAACAATTTCAATAAAGCTAATTGAACCTAGCTTGTATTGAATAATAGATAGTAATTACATACTAGGCTGGTCGTAGCGCAAATAGGGTTATACACGTAATCAGTGATAATTACACGTAACTTATGTATTGCCATTCGAATAAAATATCAGTTTGTGTAAATTAACTGGTGATGGTTCTAATTTGTCTGAGACCGTCTAGGTATATTGGGTGGTCGTTGTCTTGTAATCTCAGGCTGATAAGACTAGAACTAAGATAAGCTCTGTCTATCGTAGAAGGTGCACTCATTGCCCAATAAATGAGCCCGAGGTGAGCGTCAAGGACGAGGTGTTCTCGTTTTTGTCGTAGCAAAGAGAGGGTTCTTTAAGGGTTAGGGCACTTCCAGGGATGTGCTTAAACACAGTACATGGAAGGACCGGTATGTTCCGTAGGAGATACCGGGACCATTTCAATGTACTAAGGATTAACACCGGAGGAGTTTTAGAGGACAACCACTTAATCTTGTCTTCACCCCAAAAGTAAGGTATCTTTTCAAGATTCCCCTGCGACAAAAAAAAAGGTTGAGTGGTCATCGTGTGATGAACAATAACGTCTTCCTCACTGCCAGATATCAACGTTTAGCTGTTTTTCTCTCAGCATCAAAATTAATGCAGAGGTAAGGGATCCCGTACAACTCACGGGACCCAAGCCATCCTCGCCTGCTTATGGTGCGCCTTGCTAGTCAATATATGGGGCTCTGGTTCCTACCAATTCGCACTAGGCCAGCGTGGTGGTAAATCACCCAAGTTCACCTATATGAAATACTACAAACGTAAGTCGCGGGAAGCCGCTGGATGCGAGGAGTTCAGAACAGATCGGTGGAGATCTTTCTGGGAGACTCTGTCCAGTGCTTGACTTCTATCGGCAGATGATGAAAATTATTGTATTGAGAGCTATAAAAGTTACATTGATGTGAAATGTCACGCAGACGAATTAAAAAACATATCTAGTTAACAATACAGTCAGAATTTACAGTTCAGTTACATTACAGATTTGATGGTTATTGGATACTGCAGCTGTTGTAATGACAGCTAGATAGCACGTTGTATAATGGAAATCAGCTTAAACTAATGCAGCTTGAAATAGTTTGGTTTTATTTCCATAGCAATTTGGAAGAAGTGATCGAGTACGTGGTTAAGTACTTAGAATAAAGTCAGTTAGTTGACTCATGATAACTGTTATGCAAAGAAAGGTTACAATTTTCGGACACCTTCAACAAGGATCCTTTTATGAGTTTCCAAGGTTGACCGAGAGGGCGAAATTCCTGGAAAACGTGCAGCAGGTAGATAGCGGAAGAAATAGTTTGATGACATAAAGGAGAGATGGAAATGCTGATCGTCAAACTCCAGCTAGAAGAGGGCACCTAATGATGATGATGATAAAGTTAGTTATCTAATGTATGACATACAAATAAATCTATTCAAACTATTCTATAAAGTAATGACTTTCCGTTGATAAAGATATCTATAGAGAATTAGACAAGGCTAGATTGGTGGTAGGTTCCTGTTGCCAGAGACCGTCTAGGTAGGTATCACTACAACTCTGTATCTTTGCTGTCAAACAGTAGAGGGCAAACATTATTATTACATGTGCCTGTATGAAGGGCGTTGTAGCTAGTGAAATTATCGGAGTAACGAGACTTCATATCTTAAGTCCCGCAGAGGCGTAAGGTGCACAATAGCTCACGAGACCCAAGTCAACCCCACCTGCTCGTGGTGCACCCTGCTAATCAATAAACAAGGCGCTGGCTCCCGCCAATCCGCATTGGGCCAGCGTAGTGGGAAATGGGCCAAATAGCTCTAAATGAACCTCTAGTTACGACAGTTCCTAGTGTCCAACGGTAGCGGGGGCAATGCTGACTGTATGTGGACATGTTGGGAGTAGGCCTAAGTCCAATAGTGGACGTCTATCGGCTGATGACGCTGATGACATATTAAGGCGAGAGGTACGTTATACTACCATATCATTCACGATATACAGTGTATGCTATCCTATCACTTATGATCAGGTGAACGTATAACATATCTAGTTACTGAGTTGTTTAAAAAAATAGATATTTAGTGTTGATGCTTAAATGATGTGTTTAGTATTCTAGTCATACAAACGAGTGAAAGAATTTAAGATCAAGATTGAAGACTAAAATCCAGATGGTTGTGGCCATCAAGAACGTTAATCAAACTGCTTACCGACGATTGAAGCTTTTCAATATGGAAGCAAGCGCATGGATTATTACATCACGTGAAGCGTTAAAGTTGCACTCTAAAAATTGCTCTACGAATTAGTCTCCAGGACGCCTTTTAAAAGCTTGACTTAGTCGACTTAATTAAGTGCTTTTCACGTTCTCTAACATTTTCATCATAATAATCATCATTATCGGCCGACAGACGTCCATTGCTGGACATAGGCCTCCAAAGATCTACTGATGAAGAAGAATAAACATCGATCGATCCTGCGCTGCCTACAACCTCCACCATATTGTCAGACCATCACCAGATCATGAAAATAAAATGCCTTTGCTTAAATCGATCTAACATAATATAAACTTTATTTTAAGACACCAATGAATATGAAGTAGATGATGGAGAAATATACATATACCAATTTTGGATGTAAAGCTTAGCTGTTCTCTTCATAGACGAACTGACGACTTCTTTAACTTCAAATGTGGTGCAGTGGACATCATCCTAACTAGCGTCACAGTTATTGACAGACGTATCACTTACCACTGACTAATCTTATCACTTTAAGCTTCGTCAGATAACAAGGAAAGAGATTTTTCCATACAGGATCTTCTATATCTTAAACAGTTTCCTGAAACCTATTTTATTAGGTATAAAAAAATAATTATAGGTTAAGTAATTTTTTAACTTACACACTTACTATAATATGGTATGGGTCCACGGTTAAGTATAATGCATGTTAAAACGCCAGACGGCTTTACCTGTTTTATACTACCAACTGTAGTATGTTGCACTTAAAACCTTCCTGTAATGCTTTTCCTTATGATCCAAAGGACACCTGCTGTGTCCTTATGAGTTTTAATGAAATTAATAATTCTATGAAGAGCAAAGGTTTTACGAGAATAAAAGGAAACTACATAATTAATTATTACTATATATGGCACTGTTTTAATGAACTCTAGTATCTGAAATATTTACAATGATCATCATCATCAGCAGTCGATAAACGTCCACAGCTGGGAATAGTCCTTCCCCAAAGATTTCCACATCGATCAGTCCTGCGTTGCCCGCATCCAGCGGTTTCCCGCGACCTTCAACACAGCCTAGCTTCCGGTACCGCCAGGCACTAGAGGCCGTCGTATGTCAGGGTACATCTGGAGGGATTTGGGTCATTTCCCACCACGCTGGGCCAATGCGAGTTGGTAGGATCTGGAGGATCGTTTGTTAATTAGCATTGTGCACCACGAGCAGGTGAGGTTGGCTTGGGTCCCATGAGTTCTCGTGCGGAACCCCTTACGCCCCATTTACTTATTAGTATTAATATAAGGTTGCCAAATATCTCCCTTCCGCTTTTTTGCTCTTTATTCAATGCTTTATAAAAAGTGTTACAGTGATCGGATTTAGTTCAAATATGCGCCGTTTTGTTCGATAATCTGTTTCCATCTAGACGGCAACTTCATAATACCTCTCTCGTAGAAGCCCCCCTCCTTATTTGCAAAGAACTCGGACAGCCACTTTTCACAAGCCTCTTTTGAGTTCAACTTTACACCACCAAGGGCGTTCACCATGGACAGGAACAGGTGGTAATCACTTGGCGCTATGTCCGGGCTATATGGTGGATGCGATAAAACCTCCCATCCGAGCTCCCGTAGCTTCTGACGAGTCATCAACGAAGTGTGTGGTCTGGCGTTGTCCTGGTGGAACACTACACCCTTCCTGTTGGCCAATTCTGGACGCTTCTGGTCGATCGCCTGCTTCAAGCGGTCCAGTTGTTCGCAGTAGATGGTAGAATTAAGCGTCTGGCCATATGGGAGCAGCTCATAGTGGATGATTCCCTTCCAATCCCACCAAACACACAGCAAAACCTTCCTGGCCGTCAATCCCGGCTTGGCCACTGTTTGGGACGATTCACCGGCCTTCGACCACGACCGTTTACGCTTGATATTTTCGTATGTGATCCATTTTTGGTCGCCAGTCACCATCCGCTTCAAGAATGGGTCGAGTTCGTTCCGTTTCAGCAGCATATCGCAGGCGTTGATTCGGTCCAGAAGGTTTTTTTGCGTCAAATCATGCGGCACCCAAACATCAAGCTTTTTTTTGTATCCAGCCTTCTGCAGATGGTTTAAAATGGTTTGGTGACTAACTCCCATCTCCTGGGCGATGTCACGAGATGCCACATGCCGGTCTAACTCGATGTAGTCCATGATTTGATCGGTATTTGTCGTCACAGGTCTTCCGCCGGCTGGCTTATCCATGGTGTCGTTTTCACCGGTTCTGAATCGTCGAAACCATTCCTCCGCGGTTCGAAGTGATAGAGTACCATCCCCCAAAACACCATTAATCTTACGGAACGTTTCTCTAGCGGATTTGCCTTTAACGAAGGAAAACTTTAAAATAGCGCAAATTCGGCGTTAGTGAACTCGCATGTTTACACGTCTATAACTGTTGAACGCAATATCCAAACTAATTATGCATAGCGTCGTTTTGTAGGTTATGTCAAGACCTTTCAAATTATGTATAGTATTGCCAGATACGAGCTCTGTAGCGCTTTGTACATTGCCGCGAAATTCAAAAGACAAAAAGGCGGAAGGGAGATATTTGCTAACCTATATCGTTTACATTTTTACTATTCGTTTAAAATAAGTGAAATTACGCCCACGGGTGTCTAAAGAACTTCAAAAACTTACCCTCAGTACAATATTTTTTTTATTTTAACAACTATGTCGAATTCCGAACCCTTAACGAAAATCCGAGTACAGTTGAGAAATAGCCCGCGGTCAATTTATCGTCAATTATTGGAAAAGGGATGAAATTGTGTAACGCTAAACTTTTGGTTACATATTTTTTTTTTAACAGAACTTTTATGATCCCGTACATTTTTGTAACAAATTAATTTCGTAATTTTCCGTTTAAATTTAACCATATTTAAATATTTTGTTTTAACTGCCTCTGTTAAACCTTATGTAGTTAACGCCTGCGTTACAACGCAGAGGTGTTCTTTCTACCCTGTTTCCGGGGCTATATGATCTTTAATTTGGTTGTCAAATATCTCCCTTCCGCCTTTTTGTCTTTTGAATTTCGCGGCTATGTACAAAGCGCTACAGAGCTCGTATCTGGCAATACTATACATAATTCGAAAGGTCTTGACATAACCTACAAAACGACGCTATGCATAATTAGTTTGGATATTGCGTTCAACAGTTATAGACGTGTAAACATATAGTTCACTAAGGCCGAAATTCGCGCTATTTTAAAGTTTTCCTTCGTTAAAGGCAAATCCGCTAGAGAAACGTTCCGTGAGATTAATGGTGTTTTGGGGGATGGTACTCTATCACTTCGAACCGCGGAGGAATGGTTTCGACGATTCAGAGCCGGTGAAAACGACACCATGGATAAGCCAGCCGGCGGAAGACCTGTGACGACAAATACCGATCAAATCATGGACTACATCGAGTTAGACCGGCATGTGGCATCTTGTGACATCGCCCAGGAGATGGGAGTTAGTCACCAAACCATTTTAAACCATCTGCAGAAGGCTGGATACAAAAAAAAGCTTGATGTTTGGGTGCCGCATGATTTGACGCAAAAAAACCTTCTGGACCGAATAAACGCCTGCGATATGCTGCTGAAACGGAACGAACTCGACCCATTCTTGAAGCGGATGGTGACTGGCGACCAAAAATGGATCACATACGACAATATCAAGCGAAAACAGTCGTGGTCGAAGGCCGGTGAATCGTCCCAAACAGTGGCCAAGCCGGGATTGACGGCCAGGAAGGTTTTGCTGTGTGTTTGGTGGGATTGGAAGAGAATCATCCACTATGAGCTGCTCCCATATGGCCAGACGCTTAATTCTACCATCTACTGCGAACAACTGGACCGCTTGAAGCAGGCGATCGACCAGAAGCGTCCAGAATTGGCCAACAGGAAGGGTGTAGTGTTCCACCAGGACAACGCCAGACCACACACTTCGTTGATGACTCGTCAGAAGCTACGGGAGCTCGGATGGGAGGTTTTATCGCATCCACCATATAGCCCGGACATAGCGCCAAGTGATTACCACCTGTTCCTGTCCATGGTGAACGCCCTTGGTGGTGTAAAGTTGAACTCAAAAGAGGCTTGTGAAAAGTGGCTGTCCGAGTTCTTCGCAAATAAGGAGGGGGGCTTCTATGAGGGAGGTATTATGAAGTTGCCGTCTAGATGGAAACAGATTATCGAACAAAACGGCGCATATTTGAACTAATTCCGATCACTGTAACACTTTTTATAAAGCATTGAATAAAGAGCAAAAAAGCGGAAGGGAGATATTTGACAACCTTATATTATTATTATATAATTCCACTGCTGGAGCCTTAAAGGCTCTCCCGGATATTCCCACATCGATCGGGTAGGAATTAATATCATCATCTTGCCTTTGCTTTGCATCGGTATGTTCCGGCAACTACTTAAGCATTTATTATCACTTAACATTAATATGATCTTGTAGTAAAGTTCTAGATTATAGCATAATAATTCCTTAAATTATTTCTAGTGCAGGTATTAATAAAAACTCTGTGGATTTACTTTATGTACCATTTCACTTAACAACAACTTTGAATACAAACTATTTAAAAATTAAAGTTTAATTTGAGAAAATCTTAACGGAATGTTTCACAAAGTAGTTACACTTCCTGGGTTGCTTTAGAAATTTTCTGTTCAGATTGTTTTAGCTGTTTAAAACGAAACAACATGAAAAATTGTTGTAAGCGTTGATAAAAGGTTAAAAAAGAACACATCTCATAAATAATATTTACTTCTTTTCTTACTACAAAAAGTTTGTAAAGAAAAGGCGAATGTAGTTTGTATCAGTAATTGTTGCATATTGATATCTTTTATAGGGTTCAGTGTTTAAGTTGTCTTCCTACTAAACATTGTTAATATTTGGGACATTTTTTACTACTAATAGGCAAACGAGCAAGACGGGTCACCTGATGGTAAGTGATTCACCGCCGCCCACGGTCACCAGCGATGCCATTGCGTTGCCTACCCTTCAGGTAAGAATATGCTCTTTTCTTGAATAACCCAATGTTGTTGAGGAAGACCGGACCAGACATCATTGCAATATTCAGTTTTTTTAGTATCCTGCCGTATTTGAGATGTTCTTTGATATACGATATTGTACTCTCTGTATGATGTTTTTCAGCAACACATTGAGAAATTGATTCTGTAAAATTTGTCTATCAAAAGCAAAAGAAACATCTCAACGGTCCGACCCTCTAAAGAGTTATGCATTGAAATGAATTAAAGACAAAACAATAAATATATGTATATATTAACCGTGATGAGAATTATCTCTATATCGTCAGTTAAAACAGTAATTACGTTAATATATACCGAGGATTTCTTACGTAAATTATGCAGGCAAAGCCGTGTGTGAAGTTTATAGAGATTCAGCAAATTGCAATCACTTTAAAAACATAATTCGTCTTCATTAAGCGTAGCACTGTCGCCGCCATTAATCACCGCTGTATTCATTAGCGACTTTTGATAACGTTTCAGATAATTCGTACTTTATTAAAATATTAAAAGAAATTGTACGTACGGTTATATAGATGGATTTTATTTAATGAAGCGACGAAATGAGCAGGAAGTTCACCTGATGGTAAGTGACTCCCATGGCCATAACAACGCGGCGCAAGTTAGAATGATATAATAGGTTGGACAATATCTCCCTTCCGCCTTTTTGTCTTTTGAATTTCGCGGCTATGTACAAAGCGCTACAGAGCTCGTATCTGGCAATACTATACATAATTTGAAATGTCTTGACATAACCTACAAAACGACGCTATGTATAATTAGTTTGGATATTGAGTTTAACAGTTATAGACGTGTAAACATATAGTTCACTAACGCCGAAATTCGTGCTATTTTAAAGTTTTCCTTCGTTAAAGGCAAATCCGCTAGAGAAACGTTCCGTGAGATTAATGGTGTTTCGGGGGATGGTACTCTATCACTTCGAACCGCGGAGGAATGGTTTCGACGATTCAGAGCCGGTGAAAACGACACCATGGATAAGCCAGCCGGCGGAAGACCTGTGACGACAAATACCGATCAAATCATGGACTACATCGAGTTAGACCGGCATGTGGCATCTCGTGACATCGCCCAGGAGATGGGAGTTAGTCACCAAACCATTTTAAACCATCTGCAGAAGGCTGGATACAAAAAAAAGCTTGATGTTTGGGTGCCACATGATTTGACGCAAAAAAACCTTCTGGACCGAATCAACGCCTGCGATATGCTGCTGAAACGGAACGAACTCGACCCATTCTTGAAGCGGATGGTGACTGGCGACCAAAAATGGATCACATACGACAATATCAAGCGAAAACGGTCGTGGTCGAAGGCCGGTGAATCGTCCCAAACAGTGGCCAAGCCGGGATTGACGGCCAGGAAGGTTTTGCTGTGTGTTTGGTGGGATTGGAAGGGAATCATCCACTATGAGCTGCTCCCATATGGCCAGACGCTTAATTCTACCATCTACTGCGAACAACTGGACCGCTTGAAGCAGGCGATCGACCAGAAGCGTCCAGAATTGGCCAAAAGGAAGGGTGTAGTGTTCCACCAGGACAATGCCAGACCACACACTTCGTTGATGACTCGTCAGAAGCTACGGGAGCTTGGATGGGAAGTTTTATCGCATCCACCATATAGCCCGGACATAGCGCCAAGTGATTACCACCTGTTCCTGTCCATGGTGAACGCCCTTGGTGGTGTAAAGTTGAACTCAAAAGAGGCTTATGAAAAGTGGCTGTCCGAGTTCTTCGCAAATAAGGAGAGGGGCTTCTACGAGGGAGGTATTATGAAGTTGCCGTCTAGATGGAAACAGATTATCGAACAAAACGGCGCATATTTGAACTAAATCCGATCACTGTAACACTTTTTATAAAGCATTGAATAAAGAGCAAAAAAGCGGAAGGGAGATATTTTCCAACCTTATATATTGAACCACATTGCGATCACCGCTAGACATATTATATTTTTTTTTTATTTATTTTTTTTTTACATAGTCACGCCTTTTTCCCAGTAGGGGTAGGCAGAGGTGAATAAACACCCACATTTCGCCAGATGTGGTCAGATTAGGTCCAGTGTAACAGGGGGCGAGCCTGTTGCCACTTTACTGGGACCACCCCACACACACACACAAAGATGATATCAGTGTGCAGGTTATCTCACGATGTTTCCCTTCACCGTTTTGTATCTCGCTGTTGTAACTAAAGTTCATAAATGTACATAACTTAAATATTAAGTCATTGGTACATGCCGAGGTTTGAACCCGCGACCTTCAGAATGAAAGCCGCACGCTCTAACCATTAGGCCAGCGAGCTACATATAATATGATATATTGAGTATTATTACCCCAGTAATTACTCTCGCTTTAACGCCCTTCAAATCCGAACACAGTAATTTTTGAACTACTGTTTGGTGGCAGAAACAGGCGCTACGGATCTACCTGGACAGTCTCCGGCAATCAAGCCCTGCTAGCAGTGAAACTAGTGTTCAACGGTAGAATAGCTAACATAGCTTGTTTAGTAGTAAAAAATTGAACCGTCTTGATGTAATATGGTTCCGACATTGAATCAGGGACCTCAGTTACACTCTACACCATGGAAGCAGTTATCCAAGACTCCGTAGCTCTTATTCCCTAACACAACGAAAATCAGAAATCAAAAATATTTACATATTCCTTATAGTATATAACTGGATGTGAGCAAAGCGGGACTGGTCGATGTGGAGATCTTTAGTGGAGGCCTATGTCCAGCAGTGGACGTTTATCGGCTGATGATCATGATGATGTATTCTACAAAGAGATGAGACGAAGGAGGCGGTCACCTGTTGGTAAGTGATACACCTGCTAATGACAATGTGACTCTAGTTAGGATGATATCCGCTGCAGCACATTGTGCTCACCTTGAGACAACATATTAAATATCGTTACTCAAGTAATTTCACTATCTGCTACGCCTATCAATCAGGAAACTAACAATGTTTGTATACTACTACTTGAAGGCAGGAGTTGGAGTTGCGGTGATAACTACCTACATGATTATTGACAGCAAAGTCCTACCACTAGAAAATTACTGTTGCGATTTAAATTGCATTGTAATTATTGAGATTATGGACCTGATATTAAGGGTGTAAGGGGTCTCGCACAACAACTTACGGGTCCCAAGTCAACCTGACTTGCTCGTGCTAATCAATAAACAAGGCTCTAGCTCTCACCAAGCCGCAATGGGCCAGCGTGGTGGCAAATGGCATAAGTCCCCCAATACGACGGTTCCTGTTGCCTGACGATGCGAGCAGCACAGGACCAATGGATGCAGGGATCTTTGGGGGAGGCCTATGTTCAGTAGTGGACGTCTATCGGCTGGTGATGATGATGACCAGTAACATTTTTTTGGCGGAATGTAACTACAGAAATGTGATGCTGCGTAATTATTCTTACGCTTTATTCAAATATATATATAGGGGTGTATACTTAAAGAAGTATATTAAAAATGGAGGTAATACGCACAAGTAAATACTTTTTTTTTTGTTAGTTTATTATTCATTTATTAATAGTTAGAGGGTTTGTGTAAACTCCATCACCAATTAATCTCCTCAAACTAAGGCCTGGGAATCGAAGCAGCGACTTACGTGTTACTGACCAAGCGCTTAGCTATTGTGCTACAGTGGCATAAAGGCATATTAAAAGTAATTTGTAAAATTTTTTCAAGATTAGAGAACACGTGTGACCCCTGAAAAGGCTGTTAAGGGCCAAAATCGTGTTATTTCGGCCACTTAATCGCGTTTCCCCACGGCATATAAACGTATGGTGATAAAATTTATGAAACCGCTTTAACAAAGCATACCATTTCCTACTTCAATTTACGGCCTGGTTTCCGGTCAGGTGGTAACCGTTTACATTAAGAGGCACCTTAATGGCCCGTGAATATCTTGATAGCGTGTCTGTAATTGTGTTTGTGGTGTAACAATTTAGTAGAAATATGATCAAAGCCTTAATATTATAAACGGTTTGTAATAAGTATTTCAAGGTTGTCAATTTGAGCGAAAAGCACTATCATCATCATCACATCTTGCGGAGGATTTATCTATCTATATCACTGTGATCACATTGTGATTTCAACACTTGCGATACGAGATATTAAATATACCCTAGTAAATTTCCGTAGCTTTAGACCCTTCAAATCGGAACACAGTAATGATTGTGTCTTATTTGGTAGTTTTTATTTATTACTATGTGCATAGGGTCCGAATGGGGTAAGATTTGGTAACTTTATTATGTTATTTTGACAGCGCAATCACAGTAGGAGAGTGGTAGATGGTTAGGAAGATTTAAAATCATTCCTTTACTTCATGCGACTCGAAGTAGGGACTTTTTTTTTGTCACCGGGGCAAAACTTCTGAAAAGACACCTTGCTTTTACGTTGAAGACAAGATTATGTGGGATTTTAATCCACTAAAAGTCCCTCGATAGTCATCTTCAGTGCGTTGGCAGGGGCGCCGGGATTTCCTTCGGAACGCACCGGTGCCTCCTGATATTACGCTAAAGTACATCCCAAGGAGAGCTGTAACCCTCTACACCTTCGCTTTAGTACGACAAGAACTAGACCAGCTCGTACTTGTCGTTCAAACCCGGCTCGTTTAGTAAACAATGGGGCCCCACTTCAAAGCCCACAAACCCGAAAATCGTTTAGTCACCTTCTACGATAAGCAGGGCTTACTTAAGTCTTATTCTTACTACGAGACTACATCAAAATACAATTGAATTAATACTTTATTGAAATACATTACTATTATTTCAATGACAATCTTCTTCTACTTCATTAATGTTTAACTATTATGTTACAATTTGCGAGAAAAATTAAATGACGTTAGTAATTAACTCATTAAAACAAGTACCGTCTCTGAAATAATTCGCAGCATCGTCCATTAGCGTCGAAATTGCGGTTTGAAGCGAACATTTTAATTCTTCCTCCATTCCCGTTAAACTGCAGCAGATAATTGGTAGCGTGAAGCTTACAAAAGCTCTTTCCTGTTTATATTTAAGTTTCACATATATATAAGAAAGCGATTATAGGGGAAACATGTTCATTTGGTGTTAGTCTGTTTGCAGTAATCAAGCACAAGACACGCAGTAAAAGATGAGAAAATAAAATATGAAAAATGTAAGCAGAAGGAAATAAAGAAGTGTGTGTTGTTTTTGTTTAAGAAGACCGATAAAAGAAGGAAATAGAATGGAGTAAGATAAGAGAAAGGAAGTTTGCGTAAAGAAAGGTATGATAGAAAGAAGAGAAGGAGGAATGGAATAAGAAAATGATAAGGAAATATTGAGAGGACAGAAAAGAGTAAACAGGGTTCCAGCCTCACGTTTTTTTTAAAAAAAAAGTAACAAGCACTTGTTATGATGATAACTATACACCACTTTGCTGTCGCTGAGTTTATGATGCATTTAGTAGTATTGTCGATAGGCCTCTGTAGCTGGTGACCGTTATGCATCACCGTGTATCCTGAAGTCTCGAATTATTATAGTAAGAATAGGACAAAGGTAAACCCTGCATGTCGTAGAAGGCGACTTTTGTAAATTGTCCAAAAAAAAAATTTTGCATTGTGCAGAAAAACGACTTAAATTATGGTGTGGTGGGGATAGATAATTGATGTAAAGTTTGAATTTTAAATAGTCGAGAAAATCTGATATCTTTTTCTCCATCAGGACTTCCACTGCTCATCATTGGCCTCCCCCAAAGATCCCCACAGGATCAGGTTGGGATTCATATGGGAGGATTTAGGCCATTTCCCACATGCTGTGCCAATGTAGGTTGGTGAGAGTCAGAGCCTCGTTTGTTGATTAGCAGGTTGCACCACGAGCAGGTAAGGTTGGCTTGGTTAGATCCCAGGAGCTCAGCATCAAGTAACCTTTTAGACTAATAGTGTTATTAGTTTAGCAGTAATGAAATGAGGATTCTTATTTATAATTACGGAAGGCTTTACTTTATGGTTTCCGCTGAGAATTTGTGAAACAGTAAGTGTTACAGCCTTTATTATAGAGCCGAAATCTTCTAAAGATGCTTTGCTTCTGGGGGGAAGACATAGCTATGTGAGATTTGTACCACATATTACAAAATCCACTCCACAGCATCTCATCTTTGTCGTTTACCCCGGGCTCTCTTAATCGGCAATGGAGGTCTCGACCTTCAAAACTCCCGAACCTGAAAACAATTTTAGTCGCCTTCTACGACAGACAGAGCTTACCTTAGTCCTATTAATATCCCGAGACTATAAAGCAAGTGTTACAGTTATGTAACAAAACAGGTTAACATAAAATATCTTTGTTACAAGTTTTTCTACATTAACTGTGTTTTTTTGTATTTATCTGTTGCAAGGAAAAAAATATTCATTTATCGTTTGCGGTTATTTGTTAAGCTTTATGAAGTGCTTTGTGAAGAGATTAAAAAAAAAACTAAATGTATACCAATGAAATACGATTTCCATTAATTTTTTTTCAACATATGCGTACCATACCGCCGCGGTCGGTGGAGCTCAAAACCGATTACGTGAAGTTCATTAAATGTAACGAATTGTTAACCGGAAACTCGATTAAAAACTTCCCATGTTGTGTTTTTTTTTGCACGTTCTTCATTTTAAAAGTTGTGCAAACTTATCCCCTTTTGCTTCGGTGTAGTTTAACTATTTGTGTGAGTTAAAATCGAACTCAAATGACTAACTAGAGAAGACCTCGGGAGTACGGTAAATAGAGAGTTGCTTTATGTTTGTCGAAGCACAAGAACATTGGTAAGAAGGAGAGGGGGATGATTGTACCCACTTCCTGGATGAGCTCAAATGAAGTGCAAAAGAAAATCCATGCCGGCTTGTTCCTGGCTTCTATCAATACTATAACGGATGGAGAAAGTTACGGAATAACTTTACACAAAACTAACTTACTGTCAAAATTAGGAAAAGAGTCATATGATGCTGTGTGAACATCTTGACTAGAATGTCTCTAGATCGCTTAAGGATTCTTAGGATAAAGCATTTCCTATCTTCCTTCATAATGCGAACAGCGAATGATTGAAATGGTCTAATGGAGTAAGTGTTTCTATTTAGATAAAAGGTCTTTAAGAGAAGAGTGAACAGGCTTCTAGACTAATGAGCTGTCGCGTTGACTCCAATACACTTAACAACAAGTAACACCAAGTGGTAGTATTAGATGAACTAGTTTTTCGGCTTGGCATTGTATTAAAAAAAAGCTTTCAGTTCACAGACGTTTGAAGTTTTATTTATTTTATTTATTCATTTAAAACTTCCACAAGGTTTAACTATTAAAAACCGCTTGGTGAAAAAAATTGTGACCGAAACTCCAGCAAAGCGGAAAACTTTAAATTGCCTCATTGAATTTAGGGAGCTTAGCCGGCATACGGGGCGATTCCCGGTCGGGCAACTTAATGCCCATTTAAATAGAACCTCATGTAACTTTTTGATCTAAAAATAAGGAATTCTATTCGGTAACGAATTTTAACAGGAAATAAAACATGCGGAAGTAACAAGGTTATATTTTTAAAGTGCATTCAAGAATTTAAATATGCAACCGTCACGGTTAGTGGAGTTCAACATATTCAATATATCATCGCAATAAATTGATTTCTTTGTTTGTTTCTAGTAAGCAAGTCTACTTTGATCTATCACTTAATACCATAAAGAAATCATTTTTTTTTATCACGCCTTTTTTCCCAGTATGAGGAGGCAGAGATGAACAAACACCCACATTTCGCCAGATGTAGTCAGATTAGGTCCCATATAACAGGGGGCGAGCCTGTTGCCACTTTATTGGGGCCACCACACGCACACAAAGATGATTTCAGTGTGCGGGTTTCCTCGCGATGTTTTCCTTCACCGTTTGTATCTCGCTGTTGTAACTAAAGTTCACAAATGTACATAACTTAAATATTAAAGTCATTGGTACATGCCGAGATTCGAACCCGCGACCTTCGGAATGAAAGCCGCACGCTCTAACCATCAGGCCAGCGAGCTACTTACGTTACTTTTTTTATTAGTTACGGTGTACAATAAAGCATTTTCTGTTCTATTCCGTTTTATAAATCTAAGTTCACTAACTTGTTTGATGCAAAGGTTCCGCACATAACAGATTACTTGCGTCCGTTGGGGTTGTTAGCGATGTTTTAAAACGTGAAAACATCCGGTTAGAAAATGTTGCCGTGGATTGAAAACGGAAATGTAACGTTTTGTGAGGCTACCGTATAAAATATTCGGTGCTCATACTAAACGTTTCTTTTCTACAAACAAATTACTAAAAATAATTCTATGAAAACCTTATTAAGATATTCTCGACATTGCCTTTGCGTGTATTGAAATAATTTCATCTAGAATACTTAGAATATCTAAAAAGATTAATAAGAAGTTTATAGATGAAAGGTTTTCTTACAAGAATTATATTTCGAGAGATCAGTGGTATTATTGAGAACGAAATTCGCTTTAACATAATGTATTGTATCTTTGTAAGATCAAAGTAATATAGCCTACTATTGAGGGCGATGGGTACGTATTTCATTTGACGGGTAATATTTCTTTTATCTACAATGCTCTCACATTTGTGTTCAATCCCAGATGACGTTAAGCGACAATGATGGAAACTATTGTGAAACATGTTTTCTATAATACTCTCTTATATATAAGCAGCTGGAACAACCCTGGATTAGAACCTGAGACCTCTGTGTTAAAGGTGTTTCACAGTAATAATATTGTGTGTTCCGTTCTGTTTATGTGGTAGAATATTTTAAAATATTATTATTTTATTGGCTTAAACAACTATTATAGTAATGATTATAAAATATATACAAAGAATAATTACTGTGGGCAATCATGATCCTCTTCAGCCGACAAACGTCCACAGCTGGACATAGGCCTCTCCCGAAGATTCCCACGTAGATCGGTCCTGCGCTGCCAGCATCCAGCTGTATCCCGCGAACTTCACAAGATCGTCGAACTACCTGGTGGAGATCCTGCCAACACTACGTCTTTAGAAGCGCAGTCGCCATTCGAGGAGAATATGGGTAAAGACTATAAAAATTTCTAGTATTAAAGATTTTTAATAAATTGTATTATTTAGGGACGGGTCAGTAATTTAGAATAAATATACTAAAAATAAAATTCAGCTATTTGCTTCTTGTTGCACTATGATTGTGATATACACTGTTAAATAAATATATATATATGTATAGTGATAGTGATAATAACGTTAAAACCGTAATAACCGACTCTGTCTCGACATCTTAAAAATCAGCCTATAGAATAAAATTAGACTTATATGTTGTATATATTTTTAACATGTTTTGTATTTTTTATAATAAAACATAGTATAACATGATGGTATAATTTTAGAAGAAGATAAGAGTAGTCAATGATAAGTCGCAATCTGTTCACATAAAAACTAGCTTCTTCCTATGATTATAGAGATAAAAACAAAATAATGACGTTCAGTAAGGAACGCATTGAAATCCTAAGTTGCATCCATTATTCACTATAGCACCAACTAATTACTATGAAAGTTGCTAATTAAGACCCAACGCGCATGAATCGCAAAGAAATCATTACGTGAACGCAGTGCCACAGTACTTTGCCACTGCCATAGCAGTTCTACGACAGTCGAGCAATTTGTAGCAGTAATAGGATTCCACCAATCGTTTCATGTAACCCAATTTGCTGGGATCTGGGATTGAGCATCGAGAGGTATTAAATATTTATGTTGTGTTAAATAATGCATTCAATAGTAAGTTTTGGCAGCATAACAATGTTTTAAGAGCATACATAATTAACGCTCCCTGTTTGTAATTAGATTTCAGCACAAAGCGAGGCAATTTAGAATTAAGCTGAACATGCAAGTCGGGCAACATCTGTAAAGTGTATTTTATTGTTCTATTTTATTTAACAGATATTTTTAATATGTCTACAAAGAAAATGAAATGATTAATGTGTAATTTTAGAATTTATCTTTCATAATCGCTGTACATACATATCTTTACATAATAATATAGTTCGCTGGCCTAATGGTTAGAGCGTGCGGCTTTCATTCCGAAGGTTTTGGGTTCGAATCTCGGCATGTACCAATGACTTAATATTTAAGTTATTATATGTACATTAGTGAACTTTAGTTCCAACAGCGAAATACAAACGGTGAAGGAGAACATCGTGAGGAAACCTGACATCATCTTTGTGTGGATGTGTGGTGGCCCCAATAAAGTGGCAACAGGCTCGCCCCCTGTTACATGGGACCTAATCTGACCACATCTGGCGAAATGTGGGTGTTTAGTCACCTCTGCCTACCCCTACTGGTAAATAGGCGTGATTACATAAATCTTAAAATGCCTACAAAGAAAAGAAATTAATTAATATGTAATTCTAAAATATATATTATGTTATAATATTATTAAAATTTCTAAAAAGAAAATAAAATAATTAGTATGTAATTCTAGATTATACATTATAACAATATTGAAATGTCTACAAAGAAAATAAAATAATTAAGGTGTAATTTTAAAAAATAAATTTATATAAATTATTAATTGTCTATAAATAAAATAACTAATGTGTTATTTTAGAATATAAACTACATTAATTTTAAAATGTCTACCAATAAAATAAAATAATTAAGGTGTAATTTTAAAAAATAAATTTATATAAATCTTTAATTGTCTATAAATAAAATAAAATTAATGTGTTGTTTTAGAATATAAACTACATTAATATTAAAATGTCTACAAATAAAATAAAATAATTAAGGTGTAATTTTAGCTAACGTATTGAGTCAACAGTTGAACAAATTAACGATTCTATTTAGTGAAATATAACAATAAAGAATATCATTCACGTACATTGAAAGAGAATGAACGTTAAAGACATAGTCATTAAATATCTATAACATAATCTAATTGTTTAATTAAGCAATGAAATTCCCCCCATTTAATAATTAAAAACTATCTTTATGATCTACATACATTTTTTTTTATTGTACATACTCATTTGTATTAATAGTCTATCTTGTCTCTTTTGTATTGCCTTCTACAATAAAATGTTCAAGCAAAAGTTTCATTATCCGTAGTCATTAACAGAATACTAAAATCGAATAAATAATTTACATTCGTTACTTCGAAAATGTACGAGTTGCAATAGAACCAGATTTTGAACCGATTCGCAACACTAAGAGGATTCTTATGTTTTTTTTTTTACGTATACAGGATGCAGGAAAAACACGAGGGATTCGTTTTTGGTTTGAATCGACTCGCTTTAGTACGGTGCTTGTAAATCCAAAAATATTTCGTATGCATTCAGTAAGATGTGATTACATTAAAAAACGGAAAAACTAGATAAATGCAATGACGATGTATTTACTGTAAAGGTTTCTTTTTTTTTTTAAGCGACGAAATGACAAAAAAAAACGATATTCATCCAATGGTAAGTGGCGATAGTTAGGTTGGTATACACAGCATCACATTGCGGTCGTCGCCTTGAGACACGAGATGTTTAATCTCGGCAATCCAGTTATTTTACTAGTTATAACGCCCTTCAAACCGGAACACAGTAATGTTTGGCGGCAGAAATAGGCGCTGTGGTGGTTCCAAGGTGGTCTGAAGGCGACGAGCACAACGTCGTGCGGTATCATGCTAACTAGAGCCATATTGTTATGGGCAGCCATACCACTTAATAACAGGTGCCTGTCTCGTTGAATAACAATAATATAAAAAAAATAACGTATAATTATCATAAATTTCTTTTCTCATTGAATATTTATGTATTTTATACAATTAAAAAAAATATCTCGTCAATCTAAATATTTGAACGGTAGCAAGGACTTCAATTTAAATTTTCGCGTGTTTAATATAATTCGATCTATCAAATGTATATCAGGCAAGCTGTCGTCCTGTAAATAATTGATTGAACGTTCACGGTTACAAAATACAATTAATTAGCTATCTACATTGCTTCCGAACAACGTATTATTATATTTTTGTTATCCTTAATATTAAACAATACTCTTTTATACGTATTATATATACAAAAACTTTTTTATAGTTCAACTGGTGTTTGTGAAAATCATTGTCCTTTGGCGGTATATTGAGTGATAACAGGCCGCGAATCAAGCTGATTGTCGAGCTAGAGTATTGGCGGGTTTGGAAAAACATTACACTATCCGGAATCAAACATTAGCGAAAATTTTAAAAAAATATTGTCAATATATGTGCTTTAATGATGCAGGTTCTATCTCCTTAGCTTCCGGTTAAAATATCGTGAAGAATCTGACCTATACAGCGAATATCAGTTTTCAACGGATATCACATCTACCAATCTTTATTTAGCTTTGTGTAGAAAAGCTTCATTTTCTACTGGTGAAAGACCTCTAGTCCCAGCAGTGGGAATATTAAGATAGCTGTTCGTTATTGTATTTTATCGTACACATAGATATTAATCTGATTGATTTGATAATCGAATCGAGTGCAAGTAAATGCAATTCATCTCCATTAAGGGCGGCACTGTCGCTGACATTAATCACTTCTAGTTCCATTAGTGGTTACTGTTTCACCTGTGCAAGGGGTACGTGTAGCGATACCATCAGCGGGGCTATTGTGTATTATGTGAACGGTTGACGATTACAAAGTCACAGTACCAACGTAGTGAGTATATGAGCAGATTGAACAAAACTATGTTTCACCATATAGACTTCATTACCATGAGATTTAAGATATAGCCTCATTACTCGATCTCTTCTCTTGTCTGAATCTGTTCTATTTACCGGAAGTTTTTTTAGCAATTGAGGTAGATACTACAGCGAAATAGGCATTTCATAGTAACTAATGTTTTACATACAACTGTGATTGGAGATCATTAAAAGCAATGCAATGCGATTTTCCCTACCGCCTCGCTTTCAAGGTATATAATAACCCCGCTGATAACGGTATCAGTTATCAGATCGGAGTACTGATGACAATTATGTTAGAACGTGTGCTTGTGATGTAAATGTAATTAATTTCATGTAGATATCAATAAGAAGGAAAATAGAAAAGCATTGTTTCCATACATTCTCAAATCCTTCAATAGTCTCCACTCACATACTCGTACTTATTAAGTTTCCATTTGCTATCTTATAAAAATTATTTTCTATATAATCGTTACGAATTAATACTTTACTTATACTCGATTTCTAACCGTGGTACATCGGCTATGCATTTGCCATGTAATACAAAAGACCATTGTTCGATTTCGAAACTACGTTTAATAATTTGGATAGTACGAAGGTTAATTAAATCATCTGGGCAGTGACCACCATTGTATTGTTAATTTGCCATATTCGCTGTATCGTATCATCAGTCGACATATAAATGACAGAATTGTCTGTGTGAGCAAGCTTAATTAACTTTGGCAATATACATCTAACATCCAGCTAAATGATTGACCGATGCTCATAAAAATAAATCGGAAAATCTGCTAAGAGATTTTTTTAGCAAATCCTGTTCTCAGTCAGTGCAATACTGTTTCGCTCTGTAAAAAAAATTGTTACAACAAAGAGAATTTTTTTTAAAGTTACCTATACAATCTTAACAGAGGAAGTAAATGTGATCATAAAGAAAGGGATGAGAGAGATGTTTATTTTGCATTTGTTCCCCGCTGTCTGGATTTAGGTCATCCGTAGCGCAGTTGTAATATCGGAGCGAAAGTAATATTAATCAGTGAAATATTGCATTTCATTGTTCTACATGGAGACGGGGTTGTTTTAGAGTTGACGATGAACTGTGTTCAGAGACAACGTCAACCCTTAACAAACATCGCAATGATGTTACTGAATGGTATTACGTCTACGAATTAAAGGTTTCATTGGAGTGACACGCTTTTATATGTTGGAAATGATTGAAACACATCCCTCATATAAATTCATCATCATCAGCCGATAGGCCTTTACTGCTGGACATAGGCTTCCCTCAAATATCTCCATATACAGTCAGCATGGCCTGCGGTATCGTTAGGCACTACGGGCTGTTGTATGTCCCTACATAATATCATATATCCCATATAAACCCCTGTTTATATGGGAGAATTTTTAGCAAATTCCCACCACAATGACCCATATGGGTTCGTGGGAGTTAGAGCCTCGTTTGTTGATTAGCAGGGTGCACCATTAGCAAATGAGATGGGCTTGGGTCCCGTGGGTTGTGTGACCCCTTACACCCTCTCTCATACAAATTAGTTCAAATAAATTACATGTTTTAACTAATTAGTCATACAATATTGCAATCTCAATTATTACTGATATTTATAACTACTGTGGGCCTTGTCCGCAAGCTTAAGATTGCTGAGAGGGCGATGGAGCGAGCTATGCTCGGAGTTTCCCTGCGAGATCGAATCAGAAATGAGGAGATCCGCAGGAGAACCAAGGTCACCGACATAGCTCGAAGGGTCGCCGTCGCAAAGTGGCAATGGGCAGGGCACATAGCTCGCAGAACCGACGGCCGTTGGGGCAGAAAGATTCTCGAGTGGCGGCCACGTACCGGAAGACGTAGCGTGGGCAGGCCCCCCACAAGGTGGACCGACGACCTGGTCAGGGTCGCTGGCAACCATTGGATGCGGGTGGCCCAGAACCGGTCTGAGTGGAAATCTTTGGGGGAGGCCTTTGTCCAGCAGTGGACGTCTTCCGGCTGATTGGATTGGATTGGATTGGATTTATAACTTGTAATACAAACTTGATTTTATTAGCTTTGTTATTTAAGTATTTAAATGTATAACTTAACATAATAATTTTCATTAGTTCAGATTAAGTTGGTTAGAAATTTATTTTAAACGAAACAAAATCATTTCAATCCAACCCCTTGAGAATCTACAATTTCGCAGATATAAACTGGTGGTAGGTTTCTGTTTCGGAGACTGTCTAGGTGAGTACCACCGCAGCGTTTATTTCAGCCATCAAACAGTAATGCGCAAATATTACTGTGTTCCGAATTAAAAGGCGTTATAGATAGTGTAATTACTGGGGTAACGAGACTCAACATCTTATGTCTCAGGCGAAGAACGCTATATAGTGCAGTGTATCATCCCTATTATTGACACTTTGTTATGGGCAGGCGTATCCCTTATATTAAATGAACGTCTTGCTTGGGTCGTTGCTTCGTCGAATAAAAAACAATATGGTCGTCCATACATTTCTATAGTTTTTACGTTTTTAGACGTTACTTTAAAATCCTTAAATTTTCCCTTTAAATTCCTGAACCGTATAAAGTTGGGTAACAATTTATTGTAATACAAATTCATCTCTTTCCCAATCATCGAAGTTAAATTGACCGCATGTTATTTCTGAGTTGAGGGGAATTCCTCAAACCATTAAGGGACCCAATTTTGTTATAGCTATGTTATTACTTCGGGGAAAGTTTGACAAGGCCTTTCGTATGTTTTCGGAGATATTTCACTTCATATTTCATGAGGCGTCTTAAAAGACCGCTATTGTACGGGTACTTAATGATTAGAGGTCTTTAAATCTATATATATATATATATATATATATATATATATATATATATATAAAGAAAATGAGTTTTGTTTGTTCGCCAATCCCGTGAAAACTGGTGAACGTATCCACTTGGGAACATGAGCATTTACATATTTTGTAGATGGTTGAAGGCTATATATATTATTTCTTTGAATTTCATAGATTAAACTCTTTATTTGTTATTAACTTATTATAGCGGTTTCTATAGTAACGGTTGATACAGAAATGCATTTGCGGTAGCGGTTGTTCTCAAAGAAAAGTTTAGACAAATATCAAATATATTAATATAGTCCGTAATTTTTTATTATGGACAGCAAAGCGGGCGGAGAATAGCTAGTTTATATAGGATATAACTGTATAATATATATAGAACGGAAGAGAAGAGAAGAAAACAGAAGAGGAGATGAGAGGAGTATGTATATACGATGTAAAAATGTATACGTAATCTCTGAATATCTCCAACAAATACGAGTATGTATATCAAAAATTCATTGACTCCTCACGAGATCTCCGAAACTATTAGATGTAAACACTCAATATTTGGTATAAATATTGCTGTGCTATCTAGAGGTCAGCTAAGAATTGATTTGAAAAATTCTTTCTATGAGGGGAGTTGTGGGGGTGTAGCTACCAGCAAAGCGGGCGGGGAACAGCTAGTAATGTATAAAATATTAAGAAAACTGGTAATGTATGTCCAACAAAAATATACTGTGTTTTAGATTGAGATGGTAGAACCGAGGATGCAGGGAAAATGTTATGTCACAAGGAGATGAGCGCAGTGTTGTGCTTTGTGGGCTCGTTTGGTCGCTTTGTTATATGAAGAATGCTCTTTGTGGAGATTTTGCCGAATAACTCTTCCCGCTTCCGTGGTGCAGCGGCTATATACGCCTGCTTTGCAGCATAGTTTCGATTTTTCCAAAAATCATATATTATATATGAGGGTCAGGGTATCTTCTTCACTATAATTAGCCTCATTGTCAATTAATACCATCTCTAATTTAAGTTAAGAATAATAATATTATAAATGTACCTTCTGGCCTTTGCTTTTTGTGTCGTTTAGGTAAGTACCAATACCCTCCCCGGAACAAGTCCTGGCTTTGTCTTGGCGCTGGGGCTCAGTAGCAGTAGTTTAGTCACCCATGGTCAAGCTAAGAGGAACCTGCTTAGCTCGCCTGAGGTTTAGGGTCGGCGCGAGGTGACAGCGCCAAGTGACCTCTGCATCTTCACTAGTGACATTGTTTTATGAGCGAGCGCAATCCTTACCATTAGATGAATTTTGTAAATAATGAATGTTATATATATATTATATGAGTTATAGAATATAAGGCTAATAATAATGTTAGTATTTTGAATACACACACTTCGATGCGAAAGTTAACCCTTGTCACATTTTAAGTAAGACCTTCGTGAAATATGAGCACTGCTTCCAATCTCTTCTGCAACGACTGCCATAAATTGGGTCGGCTTACGTTTTTTTTTACATATATTATTTTATGGTTACTGGTTCTATTAAATTGATAAGTGTATATATTTTATACGAAACAGTCCAATTCAGATTTCGTATTGGATTAACTGTATCTTTTGTTTCTATTTCCTGCCCAAGGGTGCCTTCTTAGAGAAGTGACGAGGAAAAATATTTATTTCGAACATATAAATAACTCTAGCTTATGTGTATATTATAAACGCAGGGTATGTGTATGTTTTTTACTGTATTTTCTTTGTATACGTAGTTTCAATATTAAGCGTATGAATAATCCATAGTGACTACCATTAAATATCGCCACTGCCCAGCACGTTGTCACAAATGCAGATGAATCGACTACGTGGATACAACCGCACTGCGGCTCAGTCGTGTCACTCTAGATATATTTCAGTCTTTCTGCTCTTTTTTTTATGTCACGGAGCGACGAGAATAGCGAGGCATTCACCTGATAGTAAGTGATACGCCTGCCTATGACAACATGACGATAGTTACAACAATATACGTTGCATTAAACAGAGATTAAGGTCTGCACAAACATTAGATGTTTCAGGAGCAGACCTTAATCTCTGTAATTTCAATAGCTACAACACCCTTCAAACCCGAACAGGGTAATACATTTACTCTTTCTCGGCAGAAATAGGAGCTGCGATAGTATATATATTGTTGTAAAAAAATTGTATATATCATTATTTATAACATACTGAGCTCCAAGGAGTTTAAGTTTTATTACTTTATTGTTTCTTTTTTGTTATAATTAATATTAAAGTCAATGTGTCAACTAAAATTGTAACTAAAGTATTAATTATAAAAAAAAACATACTACTTAATTTTCAGTTAACTAATGATTAATAAAAACAGGAGTTAAGTAATTAACCATAGAATGTTTAAACACAATCAGCTGTTTCGGTGTGAATATACTTCACAAGTTTCCATAGAACCGCAGCTCCTCTGTTTGGATCTCTATGGAGCTTACTTAACACTAACTTAGTGGAAGTAAATCTAATAGTCAATTTAGATTTGAATTAGTTCAGGTTATAAAGCGGGCTTTGAAATTTACGTAGCAAATAACTTTCTCCGAGCTCACCGCCTACCCATGCAAAAGTAATTTGACCTTAACCTTTAAGACCGTCCTTATGGTCTGTATCTTAGTTACTTTAAAGTAAATAACCTTCCTGTTGTTGAGTACATCACTTAACAATAGACAACTTAAACTATAAAGGAAACATAAAAAAATGTTGAATCAAATTGAATATTTGACCGTTTCCCTAACAAGAGTTCTCTTTCAGCAAACCCTGGTAGAGGAAAAACAACTATAATATTGTATGTAGATATACAATACAACAAAAAAGATATAAAACATATATAATACAATACTATTTAATATATAAATATAATATGTAATTAGAAGAAAAGTAGCTCGCTGGCCTAATGGTTAGAGCGTGCGGCTTTCATTCCGAAGGTCGCGGGTTCAAACCTCGGCATGTACCGATGACTTAATATTTAAGTTATGTACATTTGTGAACTTTAGTTACAACAGCGAGATACAAAAACGGTGAAGGAAAACATCGTGAGGAAACCCGCACACTGATATCATCTTTGTGTGTGTGTGTGTGTGGTGGTCCCAATAAAGTGGCAACAGGCTCGCCCCCTGTTACATGGGACCAACTCTGACCACTTCTGGCGAAACGTGGGTGGTTTATTCACCTCTGCTTACCCCTACTGGGAAAAAGGCGTGACAATATAAAAAAAAATAAAAAAAAAATGTAATTAGAAGCGATTAGTCCTTTACTCTCTTATTAATATCTAAGCAGGGCGAAGCAAACACATCATGAAGAAGAACATTCTAAAGCTACACTGCTTTTAAAAGAATCTCTATATTTGTTCTTATCACTAGTGTTATTTGCTGCACCCCCACTTTTTCCTATAATAAGAGAGAAGAATCAAGGGGGCAGTTATCATTAGTCGCATGGGGACTTGATTATAAAGAACTATTTTCTCCACAGGTATTTTTTTTTTTGTTGAATTAAGCGATGAATCGAAAGAGATGTTCAGCTGATCGATCCTAGATTCTGATAAATTAAGCGCTTGAAAGCCATAGCTACTCTTACAGCTCATCTGATATTGCTCTCGTAGATCTTGATCCATGACCTGTTCAGCTGATTGTAAGTAATTCGCCCGGCCATAACGACCTAGCGCTACTTCAATTGATATATGCTACACCATATTGCGTTGTCGCTTGAGACATAAGATGTTGTCTTAATACCTAGGTAATTATACTAGCTATAGCGCCCTTCAAACCGGAACACGGTTATGTCTTCCCACTACTGTTTGGCGGCAGAAATAGGCGCTGCGTTGATAGCTGCCTATACCAGCGATAGAGACTTACCTTATAGATCTTAGTTCTACCTAATCGAGTAGATATAGAGTCTGAAATGGTAATTATGGTGAAATAAAAAAAAAATTACTTACTGTAGTAATAAACTGTTTAAACACCGTAAAATAATTAAACAGAAATGCAAATTTATGTAATTGTCGGTTTCGCCGTCTGTTCGTTCTTGGTGAACTGGCGTACTTCCTGAAAATTTATGTCACTGCATATTGTAAGTAAATTTACAGCACTGCGTGGTTTGTTTGAACATTATTTCAATAATAAATTGATTCATACTATATTTTTTTTATTTACATCATGTTCTTAATCAATTCAGATTATTTTATAAGCGGTGGTGGTAGGTCTCTGTTGTCAGGTTCGTGGGGTTTGAAGACAACAAGGCCTTTATTATCCTCTAATCGAGCCCGATTGAATGACAAGTATGAGGTGATCTAGTTGGTGTATCAAAGCGAGGATGTTGAGGAGGGATATGAGATGTGACGATGAGATCCCGGGGGACGCATAAAGATAACCATCGAGAGGATTTTAGTGAATAAAATCCCACATAACCTTGCTGTTCCACAAGACGCAGGGTGTCTTTTTAGCAGTTTTCTTCTCCGATAACAAAAAAAAGGACTCTGTTGCCGAAGCCTGTTTAAGTAGATAACACTGCAGCGTCTATTTCTGCCCCCAAACTGTAGTGTGCAAACATTACTGTGTTACAGTTTTAAGAGCACTGTAGCTAGTGTAATTACTGAGGAAACGAGTCTTAACATTTTTTTGTCTCAAAGCGATGAACGTCATCCAGTGTATAACGTTCGAACTAGCACCACTTAACATCAGGCAAACGTGCCGCTCGTCTCCTGACTGCGTTGAATAAAAAATATATAAAATATTAACGAGAATGCCAATGACCCAAATCATTTCATTATATGATCATTGTTCTTCTTCTTAAAGTGCCTCTCCAATTGGGGAAGGTTGGCGATCAGATAGGATCATCCTAATCATCTAAATCAATCATGATATGTTTAAGAAGAATAGCTTTCGGCGACATGTTGCATATGTAACCTTGACTCTCACCTTATGATAGAAGCCCTGGATCCCAGTACCTAGAATATGATATAGATATATTTTTTTTGATAAATACTAATTTATGTATACAATGTCTTACGTTACAGTTTAATACATTTATAACCAGCTGTTCGCCTTCGCTTTCGCTTTATATAAATATAAACTTAAAATTTGACTGAATTATTCCTTGAGAGCAATCGCTAACGAAATTAATTATTTGTAGCAACCGTTACTATAGCAACCGCATAAATAATACCAAATGAAAATGTTTATAAAAGTTATTTATAAATAAAATGATGAGGGATGTATGAAATTTAAAAAAATACATAGTCTATAACCTTTTAGCGTTGAATAGTCATGTTCCCACCTTCACCAGTCTTTACGTGATTGGCGAACATACAAATCTCATTTTTCTTATATATATATATACATACGTATTAAAATCTAATCGTTATTTATTATATAAATCCGGTGTAAATATCCTTGGGACTTAAGTTGCTATTTCTGAGATTTAGACACATTAAGGAATCGCGGCGGGTCGGGTCGGGTCGGGTCGGGGTCCTATTGCGGAGGTCTCAGGCAGCTAAATGTAATCAACTGGCGTGACATTTAGCCGGCATACGCTATAATCTTGTATTTTCTAACAGAATATTTCATATATAATTCGTTTTGATGTAATTCTGGCTACAAATGAAAAACGTTGCATTAAATTTAAATATTATTCGCTTCTATAAATAAAAGGATGCCGGAATAGTAGGAGGGGTGTAAAGGATCGAGCATAAAAACTCACAAGACCTAAGACAACCTCACCTGTTGGTGGTGCACCCTGCTAACCAACAAACGAGGCTCTAGCCCACTAACCCGCATTGGGCTAGCGTAATGGGAAATGGCACAAGTCCTCTATAGTCCTTCTCCGATCGTGTGGGATTTTGGAGAAGGTCTATCAGTTGGTGATCATGATGGATGGTCAATAGTAGAGATATATAATTACTGATTGAATCCTTCGAAAATTTGTATTGTCAGTTTATATTAATAGAAACAAAAAATTAAGATTTTAAAAATTCTTAACTATGAAAATGAAAAATCTTCTGCTTGTGCTCATTCACGGAGCTGAGACCCGGTGATCCCTCACGGTGCAACTGCTTCTTAAACTCACAGTCGCTCAAAAAGCGATGGAAAGAGCTATACTTAGCTTTACTCTGGTGGATAAGATTCGTGATGAAATAATCCATCAGAGAACCAAGGTTGTTGACATATCTTTCTGAGAGTGCACGACTGAAGTAGCATTGGACTGATCACGTCTGTCGCAGAAGTCACCACCGTTTTAGTAGACCTGTTTTAGAGTAGAGACTACATTTAGGCAAACGCAGAATGGGACACCCACTAATCAGATAAGAAAGGCAGCTGGCAAATGGATGCGAATAGACGAAGATTGGGCTAAGTGGCTTTCCTTGGGAGAGGTCTACGTCCAGCAGTGGATTGCCGCGGGCTGTTAATAATGATGATGATGAAAATTGGTTCTGCTGGTGGTGAGCATAGCATCAATAGCTACAAAGTTTACAGTCGTTAAATAATATACTTTATAAGCAAACATTTAATTGTTATTAAGTCATCTGCCCTAAATTGAATTTAATTGCTTCATCAAAATGCTTAAAACCGGAAACTGTATGAAATATTCTCTAAATAAATATTTACTCACAAATGTTTTTCATTACCGGGGTTATTGAGATGCCGTTTTCATGTTCATTCGATTAATAGAAAATTTATTTCCGGTATATAAGTTGTTTCGAACAAATAATGAAAATGTTAAAGCTAGAGACTTTAATAATATATTAAAATTTAACAATTGTACTAAAGGGGGTGTAACGGGTCTCGCATAACTCACAGGACTCAAGCTAAACTTCACCTGTTTGTGGTGCACTCTGCAAATCAACAAACGAGGGTCAAGTTCCTACCAACCCGCTTTGGGCCGGCGTGGTGGGAAATGGTCCAAATCGCCCCTCTATGAACCTCTACAATGGAAAGTCGCGGGAAGTCGCTGAATGCGGGCAGCACTAGACCGATCGATGTGGAGATCTTTGGGGGAGACCTACATCCTGTCGTGGACGTCTACCGGCTGATGATGATTTGTATAGTATTATACTATTGTATGAAGTTATCCAATAATAGTAGATGTAAGAGGAATATAAATGAATAACCTAAACCGATTTCATTTAATATTATTTGGTAATAGTTTACTTGATGATAGGTTAGTATATGACATTAATATTATATGATGTGTGCTCAAATTCGGAAATACTGTTACAACAGTAGATTGACGGTATGGGGGTGGTAGTTAACTTTACCCTATGTGGCCGTGGAATAAAGCTAATGACCACTGTGCTACGAGACAACTGGTTGTAGTTACACGGAGGGTTTGATTGTTTCAGGTAAATTACCGCTATTAAGAGAAAGGCCATTTTTTGTCAGCGGTACTAATTGTATTTTAGATAGTGCTTAAATTAATAGCTAATTTATATTAGTATTTAGTAATAACATCTCCCGCATTGCTCCCACCAACCTGCATTGAGCCAGCGTAGTGTGAAATGGCTTAAGGCCCCCTATAAAAACCCCTACAAATGACAGTTTTGAAGCCCAGTGATACGGTCAGCATGGGACCAATTGATGTGGGGATCTTTGGGCGAAGACTTATGTCCAGTGGAAGTCTTTCGGCTGATGATGATGATGAAAAACATCTCCCAAAACGATTCATGTGACTTCTTTTAATAAGCGTCTGGCTATTGGTATTCGTTCTCTTAATGTTTTGAGTGTTGCATCTCACAGCTACTTTTTCTACAGTCGCTCTAAAAGTTAAATTTTAAACACTCCTCTTCATATATCGTAGGTTAACAGTATACCGCAGTACGGTCATCTCGTATGCGTTAGGAGCTGGGGTTATTAATACAAGCTGTATGCAAACGACAGTACGGCAAGCGGTAGTCCGCTAGACGTTGAAGTTAACACAAACGCGTTGTGCTCACTACCAAAATTTACTAACTAGCTTTAGCTATCGCCTTAATGGAATGTTTATTTACTAAGTTAGTTTACATAATAATCTACTATTTTGGATTTGCGTTGATATAAAACCGCCGAGGGCAATTGGATTACTTGCAAGCAACCGATAAGAAAGTACGAAATGCAAAACGACTCAATACCGATAATAGAAGTAATATACATAACACTTCACGAAATGATATTTGGAAATTTGCAGATATTGTTGGTGTGGGAGAACCACACGAATATTGGTCCTGTAGTCTACTATCTCTTTCAGTTTCATCCTTATCTATATATAAGAGATATCCAAACTGATCCACTCATCACGAGGTCTCTGACTGTAAGACGTAAAGACCCTAAATTTGGTAAAGATATTTTTCCTGCAATTTAGAGGTCAGCTGAGAATAGATTTTACAACATTCCTTTCCCAAAGGATGTAGTGAGGCGAGTAGAGGTTTTTTTTATATTATGGCTAACAAAGCGGGCGAGGAACAACTAATATAAAGATTGTAAACAAATAATCATTGTGACTAACAAAAACGCTATTAAACCTATATTATTTTAACTTAAATAACTAAGTCTTTTCTATCAAAGAATGAAAAGAAGAAAGAAAAGTCTTTTAAAATTTCATGTACAACTTACAAATTACAAAGATTTTTCGGTCAGTAACGAAGATGCTGGGAAACGGAAATCTTCTTATATCGAGTAAGCGGCTTAGGATCCACGTCTTTGAAGGCTGTACGAGTTGGAGGGATATTATTTATCTGAATTCACTATACGGAATACCTGCTCTTAAAACTCTACATCGAATGATTAATATTTTGAATTATAAGCAAATCAGTTTGTTAATAATTTTATTAATATTTGCGAACTGTTAAAGATAATATTTATATTTTGCCGTGCTCATCCCGGCTTAAGAATAGGGCAGCTCCATCTCATCCCGTGATTGTCGTATGAGCCAAGGGAAGTCGCAGATTGTGCAGTTGTATTCTATGGAAATTTATTAATACTGATGCATAATGCGCGACCATTAGGGGTTGTGTATTTTTATCCCCCTAGCCGTAAAGTGGCGGCTATTCCATCAGTAATAATCCCCGAGGAGAGTTGGTGTCAGGCAGGCGGCCGGCCGTAAAAACTCTAGCCAAAACTTTTCAGTATGGACTACAAATATGATAATTGCGACTGCCGACCCCACATAGCTGGGAAAATAGCAGGAGGAAAAGATAGAGAAGATTTATATTTTATCATAACCCACCTTTTCCTATAAATTGAAGCAGAACAACTCTGCTATACTAACGCTAGTTTTGCCCTCGGAAGTATGCTGTCATATGTACTCTTTAGTATATTATAATAATATATATAAAAAAGTCATTTGGTACTAATGATAAGTAAACCTTCAGCACAACTATGACAATGTCGCTACTTGAAATATAATGAGTAATTTTGTTTAAAGATAAATATTTTGTTTGAAAATGAATTTCCAAAGAGAGTACATAATCTTGTAACGCTTCTTACGAAACCCAAACCGCATTTCGTTGGAGTCTAAAGTTTTAATACCTTAACATCAAAAGTGTAAAGTTTTAGTACTGTACCCATCCAGCATTGTAAAGGCTTCTAAGCGTCAACTCTCTTAAGTATTATGCATTTTGTTTGTACCATAGATATTAAATTCTTTGTTGCTCTTCTCTCACTGCCTTTTGAATACATTTTATGCTCAAATAAAATATAAGTGGTGTAAAGGGTTAACAATACTTCATCCAAGTTAATCTCACCTGTTCATGGTGCACACTGCTAATCAACAAACGAGGCGCTTGCTCCCAGCGTGGTGGGCAATAGCCCAAATCCCCCCATATGAACCCCTACAAACGGCGGCCCCTAATGCCAGAAAATGTGTTAACAATAATAACTACTAACCGTTCCAAAATGTATTGTTTCTTATATTCTTGTAGAAAACTTAATACAAGCTATTTTAGGGCGATCAACCCCAACACTGCCAACAAAGTTTAAACCCTTTTACTAACTGTCCGGAAAAGATTAACCGCGGGCACTTTATTGGGAAAAGAAATATTGAAAATCGTTGAAGAACTTTCCAAAGAGTTTTTGTTGTTTGAAATTTAACTAGACGGCCGGAAGTGTACAATTTTCGAAATAAATTATATTAATTGTATTAAAACATTGATACAAACTTGATACGGTTTGAACTGTTCTGACTGATCAACAAGACAGAGTACAATACCATTTAGTTTTCTTGCAAGTTTGATAGGTTTACTGGTGGTACCACCTCAGCACTTATTTTTGCCACTGAACAGTACTGTGAAAAGATTACCGTGTTCCGGTTTGAAGGTGCTGTATTTAGTGTAATTACTGGGGTAACTCAACTGCTTGTTTCAGGCGAAGAGCTCTATGCGGTGTAGTGCATATATCAACCTAAGTAGCGCCACGTTGTTATGGACTGGCTTACCATCAGGTGAAATAATAAGTAATGATAGAAATGGACAGCGTAAATTCGGGCTAAACAATAGAATATATATATGACATAAAAAGGTACGTGTGATTTTATTGGAATAACTATGAGTTAAGAAAACTTTGTGATAGACTGTTTAGACCTTCAATTAGATGTTAGACCTTTTTGTATCGGGAAGAAAATCTTCTGGATACATTTCTTCTGATGGGAAAGGGTTATGTTTGATTTTCACTCACTGAAATCTTTTGATGTGTTTGCATACTACTGTTTGGCGGTAGAAATAGGAGCTGCGGTGGTACATTCTTAGCAGGTGTTCGGCTTCAGAGACCTACCACTACAGATAACTTAGATATTTACATATTATATAAAGAAATATGTTTCACGTAGACATATATCCTTTTAGAGGCTTTAATATTTATAAATATACTCGTAACTTCAACTACAAAAATCAGACCCGTGTTCATATTATTCAAATATATTCAGTTATTTCGTTTTGCATTTCAATTGTATAACAAACTCATTTTTAATGCATTTTCTTGAATAAGATTAATTATTATTCTAATTAAGAAATTAATACTAGATCAAAGTTGTAAACTTTAGCTTTAATCAATGGTAATTATCATATAATTATCTGTTGTTATCTAGTAAAAAAGCTCTATTATAATCTTTATAATGTTTCATCAAGTATCATCATCATTAGGTGCCCTCTTCAAACGGAAGTTTTCGATCAGATTGAGGAAACCAATTCGATCCTCAACAATTTAGGCCCGGTCCATTCCATTATGTTGTCAATCCATTGCTTCCGCTGTCAACCAGATGTACGAATCCAGGAATTTCGCTCTCCAGGACTTGGGAACTTAATAAGGGATCCTCTTCGAATGTGTCCGAAAAATGCAAGCTTTCATTGCATGACAGTTGTCATCAGCCTACGATTGCAGCAAGCTCTATCAAGATCTTGAGCATTGGAGACAAACAGCTTCCTCGTGATCTTAAACACTTGACGGAACCCTCGTATAAATAGAGACCTACCAGCAGTATTAGTATTGTAGTAAGTAGTTAGTTCTTGGTTTTTATATCTGAAGGTGGAATGTTAGTTAAGCCATTCATATTGTAAAGAGCCACGGTAATATATATGAAGAACTGGAAATGAAATGAATTATAATCATTGTAGAAGCCAATATTTTTTTTTCTATATCTCCCTCCTCCATCTCCATCCATTTCACACATACAATACTGTGTTTTCGTTTATATTTAAGATGTTTTTAAATTTATTTATCTTCCCTAAGTACAAACTTTGCAGCGTAAAAAAATGTGAACCGAGTTATTATTGTATGGAAGTAATTTGATGATATTTCTCGAGCAGTAAGTATCAAAAACTGTAAATACTCTTAGCAAATGAAATTTAAATCTTTTGAAATGAAATGAATAAAATAGCCGATGCCTTAATTATCCGGCGACTCTCCTTGATTCTGTAGAAAATGTTTTTTTTTTTTTTGCTTATTCCTTTGTATTCAATCCTCAGTGGAAGGTTTCGCAGCAAGTTTATATTTTGTAGAGGAGGTTAAAATTATAATTAATGTCTGTATTTAATTAAAATGTGTAGCTTAAATATTTCTTTTCATTTCAATCCCGTAGCGGCTACATCCTTAGTGTTTCCGGTGCGATTTTTTTTTTTCAATTCTCCGTAGCGCCGCCACGAGTAATTCGTACGCCCTTCAAACAGGAACACAATCATACAGTGTCATCAACATTCCAATCATTTGATTAACTAGACGCTGTTTACTGAATTCAACATTTTTTTTTCTACGATAAAAAGAGCAACTGAAACGATTTCGAAACATTCGTTAAGTAAGAGAACGAAATTGGCTTTGACCCGGTAACTTGGGAGGGTGAAGTTGCAAAGTTATTTAAAAAAATAACTTATTAATGTATTCGATAATGTCGGAATATTTTTTTACGTAAAGTTTACTAAGTTGAGCAACACTTTTGTTTGTGTAATAATAAACTGGCAGAGCACTGTAGGGTTTCATAGCCGACAGAAATATTACTCTTCGTTGCTAAGGAGGGTACTGTGTAGACGCGAAGCATTCAAGTGATTGCTAAACACGGACCGTGACAACTCTGTATATAGCTGTAACTTTTATAAGGAGAAATAAATAAATAATCGACACAGCAGTCACCAGCTATAGAGTTTGATTGGTACTACTAGATATTACTCTAGGAATTTAAATACTAACCTAAGCTTAACTGGTTTCTGTATTACGAATAAATTTATTCTAAATTATCTTTTAGGTTTAGGTGATTCTTTTGATGATAGACAGGAACCGATGGACAGATATGCCTAGGTAATGTTCATTGTGGTCTTATTTTTATTGAATTAAGCAACGAATCCAGCGAGACCACCTGATGATACGCCCGCCCACTTTCTATTAAGAATAACATATATTGCACCACATTGCGCCTGTCGCCTGAGACGTAAGATGAGTCTTCTTACCCCAGTAATATCATTAGCTACAGCGCCATTCAAACCGGAATACCTAGTCGGTCTCCGGTAACAAAGACCTATCACCAATTTAGTTTATTACAAAATAGTAGAAAGCAAACATTTTAAATAACAGTTTTGAAAAACATTACAAAAACTACCAAAATTAAGCTTTCATCGTCATTATTTCAGCTTTATATAGACAATTTTTTCTGCAATCTGTCGATGCTTTAATACAAAAAAAAAGACTGTATCACAGTTAGCTAAGCATTAATTTTTTTGTTGTTGAACAAACTTATTTTTATTGAAAACAATGAGGAAGAGATCATTCTCTAAAAAGTTACGCGGCCATCCGAATTGAGAATCTCTAGTTTACGGACTGAAAAATATTTCGTACATTACAGAATGGTACCAAATTTAAATGAAATGTTTCTCTCTTATTCTGTTTGTAAAAACAAAACGCTATTAATTACAAAAAGTGTTTACATCAGCAAAAAAACAAATTAGTCCGTCAAAACGTCGAAATGAAAATGAACTGATTATAGTTTACAGTTCGATGCCTCTTTTTAATAAGCTATTGATAACATTTCACTGAATATTTTAGTGTTTATTATATATATACATATATATATAAATAAACACTAAATCTTTCTCTATATATATAAATAAGACTGCAAATGACTTTCCGCAGCAAGCGTCACTATAGCAACCGTATAAAAAAGTTAATCAGATATACAACGATGAAGGATCTATGAACATAAAAGAAAAACTCTATAACCATATACAAATCATTTTGAATCGAATGGTCACTAATTTTTACGTGATTGGCGAAATAAAAAAGAAAATACATTTACATATATATACATATATATATTATAATGAAAAATTATTTTCTCATATAACAACTTCACAAGATTTCTCCTAAGAATATATGTCTCTCTTTTTCTATATGTATATATATATAATAGTTTGGCAAATATCTCCCTTCCGCCTTTTTGTCTTTTGAATTTCGCGGCTATGTACAAAGCGCTACAGAGCTCGTATCTGGCAATACTATACATAATTTGAAAGGTCTTGACATAACCTACAAAACGACGCTATGCATAATTAGTTTGGATATTGCGTTCAACAGTTATAGACGTGTAAACATGGAGTTCACTAACGCCGAAATTCGCGCTATTTTAAAGTTTTCCTTCGTTAAAGGCAAATTCGCTAGAGAAACGTTCCGTGAGATTAATGGTGTTTTGGGGGATGGTACTCTATCACTTCGAACCGCGGAGGAATGGTTTCGACGATTCAGAGCCGGTGAAAACGACACCAAGGATAAGCCAGCCGGCGGAAGACCTGTGACGACAAATACCGATCAAATCATGGACTACATCGAGTTAGACCGGCATGTGGCATCTCGTGACATCGCCCAGGAGATGGGAGTTAGTCACCAAACCATTTTAAACCATCCGCAGAAGGCTGGATACAAAAAAAAGCTTGATGTTTGGGTGCCGCATGATTTGACGCAAAAAAACCTTCTGAACCGAATCAACGCCTGCGATATGCTGCTGAAACGGAACGAACTCGACCCATTCTTGAAGCGGATGGTGACTGGCGACCAAAAATGGATCACATACGACAATGTCAAGCGAAAACGGTCGTGGTCGAAGGCCGGTGAATCGTCCCAAACAGTGGCCAAGCCAGGATTGACGGCCAGGAAGGTTTTGCTGTGTGTTTGGTGGGATTGGAAGGGAATCATCCACTATGAGCTGCTCCCATATGGCCAGACGCTTAATTCTACCATCTACTGCGAACAACTGGACCGCTTGAAGCAGGCGATCGACCAGAAGCGTCCAGAATTGGCCAACAGGAATGGTGTAGTGTTCCACCAGGACAACGCCAGACCACACACTTCGTTGATGACTCGTCAGAAGCTACGGGAGCTCGGATGGGAGGTTTTATCGCATCCACCATATAGCCCGGACATAGCGCCAAGTGATTACCGCCTGTTCCTGTCCATGGTGAACGCCCTTGGTGGTGTAAAGTTGAACTCAAAAGAGGCTTGTGAAAAGTGGCTGTCCGAGTTCTTCGCAAATAAGGAGGGGGGCTTCTACGAGGGAGGTATTATGAAGTTGCCGTCTAGATGGAAACAGATTATCGAACAAAACGGCGCATATTTGAACTAAATCCGATCACTGTAACACTTTTTATAAAGCATTGAATAAAGAGCAAAAAAGCGGAAGGGAGATATTTGCCAAACTTATATATATATATAGTTAAGAGAAATCCTTTGAGGTTATTAAAACATAGTTTACACATACACAAATTTGTTACAAAAGTAGAAATATTTAGTTTCCTGTTGACATCAACCGATTATTTCCATTTTAAATATACGAAATGAGAAGCAGCCATTTTACGGTTATGTTAAAGAATCGCTAAGGCCCCTTCCATTTCGCTCCCCAATTCTCTTTTTTTATTACTCACATAACATTTTATTAACAATTTAGATTAGAATCCAAAATTATCTTCTTTATACGTATATTAATGCCATATTCATTTTATTCAACACAGCGATAAGGACACCTACAGGATAATGCTTGTCGGTAGTAATTACTCTGCGTGTGATAACAACGAGAGATAGGAAGCTTGCACTGTGCTTTCAACATATCTTTTTGCTTTCAACTAGTCCAATTTAAACTGAAACATACTGATAATTTACAGCAGAAATAAGCTCTAGTAAGAAATAATAGTGCTCTTTATATTAATCCATCTTTTTTTTATATTCTCACACGTTATCATGTAATTGAAACACTATCTCATCTGATATCTACCAATGTAAATGTGTGTAGAAGTTAACAGGTTAACAGTTCTGATTTTTAAGGAATATAAGTCAGTGAGCTAGTCGTAAAACTATTAGGTTAGACTACAATATAGTAGTGTACAATTCGTCTGTTTATTTGATTAATTTTATATGTTATTATAATAACAAATATAACAATAGATATATTACAATATATATACAGTTACTTTGATATCTCACACACGACACACTAGATGATACCCGTGCCCATAACAACGTGATGCTAGTTAGGATGATACACACTGCACTAGATTGTGCTCGCTTTGAGACACAATAGGTTGTCTCGTTACCTCAGTAATTTCACTAGCTAAAACACCATTTAAACCGGAACACAGTTATGTTTACGTAGAACTATTTGTCGATGGAAATAAGAGCTGCGGTAGCCAGTAGCCAGTGACGGTAAACCGCCAAGAAATTAGCGTTGTTTAAAAAAAAATTATACTTGATTTATTTTGCATAAACTGAAGATTAAGGAGCAGTCATCGTCATCATCATTAGCCGATAGTCGTTCACTGCTGATTAAGGAGCAGTATCCAATAATATTAATCTGTGAATACATATGTATTGCGTTTCGGAACACACCATATATTAGTAGTTGTTGTAGTTATTTTTCAAAATCATCATCATCATCAGCTACTAGACATCTCCTGCTGAACATAGTAAATGTATTTATTATAAAAGGCTAAGCATAAATCGTTTTAGATGGATTAGATTTGTATTTTTTAGCCTGTATAGAAAAGTATATAAAATGACAAAAAAAATTATTTCGTAGTTGAGCTGATAAATAAACATGTAAATCAATAATAATGGGTTTCAACTGTAATAACGGGTTTCATCACAATAAACACTTTGTGAGGAAGGAGTACAGAAAATGTCTTTGGCGACGACACTGCTGGAAAACCTAACCCTTTTGACACAAAGGATGAGCAACACTTGTTAATGGAATGTGTCTGGCGCGACGCAAAGAAACCTAGATGAGGGTGTTGAACAATAACAGAAATGAAGGGGGTGCATTTGACTGGGACACACGGCGACAGGCAAACGAGAGGTTTCATCTATACACGCCCACATACACAGCGTCTACCGGAAATCGATTTTACATAAATGTTATTAACGTGTTACAAGAACGAATTTTCCGAAAAAAATTACACTCCGGTTTTCAATTAAGAAGAGCGCTATAGATAATGAATTTACTGAATGAACGGAAATGAACATCTTTTTTTTTAATCTATACTACAACTGGCTAATATTTAGCCTTAATGTCATTCAGTGTTAATTGACAATGAGGTTGTGGAAAGCGAAGTATTTTCGATAAGAATATGACTCTCATACGTTAACAGCCGGAACTATATGAAGCTCTTAGTGCTGCTGATACAAAATATGGAAATGTTATATATACAGGTGGATTCGTAAAGACCTTATCATTGAACATACAACATGGACCTCAATGGCGATAACAACTGCACCATGGAGGCAGTTTAATCTGATATATCAAATCGCACGGAGATGAATAAATAACGCGGTTAGTTACAATCTTCGAACCAAAAATCTATATGTAAATTAGCATTCTTATGTTACCAAAATCATAAATATAGAAAGTTTGAGAACCAGGTCGATTTTGAATACATTAGAACATGTACATTGTCGCTAATCTTGTTAGGCAAACATAATGCATTTTAAAATAAAACCCCTATCCGTTAACTAGCTCTCCCATGTCCGTTCTGCTGGCCGTAACTCCATTTGGGGAAGGTATTTTGCAAAATCCATTCTTCGCTGACCTCTAAATAGTAGAAGCATTATCTCTACCAAATTTTAAGTGTTTACGACTAATAGTTTCAGAGATCTCGTGATAAGTCCATGAATCTCTGGATGTCTTTATATAGATTTGAACATCAGTTGTACTGAGATTATACAATGAAGTAAAATATTCACAAGTTGCTAGAAAGAATAATAAATATTCTTCTACTGTGATTTCTTAAAGGAAAGTACAGATATAAAAAAAAAATAATCTCTTTTATAAATGTCATACACTAGCTATTCCCAAGCTGCTATGCTGGCCGTAATATAATAGAATTAGACTTGGAATTTGTCAGAAATATTTCTTGAGGGCAATCGCAACTGTAAATGCCTTTCTATTGCAGCCGTTACTATAGCAACGGCATAAATAAAACGAAATGAAAATGTTTATAGAAGTTAAAAATAAAATGATGAAGGATCTATGAAGTTCAAAATACAAATAGCCTCACCATCTACAAATCATCCCGCGTCGAATGCTCATGTAGATACGTTCACTAGTTTTCACGTGATCGGCGAACAGAGAAAACTCATTTTCGTTCGCACAGATGCGATCTGTTGATGTCAAACATAAATTATCGACAATAATGAATGGACGAATTTCAACCACTAAAAGGATAATTACGACAAAAGGCTTCATTTTAAACCCCCTCATAACTCCATCATAAAACTGGACATCTGCATAACCATATTTACTGGTGGTAGATTTCTGTCTGTAGGTCCATCTAGGCAGGTACCACCACAGCGCATACTGCAGTCGACAAACAGTACTGTGCAAATACTACCGTGTTCCAGTTTGAAGGACGTTGTGGTTAGTGTAATTACGGGAGTAACGAGGCTCGACATCTTATGTCTAAAGACGACGAAGACAATGTGGTGCTATATATATCGCCCTCACTAGCGCTCTGTTGTGATAGACTAGCGTATCACTTGCTATTAGATTAACATTGCTCGTGTAGTTACTTCCTTGGATTAAAAAAGCATTAAATAAATAAAAATATTAATAAGTTAATAATTAAGTATGTTATTCTATATATCAAAGCTTTTATATTTAAATAAGATGAGCTTTCATACTTCTTTACTACTCTTATATATGTTATTGTCTAATCAAAGGCATCAGTATGATATCATTATTTCTTGAGATCCTGTTACTGATTAAATTAATTAATATTAGAACAAATTTTTTTTTCCTATCGTCGATAGGATAACAGAGATCGACATCATCATTAGCATCACAAAACTGAAATTATCATCATCAGCCGATAGACTTTCATTGCTAGACATAGGACTAAACCAAAGAACTCCACTGTAGATATGGATATAGATGGGATTTGCGCCATTTTCCACCATGCTGCCCACAGGTGGGAGCCAGAGCCTCGTTAATTAATTAGCAGGGTGCACCACGAGCAGGTAAGGTTGTCCTGGATTCCGTGAGTAAGTAAGGAACCCCACACCCCAAACTGTAATTAACTTTTATATATTAAAAAGGTGTGATGATTGTATATTACATTGTTGTAACTATGAGTGTTGCGAAGAATAGTTCGAATCCTATTAAACTGGTTTCCAGTAAACCTGTGATTGATTATGGCCGACCAGCAGCATTGAAGAAAGTATAGTTTTGAGTATCTTCGTAGTTTTACTAGTAAAGATTGAGATATGAATTTATTGTCTCAGTTGTGATTAAATGAAGATAATGGGGAGTGATTGCAGTGGCCCAGGCTCTTCGTATGTCGATCACCAACTCTGTTATGGCGAATGATTAATAATACGAAGATGGTAGTTAGCAAGGCAGGTTTGATGAACCCTTGTCATTAATCAAACTCCTCGACCTTTCTTTTTTTTAACTACAGTTACTACTGTTGGAAACATTTGGTGATTAATTTTATAAAACGGTTAAACAGTGCTTCCTACTTATTATCCTTGCTGTCCTTTAAAAAGACGGTTTTTTTATTCTTCGAAACGATGAGACGAGCGAGACATTCACCTGATGGTGAAAAGTTAGCCTATAACAATGTTGCGTTCGCATCGTGGAAGACATTGAGGAAGACTTATATCCAGCAGTGGATATACATAGGCTGATAATGATTAAGATGAAGGTGGTGTTAGTAACAATGGTATACACAGCATCATATTATGGTTGCATTGATGTAAGTTGTCTCGTTACTTCAGTAATTATACTAGCTACAGCGCCCTTAAAGTGGAACACAGTAATATTTGAAGACTACTGTTTAGCGGTTGGAATTGGAGCTGCGGTGATACCAACGTAAACGTTGTTCGACAACAGAAACCTAACCAGTACTTGATAGATATATATTAAACGATACAATATAAGTTTTTTTTTTATGAGTAGTACAGTAGTAATTTACAGCGACGAGAATTTTTGCACGGAAATTCGAAACAAAGTGCGCTGCAGCCATTTCTAGTTTCGTGATAGTCATATAAAACATTTTCTATTTTGGTGCGCAAGGAGCGAGCACCAGTCGCGACGTCACCGCCGCGCTTGTTGGACGCGTGCCGGATACGGACCCACCCTCCACCTCATCGACTGTTACATACGCGAACAGAACCGAAAACTGTTACGGAAACATGTTAACCTAGGTACGATTTTTTTTTTAAGTCCAACTTAAGTGATTTAGTTTTGTGTAATTCATTTTTTATGTCGACAGTGATTTATTTCTTCCTAAAAACTTTGTAGCGTAGTCGAAGTTTCGAGAAATTAATTTTATGCAAATAACTTACGATTTGAATCAAAGTTGCTTAAGTTGTTGGTTAAGTTGGTCTTTACTTAACGTCCGCAACTTAACAAGTAAAGCAATAAAAAGGTTAATTAAACTGTAGTACAATTTGAATATTTTTTTTTTAAGAAAAAAAAGCCTCTTACGTCTCCTTTGCCGGATACCGTCTTGGTGTTACCACTGTAGCTCCAAATTTTGTTCTCAAACATTAGTACGCGAACTGTACTGTGTTCCGGTTTAAAGGGCGCTGTGGGTGGGCTAATATTACTGGCGTGATGACAATTACCATACTGTATACCACGGCTAAGAGCGAAATATGATGGTGCGTATACAGTATTAACTAGCTCCACGTTGTTATGGGTTGGCGTATTAATTACCATCAGGTGAATGTTCCGGTCGCTTCGTAGAATAAAAAAAAGGTCATTATATAATAGTAATTTTTTTTTAAACTTTCTATTGATCGATATGTAGATTGTTTTTATTATTTTAAATGTTCTATGTTCTTCTTTATATATGTTATATAACATTTATTGGACGTAAGTATTTTATCGCCTGCATTAATGAAAAATAAAACTAAAAATGACTTTATCTGTTATTTAATGTAATACTTAATTTGATATTAACTGTTATATAAAAAAATACATAACAGAAAAAACCTAGATGTATATGTTTTTATATATCTAATATCAAATCTTATTAATATATTTACACAACCCTTACCGGATATTAACACTTAATTCACGGTGATGTGAGTGATCTATTTATCAAGAATATGAGCAGGTTACTCAGAGACTACAGTTTGAGAAAATTTACTATGTAGGCTTTTAATAGATAAAGGAATGTTTATTCACGAAGAGGCCTACGTTAAGGTTATTTATTACTGTCAAAACATACGTCAAATTGACGGATATAAGAACAATTTTGATTAAAAGCCGGAAATAAAAGAAGGTATAAAATATTGTATTAAATTTTAGTCTGTATTGTTTAATTATAAGCTGTATTAATTTGTATAGAAAAGTGAATAAATTGTTAAACTTAAAAATTGGGATAAGACCGCTTAATACATATATGAGTAAAGACAGCTTAGTTCGTAATACTGTTAGTTCAATAAAAAAACAACAGTTATACGATAAGACGATATTATTGGTTTATTTCCGGTATAGTTTTCGATGTGAAATATAAATTTGAATGGCAAACGAAGATGGTTAGAATATTAATGTATTCATTAATTATTAACTGTCCGTTTAGTTATGGAGTTGATGTGTCCTTCGTGCCAAGGTCGGATTTACAATCACGCTATTTCGATTATAGCTACATTGAAACTACACGTAGCTTTAGCGTGAATATGCTAATTTCACGAGCCGAAAACTTGTTTCGTAATAACATAAATACCTCATATAACAAGGCTTTGATAGCAGCGAACAAGCCGAGCCATATTATCATCATCTTAAAGAGCAGCTGTATATTTTAATTACGCATTTAATATCGCTTTTTTTATTCGACGAAGTGACATCATCTTGTGTTAAATGATACGACTGCCCATAATAATGTGGCCCTAGATATACCGGTACACACACCACCACATTGTGCTCGTCACCTTGAGAATAAGATGTTAAATCTCGTTACCCCAGTAAATTCATTAGCTATAACTCCTTTCAATCAGTAACACAGTAATAAATAGTACCTGCGGTGGTACCTACTACGTTGAAGTATTACGCCGATGAGACATTTTAAAAAAATATTTACAGACTGTCAAAAATGTTTTGAGTAACATAACATTTTCAGTATTGTTATAAAGAAGAGATTTAATAATTAAATGATAATTATAAGTAAGCGTCATTGAGTTAGGAATTTTTTTCAAGTTTCACGATCTACGGATCCATTGTCACTTAACACCATGTGAAGTAGAGGTTGAGAAATGTTAGTAAAACTAGTTCTTTATAGATAACAAAATAATTTCCTTCCACTGCTCTAATATTTGGTGCGCAGTAAATGTCCAATACGAAAGAACAAAGGAAATGGTTCATACGGCGCTCGCCAACCTGCAAGCTGTAAATGAACTAATTAAAACAAAAAAAAAAAATGTTACCAGTTTATAAATTTCTTAAACATGCTTTAATTAAATATCTAATTAAAGTAAATATACAAAAAAATTGTTTAATCACTTTCAGTTATGATTAATTTAAAGTACATTAGGAGAAGGCAGGTCCAATATATTTCTACAAAGGTATAATCCAATCCTAAACAATATATATCAAATTCGTTGCCGTAAGGACTATTTACTGATTGACTTTAAGCTTCCTTTATCCTTTGGAAGAATGAATAGGATTCTGGTTTTGAACGCTTTACTATCTTCCAGTTAAAAAAACTCTTAATAGTTTATGGTCTTAAACTTTCATGCGCAATGTGGTGTTGTGTATAGTCTCGTCTGTCTTACTTGTATTCTCATAATTAAACAATTTTTTAATAAAAAAAAAGATAATAGAAAAGTTTTCAAAATTACTTAAATTCCATATATACGTTTTGGTTGTAGTGTATGAATATTATCATCAATCGAATTTGAACCTCACACATTTGATTTGCAAAGAGTACGATATGTATATGTCCTTATCGTACACCTATCTCTCGGCTCTCCTTTCGGATAGGAAAATTACTCGGGTAATTATTGGCGCTGTAGTTAGTGTAATTACTGGGGTAATGAGATTCAACATGTTTCAACGCGACTACCATAAGGTGGTGCAGTGTACAACATCCTAACTAGCGCCCAGTTGAATACAGACGTATTCAACCTTCAGATGAACGTCTCGTTCGTTTGTCGTTTTGTTGTATAAAAAACTAGTCTTAGTTTTATTTAAAATAAGATTTTCCTTATCTTTTATTACATTGAAAATCTCTGTACGTTTCCATTTTATTTTTGTAAAGTTAAAATAAAAAAAAAACGTGGACATAGAATCCGAGTCGAAACGGAGAAGTTAATTTCAAATATTAACGAAGCTATCTCGTTGAAATAGGAGACTGTCGTTTAAGATTTATTTCCTGGAATTGTTTTCGAGCTTTCAACGATTTCAGCATCCCTTTCACGAGTACCAATATAACAGTATTTTAATGGGTTTTTATATCGCCGTGTCATCAAGTATTAATAATAAAGATATATAGATATTTCTTACAAGAGACTATCTAAGTACGTACCACCGCAATTTCTATTTCTGCCAACAAATAGCAGTATGCAAAAATTACTGTGTAGCGAATTGAAGAGTATTGTAGCTAACAAGTGGAGTTAAAGGGATAACTAGACTCAATATCTTATGCCTAGGCCGATGAGCGCAATGTGGTGCTGTGTATACCAACCTAACTAGCGCAACGTTTTTATGAGCAGGCGTTTCACTTAACAGGTGAATTTCCCGCTTATCTCGTCGCTTTGTTAAATAAAGAAAATAATAAACCCAAAGCACCAACGCTTCGATATACACAATGAAAGCTTCGCATCAAGCTTTGTAAATGTAGAAACAAAGTTTTAAACAGCCCGCGTTAATTTTTCCATTGCAGGCAATGTTTCGTGTTATCTGAGCTTAAAGTAGCTGTTCTCGGAAAACAGAACGGTAATTATATTAGCTCTTCGGTTAGCTGGTTAAGCTGTTCGTTTTTAATCAGCTGCGAACAATCTTATATAACTGCTGGTAGGTGTATAGCCCGACACCGTCTAGGTAGGTACCACAGTGGCTATTTTTTTTTTTTTTTTTTTTTTTTTTTTTTTTTCATCATTCCCCTGCGTATGGCGGGTCAGGGCCTTTAATTGCACTTTTAAGCTTTACTTTACATTTATCACTTATCATTCAAATTTTCTTATTTCTAGTACTACATTCTCTCCTTTCGTCCATCTTCTCTATCATGCCTATTCTTATCTTTCTTTCTTTTTATTCTCCTCCTCTTTTCTCTCATACTCCATTCCATTTCCTTCTTTCATACCTCTCGCTGAGTGAAGACACCGTCGCCTCGTCAGTCCTGGAACATGTCATCGTCCTTTTTCTGAAATAAATCATCCAACTTTGTTCCAATTTTTCGTTTGTTGATTTCTGTTTTTAATTATCTACTGTTAATTTTAAATTTTTTATATTCATTATTCTATTCTATCTTTGGTTTTTTTTTCAATTTTGATTTGTATTTAATAGTATTTTACATTTGTTCCTTATTATTACCTTTTCTATTATTTTTCTACAATATCTCATAAATATCTGGCGACTTTCGTCCTCACTCATCAGAGAGGCAACTGCTGCCATCTCTAACTTTATACCTATCTCTATTTCACATTTCACCCTTTCTGCCCCGAATAAGGGACAGGAAAGCAGGATGTGCACCACGGTCTGGTCCACCTCCGGGTCACAGGGGCACGCGGGACTCTCCTTGAGCTTGAACCTGTGGAGGTACTCGGAGAATCCCCCGTGCCCGGTGAACATCTGGACCAGGACCGTGTCGAGCTCGATCCGGCGAAGCACCCGGTACGCTGACTTGACGTTCGGGAAAAACATCCTCGTTGTTGAAGCCGTCGTACCTTGCACATACCTCCTGTTCCATTCGTCGAGCGTCTCCAGCCTTAGCTGACGCTTGACGAATGAAACGGGGCAGTCCTCGTATTCTGGTCTTCTTTTGCTCTTCAGGGCCGCTTCCTTGGCCAGGTGGTCCGCCCTTTCGTTCCCCTCCAACCCCACATGCGCCTTCACCCAATATAGCCTTACATTCGTCCCTTTCTCGCGCGCTTTCATTATGTTCTCTTTTACTGCGATCGCCAGGGGATGGAGGGTGTCAGGTTTTGCGACGGTCTCCAGGGCGGACCTCGAGTCGCTGAATACGGCGCACGAATGCGCCGACCCGCTGGCCGCATACCCTGTTGCTCTCGCCAAAGCCAGCAGCTCTGCCTGGTATACGGTGCAGAAGTTGCCCAACTTGAGTTTTTTGTTAGAAACCTCTGCGGCGTCCCGCAGAACGCAGAACGCCGCACCCACCTTGTCGTCGATGCGGCTGCCGTCGGTGTAAATCACCGAGTCGGCAGCCGAGGTGGCAAGTTGGACTTCTTCCGCACTTTCGCCCAGACAGGAGAATTCCACACCAAGCTGCACAGACGGGTGTGGGAGTCTCAAGTAGCTGACCGGAACCTCCAGCTCTCGGTCACCCAGTACTTGCCGGGTGTGGCCGCGCTTTACCTCAAATAAAGTGGCCGCTTCTTGGACCCGAAGGTCCAGAGGAAGCAGCCCGGCAAGTACTAGGGCCGAATGCAACGACGCGGTTCGGTGAGTTCGCGCAATTTTCTGCGCGAAGCCACGCTGAACCGCATCGAGCTATCGCACAGTGGCTATTTCTGCTGCTATATATTAGTGTATAATGTGATATCATTCTAACTAGAGCATCTTTATGGACAGATGTATCACTTAGCATCAGGTGAACGTCTCTCGACTTGTTATTTCGTAGAGAAAAAAAATATTTAAAAAGGATTTCATTGGTGATTGGTCTCTGCTGCTGGAGACCGTCTAGGTACACCGCAGCGCCTATTTCTGCCGCCAAATAGTATTATGCCAACATTATTGTTTCGGTTTGAAATGTACTGTAGCTAGTGAAATTACTGGGGTAATTATTAGGAACTTAATGAAGGTTACGAGCATAATGTGGGAAATATCCTAAGTAGCGACACGTTGTAGACGGGCTTATCATTAACCATTGGATGAATGACCCGCGTATCTGACGAGATACGCGGGTCATTGCGACGGCTTCATTGTATAAAAAAAATTTAAATATCTTACAAATATATGAGAGAAATTTAATGTTAATGTTTTATGTTCTAAGACCATTAGCAATGGATTTCAAGCGAAAAGTAGACTGTTAATGTCTTGAGGTTGATAACAAATGAACATACCTTTGTTACCATATATTGTAGTTAACAATATATTGATTTATTAATAGAAATAAATTTATTATCTGTGAAACTCTACTCTATTTTAACATCATTGTAACGTACGTGGATATCAAAGTAACATTATCATTTTCAATCGGTTATCGATTTTCATATAATGACAGAGTTTCGTACAATTAATTTTAAGTAAATTCACTACATAAAACTATCTTCAAACTGAGACACAGTAATGTTTATATACTAATGTTTGACAGCAGAAATAGGAGTTGCGGTAATACCGACACGGTCTCCGGCAACAGAGACTTACAAACAGTAAACTTTTATCTTTCTAGTGTTTACAAATATAAAACTATCTGTCTAGATACCACCACCATCGCAGCTCCTACTTTTTCCGCCATATATTAATGTATTCCACTAGTTAAATTACTTGATTATATCATACATTTTTTTTATGAACCTAAATACCCAGCTTGGGATATTGAACTAACACCAACCCTATCTCAGATACAACCATCAGGGTTTCCTCAGGCCGATGCTCCACCATCGTTTTCAACGTGGTGATCGATGACCCCATCGATATACTGTAAGGCGTAAACTGTCAAAGTGAAATATCGAAGCGAAATGAAACTCATAACATAAGTGAATTTTACATTATCCCGTTTCCCCAACATTATGCCTTCCATATACTTTACGAGATACCGTCTTGAATAATTTACGAGGTCACGAAAAAGTTTTATAAAATAAAAGAGTATTTGAGAGCAAATATTTTGTTTGAGAAATGTCAAACGTACGTACGTTTCGTATATTACGTATCGCATACAAACTTATCCAATACAAGATAGGAATGAGAGATATGTACATGTAGAAAATATTCAGAATATTTAATAACGGGCAACATTATTGACGATACACGAACATAAATTATGCGTTAACATTAACGTTTTGCAATTTGAAAGGTTTTACCAGTGGTGGGTCTCTGTTGCCGGAGAACGTCTAGATCCGCAGGTTCTATTTCTACTACCATACAGTAGTGCGCACACATTACAGTGTTACAGATTGAAGGGTGCTGTAGTTAATGTAACTGGTAACGATAGAACATCTTATGTCACAGGCGATGAACGCAATATAGTGCTGTATATCATCCAAACTACCGCCGCGATGTTATAGGAAGGCGATTCAATTACCATCAGGTGAACATCTCCTACCTTTCGTCGTTTAATGAAAAAAATAATGAAATGTTTAATAACAGGATACATCATTATTAATACACGAATTTATATCACGTCTGATGTGAAGGGAGCTGTAGCTAAATGAATTGCTAGGTTAATGAGAATCGTTATGTATGGTTACTAGATACTGTTTAAGCGCCATAATTATTGCACTATTCATACTTCAAGCCGCTTTGAACGTATCACTCATCTCTTTGCCTCATTGATTAGAATTATTATTAAGTTATATGTATATTAATAATCAAAGAAATTATTAGTATAACTTTTGATTCGGAATACATACGTTTTATTTCTGAACAAAAATAATCTCGGTCATTTCAATGGAGCTTAGATGGTTCGGCCATGTAGAAATGGATGAAAGAAGATTAACGAAAGAGGTTTACAAGGTGAGAATGATTAGTAAAATCGGTGCAGGTCGACCTAGGCGGACATATTTCGATCAAATCGAAGATATCCTGAAGAAAGACCAGGTCAAGAGTACTCGCAACAGACGAGCATGTATGAAGACACTCATGAAAGTGGAGGAAGCGACAGAGGTGAGCCAGGATCGTACCAAGTGGAGAGAGGTGGTCTCTGCCTACGCCACTGGGAACGAAGCGTGATATATATGTATTAATGGTGCTAGATCTATAACCCTAGTATATCACCATTTATATAAGATTGCATGAATGGAGCGAACATACCTTTTTGCTGCCTATATCCCACTTCTATAAATGCATACTGGTTTGACGATACATTTAACAAGACCTATAGACTAGCCCCTTACGCTTGATAGGTTGGTCATGTAACTTCAATGATCATGTGTTATTTAAGCCAAGCGGAGAACATACGGCGATGAAAATTGTTTTCTTGGATACCGGAGTTTATCTATCACTATACCTAAGAATCGTACTGTTGAACCACTTGACTATCAACTATTATTGGGTCAATGCGAAGTGTAACGTTATACTTCATTTACTAGGTCTTAGTAATGCTTAGTATCAAACCTGTAATTGATTTTACCTCATGTTTAAGGTTTCTTTCAGCTCCTGACGATTTGACGTATTTATACTTGGCTAAACATAATGAGACCCAAAACTGATCCTTGATGCACTCCTTTGTAATTGGAATGGATTTTGTTACTCTTACCCATTTTTGTTTCTGATATTACGCAGTATAATTATTGGCTTTTTTTAGGAATCATAGTGCCTCCAAGTAAATATAAATTTGTATGTATCGAAGCGGCCAGAACAATATAGTGCGGAGTTAACATCCTAATTAGCGTACTGCTAATCTAGTAGTTTAATCAAATGTATGTAGCACGCAATGCATTCGAAAAAATGCGCAAAATTTTATGCTGTCGCAACATCAAAATGCTATATCTGGCCCATCCTTCTATACGGATGCGAGGCCTGGACAATAAAAGAAGACCTCAGAAAACGTATAGAAGCGTTCGAGATGTGGGCATATAGGCGCATGTTGGCCATAAGCTGGACTCGGAGAGTGACAAACGAGGAGGTTCTACGACGAGTCCACCAAAAAAGGGAACTTTTGCAGACCATCAAGATGAGATAAGTATCGTATCTCGGCCACGTGTTCAGGCATGACAGATATGATCTCTTCCAACTCATCTTGATGGGAAAAGTTGCCGGTAAAAGGAGTGTTGGTCGTAGAAAGAAATCATGGTTACGCAACATCCGAGAGTGGACGGGAACTGCGAGTGCCGCCCAACTATTTCGCCTCGCAAGAGACAGAGTTAAATTTGGAGAGTAGTAGTAATAACAGCCCATTTATGTCCCCACTGCTGGGGCACAGGCCTACCCTCAATATGAGGGCGATTGGGCCATAGTCACCACGCTGGCCCAATGCGGGTTGGTGACTTTCACACATACCTTAGAATAAATTCTAAGTCATGTGCGGGTTTCCTCACGATGTTTTCCTTCACCGTTTGTATCTCGCTGTTGTAACTAAAGTCCACTAATGTACATAACTTAAATATTAAAATCATTGGTACATGCCGAGATTCGAACCCGCGACCTTCGGAATGAAAGCCGCACGCTCTAACCATTAGGCCAGCGAGCTACTGATTTGAGATGAAAATTGGAGAACTGACCGCCAACCTTCGCTAGTCGGAGAGGCACCTTAAGAAGAAGAAGAAGAACCTTATTATAATTCATATGGGTAGCTTTGTAAGTACGAATATTAAAGTTAACATAAATAATATCGTTTGGCAGTTAATTAGTTTCACTTTTCTCTTATTAATATTCAATTTGATACCTTTTTGTGATACTTTGTAAAAGTTATTAGAGCATGTTGAACAGCGCTGAACGGTAAATAAATGATGGGCAGTACGTTTAATTTTTTTTTGGTTTCGGTTGAAGCCATTTTCCATATTTTGTGTGTTAATAAGTTATGTATTTTAATTTATAATATTATCGATTGCCTTAATATTTATTTCACTCCAATGCAACAACTTTAAGCAAAATGTATATAAAATAATCTTTAAAGCAGCCGCGTTATAACTTGGTCCCACTCTTTTATGTAAGAATTTATTACAAGAGCTTAAAAGCGCATTTATCACAGACCTTTTCAGATTTTTGACTCGCTTAGAATTTAGTATAAAGTTTCGAAATTGGTGGGGAATTTGTAAATGCGAAGCCCATTAAGAATGCAATCGCGAATTCATGAGATGAGAGTGTACGCGGGAGGCTTTGCGAGGGAAAAAATGAAAGGTTGAGGAGCGAAGGAGGTAATTTTATGGAATGCTTATTGTAAGAACGGAAATAAGTTTCAAAGGTAGCAAAGTTACTGCGTAATGGCCTCCGCGTAAGAAAACTAATTTTATACTTCAATGGTTTTCCCATAGCTCTTAAGAGCAGTCTGTCTGTAGGGTAAATGTCTCAAAATACTGTTATGTAATTATAAACCATAAATCTAAAAGTCGATTAGTTTTAATAACTGTTACATAGTCAATAGACTGTTCTGAAACTGTAATATTATTATACCTTGTAAGAAAATAATAAAGGAATATCGACGTTATCGTTTCTGACAGTTCCATTCAGTTGTTTATAAATTGATACAGATAATCAAAATGTAGATCATTTAATAACAGATTATATAATAAAAATTAATTTATTTTATAGGATTGTGATATAGCAGGCTGATGATGATATAACGAAGACGATACTTATAGATTCTAATAACATACGTACTTGTGTAGCTTTCTGTAGACCTTCAAATTGTAAACTCTCTTCTTCTCGACTTGTATATTTCTAAGATAATAAATTAAACAGATGTTTTAAAAATATTAGCTCCACCCCGCCCACTTTGCTGACCGTAACACCTCCAACTTCCTTTAGAGAAGGAATTTTATACAATTCGTTCTTAGCTGACCTCTAAACGGTAAAAATCATCATTTGGTTCCCATTAAACTGAAGTTTGGCAATTAGATTTGAAATACCAATTCGATCCTTAGTTAATCTTCTTAACTGATGGTATTTAAACCCGGTCTATATCTTTTTCCGTTTTCTGCCAAATTTTCCAGGAATATATGAGCTTTATTTAAAAGGAATATTCATACTAAATTTCAAATCTCTTGGTCTTATGTTTCTAGAGATATCGTGATGAATCTCTACATAGGTGGAAATCTTTTTTCGTAAAAATATAGTATTTCCAATGTTATCTGCTCATAAGGTAAGTCAAGATTTTTTCACCGTTTCATCTATTAACACTTTTTCTACGGTTTTATGTGTTGTAGAAAATTCCTGTTTCGTGAACTTTGAAAATGATGTAATGATTAATAATTTAAATCCAATAACAGCAGTAAATTAAATATCGTTAGTTTGAAAATCGCCGATACTTCGCAGTTTTTGACAACCTGTCTGGGATAATTGTCAACTTGGTAACTATGTCAGGGTACCTTTATTTGAAACTGAAACTGGGTTAGACTTGAACAAAATAACAATTTTTAAGGCATATATTGCAATCAATAAAGTATTTCGGTCAGGTCAGATTTTTTTTCTCGACCCAATGATGAGGATATTGTTGGGTAAGCCGCTCAATAGAATTTTCGTCTAGCTGAACGGCGAAGGTTATTTCTATCTGTTTTTTAAATCTGCAATGTGTCTGATAAATAAAAATATTTTCATGTGAAATTCATGAAATATAATAGGACATCATTTTTTTTTAAACTCAATGTTGTTATTGTATTTTCAGGTATCAGTAAAAAATATTCATATTATTCAACTGTGTAGATTTGCAGAGAGGTGTTTTGACTATGTCATTTTTAGTTACAGCTATAAGTTATATATATACGAGTATATGTTAGCATTTGAATAGTGAAAAAAATCGTTAGTAGATTTCCAAACTAACGATTAATTGATTGTTGTTCGAGTTGTGTAGATTCGAGTGCATTGTATGAAAAATTGTTATTTTGATATTGACTTTCAATAAATGATTTAACAACATCTCCTTTAAAGGAAAGTGATAAGTATTACAGGAATATCTCTATTCCGTGATACAATAAAGGTACCAACACAGCTTCCAGCAGTAATGTTCAAATATTACTGTTTACTAGTGTGAAAAGCGTAACCTATGAATTTACTTCGACGACAAGACTTAACATCTTGTGTCTCAAAGCGAGAAGCAAAAAGATATGTTGTATACATCATCCTAACTAGCACCATGTTGTTACGAGCAGGCAAATCACTTACCATGAGGTAAACGCCTTCATCTCGTAGTTTCGACGAAAAAAATTATAATATTTTTATTATATCATCATCATCATCAGCTGATAGACGTCCACTGCTAGATATAGGCCTCCCCAAAAGATCTCCACATCGATCGGTCTCGAGTTGTTTGCATCGAGTAGGTTCCCTCGATACTCACCAGATCGTCGGTCCACCTTGTGGGAGGCTTACACACTGCCGGTACGCGGGCGCCACTCATGGACATTACTGCTCTGCCCACTGCCACTTAAGTCTAGAAATATTTTAGGTTATGTCGGAGACCTTAGTTCTGCGATCTTCGATCGCGCAGAGAAACTTCGAGTATAGCCCTATCCATTGCCCTTTGGGTGACTTTCAACCTTATTATAAGGCCTGTAGTAAGGGGCCACGACTATGATCCGTACGTTACACACTGTCATAATCGTAATATTAGGGGGACCGGAAAGTAATGTCGTTTTCTTACGCTAAATACAAACACATACATTTTTAACGAGTCTTTATTTTTAATCAATGATGTATTCCCCATCATTGTCAATAACCTTTTGCCATCTAGTGAGTAAATTTTCAATCCCTGATCGATAAAAATTAATTGGTTTTTCGGCAAAATATCTAGAGATGGCATTTTGGATATCATCCAAATTTGCAAATGTTTTGCCACTTAAAAAGTGTTGCAGCGCTCGGAATAAGTGGAAATCCGATGGTGCAACATCGGGCGAATATGGTGGATGAGGCAGCACCTCCCACCCCAATTCATTAATTTTTTCTAGAGTTCGCCTTGCGCAGTGCGGTCTTGCATTGTCATGTTGGAGAATGACGCCTTTTCGGTTGACAATCGCTGGCCACTTTTCAATTAAAGATTGATTGACTCGCTGCAATTGTTCGCTGTAGAGGTCTGCAGTAACAGTTTCTCCAGGTTTCAGTAATTCAAAATGAACAATGCCGCGAATACTCCACCAAACACACAAAAGCGCTTTTTTGGGGTGTAAACCTGGCTTAGCAGTACTCCGAGGGATTTCATTTGGAGAGAGCCACTGCCTTTTGCGTTTTGGGTTATCATACAGGACCCATTTCTCATCTCCTGTGATCAAGCGATCAAAAAACGCTTCTGTGTTGTGTCGTTGAAGCAATAAGTTGTATGTGATTGATCGGTTAGCCTTATTCTGTTCGGACAGATTATGCGGGACCCAAACACCTGCTCTGCTTACTTTTCCAATCTGCTTCAAATGTTCTTGGATGGTCGACCAAGGTTTGTTGAGACTGTTTGACAATTCCTCGATCGTCTGACACGGATTTGCTTCCACTTCCGCCCTTAACACGTCGTTGTCTAACGCTGATGGTCTTCCTGATCGATACGAGTCGGAAAGATCAAAATTACCCGATTTGAACTTGGAAAACCACCTTTGGCATTTACGAATGTCCAGTGCATTTGGATAAACATCGCAAATGTTTTTGGTAGCAACTGTTGCGTTATTTCCCTTGCGAAACTCAAAGAGCATGCAATGCCGGATGTGTACCTCTTTTGGTATTTGGCTGGCCATTTTACCCAAAATTACAAAAAAAAATTGTAATTCAATTGTCTATAAGTAAAGAAATCACTATAACCTCACAATGTCTTTGGTACGCCTCTGAACAAAACAATGAGCTGACAAATGACAATCAAGTATTGGCATGCGCAGAAACGACATTACTTTCCGGTCCCCCTATTATATACATTGTGATGTTTTTAAAGTGCTTTTTAGCTAGTGATATTACTAGGGTAACGAAATTTAATTTCATGCGACTGAAGGTGACGATCACAATGTGCTGTGATCATTTCAAATGGCGTCACGTTGTTATGGACAAGCGATCGTGATTTTTAAAATTACCTGAAATAAAATTATACTGCGCATGAAACTGAAGAGCAAGTGCACACTGAATAACTGCGAAGGTTTTTATTTTTAAATATATTTTTACGGTAATTATCTTCATTGAACCGGAACACAACGGTTTTAAAACTCGTATCGAGTGCAGCTCGCTGCGGTAATGGGGAACTAACGATACATAATAAAAGTTTATTTTTATCCGACACTAAATTTTATATACATATATAGATTTCTGTTAAATATTATCACTTTCCGACATAAAAATTTGAAACTGGATATCCTAGATCAACGACGTAGTGTAGTTTTTTTTTGCTGTGGGCTCAATGGAGAAGTGGCTTTTAGACCCCACAATTATACTGTCTCACCAACGAATAAATAATAACAGTAAATGCAGCTTTACTGTTCTACTAATTAAACAGTTAGGCCTTAATGGTTTTAAACTGAACTATTGATATTATTTCCGGTATTCTTAGATAAAGCTTCCTTTAAATAGGATGAAAATTTGACCGATATTTGAGTGGAGATATAGTCGCTTGAACTGTTTTTAGATCATCATCAGCCAATAGACATGTACTACTGGAGGTAGACCTTCGAAGATTCTTACATTTATAATTCGTTTAGGGGAAATTGGAGCTTTCCCGCATGACAACTCACGGGACCCAAGTCGACCTCACCTGCTCGTGGTGCACTTTGCTAATCAACAAACGTGGCTCTGACTACCACCGACCCGAATTGAGCCAACGTGGTGGGAAATAGCCCAAATCCCTTTATATGAAACCCTACAAACGGCAGCCCATAGTGCTTGGTGATTCAAGCGGCATAGGCATGGTCGATGTGGCGATCTTTGGGTGTGATTCATGTCCAGCAGTAGACATCTATCTATTGGTTATGATGATGATGAGCCGTTTCTCATCACGCTGGCCTAATGCGGCCTAGTGCGGAACCCGTGAATTAGCTGCGCGGGAACCCCTACACACCGTTTTCAGATTAACACAACAATTATCTAGTTCATTTATAATGTTCATATAAAAAATAGTAGCCTTTATTGTAAGGACGTCCTCCTATAATTCTTTAATAATTACTACTCCTAATAAAACTAAATCCTGAATAACCATTATAACAGTTTTATGACGGGAATAATATAAGGCCTGTTTCATAACCTATATCATACAGTTAATGTTTAATTCCACCCTTTTTCCTCTGTTATTAAGTATAAATTTTTATTATACAGTTAATATTACTAAGGAAACATACTGATAACTCTCTTTTTCATATCTTTTGCTACTTCTTATATTAATATATGTTAGGAGAATGTTACATTCAATTCAAACGTGAATATTTTAACCCAACAACAGTCATCAAGTGAATAAACTACCTATTATAATTATGGCTATTAAACCATCGATAATCCATGGGAAGTGAAAAGAAGGTAATTTTTGAATAAATAAGTGTACGTAATTACATGGGGAATGGTGCCATGAGACATTGTCACAGGTTTCAGTATTTATTAACACATTACAGTACTATAGCCGGTATATGTATTATACTACATAGCTTTATGTTACAGCGGACTACCTGCTACGACCTAACAGTTAACCTTTTACTTTATAACATATAGGTAACCACTGCGTTACTGGGGTCATTTGTAATAGGATTTAGATATCCTGGATAGCTAAGCGTACCAGATTAAGTATCGATGATCGGCAAGAATAACAGCATGGTTGGGATCGGCTGCCAAACATATGAGAGCTGTAGTACTACGAGCGAGCACGCGTCACTTATCTATCCCATCAGATCACACGGTTCCTTTGTAGACAAATAATCTACTATATATATATATATATATTTATTACATATAATGTAAAATGTTAGTTGATCAGCATTGACGATGAAGCTCCTTCAAGTTGATACTAGCCCGACCCTCGCTGAGGGTATTACGGTGTTAGGTAAAGTTCTTTTCATACAATTTGAGATGTTGCTGACGAAGATGTTTTATACAATACATAATGAAAACTTTTCTCTTAATTTATATGTATTACATAATATATTTTTTCTCACAAAATTCATGTGTATTTAATAAACAATATAAATACATGTATATATATGCATATAAGTTTGACATCATCCTACTAGTTCATTCTGAAATGAATGATCTGTCCATCATAATACTATGGACAGTGACTTTTTCCGCGAGGTTATAGTACCAGGTTGCAGTCTCCGTTTCCGGTAACTCAATTAATCGCTTCAATAGAATCGAATAATTGTATAAAGTTAATACTGTATAAAAAGTGGTAGAAATTCACGAGTTACATTAAGCTCGTACTAATGAACCTATTGTATCATGTTATAGGTTTTCACACAGCAATTAACGTCGATCCCGAATCAGAAGTGGTTTGTTTAAAAGTGCTGCAGTGTGCTGATGCTGTACATCGATATATATTCAATTCGTGTAGTTTTTGATACAGTATATAAAGCAAATGAAAAATGTATGTCATATTTGATTAAAACTTAGTTAATATAGATTAGTTGTTAGTATTGATATCGATGACTATCTCTATGACTATCAAATCAATACCTTTATGGGCACAGTTCTAAAATACGTAGAAAAATTTCAATTGCTTGCCATTGGTGTAAACATTGGTACTGTTAGGGTTAATTTTAAACAATAAAATATATTGTATTTTATGTTGGTAACACTACCTTCGTTATTTATAAATTGGCAACATTTGGAATGTTGCCACAGTGGATAAACGTTTGCTGGCAGTCTTTTAGTCATTCGGCATTGCAATGAAATATATACTCGTAAATATAATAAGTTGAGGCCAAAGAAAACCGTTTAACTGAATCATAACAATAATTCACTTAAATGGTTACATAAAGCAGTAGTAAAATAACAAGATCCGTTGTAATGTCTGAATTTCAAACTGTAGCTGCAAGTTGCTAGTAAAAGTAAGTTTATTTCTAAGCTTTAAGCTACCGAACTTTGTTACATTACCGCCGTCACACCGCCGCCGCCGGAATGCAAGAGCTGAAATTAATATCTTTTTGAAAAATGTACAATGGAGACCGCTGCCAGTTGGTGATTTTGCTTCCTTAAATATTAACATAAGAATAACTTCACCGCAGCGGTACAGTTGAAATGTTTTCATTGCCATTCCGTTTTGTTGTTCTAGGGTCCTTTAGTTGAATATCAAACGGGGGAGTCGAAGTTATTGAAAGTTAAAATGACAGCTAAAAACTTGGCATTTGAATTATTTAGTAACGTCCTTATAACAATGCGACGTGATGACTGCGATGTTCACCGGATAGCAAGAGATACACTTAACAATGGCGTAGCGCTTGTTAGGATTATATACACAGCACCACATTGTGCTCATTGCTTTGAGAGCTACTTTTAATCGTATATAAAGTCCTGCCTTCTATCTCTCTTTGGGGAAGGAATTTTGTATAATCCATTCTTAGCTGACCTTTAAATCACAGAAGCAATATCTCTACCAAATTTTGAATGTTTACGTCTAATAGTTTCGGAGATCTTGTGATGAGTCAATATATCTCCGTTATCTCCTTTAATATATAGATATTATGTATATATATAGATAAATATATAATATGTCTATATGTAATGTTTCTGTAAAGAAGCTTTATTATAACAAGTAACTTATAATTTATGAAGATTTTCCAATGCTATGTTAAATAGTCTATTGTGTTAATTGGGTCCAATTAGCGATTTCCTGTAAGCTCATTAGCTTTTCGTTATATTCACCCTTCCCCTTATGCACATATCTGCTAAAGAATATTTATTATGTTTGCTTTGGATATTCATTTGTAGTATTCCTTCATTTATTAACTTCAATAAGACAGTATATAGACTAATATATAAGTAATATTACTTTGCAGTACATATTTTATTCGATTACTATTAAAGTACAAGTAAAATCTTATAAGTAAAGTATAATTTCTTAATTCTTAGATGATAAATTACCATTTGTTATTCAAGTTGTAATCATTTCACTTTGTTTATATCAACTGCTTTATACGGCTTTACTTTGCGATCGCAATATTCTGATTATCGTCGAAGAGTGTCAGTTAGTGCTTGTAATTTAAGACCGAAAATTCAATACAGAGACTGTTTTTTAGACCTTAACACTGGTATCGTAATCTCTTACTATATTATAGTCCTTTATTAAAATTTGTACATATGTAATAGCACCTATTCTATAAGTAATTAAATTTTTCTCAGGGCTCGCGTATCCGAATCTGATGAAGCTGTACGCCGTCAAAAAACTAACGTCGTGGAAGCCTTTGTGATATCACGCGGAAAATAAATAAAAAATAATATCGTAACCAAAAGTTTTGATAGTAAAACAAACCAGGCGTCCCATAACCTAGATTGGTTGATCTTAAACTAATGAAAATATAGCACATATTATTTTTTAAACCAAGAGATACTAATGGTAAGTGATACGCTTACCTACAACAATAACAACTATACAAGATGATAATCAGGCTCTTCGCTTTAAACATAAGATGTCAAGTCTCTTTGCAATTTCACTAGCTACAGCTCCCTTCAATCCGGAACACAGAGTACACAACGTTAAAGGGTAAATTAATCACTAATGTTAAAATAAGTAACATAGCTTTTTCATTCGTGCGCTGTAGCGGGCGAATGTTTTCAAATATTCAACATTCCGTGCGCCAGTGAAATAAAAGTGACCGCGACAGAAAAAAAAAAATCACAAATGTTTAATACAACTAGTATTTACACGATATGCGTCAAAAATTCACGTGACAAATTTAGTCATTAACTGTATCCATCGGCTTCAAACGCGCGTTAAGTATCGCGGGGCACATAAATTTGTCAGGCGGCTGCTACGTTCGCCGTACTCACTCATAAAGCACATGGAGCCCCTAAAACAGTGCGGAGGTCGTTAAACCTACCCTTAAATTAACTATTGTTTTTTACTACTTTAATATAGTTACTACATACGCGCCGTAGCCGCCGGGGGGATGCAGTTTCGCCCATCTTAATATAATTGGTATGCTCATGCATTAAATGTGTTCGTAATTAATTATCAATTAACTTTATTGGGTGTGCTTAATTAATTATTTCCTCTCTGACTTCGGAGCGTTGTTCATTGGTGCTCCAATATCGTTTACTTCCGTCAATCTGTAGTGTAGTGTGTACAGTGTAGCGAGTTCCAAATACAGCGAAGCGGAGTGAATGAAGTAAGAAAGTAGACCCTGTCGTAAGACGAGACAAATGCTAAGAATAACAAGAGGAAGAAGAAGAAGAAGAATCTGTAGTGTATAAAGTTTTTATAAGCAGGCACTAATTATTGGAAATATTTGGTTAAAGATAAGTCTTGTCTTAATGTAATAAGTCGTTATTAAATGCCGTGTTGCCATATTGTAAATTAGCTCTTCCTCGCCCGCTTTGATAACCTTAACACCCCCGTAACGTTTTTCGGGGGTAACATTTCGCACAATACGTTGATAGGTGACCTATTCTCGGCAATAGGAACATTCCTACCAAATTTCAACTCTTAAGTCCTTATGGTTCCGAAGATGTGATGAGTGTCTACATAGGTGGAAATCTCATAATATATATAGATGTAACTATTATCGCAATAATTCATATTGTAATCAAATGAAACTTCAAATAAATATCAAACTGATATTTTATATATAGGACGGTATAAGTTCAAGGATCATAACAAAATTTAATTTACCCTTTATGCTTTACGTACTTTTCAAGTTATTCGTACGTAAGCAAGGGTCTGAACTTGTTGGGGAGTTAAGGTCTGGTACTCTTTCTAAATAGCATTTTGTGGATAATACCATCAGAGGGGAACCTAATCCTTTAACAGTAATTACCATTAATAATTTGAGCTTAATGCTTTAAACGAAATTTTTAAGTTAAACTCTTCAATATTATTCCAAAATTGCTTTCCGTAGAATAATCAAATCAGAGTGGTTTGTTTACTTAATATTTTACTTGATTTTTATGTGCTTAAATATCTTACTTAGCTTAATATCGTTGTAAACGAGACTTCTCTCGTTCTTCAACTTAAAGGTGTATGTATAAATAAATACTAAGCTTTATTTCATATATATTATAGTAATAATAAACAGCCTATTTAATATTCTCACTATTGAGGAGCCTTCTCTTACAAGATTTTTTTTTATTTGTAACAAGACATTCATCTGATGTTAAGAGATACGTCTACCCATAACAATGTGGCGGTAGTTAAGATAATATCATAACATTGTGCTAGTCGTCTTAAGACATAAGATGTCAAGTCGCGTTAACCGAGTAATCTTTACTAACTACATCGCCCTTCAAACCGGAATACAGTAATGTATGTACGCTACTGTTTTACGTCAGAAATAGGAGCTGCAGCGGTATCTACCTAGACGGTCTCCGATAACAGAGAACTACTATAAGGTTGGTCGTTGTTAGTCTAGTGTGAGTTGATGGATGTCACCTGTTCATGATAAAAATAGATCTTGAGACGTCGATTTTCATTTCTATACATACAGTTTTTTTTAAAAAAAAAGCTTCAAGTATAAACTTTTAAAACTTTTGTAACCGTTTGTTAGAGAGACGGTTGGTGTAATAATGAAATTACTTCGGGCTTTGACTCGCGAGTAAAACTTTTGCGGACATGAAAAGTTGTTAAAATTATTATGTTGGTTATGTATGTACTATCTTATTTCTAAAGTGCCATCTTTCGAAGCTCAGCGACCATTAAGGCAATCTGAACTTTCGATACGGTTCTGAAGAATATGTACTACCTGGATTTCTTTTGCTTAAGTTCATCTAGTACTTCTACCGTATAACAGTAAAGCGCAATCATTGTTGCATAATGTTCCTGTTTGTGACGAGCCTTAAATAATTTATTACATCTCTAGATGACAAGCATAATGTTAAGCTGTATAAATCACCTATAAAGCTAGTGAGCTAGCGCTAAATATGTAAGCAAGCCTAGCTTCGTCCTAGCCGTAAAAAACTATGATAGATTCTATTGTAAGTTTTTCTATTCACATAATAAATAATCTACAATTTGTTCCAATATTAGTTTACTTTGTATGAAGATGTGTCTATTAAAACTTTAACTGTGTACAATTGAACAAGAGACCGGATGCAATTATCTAAACCAATTAAAACTCACAATTGACACTTAACTCCTACTTTAAGAAGCCATCACGAATTCAGTACCGCTTCTATGAATTTTCTTAGTCACGGTATACTTTATCAAAGTTAAAAGTTTATTCATTTAACCACTAGCATTATTACTGTGTAATATTAAATATAATTTTAAGTCTAGATTGCTGTTTATGTATTAATTACAATATTAATAAAAGCGTTGTCTTAGGATACTTTCTACGTTAACACTTCATCCGCACTCCCAACCCTAAACTATGGGACAAACAATAATACTTTCATTTGTTACAGGTTAAGTGGAGATCAAATCAAAATAACAACATGACTTATAGATACATTATTCTGATAATAACTTTTGCAACCATAAAAATCGACTTAACAGAGAGTCGACAAAGTGAAAAAAGGAGATGGAAAACTGACAAGAGCTTATACTCTCATTACGTAAACATTTGCGATATACAAGACAGAGTGTCAAAGGTGCATTGCTACTGTGAAAATATTAAAATCAAAACGGCCACCAGAGCAGACTGTTGGGTTTTCAATGGAGGCATAGCGGAGGACGACCCGTTCTGGTCGAACTTCTACTCCCAGCCAATGATAGAGAAATTGAGTTTCAACGTCAGAGCCGACGGCGGGCTGACCTACGTACCGTCGAAAATTATTCTCAGATTGGAGCGGTTGCGGAATATTAACATACAATACGCGAACATATACAGTATAACGTCGTTCGCCTTCACAAACTCGACTTCTTTACGCGATGTAACGTTACCGAAGAATAAAATAGTGAAATTGGATAAAATGTCTTTCGCTCATTTGATCATGCTGTCGAACATTAGTCTAGTTGAAAATCAAATATTTGAACTGCAAAGGGACACGTTTTACGATCTCCCAAATCTACAAAGATTGTGTTTATCTAAGAACAAGATAGAGATACTCCACGAAGGTTGTTTTAAGCATTTGAATAATCTCATTAAACTCGATCTCAGTAGCAACATGTTAGCAGTTGTAGTCAGAGAAACCTTTGAAGGATTGTCAAATTTAATAAATTTGGATTTGAGAAACAATAAATTAATGATGATAGGGGATTTGGCTTTCTCAGAACTTTGGAGCCTCCAGGAGTTGTTTCTCGACAACAACGAAATAGAATTTATTTCAGAGAAAGGTTTTGGTGGATTGACACAATTGCGGAAACTTTCTATAGCTGATAATAAGTTGGTAATTCTGGAGAACAATGTACTTAATGACGTTCAAAAGCTGAATGTTTTGGATTTGAGAAATAACAACTTGGAAACATTCAAACGGGAAACGTTTCAAAATTTAATTGAGAATTTCAAATCGAATTACGCATTGATAGCTCTGAATGGTGAGTTATTGTTTACTATATATATTTAAAGGATATCAATAACCAATACATTGATTTTCAAGAAGTCTCTGCATGAAGTACCAATTCTGTAAAAACTTTATAGACTTGGCAAATGTTTTTGTATGCTTAAAATTTCATTTAATATTCATCTTTAAGAATTTGTATATGTAATGTGTTTGTGTGTAGAGTTAAATTTATAACTTGTAAATGTTTACAGGTAATAAGCTGCTGTGCGACTGCGGTCTGTCGTGGCTTCAAAAGTTAGCCAACGAGACCCGAAGCAAACGCGTCAAAACAGCTCTCGGTCGTTTGACGTGCATAAGTGATATGAAATTAAAATTAAATGGCAGCAATGGCAAAACTGATAAATCAAACAGTCCACCCCATAAAACTCATACGCCTAATAAAAATAACTTCGATAAGAATTACGAAGAATTCGATGGTAATTTCGAAGATGACTCCATTTACGACGAGACGTTTCAAGATCAAGAGGCATTATTGAATTTTAATAAAAAAGAATACAGTAGGAAACTGTTAGAAATACCCGCCGCGGAGTTGCCATGCTCGAATAGAATTAGTTTTGAAGGATCATTCTCACCGCCGACTCAAGACGAAGTAAAGTACTTTAAATCATCTTCAAGTAAGCGAGTTACCGTTTCAAATAATTTTTTACCATCATTTTATTTATTGACCTGTTTCATCGTTGTATTTAATTAAGAATTATCATTAATTACAACACTTTGGATTATTTCGTTTCATGTATATAAGTAATGAAATACTTTGTAATGAGCTTGAGAAAGAAAAAATGTTAGGATATTCCGATATTATTATTACGTAAACATTATTGTATTTTGGACCTTAAATTATATAGTAATATGATAGAAAATCTTACGTTTTCTTTGTTATAACAATAAAGCTTTTTATTACCAAATGGAAATCTAATTCATTAAATTTATAAAAACATTGTGATATATGCTTAATTTTTTATAACATAATACGATGTGTTTACATCACTACATACAGTCGTCACAAACGCATTATAAAATTGAAGACTGTATTAGGTAATAAGAATTATCTTTAGCATTGCCTGTAAAAGTAGCATAAGTAACATAATTTTTGAAGTATTGTAAGTAATTCTCTTTTATTTAAAAATATAATGAATGTTTAGTGAATATCTAATTAATAAAAGATAAATGTATTAATCTTGGAGTGTGAATAATAAATTGATACTTTTGGTATGATTGTTTCATTTCTATTACAACTGTTGGCAACAAGCAAATCTTATATTGTGTTTAATGATTGGCAAAATTGTAAGATTCACAGAATTTTAAAAATTCTTTATTTTATACCATACTATATTTATATGTATCTTCTAGATTCAAAATATGGTCAGGCATATTTTTTTTCATGGAAAATATATTATTTATTGGATATATGTGGTTCAAAATCTGAGGAGATTTTATTTTAGTGAAAAATATGTATTTTTTTCATTACATGCCGTTGTTAAATGTTTAAACAAATTATTTAACAGTATTAAACTAATTTTAAACAAAGAAATTTTTAACACTTATATAAAAATACCATTATTTCGATTATTCACATTTGCTATTTATTTGTAACAGGCGCTTCCTTAAAATAAATTGTGTGCAATGCTTTTTAAATTTTATAATTTTATAGTACTCAATATTATATTTTGTTTGTTGTTTATAATACGACATTATAATTATTTAATTTTATAGCGATTTTATTTTAGTTATTATTAATTAATAACATTGAATTACCTGAAAATTGGAATGTGATTATCCATACAGGTAATCAAAGACGAATCAAGTAGGTAACACAAAATGTTTGCTAGTATATGAATTCATAGTATCTAAATTTGATAGGTTTTTAAAATAATTTATTAGACGAACGGCTAATGAGAGAGTTAGTAATCAGAAAATAAAAGCAATAAAGAAATTGTTTCTCAGTGCAAATGTCTTAACCAATGCTTATACTTAATGCTTATGCTTATACTTATGCTACTCGCCGGCGTGCCATTAATCACGAGATGAAAGTCCTGCTCGTTTTGTTCTATAAAAAAAATCCTCACCTAACATGTTGCTATTTATGGGGCAAAGTGTCACGCCTATTAGTCGAGAGTGACAAATTTTATAGAGGGAGGGTGACATATGGTACACCCATTAATGCCCAGCAACATGTTGCTTAGACAAAGTAACTTATTGCCGAAGATTATTAAAGTAGGAGACGTAATACTTTTTTTAAATCAAGCAAAGACTTGTAACTACATAAAAGAATGTTCTCATCAGTCTTGAGAGACTGGTCGTGGTCATCAGGTAGTTATAAGACTGTACTTAGTTGAATTAATTACATACACACATATATGTACATGTACAAGACTCGGAAAAAAATATAGGGTGGTAAAACTCTATTGTCTATTGTATAATTTATGTCACTAAGTTTTAGTATACAAACTGTATTACCTATTAGTATGAAGAGCGTCGGCTATCCTCTAAGGTTTTAAGTTAGCGTAGAATACTAAAAATTTTTCGTAATAAATTACTTTTGTTGATACAGGAATTAATTTTTTAAAGTGTTTCAGAATTTTTCAAGAGATAACAAACAAAAAAAAAAAAACAAATCTAATTTAGGCGGCAGACTTCGGGTGGAGAGTGTCTCCACGTTTAATAGGTCACATTTTGAATCTGTCTGCTGAAATTGTACGACACAATTCCCACAGAAACTTTTTACAGCCCAAGAAAAAGTAAATTGATAAACTTTGCCTGTTAAATTTATTATGATTATGGTTGGAAAAGTATAAAGGATGAAATCCACTATTACTATTATAGATTTGTACTTCTTTTGTAGTAGTGGGAGGCCTTCCACAAGTTGAACCGACAATATGGGGAAAGTCGCACGAAGCTGCTGGATGCGGACAGCGCAGTACCGATGATCGATGTATAGATCTTTGGGAGAGGATCGTTTCCAACAGTAGACGTCTATCGGACGATGACGATGACATTGATTTCTTTTGTCTGAAAGTGTATTATAAACAGTGTCAATAAATGAATTCACTTGAATAATGACTAGAGAATTATCAACATAAAAATCATCGTTAAGATTTCAAAGCATAATGATGTATATAGATTATATCTCAACTGAGCAAAGTTATAACTGAGTTTCTTTACTTCTCTTGTTTTTTAATTTATTATTAATTATGCAAAGTTGTTGAGAGTGCTTAAGGCATGATTGTCGTCGATGGGTATAAGTATATTCTTATACATAAATAGAGTTTAAAAGAAAGTTCTAAAAAGACTAATAAGCAAAATACCTTCGGTCGGGAGACTATTAACTGTACTTACTCTTATTCTGAATTCCTAATAAAGTTTAAAATTAGTTTTGTTTATAATGTTTTATTTTATTAACATGAAATGTAGTTAATGGTTAAATGTATAGTTTCAATCAATGTTAAACATTTTTTGTGGCGTGATATAGAAAGCGTGGAGGCTGCTTCTAGTTAAATGGAAGAAGGATAATGATTTGTCGTAACGTGATGGCATTTTCATAAACACAACCTTAATATAATAATAAATTGAAATTTTTAATGTGCAGTATGTCGCTGCGGCTTCTGCGGTATGTCACCCATTCACCACATCCGGATGAAGTATTCCGCTTCGTCGTTCATACTATGTGTAGTCAAATGTTTGGAATGATCATCTGACAGAATTACGGTCTGTATGCGAAATGGTATGGCCATATTCAATATACAAGGAACAATAAATGTTTTAAGTTACTACCTCTTGAATGAATTTTGTCACTGTTCCAACTTTCAAGTTCTTTTTTTTTTCTTTAAGATCAACTACCATTTTGAATAAGAAAATCCTTATCATAGGAGAAGTCTTTAAACGAGAGTTTTTATATTGTAAGTATAACATACAAAATCATATAAAAAAACAGTTTCTAAGAAGATATTTTAAAAATATATATTATTAGATATTCTAGATTATCTATTGTTGCATATAAAAATACTATTGTAAAGACAATCAGTAAGTTCGATAACGAGATGAGTACGTCGACAAGCTTACAGAATACGCTATGGTAAATGATCATGGTTTCCCATAAACATAACCATAAATCCACATTAGAGGAACGATAACGAGATGCAATAACGTTGTTACCTGGCAGTAACGACCTGGAATGGACTTAGTAATACAACAAGTACCTTTTATAATCCTCGTAAGTCTTGTACCATAAATTTCTTATATAATAAACCAGGTTGACGACGACCTAACCTGATGGATGGTAAGTGGAAGTATAGGGTAGGTGGTAAAACGTACTACTATGGAATTCATTCTTCCTTTAAAAATAGTATCGGCTTCGGCTCGTAACGGCCTCCATGGTATACTTGAACGGCAACACCGGCCATAATAGAGTATTTCTATTGTCAGCATTAAAATGGATGAACCGAAACTTTTTTTATTGAAACGCTGAAGGTCGATAACGAAGACAACCCTCCAACCTCCCATGTCCCCGCCAAACCAAAGGTCATACATCGCAAGAGAGAACGCAGCTTAGCCTTTGTACGGCCGAAAGTGTATTTTCTTGACTCTATAAATTATTTATTTATAATAGGAAGGGTGGGCAAACGAACGACCAGTTCACTTGGTGGAAAATGATCACTGATACCTATGAACAGTTGCAATACCAAAGAGGTCGTGGCTGCATTGACGTTCTCAAAGGAAATTTTATTATCTGTCCTTGTCAGTACTTTTCCATTCTACCCCTAACCAGGCTGAACATGACGATTTCCCAAACGACTTCGGGCTTCGCTGCCAAGTTGCTTTTCAGAGCCCGACATCCTGCACAAACAGGATCTGTGAGACTTGACAGTCTGGTACAGTTCAGTGACAGTCGACTCGCACCACCACTGGTGGTTTACTGGTGGTAGATGTTTATTTCCAGATGCCGTGTAAGTAGGTACCACCGCAGCCCCTATTTCCAGCGCGAGATATTAGTGTGAAAATATTACTGTGTTCCGGTTGGTTGCGCGCTGTAGCTGCTGTAATTACTGGGGTACTTATACTTCACATCGTATGTCTCAGGCGACGAGCGCAATGTGGCGCAATACCTACCATCATAACTAGCACCACGTTGTTATGAGCCGGCGTATCACTTACCATCAGGTGAACGTCTCGCTCGTCTCGTCGTTCAGTTATTTTCCCAGCGCGGGTTACTTCCGGGTATGCCGGTAGGTCGACAGCTGGTACAGGTAGCGCGGTGGTTTTATTAGTTCCGTAACCTTTCGTCGACATTATTACCGCTGTTCGCTCTAACACAGTTGTGCTACGGCGTAGAGCTCTTGCTACGACGTAGCATTACGTAGTCGGACATATGTCTGCAATAAGGTAAATACTAGCTCTATACGTGTAATTAATAATAGACAATTTACGAACAAAATACCAATTAATCAGTAATTGTATATTGGTATCTGTTACCAAAGAAATAATAGAGTGCAAATATTACTGTGTTCCGTTTTGAAGGGCGTTGTACCTAGTGTAACTACAGAAGAAACGAGGCTTAATATCTTATGTTTAAAGCGACGAGCAATCGTCTCGTCGTTTCGTGAAATAAAAAAAATGTACATAACTTAATAACATGGCACTAGTTAGTATGATATATACTCTAACATATTGAGTCGCATTGAGACATAGGATATTAGGTCTCGTTACCGCAGTAATTAAACTAGCTACAGCGCCCTTTAAACCGGAACACGGTAATTTTTGCATATTTTTGTTTGGCGGGTGAAGTCAGTGGGTAGTACCATTTTGCTTTCGGGGGAGAAATCTTTGAAAGATACCCACCCTGCTCCTATGAGGGAAGACAAGGATATTTGAGATTCTTACTCACTAAAACCCTTCGGAATTCTGCATCAGTGGATTCTGAGAGGCTCGTTATCATCATTATCATCCGATAGAGGTCCACTGCTGGAGATAGGCCTCCCCCAAAGATGTCCAAATCTCTTATAGCGGTGCGGAGGAGGAGCTCAACCCTCTTAGGCACCATCGCTGAGCCATACGCTGTCCCACGCAGGTTCGGTTGTTCAGCTAATAGACTTCCACCCTCAAGTCTCGCAAAACTTCTAGACCCCTTTAGTCGTCTTTTACGACAGGTAGGGCTTACCTTAGTCCTATTCTTACTATCCTGGGACTATAGGGCAGACTGTAGTGGTACCTACCTAGATGGTCTCCGGCAACAGAGACCTACTAATATTGAATTGCTCCTGTAGGCATACTGTATCACTTATCATATATCTACTATATCATATAATAAATAACTTGAAACTGGAAACAAATTGGAAACATATTTAAGCACATTGAACATTGTTACGAACTTAATAATGCTTAGAACATTAAGTGCTTTCAGTAATGTAATCGTTTAAGTTGAAAAGTTACATTGTCTTAAGCTAGCAACTTACCTGTTTCGTACTATAACTTAACTCTCTATTGTCTCCCACTTGTATGAGTTTTAATCATATAGAAATGAGTATTATTATAGGAAAGAGACAAACCGGATAATCGATTCATGTTTTTTTTTATTATTCAATTAACCAACGATAAGAGCGGGACGTTCACCGGATAATGAGTGATACGCCTATCCATAAAATCGTATCACTAGTTAGGATATATGGTGCACCATATTGCGTTCGTCGCCTCAGATATAACATGTTGAGTCTCGTTACCGTAGTAATTTCACTAGGTCCAACGCCCTTTAAACCGGAACACAGTAATGTTTGGCTGCAAAAATATTAGTTGCGGTGGTAACTACTACACAGTTAACGGCGACAGAGTCCTTCCACTAGTAAATATATCCTGACGTCATTCAATATTTGTCGTTTCTGCCTTTATGTAACAATATTAGTGATATTACTTAGGTAACAGGAACTTTACTTTTGTGAAATAGCTGTTGATCACTAGAGTTATAATACGGAAGTCACTTTATTGTGAAATATCTAGGTCTAGGCAATAGTCTCTCCCGAATAGGTTCCCGCCTTATCGTGATGGAGGGGCTCAGTGGACGAAGCTAGGTTACCCACAGTGAAGCTAAGAAGAACCTATTCGATCGACTCAACACAGTGCCGGCTCGAGGTGATCGCTTTGGATGTGTACTGGTGGGCTGTGGGAGGCAGACTCACACTGACCTTCGCTGCCGTGGTGGTGTCGCGAAGGGAGAAGAGTCAGTATTGCGGTTCAGCCTTCTGCCTATCCTGTGTGGTCATATAACCGGAAACGCCACGGAAGTGATTCCCCTTTCTGATGAGTGAAGACGAAAGTCGCCACGTATTTATAGAGTTTTGTAAAAAGGTAATTGGAGAAGTAACAAAGAAAAATAAATAAAGTGAAATAATTAATTTAAAATAAATAAATAAATGAAGGAAAAGAAAACAATGCAAGAAGGAGAAGGAGAAGAAGAAGACAAATGCAGAAATGAATGAAAAAGGGATGATTTGTTACAGGTCCGACGAGGCGTCTGTCTTCACTTATTAGCGAGAGGGGTATGAAAGAAGGAAATGGGATGGAGTATGATAGGAGAAATGAATTTAGAATATAAGTATGGAAAGAAAGATAAGAGAGAGTGACAGAAGAGAGTGAAAAAAAAAGTGTATAAAATAAGAAAAATAGATGTTAAGTGAATTTGGAAAAATAAAGGCCTTCACCCACAACACGCAGGGGAACTATTAAAAAAGGATACGCCGCTTGCAATCGGAGAATTTTCTTTCTTGGCTTCCATGACCTCTGTGTGATGGATTCGGGAGAATCCGTTGTTCAGGTGGCTGTACAAAGATCGACCACCTGTAGAATTGTATATTTCCCTTTGTAACACAGTTTTCTTTATAAGTTAGATGGTTGATGTTAATATAGTTACGAGCGAGGTGGCGAGGGTTAATTTTTTATTCCGCAGCTCATAACCGCTGCACTCTCGCCGATAACATCATATTAAGACTTTAATTATATATAGCGAATTATAAATTCCGTCTGCGTGTACAGCACAAGTAATACTCTATTTCGACGTTGGTGTAATTTACATTTTAATAACTTATTATGGATATATTTATCGTATGTTTTAACTTAATGTGTACGGCGCTTGCGACTCGGGCTTGTCTGAGCCAGTTGTTCACAAATACCCGCAGGCGATTAATGCTTTTAGAAACTTTAGACCGGTCCAGTATTTTTGATGGGCGGTATACTACGTTATTTTATTAATATATGTTATTAATGAAATATTTGTAACTGAAATCCTATTAGCTGTCTTAATAAATGGTTTAAAAAAATATGCAAATTATGAGGATAAGCATTGGAGGAGTTTTGAGTGTCTTCTCTCTGCCTCGCTCGATCTAGTGAGCAAAGGTACAAGAGACTTACTATTATATAACATCTGATTAATTTAGGCTAGCCTGTTACTTAGAATGAAATAAGTACCTATTCTATTTAATCACAATGTAATTAAAAAAAATATATATAAAAGAAGCTAAAGAGTGCTCTTAAGAGAATTTTGTCTTCATTCGAACTCCTTGATCTTATTTAGAACCTAATTTAGATGTGTCGCTGTCAAAACCTTTTTTTCTTATAATTAATGATAACATTTTATAAATATTTTCCGTTAGAAACGTTAAAAGTCTTGCATTGCTTCAACATTATTCGTATTCCAGCATTATACGAAAAGTCTGCCTTAAATTTATAAGCGGCTTTCTCAAAAACGATCCGACCTCAACAATGAAATTGTTAATTTGCAATTTAAATGTAGGTACACCACACGCTGCGGGGGTAAGTCGTGGGGGTACTTTTACATCTCAGAAATGAATTCGTGAGCCCCATAGCCAACGAATTGTTAGCCGTTTAAATTGTCGAGTTCGCCGGATATGTGCTGCTGAATATCGATGTGAATAACCAGCGTATTGCTGATGCATCGCGAATGGTTCCGAAGAAAATTGTTACCCCCTTTACGGGCAGAGAACAATTGCATTTAAACTCTCATGGGCGAAAAACGTTCTCGATCTGAAGTCCATTACAATTGTACTTCAACGTTCCGCATCTACAGTTAGATGTTAAAACTATATTTTTGTTTTACTTTTAAAAAACTTGTTTTCATTCATCATCATCGTCAGCCGACAGACGTCTCTTCGACACAGGCCTCCACCACAGATTACCTCATCGATTAGATAGGGATTAATATGGAGGAATTTGAGCCAATTCCCACCACGCTTGCCTAATGTAGGTTGGTGGAAGGGTTTTCATTAATTTCATATCTTTTAGATTCTTAATACAAATGTGTCCTACAGGTACATTTAAAACCTTAAAGTTTTTAATGTTATTCTTTATTGAAATCCAACTACTGTCTATAAAGTTAGTAAGTAAGCTAAGTAAGGTTGTAAATTCTATCGACGGTGGCATACATGTCGAAAAGGCGCGAGTTTGATCCCCAATGAGCAGTATTCAAAGAAAGTAAACATGACGAGGAAAAGGATATGTTATATAGAAAACCGTATTCGTGGACATCCGACAAATCACACTTGTGACCTTGGTGTAGAAACTCCCTAGTTCTAGTACTGGGAACGTCAAGTAGGCTACCTATATATACAATGAAAATGGGTTCTCTTTTTTGCCAATCACGTGAAAACTAGTGAACATATCGTCATGGGAATATAACCATTCGGCGCGGAATTATTTGTAGATGATCATAGTCTATTTGTTTCGTGCTTTTCATAGATCATTTATGATAATAAAAGAAAATATTCCTATTTGTATCGCTATAGAAATTGATTTACGGTTGCGGTTGCTCTCAAGGAAAATTCAGACAAATTTAAGGTCTAATTATATGTTACGGCCAACAAAGCGGTCGGGGAACAGCTAGTATATATAAAAAGAGATTAAAACTAAACTTGTAGGAGTTGTATTGTGTATCACAAATTTGTCGTCGGTAATCTACTCATAGCTACATAAAGCCTTGCACAAGTGAAATAATTCATTCCATGAATAATGGTAATAACCTGAATGTAAAGCCGCCAAACAATTTTACATATTTCCATCTAATGCAGTATAATTAACCGTTAACACGTGAACTTTAACTTGGATACCTGCACCGGATTCAAGTGGGGCCGTGTATAATGTACTGCATTTTTACTTATCGTTTCATTATTACGAGCTATAAAGGACTCGGATTAAAGCGCCGCATACGCTACCCGTTTGTTGTTTGAATACAAACTTGTATTAATTTGTTCCTTAATGCATAGAAATTTATTTGAATATTTGGTGACAGAAATAGTACTTACCTTTTCGGACGGAACGATTAAACGAAGACCGGTTAGAACACTCGCAGAATCACAAGATTTTCATCCAAATAATTTGCAACAGTCGAGCAAAGTTAATTTTTTTTCTATTGAAATATCCGTTCACTTATGCCTCCGACCTGGGAAGAAAGTGGGTAAGAAACTGAATGGGTTATATTATAAATACTTGTTTTTAAATGTTTAATACTACACAATAGACATAGACAGAAGAAGAACACTACACATTCTTACTAACATTGTACTTGTGAATCGAGCCGTTTCATTTCAACACATTATTCTAATTGAAATATTCATCATCATAGTCTTTGCTAATAAAAACATTATTAACTTAATTTCTAAACTTGTTAAGTAGCAATAAGAACGTTAAGTTTTTTTTTATAGAAGTTTTATGTTAATACATTCGTCAATAAAAAACTATTAGGTGGATAACGAAAGGGCCGTAATAGCGTTTTACAATTGGGTTTGGCAGATGTTATGTTTTATTCATGTAGCCTAATAGCACCCGGATAAATTGCGGCTTAATATAAATAATGAAGCTGACAATTTAAAAAGGCGTTGTGTCCCTGTTCCGATACAAAAAACAATAAATAATTCAAGTATTTGCCGCTGGTGTTAACTAGTCAAACTGGACAGACAATGTACTGCCGGAGTACTTATAAATTAACTACCTGTTCCCGGTCGCTTTGCGGGTCGTAACACCCCTGCAACCCTCTTTGGAGAAGATATTTTTAAAATCCATTCTTAAATGACCTATACTCGGCAATAGGAATAATCCTTCCAAATTTCAAATCTCCAGGTTTTAAGGTTCCAGAGATATCGTGATCAATCTCTACATAGGTGGATATCTTATATATAAACATAGACTGTTATTAGAAACGCAAAAGCTTATCTCGCATACTCAAACATTTCACATAGGTTTAAAAGTTTATTTTTGTGCCGTTTAACTGAGCAATTTTTTTTTATTAAAATTAACCTACATTAAGCTTTATGTATATAGCAATATGCAAGTGAAAATCGCTTCCAAGTCGGTCAACCCATTTTAGAGATTACCCGCAACAAACGCAAACATTTAAGATCTTATAAAATCTATTTTCAACCATAAGTAACCGTATAAACATTGTTATAAACAATTAAGTTAAAAGCTGTTTTGTTTATTTGTATATATTCTCTTTCTTGTCGTATATCTTCAAGTCCGATGGTTGGCTGCTAACTTCGAAACTAGTCAGGCTCTTGCTCAATGTGGAAAAGTTCCTCGATGGATGTGATACCGGTTCTCATATGTTTCGTAAGCGTGACTACTTCCGTTTACCAGCACGCCTTTACCTAGTGTCTTACCCTATATTATTAGCTGAAGAAGGCTGTATCAGTATTGATATATAACCTGTTCATTGTATAGATTACGTAAATAGCAGAATTTGATATATACATAAGAAGTATGTCCAGCTGTGGACGTCTATCGGCTGATAAAGATGATATAAGAAGTATACGTAATGATAAACATAGTACGGTAAATTATACGTATTAATATGTTTACTGAGTTCCAGTTCGTAAGCACAGTAGCGCCTAGTTAAATTACGTAGCTAATGAGGCGAACCTTCTCACGGCTAAAGGTTAGGAGCGCAGACATAACAGCGGGGAGATTGTAGTTTAAACTTTATGGTTTGGACGTGTAACTTGATATCAGATTAATATAATACTCCCTCTTTATCTCCCTACAAACAACATTAACATGTCCGTTTGTTATATGATTATTATAGTAAAAGATTTTCATACTAATTACATGAATACTTTAATATACAAGAAAGACGTCAAAGAGGCGCATCGAATAGAGTAACACTACTTTGTGTTCGTCGCCTTAAGACATAAACTATTAAGTATCGTCATCCCAGTAATATTACTAGCTACGAAGACTTTCAAACTGGATCATAGTAATATTTACAGATGTGTTGAGCGGAAGTTTTCGTTACACTTTTTTCGTTTCTGTTTGTTAAAGGTAATATCCAAAGGGCTTGATAATGGAATATATACGTAAGTTAATATATATATTTATAAATACACGCACATATATATAGCTCACAAGCTGTGACCTTTCCAGACATTTGATATACAGCTGAAATAATATATTCTTGTAAGTTCTGTTTTTGATGTCGTATTATATTAACAATAACTCATTAAAATATTCTCAGAGAGGGCTTCTGTTAAATACTCCCCTAATTGATTCAGTCAATTTAGCCTTTAACAAAGTTATAGTTATATATAACTTCAAACAAAGACAAAAGTCTTTGACCAGTGTGTGTTGCCAGCGATGACATACGGAGCAGAGACGTGGCCGCTTACTGTGGGCCTTGTCCGCAAGCTTAAGATTGCTGAGAGGGCGATGGAGCGAGCTATGCTCGGAGTTTCCCTGCGAGATCGAATCAGAAATGAGGAGATCCGCAGGAGAACCAAGGTCACCGACATAGCTCGAAGGGTCGCCGTCGCAAAGTGGCAATGGGCAGGACACATAGCTCGCAGAACCGACGGCCGTTGGGGCAGAAAGGTTCTCGAGTGGCGGCCACGTACCGGAAGACGTAGCGTGGGCAGACCCCCCACAAGGTGGACCGACGACCTGGTCAAGGTCGCTGGCAACCATTGGATGCGGGTGGCCCAGGACCGGTCTAAGTGGAAATCTTTGGGGGACGCCTTTGTCCAGCAGTGGACGTCTTCCGGCTGATTGGATTGGATTGGATTGGAATGTAAAGTTATTTTGATTCTTAACTATAACAATTAATTCTTATATTAATGTTATTTAACTTTTTTCTCACTACGAATCTGGATGTGTTATTGATTGTTGGAGTTATCGGAAATCTAAATTAGTTCCGGTGTAACATTAAGTGTTAGGAAAGAAACAAACATAGAATTTTTTTATTCAGACCTGCCTAAATTTACGAAACTATAATAACATCTTAAAAAAATTAAGACTATAGAATTAGACTTTAAAAGTAATTAAAAAAGGACCTCTATAATCCTCCTGCTTTAAGAAGGAACGCGAATTTTTAGTAGGATCCTTATGAGTATGCAATAGTGCGAGAGATATATTCAATAACTTAAGAAAAGTATTACTTAATTAGAGAGATACTTGTCTTACTTTCAAGTTAACTTAAGCACTCACGGAGCTTTAATTTATAAAACACTAGCAATAGAAATAAATAAGATGTGCATAAACTACATTTTATAAGGACACCCTCCTCTCCTAATATTCAATATAACTTTGACAGTATAAATAAGAAGTGTGTAGTTTAACAGTTAAGTGTAGTTTGATAGTAGTATTTACAGTTCTTCGTAAACCCGCTAAATACAAGTTTAAGTTAAACTCAACCGCGTATTAACTCTGAGGGAACACTGAAACTTACCTTCCCTCTGGTTAGTTCGCGAACACAAGCGAAAGTTATATTAATCGTTGAGTGTATTATATACCGTGTATGCTTATGTCTGGTTATACAATCTCCATGGATTATCTTGGATGGGTGACCGGTGAGCACTATTAGTCGTATTATAACTTTTCAGTGTTTATTTGCCGGATATAGGAGCTACTTATTTATGACTGTAATTAGGTCATTTTTCAAGTAGTAATCATATGCAGAGTGAACCGCATGATATATACTGCCACCCACTGCCTTCCTAATAGTCTCCATCCATCCAAATATAAACTAATAGAAGAAGTTAATAGGTAATTAGTGTGATTGCAAGGATTATAAAGTCTCCTACCTTCAGGATATAATCAGATCCACTTTAAGGAAATGTGTTAATAATAGAATATCGCGGAGATATTTATTTAGTTTATATATATGTACTCGTATAGGAGACATCCAGATATTCATTAAATCACGACATCTCTGAAACTATTAGATGTAAACACTCAAAATTCGGTGTAGATATAGCTTCTGCCATTTAGAGGTCAGCTAAGAATAGACCTTACAAAATTCGTTTTGTAAAGGGAGTTATGGGGTGACACAGCCAGTAAAACGAGAGGGTTACAGCTAGTTTATAATGTTCCATGTAAAAATTAAAAGGAAATAATATCGTTTTCTCGACTTCCTGTAAACAAGTACTCATTGTTTCCTGAAAACTGAATTGTGTGTAGCGCCAATTATCATCATGATATTGTTGAAAATTTCCGAAGACTGAGTATAAAAGCTATTTTAGCCTTTAACATCCCCTATGAGCTATAGATGAATCAATATAAGTGGAAGTGTTCCCTGTGTATACAATTTAGTTGTTATGGGGGAAACTTATTTGCTTATTGTAACATGTTTATTCTTTTGTTGTTTGAATTGTTTCCTGTTTATGTTTAAGTTTAAACAAACGGAAGTCCATGAAACTATTCAATTTGTTTAACTTTAACTCGTGTTAGCGACTTTGCTCAACAATTGAAGTCTCGCAATTACACGTCTAGTTAATTATACGATAACTGTTTTGTTTATGCAGAGGTGGAGGTACTGTTTGTATATTAGATTATAATAACGCTTAGTTAAACGACCTTTTTAAACTCTTTTTTTTTAAGGAAGCGACGCGACGAACAGGACATTCACCTGATGTCAAGTTATACCCTTGCCCATAACTTTGTGGCGCTAATTAGGATAGTATATTGTCCCTCTGAGATATAATAAGCTGTCTCGTTACTTCAGTATTATCACTAGCTACAACGCCCTCCGAATCGGAACACAGTAATGTTAGCACAGTGCGTAAAGGATTTCCGGCAACAGAGACTTATCATCAGTTTAAACGTAAATATGGCGTGTGATAGAAAATACCTTAAAAATACTAGGTATTACATATGAGGTAAATTTCCTGCGTGTTCCGTTGGAGTAACAAGAATTTTTTTTCACCCTCTTTTAATTAAGTTTTTCCAAGTAATTCATCACCCGGCTATTAATTATGTGTGTGGGTAGTTTATGGCCGCTATAACGTGTATTATTCGGTACCGAGAATTGAGAGATATATTTAAATAAATCTACATAATTACCGTCATACTTTCTTGAGAACTACGCCGGTACAAAATATTCTGATGGAGCACCAAGGAGCAAGGAAAGAGTCAAGTCCTTAATTCAATACTCCACACTCTACAACAGACAGTAGGTCTCTGTTAAAAGAGTCCGTGGAGTTATCACCGCAGCTCCTACTTCTGCCGTTAAACAGTACTGTGCAAACGTTACCGTTTCCCGGTTTGAACGACGTTGTAGCTAGTGAAATTACTGAGATAATGACTCAACATCTTGTTTTAAGACGGTGAGGACAATGTCGTGCAGTGTATATAATCCTGACTAGCCACGTTGTTATGAGCAAGAGTGTCACTTGTATATCCGTGATTATGTCCTTCAAAGGATAATGATTTTTTTTTGTTTAACTCTGCCGTCTGCAGTCTGTCGGAGCTTATTGCAGAAGCGACGTGACGTTCACCTGAAATTCAGTGATACGTCTGCCCATAACAACATAGCACTGTACGTCTCGTAGGCTTAATATGTGATATGTTAGTCCCGTTACCCGAATAATTTCACTAGCCGCTAAGCCCTTCAAACCGGAATGTAGTAATGTTTGCACACTACTGTTTGTCGCTACTGTAGTACCTACCTAGACGGTCTCCGGCACCAGTGACCTACCACCACTAAAGTATTTTAATTCGCGAATGAGTTTATGAAATATATATACTAGTATATAAGCTAGTGGTATGAATATTTCACATCATTGTAGTGCTTCGTAGCTTAAGAAATAGAGAGGGTGTAAAATAAGGGTGACTCACGAATATTAATGACTCTAATACATACAGGACGGTTGCTTTTTAGGGCACTTCGCAACGACGGAAACTATTTATTACATTGCGCTTTGTCATTCACACGAACCGAGTACTTATTTTTTTTTTAATTCAATTAGGCTACGAGATGAGAGGAAGGTTCACCTGAAGGTACGTGATACTCCTGCCTAACAACGTGGGGCTAGTCAGAATGATATACACTGTATTGTGCTCGTCGCTGAAGACAGATGTCGAGTCTCGTTACTCCATTAACTACATTAGCTACAGCGCCCTACAAACCGGAACACGGTAATATTACTAAATTACTGTCTGGCAAGCGCAATAAGCGCTGCGGTGATACCTAACTAGAAAGTCTCTGGCAACTGAGACCTGCTACCAAAGAACTTCAAAGAACTGCCACTGAAGATGAGAGAAGGCTAAGTTGGCGTTAAATACGTTGTTTACGATACGACTAAAGTAAAAGGTGTCTTACGGGTGGAAAGAAAGACGAAGGTCTTCACCCGTTAGAGGTACGAAAGAAGGAATGCAGAGTGACAGAGAAAAGAAGTGTGTAAAATGAGAAGAGAAAGATAGATAAGAAAGCTAGAAAGTTGGGAATGATAAGGAAACAGTAAGAAATAACCTGATGCCAAATGAAATTGTGAAATAAAGGCTTTGACCCACAACACGCAGCGGGAACTATAAAAAAAAGAAAAATGAAAAAGGTGACGTCATAGTTCGACTACGAGTGGGCGAGGTCCATATCCACCTTCAGCGTCTCTTTAGCGTTGGAATGGTTTAGTACCAAATGGTTTTTTTACTTTGGGAAACGTAAAGATGAAAGAGAGAGATGGTATGATGAATTAAAGGAAAAAAGATACGGGAAAAAGAATATACCTGTCTTTATCAGGTGTATATTAGAACTGGCCTTTATATCCTACAGATAATTAATATTTTATCATCATCAACACCAACCGATAGACGTCTACTGCTGAATATAACTAAAAAAAAATTCTGTCTCTGACCTAGGGCCCTATTTTTCTTTTCTTTCTTTGGTCTCTTATTTGGTTATATTTTATCATTTCTTATTCTATACCTCTTTCCCTTGTTTCTTTCCTTCTTTCTTCCTTTTCTTCTTTCGCACTTCATTTTCCTTCTCTCACTCTTTATCCTATTTCCTTCTTTACTCATACCATTTATTTATTAAAACATTCCCATTTTAAATTACATTTGCATTACAACTTTCTTACTCTACTTAATTATTTATCGCAGTTTTCTTTATTATATCCTAATTTTACATTTCCTTCCTTTGCCCAATGAGTTGGTGGAAGCCAGAGCCTCATTGATTAGCAGAGTGCACCACCAGCGAGGTTGGTATGGGTCCTGTCAGGTGTCGCGCGGCACCTCTTACACCCCTAACATTTTACAGAAATTTAAAATGTACATCCTGTTCTACATGAGTAGGCCATGTCCAGCGGTGGACAAACCGTTGATTTACTATATCATACTATCTACGTTATAAGTACCGGTTCCACTGACAACATATTAGAGTATTCAACTGGAACTGTCATTTAGTAATTTGAGGCTGACCACATTGTTATCTACAGATGTTGTTTCGATTCGGTTGCGTAATGACCTCGGCGAGCCAAACACTGCTGCTGTAGTGCTATTAGTGAACTGCTGACGGAATTATCAACTCTTCACAAAAGAGTAGTGTTATGGATTTTACCCTTATATATTTTTTTTTATTTATTTATTCCAATTCCTCCTGATATTATTATTCAGGGCTTTACTTTATCCTAATTCACAACATCTTAACTACTATTGACTCTATACATTTCTTCTAACATTATTCCGATTATTTTTATACATTATATCTATACTTATGCTAATTATCTAATATTCACATAAATACACAGAATATTATTGTGCACATATGCATAAAGTAACATACTTATCCTTATTTCTATTATTTACTATCCTTACGCTTGTATCTGCGTCGCTGAAGCCTTCGTCTTTAATAATTTACTTCTTTTTTGTATGAGACCTTTGGGTCTAAAATAAAAGCAGTTCGTAGGACGAGTAGCAGAACTAAAAATAATTGAATTATTGTAAGGTAGATTTTAACAGGCTCAAATGGAGCCTATTTTTTAGTGTCACATTAAGAGTTGCTATTGAAAAGTTTCAGTAGTTACAAATCTCAGTGTTAGGAATCTTGTGAATGATTTTTTTTTTTCAACAGCCAATTTACGTCCTACTGTTGGGGCATAGGCCTACCCTCAGTACGAGGGCGATGGACCTTAGCCACCACGCGGGCCCAATGCGGATTGGTGACTTCACACACACCTTAGAATAAATACTAAATCATGTGTAGGTTTCCTCGCGATGTTTTCCTTCACCGTTTGTTTTTCGCTGTTGTAACTAAAGTTCACAAATGTACATAACTTAAATATTAAAGTCATCGGTACAGGCCGAGATTCGAACCCGCGACTTTCGAAATGAAGGCCGCACACTCTAACCATTAGGCCAGTGAGTTACTACCAGTGAACTATTAGTGATAATTAATCTATATTTACTGTGGAATAATAATATCGTATAATGTAGCAGCGATGATTAAGCTGTTTAAGATATATGTTTTCTTTGTTAATAATGTTGTTAAAAGCACATTATTTTTAAGCAACAATAATTGACTTAACTTGATTTAATGCTTAAATCTATAACAGAGTATGTATTGCAGATTTAATTTTTATGTCATAACGTCGCTGGTCTTCAAGAGACTTGGCTTTATCGAATATAAAGAATCTTAAGATTCTTAACTAACTTAACTTATCTTCATAGTGCTGTTGTAGCGTTGGCACAATTTTCTTTTAACATGTATTATTATACAAGAACATAAGAAATTCGTAAGTAAAACTATATGTATACACATGGATATATTACGCATCCTCCGTGAGGGAGATGAGGTCCATTACCTCTCCATCTCTACCCTGTGCTTAAAAAGACGACTAAGATAGAAAACTGTAAGAGAGGAGTAAGCGACATTTTGTTGCGATTATGTACCAAGCAACTGGCGAAGCAATTACGATAAATATCTGATATCTATGATATAGAAGTCTATGTTCAATATCGTAAATATCGATATACTGAAATAATAACAATTTCGACTTGTATCTGAAGGTTTCTTTGGGATTTTTTAATGTATACGTACGTCAGAACTAATGCAAAAATATTTTCATAAGTGAACTCGATACATTTATAAATGAAATGACAAAAAACCTAAAAACGGAAGCGAAATTCACCAACAAAAAACACCGTGGATATTTGGCGTTGCATTTTTAAAGTCCATTCCCCGTTTGCTTTTTGAATAAAATTACTATATGAATATATCGAGACACTACAGCAATGCTATCCAAGCCCTGAATGGTTTCCTCTTTAAGGTTAATCTTATACGAATATTTACACTATAAGGGGTCCTGCTAAAGAACTCACGGGACCCAAGACAACCTCACCTGCTCGTGGTGTACCCTGCAAATGAACAAACAAGGCCCTGGCTCCCACCAACCCTCATAAGGCTAGCGTGGTGGGAAATGGTCAGAATTCCCCATATGAATCCCAATAAACCAGAGGATATTTGGGGAAGGCTCATGTACAGCAGTGGACTTCTATCAGCTGATGATAATGACGATGATGATGATTTACACAATATGTATCTGTGTCATTAGTCGAAATGAAACTCCATGTATCTATAATCGTGTATACAACATAATACTGAACATAGAAACACTTAATCCTAGGGATGTTTCCAATGATCTGGGAATTAATTAAATTACGATTTGTGGTATTGCGAAGAGTTATAGTTTATTTGGCGAAAGATACTAAAATTAAAGCAGAATATTATTCAAATTTATTATCCGGACTACTGCGACTTACACTTGTTAAAAAATGGTCTTGACAGCCGCATGAGCATCCGTTGTTGCAACAGGGTAATGCAATACCACTCACTATAAGAAAACAAAAAGATTTGAACGATTTACGAAGAGAATTGCTTCAGCACCCACCATATTATCATCTGTTTCCGGATTAGAACAAACTTTTACAGGGTATTCGACTTGAAAGTTTAATTAATTAAAAAAGATATCGCGCTATAAGGAATATTCTTAGAAAAAAAAATCAATACAAAAATGTTTTAAGCAATTGATTTCATGCGAAAGCTGTACTTATTACAGATGTAAATGTAATACAAATAATAAAACAAAAGTATCATACCTGAAAGCTTCGACGGGGATGATGTTAACGAGTTTGTCTTGAACTTCCAAACTTCGTATACAGTTCATTTATTCATACACTTTGACTGAGTGAAAATATTTAAATTCAATATCAAGATGTTTGTTATTTAAACGCTATTTTATTATGGCATCTATATAAAATCACAGTTACGATATTTACAAACATCTTAAGAATTACGCTTCTTAAGATAAAATTTAGGAAAACGTAAGTCTTTCGTAAAAGATCTGTTTCGTTTTTCTTTAAGCGGAATGTTCAATAAAATGTCGATCTTCACAAATTATCCAATATTTTTTTTGCGAATACTCCGTATTTTTAATGAAACAAGCTATTTGGTTTTTATACAGAAGTGACCCTCTTAAGGTATGTCCATTAACATAGTGAAAAATTATTTGATAATTTAATTAATTAGTCGTATGTCTCTGTTGCCGAAGACCGTCTGGCTAGGTACCACCATAAGCTCTTATATCTGCCGCCAAATAGTAGAGGGCAAACATCACCGTATTCCGGATTGAAAGGTGTTGTAGCTAGTGAAATTGCTGAGGTAACGAGACAACATTTTATCTCGAGGCGACGAGCCCAATGTGGTGGAGTGTATACCAACCTTAACAGCGTCACCTTGTTATGGGCAGGCGTATCCCTTACTATCAGTTTCTTTGCTTCATCGTATAAAAAAACAACTAAAAAATAGATAAAACCATTCTCGTACAAATACATACTGAAAAGCAACAAGAAAAGTTAGGTTTAGTATTTTTAGGTTAGATAACCTATAGAGATTTCCACATACCTAAGAGATTTCCACCTATGTAGAGACTCATCAGGATAAGGCCTAGAGACTTATAATTTGGTAGGAATGTTCTTTTTATCGAGTACAAGTCAGTTAAGAACGGATTTTATAAAATGTTACCCCTTAAGTGAGTGTTAGTTACAGTGAAGGACCCAGTAGGCGACAGATTGCCATGGGCAGGAATATTTCTTACAAAATTCAAACCTTATGGCCAGCGAAGCGACAGAGAAATACCTAGTACATATTTATATTACTGGCAACGTTTAGATATTTGCGACATTAATACATCTACCGATTTTTTTAATATTCCTTCCGGTTAGAGATTGACGGTTAATTAAATTATAAAGCCTTTTATTGAGGGACAATACATACATATATATCAGCCCTCGTTCTCAGTGGGGTAGGCAGAGACCACCTCCCTCCACTTGCCACCATCCTGGTACACCTCTCTCGCTTCCTTCACTTCCATGAGCGTCTTCATGCATGCTTGTCGGTTGCAAGCCTACGTCGACCTGCACCGATTTGTCCAATCATTCATACCTTGTATACTTCTTTCATCCATTCATTCTACATGGCCGAACCATCCAAGCATCCCTTTCTCTATCTTTGTCACTACATCTTCAACCCCGCCGCAACGCTCCCTCATCACACAGTTCCTCACTTTCTAGGACAATAAGCTATATATAATATACTAGCTGTTCTCCGCCCGCTTTCCTGGCCGTTATATAAGACTTGAAATTTGTCTGAAATATTCCGTAACAGCAACCGCAAAATACTTTTTATAGCAACCGTTACTATAGCAACCGCTTAAATAACACGAAATGAAATTGTTTATGTATAGTATGTAAAGTTAAGTAGAAATAAAATGACGAAGGTTCTATGAAATTAAAAAAAAATAGTCTATAACGATCTACATATAATTCCGCGTTTAGTAGGCACGCTCCCGTTTCGATGCGTTCACCAGTTTTCACGTGAATTACGAACAAACAAGCCATTTTCTATATGTCATTAAAGCTTCAATCACTTACGAAACACTGTGTATTAATTACTCATATTAATGACGTACTTTTATTTGCCTTCCGTGTGTGTGTGTGTGTACACTGTACAGCCTCCCAACAAGTAGTTGCACGCAATTGCAGGCCATTGTGAATGAGTAAATTGTCTCTTTATGAACCGCCACATAATTCCCCGTAATAATGAGTGCGCGGCCCCGGTGTGTGGTCGGTGGTTAAACAATAGGAAAGTTAATACGCGTTTTTTTTTAATTTTGAAAACAAAGGGTAGTTTTATTTAGGTTAGGGTTGTTTTAAGAAATTATCTAAATAAAGTTTTTCACAGACAATAAGGAGAATTTACTAGTCCTACATTTCTGTTGCCGGAGACCGTCTAGGTAACACTGCAGCGACTATTCCTGTTGTCAAATAGTACTGTGTTCAGGTTTGAAGGGCGTTGTAGCTAGTGAAATTACTGGGTAATAGGACTCAACCTCTTGTCTCGAGGTGACGAGCACAATATGGTAGAGTGTATATCGTTTTAACATGTATATATATATATATATATAAGCTCTGTAAATTTATATAGGACACAACATATCCTAGTTCGATAAAGGAGAATTTTGATAACAAACTACTTGCGTTGAAAACAAAGGTAACCGAGGCCACCATATATGATTTTTTTTTTTATGATCTCCTTCTCCCAGGTGTTGGTAGGTCAGGTTCTTAGTTCTTTATCTTCATTGAAATTTTTATTTTACTTTTCTTTGTCACTCTACTTTCAACCCATTCTTCTTTTATACCGTTCTTATAATACTTCTTTTCTGATTCATTCTCCATTTGATTTCCGTCTCACGTCGAGCTTAAATGAGAGAAACTGTACTTTCTTTATTTGTTTTTAATCTTTATGACTATTATGTTTCCTCTTTTTGTATACAAATGAGAATAATGGATGACAGTAGCGTTGTTTCGATCCTTAATAGCTGGCCATGCCGTCTTCAGCTTCAGGTAGTCACGTAACTTACTCTCATGTGATTATCTCGTTCGTTTCCTCGATTAAAGAACACATTTACTACATTGCCTTATGGATGATATGGATTGTTAAAGTTTAACTTGTAATATAACCTTTTGTATATAACTATTATATTGCTTTCCATGTGTCGATAATCCGGAAGTATCCTCTTAATTTTATGTATCTATCAGTGAAGGTCAGAGCAAGTAAATAAAGGTTAGCCACACCTTTCAATTTGAATCAATGTCCGTGGGAGGTTTGCTGAACGAATTCGGTAAATTGATTACGGTGATGCGAAACTGAATCACGAGCACTAGTTAAATTAACGGATACAAGTAAACAGAGGCTTTTTATTATGATAACTTGTTTTAACTTGTCATTTATCCGATAGTTCACCATTGTGTCATTTCTTGTATAATTTAACTACGTAAAGTATTGGTTCAATTCCGGGGCCATGTTAGTTGGACTCATTTACACATTACACTGTAGCATATGATATCAAACTTAAATGTCTTCTCCTCATTCATATCTCTCTTCTACGCCTTTTCTCATTTACACATCTTTTATCTATTATATAATACTACATCACATCTCTCAGAAATTAAAGAAGACAGACGTTTGCTACCAGTAATAACTAGCTAATTAAATGACCTAGACGTTCTCTATGAAAATGCATTAACTAGCTAGTGCATGTAGAGATGAAACACTATGATGTCTAAATACTACTGGGTTAAGAACAGTCTCTTTGGGTTGGGAGGTAAAGATAGCAAATGCTATAGAGCTGATAGCAGCAGCATATATATAAGGAAGTAGTTCCTTACTATTCGATACGATGGTACCTACCTAGACGGTCTCCGGCGTTGGAAACTCACCACCAGTAATTTAAGTATTAAACATAACTTTAGTATTACAAGGAAATAATTTAATAAATGTTTTCGTAAGTTAAATGAATAAAAACTTTTTGCTGCTGCGACGGTAGATGAATATAGAGAAATCGTAATTAAAAAGAAAAAAAAATGTTTACATTCAAAATTTTGTGATGGAAGTATAATTTGGCGACAAAACAACAAGAGAGACAGTTCAATCATCCTAAATAAACTGAGCTGAATAATGTTGTAATTGTTCCACGTTTGTTTATGATTTTAGGGTGCCGTAGTGAACGAGGAGCCCTGCAAACCTGAGCCCTACAATCATTTATAATATCTGTCCGTCTGTCGCATTTCGTTGTCGGCTTATTTCAGATACTTAAATAGCTGTTATTTGGCAGAGCGTGACAGTATTAATCGCGACGACCAGCAGAACCGAGTGACTGTGGAAAAAATTAGCAAGTCCTCGTGTTGTGACTATGATTTTTTTTTGCAGTGGGATAACATACTTATCATGTTACAGGACAGAACAGGACACTTGCCGTCCTTCCGTTGTTAATTTTTAATACCATATATACCTATGTATGAACTAATTATATATTGATATGTAGTATGTACGTGGCGAACTGAATAGATCTGTGTCATCTATTCGTTATGTATACATATGTTATATATATATATATATATATATATATATATATATATATATATATATATAATTTATTTCCACAAAGTAACAACAAAAAAAAAATACAAAATATTATGCTTTAATTTGATTATGTGGTAAAGGAACCCCCTCAGGTAATGAGCTAGCCCCTGGTTAGAGCCTACAAAAGCCGTAACCCTGATTTTCAGTGGGGCCTAAGTAATATATAGATTATATAGATTACATATGTATATGTATATAATGAAAATAGGTTTCCTATGTTCGTTAATTACGTGAAAACTAGTGAACGTATATTAGCATTCGACGCGGAGTTATTTGTAAATGATTATAGACTATACATATTGTGAATTTCATAGATCCTTCATCATTTGATTTCTAATTAACTTTGATAACTATTTTCATTTTATATTATTTATGCTGTTGCTATAGTTACGCTTGCTATATAAAGCTATATGCGGTGACGGTTGCTCTAAAGGAATATTTTAAACGTATTTCAAGTCTAATTTTGCATTACGGCCAGCAAAGCTGACGGGGAACGGATTCTTCTATATAAAACTACACTAAAGTATTGATACTTGATCTATTTTGAATTTATCCAGGTTAATGATATGAAGTAGATAAATAGCTCGCTGGCCTAATGGTTAGAGCGTGCGGCTTTCATTCCGAAGGTCGCGGGTTCAAACCTCGGCATGTACCAATGACTTAATATTTAAGTTATGTACATTTGTGAACTTTAGTTACAACAGCGAGATACAAAAACGGTGAAGGAAAACATCGCGAGGAAACCCGCACACTGATATCATCTTTGTGTGTGTGTGTGTGGTGGTCCCAATAAAGTGGCAACAGGCTCGCCCCCTGTTACATGGGACCTAATCTGAACACATCTGGCGAAACGTGGGTGGTTTATTCACCTCTGCCTACCCCTACTGGGAAAAAGGGGTCACAATATAAAAAAAAAATGATATGAATACTTGCTTTGTATTTCATCTTCAGAGTAGATTTGACATTATTGCAGATAAAACTGTTTTATAACCACACGTTTTACAGTTTCGAGCGTTTCGTTGGCTTGACCATGTTTCACAAAATAATATACAGATTTCACAATGTATCGTTTCACACAGCATCCGCAAATTAAATTCGTCGTATACCAGATATTTCATCGAATTGAATTGTAAATATCATATGAAACTAGGGTTTGTTTATGGTGTTCCCTGAATTTACGTGTACGTACCAAAATAACTCTAGGATTTTTATTTAAAACAATAATATAAGAGAAAGATCATATGAAGCAATAGACTTAAGAAGATGTATGTATCAAGACGTGATGTGACGTTTTAAATAGATTTATAATTAAATTGTTTTATACAGCAAATTGTAATTGTTATATATTATTCTTATAGTAACTAAGAAATAAATAAAATAAGTCCTACCCTCCAGTCTAAATACCTAAATGCTGCTATCATCGACAATTATGCGCTAGTGGATATGTGCAAAAGTGTACTTAATGAAAATTTGTAAACACTGAAAAAACTAAAAAAAAAATAATAAAATTGTCAAGAATTTAGAAATATTTTCAAAATACCCTCAATCTAGTCTACTTTACAGTAAAATAAAGATCTATCTAAATAGGTTAATTTGTAGAAACTACAACGGGAGCTACGTAGGTATCCCTTTTTTGTATTGTGAGTTACATAAATACTAAAAACCTACTTGAAAAACAAAATTATAAAAAAATCGTATCTTTTGTTAATAAATAATATACAGATGATTGTATCATCTCGGCAATATTCATCACAAAGCCGTCGATCTATACATATAATAAATTTTTATATATATGACTGTTCACATGACTTAGAACATATACTTACATTAAAATCTCTTAAGGGCCGCTCACTTCTAACTTAAGCAAAAGAGACCCTGCGATACTTAATCACTGGCCTCTGTTTGAGTATCCCTTGCAAACTTAAGTTAAAGTTATAATTCGCTAGTACCATTTATATGTTGCTATCTTCATACAACAGAGTCAGTGGAAAACATACTATAATATTTAGACATATAAGGGAAAAACGTTATGGAAATTACTACGATTCTCGTGATGCAATGGCTAAGTGATAGTCTTGTAACAAGGGTGGTTGATTCCGAGACCCCCTTTGGTAGGTGGTAGGTTTTGTGTTATCTACCTGAGTAGATACCAAATGACTATAACAGCTATTCTACGTCAGCCTTTAACGTACTAGAGTCGAAGTATGTAAGTAGTAAGGATTCACCATCCACTACCTAGGTCATTAGGCAGATAAAAAAATTACAAACAAGATCTAATACTGTATAGAAGGGATAGCTTCTAGAAATCTAGTGAATTTTAAGTTTTTGATTACAGAGGACATTTCTATGTTAATATTTTATTGATCATTTTGGTGTATAATCATCAGCCGATAGATCCTTAATGATGAACAGTGCATCCCTCATTGACTTCACTCTAAACAGTCTGTTTTGTATCATTATAATATAATACATAATTATTTACTTACTAAGTTAGTATAAATATTAAAGAAATATATCAATCGTTGGGATGGAAGTTAAACTAGATTATTTTGCACATAGTATCAATCTGATTAAGTTTCGTACTACCTTTAGTATCTATTTATCTTAAATCTGTGATAATTACATATTAACACAGTTTGTGGAAACAAAGTAAAATTCTGGTTATCCTTGGAGCGCGAAACGTAATAATTTGCAAAGCAAATTGACTCATTTAAATACCATGTTCGGGAAACTTAAATACGCAAGATTAAGTCGGAACAAAAACAGATCGGACGAATTAAAGTAGACAAGGGTTAAAGGTAAAGGATACCGGAAACCAAACGCACAAGGTTAGGGTCCAAACCCAATTAATTTCCCACGCTCTTCTGGATACACTGTCCCTAAATTTTGTCCGTTACAAATCACTCTTGTATCTTTCAAGAAAATAAAATCAAGTGCCTTGTTCATTAAAGTTAAGTTGTAGTGAAAGCAAAAAATATATTATGCCGCATGGAGATAGCACAGTGTGATGCTGTGTCTATCATCCTAACATCAAGATCATTAGAGAGAACGTGTTACCATCAGATCGTCCTGCTCATCTCGTCGCTTTGTATTTGAAAAGAGCGAAAATTTCATCAGTTACTGCTTGTTAGTTATAAAATTAAAAAAAAATTGAAGGTCATAAACCTGATATTATGTGTATGTGTGTAAAGAGAATCTGGATCTTTTGACTCCAGTATAGTTAACGGAGTGAAGCGAAGATATTACATCATCTGATTACTGTGAAAGTGGAAGCTCGGGTATATTCAAAAACACTCATCATCATCATCATTATCATCATCAGCCGATAGACTTCCACTGCTGGACATAGACCTCTCCCAAAGATCTCCACATCGTCTTTTGTTGGAGTTCATTGAGGGGAATTGGGCCGTAAAACCCACCACGTTGGCCCAGTGCGGGTTGGTGTATGGTCAGAGCCTAGTCTGTTATTCAGGAGGGTGCACCGCGTGCGGGTGTGGTTAACTTGGCTTTTACACCCCCATAAACACTCTTTCACCATCATATCTTCATCATTACAAATGGACCAGGGACTTTTGTGTGTTACTTACTAGTGGTAGGTCTCTGTTGACGAAGACTATCTAGATAAGTAGCACCACAGCGCCTATCTTTGCCGTCAAAGGGTAGTGTACATACATTACTCTGTTCCGGATTGAAGGGCGCTGTGGTTAATGTAATTACAGGGGTATCGGAATTCAACATTAAGATGTTGAATTGAAAAATGGAACATAAGTGTCTCAAGACGACGAACATTATGTAGAGCAGTGTATAATATCCTAACTAGCACCACGTTGGTTTAGGCAGGAGTTTGCTTATCATCAGGTGAACGACCCGCTCGTCTCGTCGTATTCTTGAATAAAACAAATAAAAAAAAAATGAGACAAACTGCCGCTGCGCTGTGGAGGTAGTCTAATTAGGCGACTAATTTTATTTTCACTACTTTCCAGAGTTAATGAAGGTTATGTCTTTGTTTGTTCGCAAAGAAAATTGATGCAAAGTATCTCAAGTAGGTATCTCGCTAGTCTAATGGCTAGAGCGTGCGGCTTTCATTCCGAAGGTCGCGGGTTCCAATCTCGGCATGTACCAATGACTTTAATATTTAAGTTATGTGCATTTGTGAACTTTAGTTACAACAGCGAGATACAAACGGTGAAGGAGAACATCGCGAGGAATTTATTCTAAGGTGTCTGTGAAGTCACCAACCCGAATTGGGCCTGTTGACTATGGCCCAATCGCCGTCATATTGAAGGTAGGCCTGTGCCCCATCAGTGGGGACGTAAATTGGCTTTTCTATTCTCAAGTGGCTTACTCACTGACTCACTGCCACAACATGGATAGTTTTTTTAGACTACAAAGCATCCAGACGATGGCAACGTTCATATGACAGTGATAAGCCTGCCAATACCTACGTGTCGTTACCCCAACAGTTTCACTAGCTACAACATCCTTCAAACCGTAACAAAGTAATGCTCGCACACTAACCTCCACGGTTTCCGGCGACCAGTAAAACTTTTCACTAGAAGGTCACTAAAATGGTGAAGCAATTCATTCATTCGTAGTATACACTACATATGCTCTAAGTTTGATCTAGATTGCTCCGACGGCTGTGTATCACGGTGACATTAGAGCGGACCGCAATGAATCAGGCCAACGGAAGGATAAATAAACTTTCCATACTCGACTTACCCTCTGATTAATATTCGGAATTTACTTTATGTAAATGTTGTGTATATATTCTATGTTTATCTTGCTGATTATCGAGTCGGCTTACACTCAGTGTGAGATCTAAAATATTTGTTTTACTGCTGCTTGGTCTCTGTTTCCGGAAACCGTCAAAGTAGGTAACACCGCAGCTACTATATCAAATATCAAACAGCAGTGTGCAAATACTACTGTGTTGTGATTTGAAGAAGTATTTAATGACTATGATTACTGGGGGAACGAGACTTAACATCTTATGTCTCAAGACGTCGGTGAGCAAGCTCGTTTGCTTACTGGTGGTAAGTCTCTATTGTCAGAAACCGTCTAGGTAGGTTAGTACAAATATTATTCAGTTCCGGTTTCAAAGGCGTTGTAACTAGTGTTATTACTGCGGTAACGAGTATCAACGTCTTATGTCTCAGGCGATGTTCACAATATGCCGATGTATACATCATCCTAACTAGTGCTATTCATTATAAGCAGGCGGATCCCTTACCATCAGGTGAACGGTTCGTCTCGTCGCTCCGTAGAATAAAAAAAATGATTATTTAGATATAATATGTACTACATAATATATTTAATTACGCATTCATTAAGTTAAATAGTAACTAGCGGGATAAAATTAGGCGAACAGTTCGCCTTTATGATTTCGCCGACGAAATGTACAAGGGTCGGTCCTAAACCCAATTAACTCTCGAGGTGACCTGGAGTGTGTCGTTGGACCCAAGTTTTTCGGTAACACGGACCCCGCTGAATGTAATCTGAAGAGCTTCGCATTACGTAGATTACTTCTTAAGTGTAATAAATATGTAATTGCTTACGGGTACTTATTTATGTGATTACTAGCTGAAATGCATAGACTAGACCCATTAAATATTTATAAACTGGATAGTCAATAACCACTAATTAAAACTATGAAATATGTTTTATGTACTGAAATTGAAGAGAATAATAAATGTAAATTTTATAACGTAACTATTTAAAAAAAAAAAAAACTAAATACGAATTTTTTATATCGATCTTGATGTGGTCTGACGATTGAGTATGAAAAAGTCAATACCAGATATAGATGTAATACAACTTTGATTCAATAGTATATCTTATTGAGAATGAGATGAAGTTTAAGATCTCACTTATAATTAAGTGATAATGGCGGTGATGAAAGCTCGCTGCTAATATTCAGTTTTTATATAATAACAGTCGGTGTAAAACACTGCTGCTATAGCAGCAGATTTACAATACGACGGGATGGGTTAAAGAAACTCTCCCACCGTACATACTCTACCGTGTGTAGCTCGGGAGTAGAATAAAGGATCTTTGAGAGAGATATGGATTTATTTTGAGTGTCATAATAGAAGTAAACGATATAATGTTTGCGTAGTTATGATGTATTACTGGTTGCGTAGTTAATCAGCGAAACATATCGTCGCTGTGTGCGCGGCCGTTGGATTGATTCACGGCTGACAGCCAACGGGAGCAGTGGGCTGACGTTCAGCCGTCGCTGGGACATTAATCAAAGCCCGGCTTTTAGCACAAAATACTTTAATTTTTTCACTATATATATTTTCATGCCTGTAACTGAAATATTACAGTGTTAGTGAGTTGAATACTCCGCTACAAACAACTGCAGTTTTCTACTAAATTCTCTCATTGATTTTCACTGAAAAGTAGTTGTGTATAAACATAGATAACATTAAAAAATGTATTATAGGTCTATCATTAAATATTAAATTTATTGTTATATATATAAACTTTGTTAAAATACTGTTAAGGTTTATAAACTAGAATCATTTAGTAAAACATTGCTATAGGTAGAGTTTCATTAACAACATAGTATTAAAACGGTTATTACAGCATTCAAATAGGTTATAAGCAAAACAAGAAGTTAGTAGGGCGGAGAACAAAGGTATTAATTAAAAAAAACCCGCAGTTAACATAGTATATGTAGTAGTTATGAAATTATTGGGAATCTAGACAAATAGTTAAATATTTATACTGACAATGTTATAGTTGTGGCGTTTTTTTTTATGTGAGCAAAATGCCTTCGTATTCCTGCCCACGCGGGGGTAAAGACAGGTTATGTTGGACTTGCACCGACTAACACTCCCACGATGTTCCATATTCGACTCCGCCAGCAACGATGCCGCCCCATTTCGGGAAAGAACCCTACCTTTCCACTTCAGTAAGGCCATGCCGGATCATAGAGCTCCATCCTCTCGGCCTCTTATAATCACCTGCACAGCAGATGGAGCCCAATCCGTCACCCAGAGGCTATGGGATCTAACAGAGAAAACTCTCCCGTCTCCCTGCGGCGGATGTGGTCTTGGGTTTCGCCGCCAACCGTTATACGGTCACGGAGGATAGAGAGCGGCGGAACGCAATATCCCACTCATCTCCTGCGACTCCACCTCGGCTGCAAAGGACATTACAAACCTGCCTCCGCAGCCCACTAGCACACATCTAAGAAGAGCTCACGTAGTTCACCTGGAGCGGCCACTTCGGGCCGGCCGGGTAGGTTTCTCTTATCTTTACCGTGGGTGACCACGCCGTGGCTACTGAGCCCTACTGCCACGACAAGGCGAGAACCTGTTCGGAGGGATAGTTTTGGCGGTTAGGATAGATTATTAAATGGATCACAGAACGAAACACAGAATTGTTAATTTATAAGCCAAAAGTTATTTTTTTTTAAATACTAAATCTTTTAATCAAGTGAGGGTCGAGTTAATTCAGAGGGAAATGATGTAGTATATGTAAGTGGGTAACTTGATGAAAAATTATAATATTATGTGAGTAAATCGCAAATAAATCAGTATTAGTCGAATGGCGTATCACAACAGGAAACAGGGTGAAACATATAAATAAAAATCGGATAAGAATTTTTTTTTTTTATTATAAAAATTGTTCTCGACTATCGAACACTACTCCCGCACGCGTACGTAGCTACGTTCAGCTGAACGGACTGAATTTCGAGTGTTGAACATATTTGTTTTTAAGTATCGGAAACGCAAATAGAAAAGAGCAAACTCCAATCGCTCGAAACGTTTTATACATTAATTTCTAAAGGGTGCTATAACGAAAATAAAATTTTACGATATCTAATAATCATCATAAGCCGATATAAGTCCACAGCTGGACATAAGCCTATCACAAACATCCCCACGTCGATCGGTCCTGCGCTGCATGAGCATTAGGGGCCGTAGTTTGTACGCGTTCATATGGTGGGATTTAGGCTATTTCCTACCACGCTGGGCCAATGTGAGTTGGTAGGAGCCAGAGCTTCATTTGTTGATTCGCAGGGGGGGACCCTTTACATCCCCTTATTAAAGAGTACTTAACTAGTATTTGTATACCTTTCGCATTGGTGAATTGAAAAAATTAATATAGAAGTACTGTTCTCTTCCGGACGGGGATGATCTAGGGCTTTTTTATTGTTAATGGGAAATATCTATTATATGAATTTATAAAAACAGGTTTATTATAAGAAGAGTTTAGCTAGGAAAAACTAATAAATATATCTGCCACGCCGACATTGGCGTATGTTGCCATCGTACAGAGAAGCAATAGATGTTACATCACTGAAATTCAGTATTCTATGCGCTTCGCTATTCTAACGAATCAAGTTAACTCGTGTTAACAAGCTTTGTTAAATCGAACGTGATTCAGATTTTCCGTACGTTTATAAAATCAACCCTATTAGCATCTAGAAATCATTTCATTTTAATTATAATCCGATAGACGTCCACTGCTAGACATAGGCCTCTCCCTAAAATCCCCTAATGGGTAGTGATTCATATGCGGGTCTAATGCGGGTTTGTAGGAGCCAGAGCCTTGTTTGTTGATTAGCAGAATACACCACGAGCAGGTGAGGTTGGCTTGGATCCTGTGAGTTTCTGTGCGGAACCCCTTACACGCATTTTCTAGCTGAAAATATGAAGAAGAAGATGTAAAATAAATTGAACAGTTGTGTATAGATCTCGTTAGTTTTTAATGTTTATTTTGTGTGTGTTTACTTCATTCATCGGTTTCATATTTCTGACTAGTATCTTAAGTTTTGATAACTTTAAGTAATTATTGATTGCTATTGAGAACGATTTCTTATAGTTATGTAGTTAAGTAATAACATATAACTATTTCTAGATTAAGTAAAAATGTATGAAAAATTCTAAAGCTTGATTTTTAGTCATTGCTCTTAGTCTAAAGGTGAACTAAATGTAAAGCCTTTACTCACACTCAGCTCAGAACTTTCTTTAAATATTCTAAATTCATGTGAATTTAATAAGGATTTTTTTTCTTAAATTTATTATAAACTTTAAAAGTCAAGAATACTTAACAAAGTGTAGCAAATTATCCTCCTCGAGCTCCGACTACTGGAAGGATATTTTGCCTATTAATGAAGTAAATTCGAAATGATTTTCTGAACGAGCTCTCCAGTTTGTTAGCAAAACTTCGCCGCTGTACGGAACCATAATTTCATTATAAACTTTTACTTTAATAACTTGCAGTCCCGGCGAATGCGAATAGTAATAATACTTGTAACAAACATACATAAAACAAACATTCATATATAGAAAAACGAATATATATGTTACACGCGCAAGTTGAAGTTTTCTATTACATTTATTGTAAGTTCTGCTTCGAAAGAATGCCTGAATGACTTAATAGCTTAAAGTATTATCCGTTTTTTTTTACAGAACGACACGAGACGAACGTGGCCTTCACCTGACGTAGAGTGATAGGCCCGCCCATAACAACGTGTCACTTGGATATTATACCACATTGTGCTCGTCGTGCTACATAAGATATTGAGTCTCGTTACCTCAGAAATTTCATAAGCTATCATCATAATAAGCTATCATATCAGGTTTTAGATCCTTCCAACCATTATATCCCATATACCAAACACGGATTTGTATCAAATATGACAGGACTGTTATAATAAAAAAAAAAAACATCTTAATTTCAGTAGAGAAGATTCTTGGGACCACCTCATTGGGATACTGTTAATAATGAAATTAAATCAGATACCAAGCATACCACTGGAAGTCAACATACAGTGAGCTCGTTCTGTGTAGATCGGAATCATCATCATCGTCAGCCGATAGAGATCTTCCCCAAAGATCCCCACATCGAGCAGTCCTGCATCGCCGGACACTAGGGGCTGTTGTTTGTAGGGGTTCACATGGAAAGACTTCGGCCATTTCCCACCACGGGGGTTGGTAGGAGGAATCGGAATAAAAATAATAAATAAAAAACTACAGGAAGCTGTGATAACTATGACATCGGTCTGTCATTTCAGTTACCCGGTGACCATATCTGCTGCAACGCGGTCGAAACGTCGGTGTAATAAAGTTTTAAAAAACTATTTCCTTTGTCAATAAGGTATATCTCTGTTATGATATAATAAAATCTAGTAAACAATATGTTATAGGGAACGTGCCAAGCGACGAGTTGCCAAGCTGGAGGTCCAATTAAGAAGTAATACGTAGCCTCGGAGACGTTTCGGTAGTTTTCGTTGGAATCTAATCGGTTTTATAAACAATACTATAATATTACTAAGATGAACTTTCTACTGGGTCTCTGTCGTTGGAGATCATTTGGGTACCGCCGCAGCTCCTATTGCAGCAGGCAATCAGTAGTATGCGAATATTATTCTTTTCCGGTTTCAAAGGCGCTGTAGCTAGTGAAATTACTGTGGTGATGAAACTTAACTTCTATGTTTATCATTTATGTCTGTCAGTTATGATGTTTTATACGTTATCCTATATAGAGCTAGGTTGTTATAGGCAGGCGTATCATTTACCATCAAAATTCTCTGTCAAATTGTCGCTTCATCTCGTATATATAGTTTTTGTTGGAATCTAACTGGTTTTATAAAGAATTGGTATATTCAAAAACACTCTTCCGCCATCACATCTTCGATACAAATGGACCAGGAACTCTTGTGTATTACTAACTGGTGGCAAGTCTCTGTTGCTGGTGATCGCCTGGGTAGGTACCACTGCAGCGCCCATTTCTGCCGCCAAACTGTAGTGTGCAAACATTACTGTGTTCCGGTTTGAAGTGCTTTGTACGTAGTATAACTACTGGTGTAACGAATTTCAACATATAAGGCGACGAGCGCAATATGATATACGGTATGTCATTCTACCTAGCGCCACGTTATTATGGGACGGCGTATCACTTACCATCAGATGAACATCTTGCTCGTATCGTCGCTTCGTTAAAAAAAAATAAACAACCAGATTTACTGATATTGCTACTCGAGTTGTGGGTCTGAAGTAGAATGGCATGCAGCTCGTTGAAGGCGGAAGTTAGAGACCTAAAGTGATAGATTCACCACAGATCAGAAAGAGCGGCATCAACCCCTCGTCAGTTCCACTGACATCATTCAATGTGAATAATATTTTGTTCAATATTAAAACTTGACTCGGACCTGAGAGGAATGAGTGGAAGAAACTCAAGGGGTATATACATATATAAATACTTTAATATATTATATTTTATGGTAGTAGATCCACGCCTACAGTTCACTGTAGCACATAATTGGGCAGGATCGACCGGTGCGACACTACCCTCTCACAGAAAATCAGCGTGAAATGGCTGGCTTCCTAGTGGCTGCCATGTTTCGTCTGGTGAGTGAGAGAGCCGGATGCCCATTCCTTTTCCTTTCCTTGAGACCACACGAATTTTGACGTTTGTTAGATGGACCGGTGCGACGTTGCAGTGTTCTAGGAGGTGTGATGTTGCATTTGGTTAGAAACTAACTAGTGTCTGATGGTCTGTCCCCTTTTATTCCTACTCCTGTTCCTCCGAAACCTATCCTATATTTTACCCCTCCCTTCTTTTAAATGTTATGAGATGGCAACGGCCTAGTAACACTTTTGTTGTTATTTGCGTCTGTGGGCAGCGGCGAATTCACCTACCACCAGGTGACCCGCTAGCTCGTTTGCCTCCGTTATAATATAAAAAAAAAAAAATATATACCCCTGTATGTAAGGCCCAAATCCTCCCTTATGAATTTTTACATACGACAGCTCCTAGTGCCCAGCGGTACTAGAAGCCATGCTGACTGTATGTAGAGATCTTTGGAGGAGGCCTGTGTTCAGTAGTGGCAGTCTATAGGCTGATGATGATGACCTAACATACTGACTAACATACTAATTGAGAATCAAGCGTATTTTATTTCCACATGTTATTGTAATTCAAATACTTATTAAAAGTATAGTATGTTTACCTAATTAATACTTTTTTTTATACAATTATATCATTAGTTACGATGATACACTGCATCCCATTTGCGCTCATCGCTTGAGACATAAAAAATGTTGTAGTATTTATAATAAGTAATGGTACATTATTAATTTCACTAGCTACAACACCCTTCAAACCAGAACACAGTAATGTTTGCAAACTAATCTTTGGCGATAGATTTAGGAGCTGCGGTGGTGCTAAGATGGTCTCCGGCAACAAAAACCTACGACCAGGAGAGTGTTGCTCTTGTACGTATTAGATCCTAATTGGCATTTATCCCAATGTCCTTCAGGACAATAAAGCTTATTTTATTTGCTCAAACAACTTGGCTCCAAATTGGCTCACGAGTGGATTCTATTTGGAATCTAATTTAACAACTTCCTGTTGCGATTCGGAAAATTTCTTCTAATTGGGGACATCTGCCCCCCAATGCTCGTTTCTGTTTACATACGGAACCCACATTAGTTACAACAGTTTTAGACCAATTATGTAGAAATGTTTTTATTACATTACATGATATTATTATTACAATATACACAAAACATACTTTAATATGTAATGTAAGAAGCTGAGGATCGCATCGGGTGGAAGATATCGGGGTAGGCCAATATCCAGCAGTGAACGTATATCCGTGGATGATTGGTTCAAATGCAATTGAATTCAGTTCTGTATATTCTGACATATATATATATATATATATATATATATATATATATAAAATAAAAGTGGTCAGGGAGTACTCAGCCGTCTGTCCGGCACTATTTTGAGTAACGGGTACGTGATCCTGGCTTCCCGAGCTACTACTGACTTCTTTCTGCTCTTTCCGGGTCAGTAGTATCCCCTCTTATTGTTAACCCCTTCCCAAAGTCCACATTCCCTTACTTTACACATCTCCCTACCTAATCCTTCTCATTTCCCCTCCGCCAAGCCAGTGGTAGGCCGTGCCCAAGTGCTGCGTGCCCAGAGGCGAGTCTGGGATTAGCGTGCCATTGCCCTGGGACCGGGTGACCCCAGAATAAGGCTAACCTTGCCCAAACATGCGGGGCTCTGTTTGGGTCGACGAATTTTTCCCTTGCTGCTCGTGGGAACGCTGATGAGGAAACACCTTACGTACCAGAATGGCGGCGACGAGGTTCGCAACCCGTCACGTCTCGTCTCCCGGGGGAGCGAAAAGTGGGCTGCCGATAGCCACTTTGCTACTTTGAATGTCAGAGGAGGAATGAAAGATAAAATTGATGATGTATGTGAGATGATGAAGGAAAGAAGAATTGATATTCTATGTGTGAATGAAACTAAGCGGAAAGGATGCGACACCACCATACATGGACCTTACACAGCTTACTGGTCAGGAGTCCCTGAAACCAGCAGAGGCTGTCAAGGAATTGGTGTGTTGCTTTCTGCTAGAATGAACGAATGTATGACTGATTTTCATTATTTTTTTAATTATTTTGATTTGTGTGTGAGTCCTCGACTCATGTGGGTGAGGTTGAAGGTTGGTCTTACCCGCATCTTCATTCTAGGGGTATATGCTCCACAAGATGCGGGATGGAACCGGTCTTCGAGAGCCCAAACCGAAAGGGAAGAATTTTGGCATAGTCTGAAAGATGTTCTGAATGAATGTAAGCGTAATGAAAGAATTGTAATGCTTGGAGATTTTAATGGATGGGTTGGAGTGCAGCGTGATGGATATGAAACTGTGTTAGGGAAATTCGGTGATGAAAGAGTGAATGAAAATGGAAAGAATCTGCTTGAGGTCTGCTTGGAGTGGAATCTTGTGGTAACAAACACAATGTTTGAGCACAAGAAGATCCACAGGTATACAAGAAAAGAAGGAAACCAGGAAAGTATGATTGATTTTTTAATGGTCGATAAGAGATTGAGAAAGAAAGTGCTAGACACCAGGGTGTACCGTGGCACTGCCATCGACACTGATCACTTCCTGGTGTTATGTCGATTAAGGGGGATCTTTAGGCGATGGCGGCATTATGTTCGAGAACCCATTAGTGTCCTAGAAAGAGTGAAAGTCGAGGTTTTGCAAGATGATGAAATGAGAGAGAAGTATAAGAGTAAATTGACTGATAAGTTTGACAGATTAGAAGGAATGTGTGAGGTTGAAGAGTTATGGAAGTCGCTCAAGGATGGAGTTGTGAATGTGGCCACTGATGTATGTGGTGTGAGCAAGAGAAGAAAAGGAAGTATGTTGAAGACTGTAAGTGCAAAACTTCGGAAGGCGGTATCTGAAAAGAGGAAAGCATGACAGGATTGGTTGGCAGCAAAAGCCAATCATAGAATGGACAAGGCATCGATAGAGGATGTACAAAATGCGAAGAATGAGTATAAAAGACGTAAGACCGTAACAAAGGAAGTGGTGGAAAGAAAGAAAATGAATGATAGAGATGAATTTGAAAGGTTATCTGAGGACTTCCGGACGAACATTAAGTTTTTCTGGAAGGCCATAAGAACAGCCAGAGCTAATAAAACAAGCTCACATGGCGAAATCAGGAACCAGAATGGAAGCTTTGTGACAGGTGAAGAATGTATCCTAAAGAGGTGGAGGAAATATTTTGAAAGTTTATTCGAGAAAGAGGATATACATGTGCCAAACCCCGGTAGGGGTCAAACTGAGAGTGGGGATGAAAGTAATATTAGTATGAAAGAGATCTTAGATGCAATGAATAGTATGAAGTTGGGTAAGGCTGCAGGATATGATAGGATTACGGTCGAGATGCTGAGAGCTGGACAGGGCGTGGTAGCTAGTCAGCTGTACTACCTTTTCAATCTTTGTTGGAAGAGCGGCAAAGTGCCAGATGACTGGTGCAAAGCCGTAATCGTTCCGGTATATAAAGGAAAAGGGTCACAGCAAGACTGTAAAAACTATCGTGGCATTAGCTTACTGAGCGTCGTCGGCAAACTGTATGCAAAGATACTGATTAAAAGAGTGATGAATGAAACTGAAGAGAAAATTTGGGATGTACAAGCAGGATTTAGAAGTGGAATTGGATGCATGGACCAGGTCTTTTCCTTACGTAGCATAACCGAAAAATGTTTGGCACATAACCAAAAGGTCTATTGCGCTTTCGTAGATTTGGAAAAAGCCTATGACAGAGTGGTGAGGAATGAATTGTGGTCCATATTGTCTGCTTATGGGGTGAACAGCACGCTGATACGAGCATTGAAATCACTTTATGAGGGTTCTAGTGCTTGTGTCAGGATAAACGGAGCTTACTCAGACTGGTTTAGCATCCAGAAGGGTGTTAGACAGGGATGTGTGGCCTCGCCGTGGCTGTTTAACCTATTTTTAGACAATTGCTTGAAAGATTTGAAAGATAGTGAGTATGGACTAAGAATGAATGAGTTGACCGTCAAGTGCCTCCTATACGCTGATGATCAAGTTTTATTGTCATCATCGGAGAGGGAGTTGCAAGCGATGGTCGACATGGTGCATGGAGCTTTAACAAGCAAAGGAATGAAAGTGAATGTAAGCAAGACGAAAGTAATGGTTTTTGAAAGAGAAGAATGTATGACAAACTGTGACATTATGATTGAGGGACAAAAAGTGGAACAAGTGAAAGAATTTGTATATCTGGGTTCACAGTTTACGAGAGATGGCAAGTGTGATGGTGATATTGAAAGAAGAGTTTTAAAAGGGAATCAAGTCAATGGGGCACTTCATAACTTTATGAGTAGCCGGAACGTTTCACAAAGTGCACGACTGGCTGTGCATAGAGGCGTGTTGGTCCCCACACTGATGTATGGTAGTGAATGTTGGGTATGGCAGAAGAAACATGAAAGTAGGATTAATGCTGTGGAGATGAGAAGCCTGAGAAGTATAACTGGAGTGAAACGGATGGACAAAGTGAGGAACAGTGTGATAAGGAAGCGGTGCGGCGTGGTTGAAGATGTAGTGACAAGGATAGAGAAAGGGATGCTTAGATGGTTCGGCCATGTCGAAAGAATGGATGAAAGAAGATTAACGAAAGAAATATACAAGGTAAGAATGATTGGAAAAATCGGTGCAGGCCGACCTAGACGGACATACTCCGATCAAATCGGAGATGTCCTAAAGAAAGGCCGGATCAAAAGCACACGCAACCGACGAGCGTGCATGAAGACGCTTATGAAAGTGGAGGAAGCGAGAGAGGTGTGCCAGGATCGTAGCAGGTGGAGAGAGGTGGTCTCTGCCTACCCCGCTGGGAACGAGGCGTGATATATATGTATGTATGTATGTAAAATAAAACTATGTTTCGTTTGTTTGCCAATCACGTGAAAACTAGTGAACATGACGACTCGACTCATAATTATTTGTTTTGTTATAGGATATTAATTTTTTGAATTCCATAGACTCTATCATTTAACTTCTAGTTAACTTTTGTAAACATTTTCATTTCGTATTATCGTTGCAGTTGCTATAGTAACGGTTGCTATAGAAAGTCATTTGCAGTCTAATTTTATAACATGGCTAGTAAAGTCATCATAAGTTAAATATATTTGTAATATAAACACTGTTTAGACTCCATTAAAGTTTCATGTATATATCTGTAGCGATCATAGCACCCGACACAGGGGTTGCGAGCTATACTGAATTTACTTAAAGGAACTATGACATTCATTTGTCACATAAGAAAGGGTTACGTTGAAAAGACTATTGTTTCGCCTGTTATATGCTGGAACAATAACTAGCAAGTGACAAACGAATTAACTGTATCCCCCCTTTTGTTACAATCACCGCTTGCTTAGTTCCATTGTCCCAGCTATTTACATAATAGGTCAAAAGTATTATGAGCTCGAGTAAATTTGTTACCCAAAATTTGTATGCGATGAAGTATAATTAATATAACGGTATTAAAAATACTATTTTGTGGTAATTGAGACGGCTTCATAATATTTATTTACGTAAGTATAATTAACTTTACGCTGAAGAAAATGTTAGAGCCTAAGATACTAATTATTCGTTGACCTTGTGTTTAATTCCTTTGTGATGTTTATAATAATTAAAGCTTGATACTTTGGATTTTAAGATTAAGTTGTTTGTGTAAAATTTTCTAACCCATACGACTTTATCCAGCAAGAAGAAGAAGACGGGAACTTTATTGTAACTTACGAGATTACGACTAGCGATACATAAAGAGAAAATATTTCATACAAACATGTGAACGAAAACTTTAAAAAACACAATCTTAAAAGATACATAAATTAGAAAAAGGAATTAGAACATATATATTAATGATCTTATATCATCATTTCAACCGATGGATGTCCACAGCTGGACATAGATGGACTGTTATGGCGGAAACAACATATATCATCATTATCAGGCGACAGACGTCCACTGCTGAACATGGGCGTCCCTCAAACATGTCCACAACGATTGATCCTGCGCTGCCCGCATCAAGCTGCTTCCCGCAACCTTCACCAGATCGTCGGACTACTGAGGGACCTGCCAACACTACGTCTTCCGGTACGCGGTCGCCATTCAAGGACCTTAGTGCCCCATCGGCTGTCAGTCCTGCGAGCGATCTGTCCTGCCCATTGACACTTGAGGCTAGCAATCTTTGGGACTATGTCGGTGTTCACCTATAATATAAATTAATAACAATCAATTCTTTTGTTTGTAATATAACTAATTTATATTTTATGTTAATACTGTAAAGCAATTTAAATTTTTGACGTTACGAGAAAAAAAAAATCCCCTCTGATTTCAATTTCGTACCTAATTTGCTTTTACATTTTTAAACGGATGAAAGAAAGAGAGTTGTTTTGAAATTGTGAAAATTGTACAAAGGCACCGGCCGCGGAATAATTTAATGTGCGGAGCTTTGTCGCACTGAGCATTTTACTCAAATAACGGCGAGAGTCAAGCAGAAAGCTCTGTGATGTGCGTTACGTTTTGGTTAAACGTGTGTTATATTTTGCTCATTGTCTAAATAAACAACAAGCATAAACTCGTACAAAGAGAAATGTGCATTTTTTTTTTGATCAAACAAACGACGAGTCGAGCGGGACGGTCACCTGATGGTGAGTGATACTCCCGCGCATAACAACGTGGCGATAGTAAGACTGGTATACAATATATTATTGTGCTCGCTGCTTTGTGACTTAAGATATGTGGTCTCCTTCCCTCTGTAATTACACTAGCTACATCATCATTTCAGCATCCTTTAATTTTAGTGGCAGAAATAGGCGCTGCGATGATACTTACTTTTTTTTTACGGCGGAGGAAATCTTAAAAGATACAGTGCTTCTGTGTGGAAGACAAACTTATGTCGAGCTTCTACACATTAAAATCTCCTTGGTGACCTCTCTGAGTGTATTAGGAGGGGCTCCAGGATATCTTACAGAACGCACAAGTGTCCCCACTAAAACGGCTAAAACATCCCAAGAAAGGGCAGTCTTCTTTAATAATCACATTGTGCTACAGCAAGTGTAAGACCAGCGGAATGTTTCTGATGTAGCCGTCGCGTAAGCATCGTTTTTCGCTCGCTCCGTACCTTAAAATTCGCTGTAATAGCTCAAGTAGACCGATTCACTTGTGACATAACTCCAAAGTTGCGCGCTTGCACCACAACTGCAACGACACATAAATTGTGTAAATCGGACCAGTGGTTCAAACACAAATTGCAAAACAGTGCTGTGCAGGATTTGTGAGCTAAACGCTGCGTGAACGTGAGCGATAACCTACCGACCAACCAATTTTTTGGCGAAGGGTTTGGCCATTATCAGGAGAAACCCGAAAAGCGGCTTTCCGAAATCGGTGAAGGAAGAAGTTTTCTGCAAATAAAGTTATACCACCAGAAAGAGGGTGCCGAGCTGGTTTGGGAGGCACCTTCATCCTCAAGATCTGACATCCTGGTGAGAAGAAAACACAGAGGAAAAATCGTCGATTTCGATCTGATATTCGGAGCGAAATTACACTAAGACTAAAGCGACGAACCCCTGCGTTCTTCACTTCATTCGATCCGGCAGCTTAAGGACTAGGAGAGGACACCAAAAAATTCAGGTGAACCTCTGATAATTTTTTAAGAAAACAGACTTTTGTTACCTTAGTGATAAGCGGAAAACAAAACCAAAAAAGCGCCTGCCCCTAACGGCTTCACCGACGACATCTATCATGCGGCCATCAATTTAAATGCCTGTGATCCTATCGCTCTCTAACCGGTGCCTCACTCTTGCCCATTTCCCTAAGGGATAGCTACCAAGTGGAGTGTTGGGAGACCGGGGCCCGGATCTGCAGTAAGCTACAGAAGACTGCCACACCCGTCTGGTTAAGTTGGTGTGGAGATCTCCTATCTGGGGAAGAGTGTAGGAGAAGACCACTGCCAATGTGTATACGGATGGCAGTCGCATAGAAGGCAAATGGTGTACGCCGTACTGCATCGAATCGGGACGCCGCAGAGATAAAGAGTAAAAGACTCAAGCGTGAAAATTACTGCAATTTCTACCAGGCTGAGTTGCTGGCGCTGGTGGAAGCGACGCTGTCGTTGCTTCCACCAGCGCCAGCACGCCGCCTACAGATGCGGCCGATGAGTCGCCCAAGTCGTGCACAGTACTGAGTGACTCAGGTCCGCCTTTGAAATAGTTGCAAGATCAGACACTCTCCATCCCTTAGCGATAAGAGTGAAAGACAACGTAATAAAAGCACGAGCGGAAAGGAAGGGTGTCAGGTTATATTGAATAAAAGCGTACGCGGGGACGGAGGGCAATGAGAGGGCGGATCAACCGGCCAACGATGTCCCTGAAGTGTTAAAGACGAGCACACTACGACGGATGTCCTGTTTCATTCGTAAAGCAGCAGCTTAGGCAAGCTTTGCTCCACGAATGGAGCTAGCTCTATGTGGAAGATAGCACGGCGTCCACCACGAGGATTTTTTTGCGAATGTCAGGTCAGGCCATGTTGAGCTCCGGAAAACCCAGCTAGAGCCGTACTTGGTCCAAATTCTTACGGGACACGGGGTCTCTTAAACTCAAGGAGAGTTCCTCTTGTACCTGTGAGCCGGTTAAGGACCAGACCAGTGCGGCACCTAATCGCTACCTGCCCCGTATATGGGGCATAGCAATCGGTCATATGAATTGAAACAGGCAGAAACATTTTTTTTTTTTAGATTATAACGCCTTTTTCCGAATAGAGGTAGGCAAAGGTGAATAAAGACCCACTTTTCGCCAGATGTGGTCAGATTAGGTCCCATGTAACAGGAGGCGAGCTTGTTGCCACTTTATTGGGGCTACCACACACACACAAAGATGATTTCAGTGTGCGGGTTTCCTCACGATATTTTTCCTTCACCGTTTATATGTCGCTGTTGTAACTAAAGTTCACAAATGTACATTTTTTTAACATTAAATACTAAGTCATCGATACACGACGAGATTCGAACCCGCGATCTTCGGAATGAAAGCCGTACGCTCTAACCATTAGGCCAGCGAGCTACAGAAAAATTTAAAAGTAGTATAATCGCATCTCTGATGAGGGAAGTCCACAGCCGTCAAATCGTTTTGCAGTTCTGCTAAAAGATAATTACAAAGGTAATAGAGCAAAATCAAAGAGTAAGAAAACAGAAGAAATAAAAAAGTGCAATAAAATTAAATAAAATGTTAGCAAGTAAGAAAAAAAATGTAACCTAAAATAAGAGTGGAGACAACAGAGAAAGCACGGCTGACTCCCTCAATTAAGAGCGACGAATGAAAGAACGAAATATAATAGAGAATGGTCAAGAAATAAAAAAAGAAACAGGAAAAGTAAGGAAGAAGAGAATGAAGGTAACTAAGTAAAGAAATGTAATAAAGATAGAATGAAATACCAGACCCATAAATGCGTAAAAAAAATACAATACCACCATGTATTTGTCGACCTCTCTCGCTTATTGAGCTCTGACGGCCCTCACCCTCAATGCTGACGAACTTGACGACCCTACTCGTTTTGTACGACAGGCAGGGAATACTTTAGTCTAATTCCTAATAGCCTAATACTACAGGGCTGATGTTGATACCTATACAGACGGTACCTATCAGCAGAGACTTACCACCAGTGTGTATTTAATACAGCATTTTATAGTCATATGATCCATTTGATTCGTCAGTCACTTCATTTAGTATCATAACTGAGTTTTGAAATATTTAAACAAAGTATGATGAAAATATTTTTTATCGAATTAACTTCCCCTCTCGTTTTCCTCGTCTGCTCAGTTTTATTGGATCCGAAGCTGAAAAAAATTCTGAGTACTACTTCAGGATATATCTTACGAATAAGGCCGCAAGGTTTTACTATCTTAAGTAATGATTAATAAGCCTTTTACTATTAGCTTCTAGTATAAAGTTTCTTTACAAAAACGTTAATAGATACAATTCTTTTCAAATATATCAATTCAATAAAGTCAACCGATTGAATAGACTAGGAACCGGACAAACACTCTGTCGTACAAGGTAGATTATAAATATTTATACGTGTATAAATATTTATAACTGTGTCCCGAAATATTTTCTATAACTTATTCAATTGCTGATGCGGCGACAGCGCTGATGGATTTTTGATTTGATGCGAAACCGCCACTCCATTTGATTATAAAAAAAAAACATTATGTCAACATACCTTCAAAATTGGGAAAGATATAGTATCAAATATATATTGTGTTCGTTGTAATTATGATACAGTTTGACTAAACCAACACATATTATAGGGCAGTAATAAAAACAGGAATACTTCCGTCATTATCATCTAATTAAAGCTAGTTAACAGGAGCTTTATGTATGATTACTAACTAATTAAAGAAGTAATATTCAATACGTTTTTTTTGATAACTTAATTAATACGACCTGGAAGTTCACCTGATGGTAAGTAATACACCTTCTCATAGCAATTTGGCGCTAGTTAGGATGATATATACTGCACGGCTTTGCGCTCATCGTCTGAGACATGCGATGTTGAGTTTCATCACCCCAGTAATTAGACTAGTCAGAGCACCCTTTAAACCAGAACACACTAATGTTTACATGCTACTGTTTGGCAGCAGAAATAGGCGCTGCGGTGAAACCTACCCAGACGGTCTCCGGTAATAGACACCTACCACCAGTACGACTCCTCTGTCATTTGAAACCCTTTAAAATTACTGTCACTTCGGCTATGTATAAGAAATTTTAGTTAATTTTACTCTAAATTTCCTTCGACAAAATAAGGTGTTAAGCAAGATTCTAACAACGCCGCTTTTCTGAAATTGAATCCGGTTCACGTGTCTTTGTTAACTGTACAGCAACAACAGAGACCGACCGACCGTGCCACCGCAGCGCCTATTATAGCCGACAAACAGTATTGTACAAATGTTACTGTGCTCCGATTTGAAGGGCGTTGCATCTAGTAACTGAGGCAACAATATTCAACATCTTATGCCTCAAGGTGAGCACTATACGTCAGATGAATGCCTCTCTCATATCTTTATATGATATAAAAAAGAAAAGCGTATGTTTTTAACTAATAAGCTAATGTACAAGAGAGGGGATAGATCCCTACCGTAGCTGTACCACCGCTTACAAATTGAGCTGTTACCGCTACAGCTATACATTATACGCTCGTGATAGATGCTGCATAACTTTGTCAATGCATACAAAGTTAGATAAACGTTTCCCGCTGAAATCTGACAGGAAATTAAAATGGGCGTGCCATAGGACGCAGTATATTGAGCGGGCGGGACTTGACAGCCTCCAATAATTCACAGGATGTTGTCTGAGCGATTGCAAACAGTTTCCCTGCAGCCGATGTGTCTACTTTTATCAAAAAAAATCTCCTGAAGTTAAATTAGAAAATGTAACAGAACTACTATAAATGTAATATAAACTGCTAATCGCTGACTGCCCTATATATAGAGCGCAGAGTACAGACAGAAAGATTAGGGAAAAGAATAGAAGGAAGTACTGTAATCTGTTATTGCTGTTCTGCAAAAAGGTTGTGGAAAAGTTATAAAAGAGAACAAGAATTGAATAAACACAAAAGTAAAGCAGCAGTATAGGAATTGTAATAAGTAGAGAAAGAAATAAATGTGTAGAATAAGCATAGAAAAGTAAATAAATGTATGGAAAAACAGTAAGAAAGTAAAAATTTTAAACATGTCAGAAATTACGAATGAAATGGAAAATGTATTAAAAAAAAATAAGCAAACATATGTAATAAAGAAAAATAAAGAACGGCTGTCTCCCTTCTGAGTGGAGAAAGAAAGAGAAACAAGAATGGAATGAAAGATAAGATAAGAATGAAAGAAGACAAGAAGGAAAGGAGAGGAAGATAAAAAGCCTAGGCCCAAAAATGCCCGGGGGAAAAAAAATATAAACAGCGACATCCTGTAAGGATGTTTACTTAAGAGCATTATCCTCATTGTTATGGATGTATCTCTCATTACCGTATTAACTTACTAATTTAAGTACTCTTCAACTGGCAGGGTTATTATGTTTTTTGTGAATGTCCAACGATAGGAATCAGTCAATAGATAATATGCAGTTATAATCATGATGTTAAATGAAAAAAAAAAAAACGTTTTATATAGGTGATCGTTTTGTATTCAAAGTAACGGTTATCAATGATTTTTTTTTTATAAAAGTCTTGTCTTTTCTCTTAATTTCATATATATTATGTTAAGCGATATTAAAGCTGCGGATGGAAAAGCGTGTTAGGCTAGAATACTCTCACTCGATCGATGTGGAGATCTTTGGTAGAGGCGTATGTGTAACTGTAGACGTCTATCAGCTGATGATGTGATTACTCTCATTTCTTCATCACTCATATTTGATATCCAGAACAAAACAATGCTGCTACAATGGCAGATTTACAAAATGAGGGTAGTAGCAAGGGAATAAGTCCCATCACTATTCAAATACTAGTCTGTGTCCTTGGAAGCGAACTAGGGACTTCCGTGTTACAAGAGAAGAGGTTAGACACTGCGACATCGGGGCAGTCAATCGTAAACCGTGAGAACCGTCGTTTTTCACACATTTTGTTAGCTTTTTTTCACGTTTTACAAAACTCGTGCTTACACAGCGTCGGACCGTTTATGATTCTCACGTTAGAGTCAAATGTTTGATCCAATGTTGGGGCAAACGTTAAAACTAAAACTGAACACGTCCAACTGGAAAGATATTTATGCTAAAGATATAATATTATTAGATAGAAATAGGATTAAATATACAGATAAAATATATTATATTGAAAAATCTATAAAATATATACAAATGATAAGAGTTTATAATTTCGTCAACCTTATCCTTGATTTTTTCATTGGCCCAGCCTTTGATATATTTTGTTCGGCAAAAAAAGAACATTAACATCTTATGAGTTATCTGTGGTAAGAAATATAAAAAATATTTTCCCTTTGGACTATTAATATCCTATTTAAATATCATTATATTCATAGTATTTTTTTATTTATAATGGGTATTGGTTATCAATCTTATATCATTCATTTTATTTCGCAATAACCCTTCTTCAGTTCACTATAGACTCCTAAGGCTTTGTCTATATTTTTATTAGATTTTAGTACATTAAAATAGCAGACCTTTCCAAATATTATGACCTTTTAAAAAATCTACTAAAGAATAACATTATTTATTCATTAAATTATTTGTTATAGAAACACTATAAATAATTTGATTGCTTTCTAATATAAGGTTATAAAGATTAATTAATTCAATTATACTTCTTCAGAAAGCTTTTTTTATTCCCTTAAGCGACGAGACGAGCGGGATATTCACATAATGGTAAGTAATACGCCTTCTCATAGCAATGTGGCGCTCGTTAGAATGGTATACACTGCACCACATTGCGCTCGAGGCCTTTAGACATAAGATGATGTCTCGTTACCTCAGCTATTACACTAACTACAGCGCCCTTCACACCGGAACAGAGTAATGTTTGCACGGTACTGTTTGTCGGATGCGATAGCCGCTGCGATAGTCCTTACCTAGACGGTGTCCGGCAATAGAGATCTACTACCAGTGGTTAAGAAGAAGTTTTTATTCTTATGTTAACTTAGTATGAAAATAACTGTGATAGCATTTCGCTCAAAATAATGAAAAAAAGAAACCGTTAAAAAAATCTATTCTTTTCATAGTTTAATACTTAAAAGGAAATTTATTTGACAGCTTCGGGCACTTCTCCGCTCCGTTGGGACTGTTATGAAAATATAATAAACATCTCTCTCTGGGTTTCTTGATTAATGTATATATATATATATATTTATATATATATATATATATATATATATATATATATAAATATATAAAAATAATATATAAGCTATAATCTCTTCACCTTCAATTCAAGGTCTTGTGTTAGTAATCACATTTTTTTTTCTGTTCTTTCACCTGATGATAAGTTATACGCTTACTCATAACATGTCGCTAGTTGAGGTATAGCATCAAATATTCGTCTCCTTGAGACATATGATGTTAACTCTTGCAACCCCAGTTATTTCACTTGCTACAGCGTCCTTCAAACCGCAATAGGGTAAAAACACGAATGTTTGGCGACAGAGGTAGACATTGCGGTGGTCTCGCCCTGCACTCATACAGCGGCTTCCGGCCAGCATGAAATCCGGTACCGCCGGGATTTGAGCCATTTTCCACCATGTTGGCCCAATGTGGGTTGGTGGAAGCTATAGCCTCGTTGATTAGCAGGGTGCACCATGACTTGGTGAAGTTAGCTTTGGTCCCGTGAGTTTTTGTGTGAGACCCCTTACACCATATATATATAGCGTATTTTGTTATATATTATGAGTTTCATTTACTTGCTTTATTGTATGTAGTGATGAGCAAAGCAAGAACAAGACTGACTTGGACAATCTTAGCAATCGTCTTGGTCTTGCTATTCCGCAATACGAACACCAAGACCGATTTTACACATCACTAGTAGTATGCGTAATTGTTATTAACAAACTACCCTGGCTACAAGTACATCGAAATAAATTGTCATGTATTTTATACAAAAAAAAAAAAAGAAAATCACCTTCTGTATCATTTTATTTGAATATTTACTTTCTACACAGATATCTAATAAGTTAAACGTTTGTCGATGACGTGAAGTTATCAAGTGCTGCAAAAGTTATAAAAGTGAGGTACGGACAATAAAACGTTGGCAACACCAAATCACTTTGATAAACGTTGACGCGCTTAACTTAAATAGGAGTAGGTAGACATCCAGGTAGTTAAATGCCGATGTTCACAAAGGGGCCCACAGATAAGTAAGCAGGTATAAACTTTACTGATTGTGCCACTAATAGAGGGCACACCGGTAACACGAACTATTCACTTGTGGTTTGTGCTAAATAAATAAATATATATATATATCTTTGTATTAAAGCAACCTGTTTTATTATTATTTAATATAGCAATATTAATATATCCGTATATACAATTGCTATAGTACAAAAATATTCTTTTATTATTCAACGAAGCGATAACAGCCTAAGTGATACGCCTGCCCATTACAACGTGGAGCTAGTTAGGATGTTATATACTATGTAATCGCGTTACCTCTCTAATTATATTACGTACAGCGCCCTGCAAACCGGAACACAGCAATGACTGTCAGCTGCAATAGACTTGCGGCAACAGGGACCTCTAAGGAATTAGTATTGTTACTAATATTATCGTAATGGTATTTATTTTGTCATAATATAATGGACAAGTAGACAAACTTATTTTTTTTTTTTATTCTACGAAGCGAGGAAACGATGTTATCTTTTAATCAAGCGATGTTATGGCTGCCCATAACAAAATGGCGCTAGTAAGGATATTAATTAGCATTTTGTTCAACATCTTGTATCAAGGCGACGAGTAGAACTCGGTGTTGTGTATATCATCCTAACTAGCACCACGTTGTTATACACAGGCGTATCACTTAGAATTGAGTGAACGTATCTCAAGTCTCAACGTTATGTTTAATAAAAATATACTCTTTATTAGGTGTTCTCCGATTTGGCCCGCGAATACTTACCATAGTAAGTTAATGATGATTAGTGGGTAATCGTTAGCGATTCTTCAATTCTATCAGTAGAAGATAATATAACAATGCATGTTGCAGTGTAAGTATGTCGCTCAGATGTCTATTCCTGACGGGACTGTTAAATATTACACGAGGTCACGCTTCCGCCAAAAGGCGGTCCTTTCAATTATTCACGAAATTTTAACCACACCAGCTGACACAGTATGGGACGTGTTAGGAATTAATTTTTTTTTTAGTATTAACACGATGGTGGTAGTCGACTGAATACCACTGCAGCTCCTATTTCTACCGTCAAACAGTAATGTGTAAATATTACTGTATTCTGTGTTGAAGGGTGCTGTAATTATTGAAATTACTAGACTAATAAGACCTAACATTGTGTTTTATGTAGATGAAGACAATGTGATGTTGTATACATTATCATTATTAGCGCCACGTTTTTATGAGCAGGTGAATCACTTAATTTCAAGTGAATGTCTCGTATTGTTGTTCGATCTAGGCAGAAAGAGCTCACTGTACCTTAAGTGTTGTATTACTATATTTTTGCTAATATAATTGGATTTCAAGTTGATAGTATTACTCAACCTTCTTTATTGAAGAAGTTTGAGTAATACCATAAGTATTGGAAATTCGAGAAAATAAAATAACTAAAATCTATGATATCGGTTAAATTTAATTATATTAAATGAGTAGCTCTATACAGTGACTTTATTCCGGTTTGACAGGCGTTGTAGCTGTTTAATTTACTGGGATAATGAGACTTAAAATCTTATGTCTCATGGCGACGAGTATAATGTGGTGTACTATATAACATCTTTACTAAACAGAAGTAAAGCTATGGTGGTGTCTATCTAGACAGTCTTCTGCAAGATAGACATTCGATCAGCTGTTAAGTTTTTAATATGAAAATATCTTAACAGCTGTAAAGAGCTGTTAAGTTTGCGTAGCTTAGTAGTTAGTAAAATCACAGAGTTTACGAAACAGCGTCAAGTGCTACAAGTGACGAGCATAATATGGTGTTGTGCATATCATCCTAACTAGTACCACGTTATTATGGGCAAGCATATCACTAACAATCAGGTGAACGTCTAGCTCGTCTTATCGCTTCGTTAAATAAAAAAAAGTAGTAGTAGTGGCGAGCAGTGCACTATTGAATGACGTGGAGATGTTTGAGGGTAGCCTATGTTCAGCAGTAAATGTTTACCATCTGACGATAAAATTAGTAGTATTCACGTAAATATAAGTAATTATTATAATTGTCACTTAACTCTTGGTGGATTGATTTTCTATTACATTTTCCTAAGCTTTTAATATTCAACTAATTCAATAGAAGGTAGGGAAGCAGCGCCATTTACGTTACGTTGTTCAGTACCGCGGCATCCCCCTGAGGATGTTCCCACAAGTTTAAGTATTGTGAAAATAAAATTTTGTTTAATGCTCCCCCTCACCCGGGGGCTCGGTTGCCCATTTCGTTTCTAAATAACAACCTTCGAGCATCAGGTTCGACCGCTGTTCGCTATAAACGTGTTACGGAAAGATCTGTGGAAATTATCTTTGTGATAATATAAAGCTTTGAGAATGAGCGTGGCGCCAGTTAGTGTGATATATACGAGTACTGCATCGGAAGACGTAGTGTTGGGAGGTCTTCCACAAGGTGGACCGACTATCTGGTGTGAATCCTGGGAACCTACTGGATGCGAGCACCGTGTAACCGATCGATGTGGAGATCATTGGAAGAGGCCTTTCTCCTGCAGCGGACGTCTATCGGCTGATGATGACGATGATACTGCACCACATTGCGCTCGTCACTTGACATATGAAATACTGAATCTCGTTACCTTAATCATGACACACAAATGTGTGTGCATGATTAAGGTTGCACACTACTATTTGGCGGTAGAAATAGCCGCTGCGATGGTACTTAGACGATCCCCGACGAGACCTAAAATTGAATCAATACATAGACTTTATACATATCTTAAAATTTTATATCAGAAGAAGCTTTTGATAGGTTTGCTGTAAAATCTTCCTATCATAGTCCCACGAAACTTTATCTCCGCGAAAAAAAAAATCTTTTTCTTCAACTCCTTGCCTCCTTAAGAAATTTGTTTTATCTTCATATTTATTATAAAACCTCATTCAAAAATGTTTTTATATCTTATCGTCATATACCCCTCCTCAAATCGTATTCCTCATGTTTGAGGATCGTAGCTAACTACACCCATCACTGTTGTCTTCATGAGGTTTACCATCTCCTATCTCCGACTCTTAGAAGAAAATCGTAGACTAGAGTTCAGTCAGACCAACGCACTGGGTTGCGGCCTCGGGCTGTTTTTCCATCCACTACATATACACATTTGTATATCAATATTTTCTAATATTATGTACTTAAGTAATAATTTTATTATAACTTACTGTGGTTATAAAATATATTTAGCGGAGCTGCATCATCTTTTTTTATCTCTTCTGTCGAGTTTAATTTAGACTTAGGTCAGACTCCGTTTGAAGCGTTTGATCGATTGTACGATTAGTAATCTGTGGAGCAATCCGAATTATCGCAGTGGTCGTAGAGAAATTTGCGAACGTCGGACCAATTTAATTAGACCTACACTCCGTACGTATCGTCCATCGGAGCTGATTTTTTTCTAACTGGATGATAAACGAAAAGCGTATGTGAACTTTATAGTCGTAGAAATAAGTACTGATTTCCGCTGGCATAGGATTGAGAGAATCTTAGTCCGAGGGGCCACACATGTGTTGATTGGCTACACTGACAGTTAAGAAGATAAACGATCATCGTCATTTGTCATTGGAATTCCCTCTGCAAACCCAGCACCTACGTTCTTTCTAATAAACGCGATCAGAATATCCGATTGATAGGTGTTTTATCATTATATTGTATCTACGTGATTGCATTTAGTGAACAACTGCAGTCATGCTACAGACTGTTGTTGGATCAACAAAATTCTATATTTCAACGTTCAAAAGTTATAGAAAAATAGTGTAGCAACAACACAACAAACTGGATAGAAGAATAGAAACGGTTATGACTTCCGACTTAACGATGACCTCACAACCCTTCCCTTCACAATCGATTGATAGTGGTAATAATTAAAAAGAGTTGTGTATAGATAATATAAACCTTTTCCTATTACAGGAAGAAGAGTAGTTCATTTGCCAGTTGAAATCAATGCTATGGAAAAAAACTTAGATAAACCTATTAATTAAAGGTTCAATCATCAAAATAAATATCGTTGTCAATGTCTAATTTAAGTATTTTATTTATTTAATGTATACAAAATGTATATTTATAATACAAGTTACTTTTTGAGTTGTTCTATTATCGACCTATCAGAATGGGAGCTTGCTTTTAGGAGGGCGAAATAGAATTGCGAGAGAATTACTGTGGTGTACTATGAGCGCCCCATTCCCGACAGTCTGTTGGCGGCGATTTAATTGGAAGTCTGTCTCACAAAAAAAAGTTTTTTTGTGAGACAAGTCGGTGTAATATGTGATGCAATTATAAAATGTGCGAGTATTACTCAACTATTCTCGTTCTCGTTCTCCTTCTCGTTCTCGTTCTCGTTCTCCTTCTCGTTCTCCTTCTCGTTCTCCTTCTCGTTCTCCTTCTCGTTCTCCTTCTTGTTCTCCTTCTTGTTCTCCTTCTCCTTCTCCTTCTCGTTCTCCTTCTCGTTCTCGTTCTCGTTCTCGTTCTCGTTCTCGTTCTCGTTCTCCTTCTCCTTCTCGTTCTCGTTCTCGTTCTCGTTCTCGTTCTCCTTCTCCTTCTCCTTCTCCTTCTCCTTCTCCTTCTCCTTCTCCCTCTCCTTCTCCCTCTCCTTCTCCCTCTCCTTCTCCCTCTCCTTCTCCCTCTCCTTCTCCCTCTCCTTCTCCCTCTCCTTCTCCCTCTCCTTCTCCCTCTCCTTCTCCCTCTCCTTCTCCCTCTCCTTCTCCCTCTCCTTCTCCCTCTCCTTCTCCGTCTCCTCCCTCTCCTTCTCCCTCTCCCTCTCCCTCTCCTTCTCCCTCTCCTTCTCCCTCTCCTTCTCCCTCTCCTTCTCCCTCTCCTTCTCCCTCTCCTTCTCCCTCTCCTTCTCCCTCTCCTTCTCCCTCTCCTTCTCCCTCTCCTTCTCCCTCTCCTTCTCCCTCTCCTTCTCCCTCTCCTTCTCCCTCTCCTTCTCCCTCTCCCTCTCCTTCTCCCTCTCCTTCTCCCTCTCCTTCTCCCTCTCCTTCTCCCTCTCCTTCTCCCTCTCCTTCTCCCTCTCCTTCTCCCTCTCCTTCTCCCTCTCCTTCTCCCTCTCCTTCTCCCTCTCCTTCTCCCTCTCCTTCTCCCTCTCCTTCTCCCTCTCCTTCTCCCTCTCCTTCTCCCTCTCCTTCTCCCTCTCCTTCTCCCTCTCCTTCTCCCTCTCCTTCTCCCTCTCCTTCTCCCTCTCCTTCTCCCTCTCCTTCTCCCTCTCCTTCTCCCTCTCCTTCTCCTTTTCCTTCTCCCTCTCCTTCTCCTTCGCCTTCTCCTTCTCCTTCTCCTTCTCCTTCTCCTTCTCCTTCGCCTTCTCCTTCTCCTTCTCCTTCTCCTTCTCTTTCTCCTTCTCCCTCTCCTTCTCCTTCTCCTTCTCCTTCTCCTTCTCCTTCTCCTTCTCCTTCTCCTTCTCCTTCTCCTTCTCCTTCTCCTTCTCCTTCTCCTTCTCCTTCTCCTTCTCCTTCTCCTTCTCCTTCTCCTTCTCCTTCTCCTTCTCCTTCTCCTTCTCCTTCTCCTTCTCCTTCTCCTTCTCCTTCTCCTTCTCCTTCTCCTTCTCCTTCTCCTTCTCCTTCTCCTTCTCCTTCTCCTTCTCCTTCTCCTTCTCCTTCTCCTTCTCCTTCTCCTTCTCCTTCTCCTTCTCCTTCTCCTTCTCCTTCTCCTTCTCCTTCTCCTTCTCCTTCTCCTTCTCCTTCTCCTTCTCCTTCTCCTTCTCCTTCTCCTTCTCCTTCTCCTTCTCCTTCTCCTTCTCCTTCTCCTTCTCCTTCTCCTTCTCCTTCTCCTTCTCCTTCTCCTTCTCCTTCTCCTTCTCCTTCTCCTTCTCCTTCTCCTTCTCCTTCTCCTTCTCCTTCTCCTTCTCCTTCTCCTTCTCCTTCTCCTTCTCCTTCTCCTTCTCCTTCTCCTTCTCCTTCTCCTTCTCCTTCTCCTTCTCCTTCTCCTTCTCCTTCTCCTTCTCCTTCTCCTTCTCCTTCTCCTTCTCCTTCTCCTTCTCCTTCTCCTTCTCCTTCTCCTTCTCCTTCTCCTTCTCCTTCTCCTTCTCCTTCTCCTTCTCCTTCTCCTTCTCCTTCTCCTTCTCCTTCTCCTTCTCCTTCTCCTTCTCCTTCATATAAGATTAAGCTTTTGGCTATTTCGTTGAAGAACATTCGCATTGGTCACCGAGTCAGCTAATGGATATTTCCAGCTAACGATTCTTTTATTTCAACTATTAACCTATGACATACATACATATATATCACGCCTCGTTCCCAGCGGGGTAGGCAGAGACCACCTCTCTCCACCTGCTACGATCCTGGCACACCTCTCTCGCTTCCTCCACTTTCATAAGCGTTTTCATGCACGCTCGTCTGTTGCGTGTGCTTTTGATCCGGCCTTTCTTATGACATGCACACGTGTAATACAGATACCAAAGGAATATTAGGATTTCCAGCACCATGATAATAAATATTTAAGAGTAGCCTTTTAAGGATTCTCGTTAAAATATGTTTTTTTTTACGTAAAAACTTTATTGTGAAAATTTAACCAAGACATGGACAGTTAGAAGCGAATATATTAAAAAAAATGTATGATGATGACGATGGACGCTTGAAGGCGCTTTTATTATGTATATTTATTGCTTCTATTATATGTTATTGTATATTACTTCCGCCTTAAACATTTCTGTCTTCCAAGGTTGACTGATAGAGAATGCTATTTAGGCATTAAGTATCAACCCTTTACCATAATAGATATTATATTAACGTTCTTCTTAGTATATTACTTTTAATAACAATGAAAGGATCCGTTCATTACATCTTTTATTCCGTTTTAATTTAAATTAAGTTCAAGTCAGCAAGCACTGCAGCCCCAAAGTAAACATTTTACGTAAACAAACACCCTTTAGAATGCACCCCATATAATAGCGTGGAATGGATCAGTAGCCCTCGAACAATGAGCAATCAGTGGGTAAATTAAACAACCGCCTTTGTACACACTGATATACGGTAGAATGGATGTGGCATTGGCAAATAAATAAATATATGTAATATTAAAAAAAAAATTAAAATAAGAATGTAAGTTTGTTTTTTTTTTTATTGATGACTGGCGAAACGTTCACCTGTCAGTAAATCATAGGCCTGCTCATAAGAACGCGGCATTAGTTGGGTTGGTATACACTACACCACTTTGCGCTCGTCGCCTTTGGAGATATTAGTCTCGAAACTCCAGTAATTTTATTTGCTATAATGGCCTTCAAACCGGAACACAGTATTGTTTGGTGGTATCTATCTAGACGGTCTTCAACGATGGAGACCTACCACCAGCAAAGCTTTATTAAGTTATCGACTGTTTCATTTTAGTATGTACAATACAAGAGTTTACCGTATGATCTTGATTTTTAAATTACAAGGAAGCCGGATGTCGAAAGTCGAACAGGAAGCTCAGGTCCTCAATTGATACCAGTAAAGAGAAATGCCGTGTAGGCGGTAAAATGACAATATGATTTGAAATAAAAAAAATTAAATAACACGAGTTCATTGTGTTGCTGGTGGTAGGTCTCTGTTGCCGGAAACCGTTTAGGTAGGTACCACTGCAGCTCTTGTATCTACCCGCAAACTGAAAGCGTGCAAACATTACCGTATTCTGGTTTGAGGTGTGTTGTAGCCAGTGTAATATGGGGTAACGAACTCGACATCTTGTCTCAAGGTGATCACACATTGCGATGCAGTATTATTATCTTACTAATGCTACCTTGATATGGACGAGTTTTAGTTACCCTCGCTTCGTAGAATAAAGGAACATATATTGTCTTCTAGAACTGAGCTACTTGATAATTTTTGTTTGGTCCTTTTCAATGAAAATATTTAGTTTTAGTTCGACCCTTGTGATATGTCCACATATACAACTTACCATTGTTTGTATAGTAATATAGAAGGAAAGAAATATCTCATCCAGCTACGCAACGGCGTCAGTGTGGTTGTGTCCACCCCTTGTTTATTTAGCGTGAGGATCCTCCGTTGAGTGATCGGCTTATTTTGGCGTAGATAATTAAGTATAATACAAAAGCAACGTACGCCGGCCACCCATTTCGGAGATATATTAAACATCAAATAACTCAAACCCTGATGGTAAGTGCCAATTATGTACCAAAGCCTGTAAGTTTGTATTTATCAAAGATTAAGTTAGGTTATAGCAAGTTCTCTATGGATATGTATGACTAATTTCGAGCTTATAAGCTTTTTTTCCCACAAAGAGACCAGTTAAACCTTCACCTGATTATGAGTGATATTATGACCTAAATTTACATAATGCTCGTAGAAATATTAAACCGATTGAAGCCCTTGTTCCGATGAGATTATATAACCTTTTAACCTTATCAACGCTGAAGTTACAAAGTGGATTTGATAACTACTTTGTTATATGTTTATACTACGAAGTGACGAAACGAACGAGACGCTCACTTGATAGTAAGTGATACGCCTACCTAAATCGAGATGTGATACTTTAAGTCTAATTTATTCTAGTGCCCTTCTAACTGGAATACAGTAATATTATATTTGCACACTACTGTTTGACGGTAAAAACAGGCGTTGCTGTGGTATCTACCTATACAGTGTACACTACACTTATCGAAGGACTGAATCCTTTTGGATACAAATATCCATTGACCACACATATATCGGCGGAAGGTCGGGATCAAAACCACGTCCTCTTCATACTGGCCGTGGTTAACCACTCATACAATGTATTGAATGGGCAGTCATATTCTTAGTCCTTTATCCTGAACCTTCACTAACCAGATGGGTCCGAATAGTTGTATATAATAGTTTGGCAAATATCTCCCTTCCGCCTTTTTGTCTTTTGAATTTCGCGGCTATGTACAAAGCGCTACAGAGCTCGTATCTGGCAATACTATACGTAATTTGAAAGGTATAACCTACAAAACGACGCTATGCATAATTAGTTTGGATATTGCGTTCAACAGTTATAGACGTGTAAACATATAGTTCACTAACGCCGAAATTCGCGCTATTTTAAAGTTTTCCTTCGTCAAAGGCAAATCCGCTAGAGAAACGTCCCGTGAGATTAATGGTGTTTTGGGGGATGGTACTCTATCACTTCGAACCGCGGAGGAATGGTTTCGACGATTCAGAGCCGGTGAAAATGACACCATGGATAAGCCAGCCGGCGGAAGACCTGTGACGACAAATACCGATCAAATCATGGACTACATCGAGTTAAATCGGCATGTGGCATCTCGTGACATCGCCCAGGAGATGGGAGTTAGTCACCAAACCATTTTAAACCATCCGCAGAAGGCTGGATACAAAAAAAAGCTTGATGTTTGGGTGCCGCATGATTTGACGCAAAAAAACCTTCTGGACCGAATCAACGCCTGCGATATGCTGCTGAAACGGAACGAACTCGACCCATTCTTGAAGCGGATGGTGACTGGCGACCAAAAATGGATCACATACGACAATATCAAGCGAAAACGGTCGTGGTCGAAGGCCGGTGAATCGTCCCAAACAGTGGCCAAGCCGGGACGTTGACGGCCAGGAAGGTTTTGCTGTGTGTTTGGTGGGATTGGAAGGGAATCATCCACTATGAGCTGCTCCCATAGGGCCAGACGCTTAATTCTACCAACTACTGCGAACAACTGGACCGCTTGAAGCAGGCGATCGACCAGAAGCGTCCAGAATTGGCCAACAGGAAGGGTGTAGTGTTCCACCAGGACAACGCCAGACCACACACTTCGTTGATGACTCGTCAGAAGCTACGGGAGCTCGGATGGGAGGTTTTATCGCATCCACCATATAGCCCGGACATAGCGCCAAGTGATTACCACCTGTTCCTGTCCATGGTGAACGCCCTTGGTGGTGTAAAGTTGAACTCAAAAGAGGCTTGTGAAAAGTGGCTGTCCGAGTTCTTCGCAAATAAGGAGGGGGGCTTCTACGAGGGAGGTATTATGAAGTTGCCGTCTAGATGGAAACAGATTATCGAACAAAACGGCGCATATTTGAACTAAATCCGATCACTGTAACACTTTTTATAAAGCATTGAATAAAGAGCAAAAAAGCGGAAGGGAGATATTTGCCAAACTTATATTTACTCTCAATTATATACAACTGGTACAGTTGGACTATGGTGATCCTAGTTCGTCCTAGAAGGCGATTAAACAGGTTTTCGTACCCATGGGCTTTGAAGTTCAGGATCGTCTTTACCCACTAAGCGAGCTGGACTAAATAAGTACGAGGTGGTCTTATGCTTCTTGCAGAGTCAGTGCAGAAGCTGGTAACAGCATTGGATTAAAGAGTTTGCCCTCAGGAGAGGTTTCTTCTTAATCCAACCGTCATTATTCCTCCTCACGAATAATGAAAAATTTTAATTAATTCAGACGTAGACGAATACGCGAATTGCATGTAGTATGTATAAAAATATATATATATTTTCCACTGCAACATAAATCATATCCTGAGAGTACATGCAGTAAATTTTAGCTGTGAATTATTATCCAGTAATAAGTAATAAAATGCTCACGCCTTGCTCTTTATGTTACTTACTCACGCAGCCATGTTGCAAGTTCATGTGAAAAAAAAAATACTTAACTTTCATTCAGAACACTCCTTTTTAATTATCAACACTATTAAATTGTATTAGTGGTTTTCTACACTGTGAATATTACTGTTCTAACTAGTGATGTTACTGAGGCGACGAGACTAAATGTTACATCTGCCCATAATAGTGCGGCTTTGTATTCGATGATTTACACAGCACCACATTGTGTTCTTCTCCTTGAGATAAGTTGTCTCGTTATCCCATTATCCTCACTAACTACAGCGCCCTTCAAACCGGAATACTCGCAATGTTTACAAACTTGTGTTTGGTGAACGGAATCGGAGTGCGGGTGTTTCTACCCTTTTATTCTTTTATGGGAGATATCTTCAGACGATATCCTTCTTCTTCGAGGCAGACAGGGTTAACTGAGATTTGTACCAATTAAAACACATGTGATCGTCCTTAGTCCTTTGCGAGAAGCTTTAGGATCTACGGAACATACCGGTGACTCCCTGCACTGCGCCCAAGGAGTGCCAATACCGTCCTCAGAACCCTCACTATGTTACGACAAACACATCACCTCATATTCGTTTACCTTGGGCTCGCTTTCTGAGCAATGAAGACACCTTCAAAGCCCTCAAACCTGAAAACCAACTTAGTCATTTTTATGACAGATAGGACATACCTTACTCTTATTATTACTAGCCTGAGACTACAGAGCACATAGTGGTGCCTAGACTGTCTCCAGCAACAGATACCACTTACCTACTCCATTGTTTTTAACAATATCAATAATATAATAGGTTGGGGAAAAAGAAATCCATTATTTTTATATGAACTTCAGGACTTTATTTAACATGCTTCGGATTGTCCGATTTGAGTCAAATATGCACCGTTTTGTTCTATGATTTGTTGCCATTTTAAAGGTAACTTCATAATGCCTCTCTCGTAGAAGTCCTGGTCTCTATTTGCAAAAAACTCTAGTAGCCGATGTTCACAATCTTCCCTAGATGCCAATTTTTTATCACTAAAGAAATTTTGTAACGCAAGAAAAAGATGGTAATCGCTTGGTGCCAAGTCCGGACTGTATGGCGGATGCATTAAAACTTCCCAACCAAGCTCCCGAAGTTTCTGGCGCATCACTGTAGACGTGTGTGGCCTAGCGTTGTCCTGGTGGAACACGACACCTCTCCTGTTGGCCAATTCTGGCCGTTTCTGGTCAATTGCTATCTTCAAACGGTCCAGTTGTTGACAGTAGAGATCAGAATTTAGTGCTTGGCCATATGGAAACAACTCATAATAAATAATCCCCTTCCAGTCCCACCAAATGCACAGCAGAACCTTCCTGGCCGTTAGTCCTGGTTTGGCCACCGTTTGAGGTGCTTCACCGCTCTTTGACCATGATCGTTTTCGCACAGGGTTATCGTATGTGATCCATTTCTCATCTCCAGTCACCATCCGTTTAAGAAATGGGTCTATCTCATTCCGTTTGGCCAAGGCTTCGCAGATGGAAATTCGATCCATCATGTTTTTTTCTGTTAATTGGTGTGGCACCCAAGCATCGAGCCTCTTTTTGAATCCAGCTTTGTGTAAATGGTTTAAAACTGTTTTGTGGTCCATTTTTAGCTCCTGGGCGATGTTACGACTGCTAACATGCCGGTCAACTTCGATCATTTCTCCGATTTTATCGACATTTTCGGCGACCGGCCTACCTGTGCGAGGTGCATCTTTAACATCGTAAATTCCTGAACGGAATCTACGAAACCAAAATTGCACATAATTGGCTGTTACAGTATCGGGTCCATAAACACCATTCACAATTTTAGCCGCCTGGCTTGCATTTTCGCCTTTGTCAAAGAAAAACTGTAAAATGTACCGAATTTTCTCTTTGTTCACTTCCATTTTTAACACCCTGTAACTCACAATTGAATGCACCAAACAAAAAAACAGCAAAAGAATTTTTTTACTGCGAAATGTCACCTTTCCAACGAGCATAAATCTGAAACTGTTTGATCGATACTTTACGAGAAATTTATCACTACAGCAATCTACCGAAAAAATAATGGATTTCTTTTTTCCCAACCTAATATATAGAAATTTTTACTTGTCTGTGTTACAGGTAATCTTGGAAGTACTGATCCTATTTTAATCAAATTGAGTAGTAATGTAGGTTGTGTAATATATCACGTATTAGTGTATTTGTTTGGTATTTCTTTGTGAGTTCTGTGATATTTGTTTTAAAAAAAAATCCGTGATCACGAGTTTAAAACGGATCCTCTGCAGCGTAGATCACAAAGAGACGTCCCGTTCCAAGTGGGCGATTCTATTTTTTAATTGAAGTGGTCCAAAGCTAAAGAGTTAACGGTTTTCAACTTATTAAAATTACATTGTAACATATTTAATTTGTTGTTAATAATTTAAAAAAAAAATACTTAAGTAACAATTAAGCTGGAAATTAGTTATCAATTAGGAAACACCTGATATCCTGAATATGGGTACAATCTTATAAACGAGTAACTATGGAATGAAGATCGATATTATTAAGGATTTTAAGATAACAAATTTGGTCATGCTGCGCTGTAGCGTTTGCACAGATGAAAAATGTAGCATTATAATGTTCTGACTACAGTTACTACTAGTAGTTGGTAAACGAAAACTTGCTCGTAACAATGAAGCATTAATTATGCTATTTATACAGCATCATAAAAACTACTTATATGTTAAGATGCATCTGTAGTGTGACGAGAATGAATAAAATTAAGAATGAGTATATTAGAGGAAGTCTGAAAGTTGCTCCGGTGACAGAGAAATTGAGGAGCAAGGGGTTAGCGTGGTGCGGGCATGTTGTGCGGAGGGATGAAGTACATAACAAACAAAGTAATGAGAATGGAAATGGACGGTTATATGAGTAGAGGAAGACCGAAGAAAGTGTGAATGGATTGTGTGAAAGATGACATGTGTAAGAAGAGTGTGAATTCAGATATGACGGTTGATAGAGGGATATGAAAGAGAAGTACATACTGTGCCGATCCCACATAGCTTTGAAAAGGGCAGGAGGAAGAAAAAAGACTTATCGGTTAATTCCTTCCGTAGTGTAGCAGCTAGGCGCTGACCCAGTAACAGCTTCTATGAAGCAGTCATATATTATAAAAATTAGTTCAGTAAGGATTTTGTTTAGTTCACCCTTTATATTCTTGATGTAGATCGGGCTGCAAGCCACAGCGGCTCTTACAGCTTATCTGACACTGGGCTCGTGGACCCGGATCCACGGCTTATGGTTTTAGAAACCAAAATGTGCTACGCGGGATATAGCTATCTGGCGGATGATTCTGTTCATTGTGTGTGTTTGTTTCTTGTTGTGCTTTATCTGGCGATTCTACTCGGTCGTCGAGGCCGGGCGCGGGCCCGTTCCCCGACTACCTTCGCCTGTATCGGAATCTCTGGGCGGCGAGGACCGCCCACGATCGCGGATGTACTTGGTGTACGCGGTGTGTGAGTAGCTGCGGCGCCGCGTTCTGAAGCGAGGGCGGCGTGATGCTGAGATTCGGAGCGTGTTGGTAGTGTCCGAAGTGTGTGTGGTGGTAACGTCAGTACTGTCGGTGACTGAGGGTATGGTAGTTCACCAAGCTAGCTACTACCATAACATCATTTCTGACTTACGGCTGTTAGTATATGAAAGTCAGTGTTCTTGGCGCGTGCTCTTCATGATGCTCGGTCTCATTGTCTATGAACATCGTGTGAAATTGTGGTTGTTTAGTTAAAAAAAATAATCCAGTCGATATGTTTATTCATATTGAACAATTAATATGTTTAAGCGCTTGACTTGCGTCAAACAAATAAAAGGGCTCGTTACACGGCATCCATCCCTCGTTACACGTGAACTGGCTCATGATATCGATCAAATCATATTACTTACTTTGCTGATAACAAATAACAAGTATTGTTTACTTGTTTTTCAATAGAAAGCAAGACGATAATAATTCTAATATATATTAGTTTAACAATAAATAATAATAAAAACTTTAGTTCCTTTGTCTTCATTTATATTCATCCTTATCAATCTATACGATGAACACGATTTAAGAAATTAACTAAGACTTCGGAGAGAGAATTTTTTTTTTTTTTTACATATTACATATAATATTTTTTTATCATATTTATTACGTGGAACACATTACAAGAGACCTATGTCCAACTGTGAAAGTCCATAGGTTGAAATTATGAAAACATTTCAAATTAAAATACTATAATAAGTGTATGTATAAGGTGATATTGCCTGTTGATATTATAACCTAATGCTTGCAATAAACGCAGTAAGCCTTTGTTATTTACTGTTAAATACTAGGTATAAAAATCGTGTACTACATTGTTATTTGTGTTTAATAACACTATACGTATTCGATGCCAATTTTGCTATTAGTTAGGCTTTCTTTGCTTCAGTCTGTTTAAAAACATATCTAGGTATTTCATTTCATTATACATTATATTATTGTTGTATTAAAAAATTAAGGGATGATATCAAAGTGTATGTTCAGACAAAAGATATTATAGATATTTTTATATAGTTGAAAATAATAAAATATGATCAAAATAAGTAATATTATGTATCTTTGCATGAATGACAAGTACGAGAGTCAGGGAAATATTGGATATTCATTAGTGAGAGGATGTTTCATCTCAACCCTTAGGGACGATAGTGTGGTATATCTGTTTCAGCCCATTTGGGCATACACAAATTATATGGGATACATTACCTAACTGTCAAAAGTTTATGTTTGAGTATCCGAGGTCTGTTTGTAAATACAAGGCGACCCCGAAATTGGTCGCCGGTTCGAATCCAGCAATCAACTATAAAGTTTAACCGCACTTGATAGAAATGGAAATCTGAATAGCTTTGGTTAACCCTAAACAGCGATATAAGGTAATAAATATAATAAAATAAAAAAAAATAATAATCTTTTTATATATTTTCAGGTTATTTTAAGTAAAATTACTTATTTTTTATCTCATATGTGACTCGACTAGTAAATATAGCATACAGTTCACCTTTCATATTTTCAGTTAAGTTAACCCCAAGTTAGTTAAATAAGTTACAGTTAGATAATATTCTTTTATAGTTATTCTATTATCACGAGAACACAAACTTATCTACTTAGTTTCAAGATAATTAAATTACATGAGAACAATATTGGAGTATCTGTTTCATAGTACAATGCTATTACTAAGTTATTTTTTTAACACAAACTTAATATAATGCAAAATACTAAGCGCAAAATTTTATATTTTATTTAGTTTTTTTTTTAACTTTATTGTAAAGATTCTTATTTCATAAGAAACATATTTCCAAAGTACTAATTATCACAAGCCAATAGATGTCCAATGTTGGATAAGCGCCATTTGTAAAAATCTAGGATAAAACTGGTAGAAAGTCTCCGTTTCCGGAGACCGTCTAGTTAGGTACCACTGCAGCTAGGACTGTAGAAGCTATACGTCTCCTCTTGGATGAGTGGATAGACAGGCGGTACGGGTCACCGACCTTCTGGTTGGTGCAGGTACTTTCAGGTCATGGGTGCTTTGGTAAGTACCTGTGCCGCATAGCCAGAAAAGAGCCGACAACTGAGTGTCATCATTGTGTATGCGACGAAGACACTACGCAGCACTCCCTGGAGCTTTCTTCAGCTTGGGTTGCTCAGCGCCAAGACCTCGTCGCTGTTGTAGGGGATGACCTCACGCTGCTTGGTCTTATTAAAGCCATGATCAGTAGTGAGTCGTCGTGGGACGCTGGCTTGACCTTCTGCGAGAAAGTGATGTCGCAGAAGGAGATTGCAGAGAGGGAGCGAGAGGAAAACAGCCATCTCTCAATCCGTAGGAGGGTACCTGGGCGTAGTAGGAGGATGTTCCACGCCTTACAACCTCCATAACGGAGGCCATGGTGACGGATTTGGGGAACCCGTTACCAAGTATGTTAGGCCTCGAGATGAAGCGCGCGGTACTTCCGCCTATTACTGGTAAATGGGGCGGAGAGTTCCAGTTTCACCCCGAGATGCGGCCTCATTGTGGCCTTTCGCCGTCGATACCACAGTTGTGTGCGAAAGCGTTCCTGTGGTTTTGGCTAAAGCGTTGAGACGTACACCTTGGGGTTTTAGCCGGTACGAGTCCGGCATAACCCCTCTGTTGCCCCCACAGCAGAAGGGTATCCAATGTAGGATTTCCCCACGATAAAAAAAAAAAAAAAAAAAAAAAAAAAAAAAAAAAAAAAAAAAAAAAAAAAAAAAAAAAAAAAAAAAAGGTACCACTGCAGCTCCTATTGCAGCCGATAAACAGAAATGTTTGAACATTCCCCCAGAAGACAGTATCTTTTAGAGGATTTCTCTCTCCGCCTCGCCACTTCCCCCGAATCAAAGAAAGGCAGCGGAACACCCGCCGGTCAGTAACAAATCATCAGAATAATAATGCAAAAGGAAGTAAGAACTCGATAAGGTAAAAGAGTTCTGTATACACTTCGATCTAAAGAGCCGCGAACTAAACTTTCATTTAAGCACCCGTTCGGAGCTTTTGATCTAATTTGCGAACAAACATGCGTGCAAACTTTTACTTAAATCACGTTAGTCTGATTCGTTAGGTACGCGCAAACACAAATTAGAGGAATTAAGTTACATATACATACATATAAATTACATATATAATGTTCAAATCGTACGCAACGTAGTTTCGTTTCGTCCTTAATGCGAACAATAAAGGATTCGATAATTGATGATATATTCCTTAATTTACTTGGCGGCGAGATGGGTTATATGTTGGAGCTAGTAAAGATGATACACACAGCATCACATTGTGCATGTCGTCTCGTTACTACATTATTTGTTCTAACTATAACGCATCATCATCAGCCGCTTGATGTCCACCGCTGGACATGTCTCCTCCAAAGATCTACACATTGATTGTTCCTGTGCTGCCCGCAAAACAACCAAGCTTTAGGAGGGGATCATATTGAAGGGATTTAGGCCTTTTATCAACACGCGGGCCCAATTAGGGTCGGTGGAAGCCAGAACCTCGTTTGTTGATTAGCAGAGTGCACCACGAGCAGGTGAGATTGGCTTGGGTCTATTGACTTGTTATGCGGGACCCTCTACACCTCCAACGTTTGTACGTTGGTTGTATGTTGAAGTAGGAGCTGTGGTGGTATCTACCTAGACGTTCTCCGGCAACTGAGACCTTCGATCAGCTGTTAAGTTTACAAAGTATATAGTAAAATTACTGAGTTAACGACACAACTAGTGGTCGGTCTCCATTGCCAGATATCATCTATGTAGGTACCATCGCAGCGCCTATTTCTGCCGCCAAACAGTAGTGTGCAAACATTACTATGCTCCAGTTTGAAAGGCGCTGTATCTAGTGTAATTACTGGGGTAACGAGCCTCGACATCTTGTGTCTCATGACGACGAGCGCAATATGATGCAGTGTATACCATTCTAATTAGCATCACGTTGTTATAGGCGGGCATATCCATTTACCATCGGGTGAACGTCTAGCTCGTCTAATCACTAAATTTAGTAAAAAAAAAAACTGATGTATAACGGGGGAATTTACTTTTGTTCAATAACGATTCACTGCCTCAGGAAGTCGTTCCTCATGATGTAGGGGATATTACTTACTATACAGTTACCATCAGGTGAACGTCTTGATCCTCCTGTCAATAAAAATAGGCGCCTAAGACAGATACACATATTCATATACTTATCTATACGTGTTAAACTATTCGTACGCTTCTATTTGGGTCGGTATGTAACTGGTCTCACTGAAGCTGAGCTTCCGTCTGCAGTGTGAATGGAGCTTTAATTTCCAATCTTTTGTAACATCAGCTGCGCTTTTTGAATTAAGTTTACTGCTGTCAGCGCTAAGACCGATCACGAGTATTTGATTGGGTTTTTACTGGCGTCCCTTCTCGAAACGTCCCCATTGTACTTTTTTTTATGTTACTAAGCTATTACTCCATCTAGCATATTCATCTTATTTTTGTTAATAAAATTATTATTCTTTATCAATACTCATCAATAGTTATTACTGCTTAGTAATGTTCTGCGTTAGTATGACAATGAGTTGACTTGAACTTTAGATGAAGTTATATGATAATGGAACTGCAGATGATGAAGTGTTCTATGTCAGAATAATTTGATATATCGTAACAGAGATTTTGACAGAGATCTTTTAAGAGGGTTAAAATAACTTTTCCCTTGTGATCGCATTAAAAGTATATTCATTGAAAGATTGATAAAAAAAATGTTTACTGTAGTTTTGCGACCTTTAACTAATACAATACTTATAGTGTTACGATGCACGACTCGAATCTACAACCGAACTCGAATCCATCTCACTTCTGGGCCTAAGGAGTAGCTCCATCAGTGAGGGACAGTAAAGCAGTTATTCTTGGAGCATGTCCATTTCCTCTCCGTGTTCATGTTCGATAAGTTTACACTCCACTCACAGGAGCACATTAAGAGCCTTATCGGTGACCAAGGACTTGACAAAATAAAACTAGACAGCCTTGAACATAAATGTAGTAACCAGTGACGCAGTGTTCTGCAGGATACATTTCCAGGAGCGTGAGTAAGGAATGTATGATATCATTTCCTCATCCCCTTGTCACTACCGTTTGATCAGGTGCAAAGCTAGTCACACAGTCGCTAGGTAAGTGTGCTTTCTGCCCTGAAGTCTCCGGGTATTTGTAATTAGAGTAATAGATCCTATCTGTCATAGAAGGACATTAACAGGCTTTTCGAGTTCGTGGGATTTGATGGTGGGGTTCATTGGCTATTGGCATTGGTTATTGGCAGGGGGCTACATTGCTTACTAAACAAGCTCGGAGTGGACGAGATAATTTGGTCCATGTCGTGGATTAGAGAGAGTACCGAGGAGAGTTGCCACATTCCCTGAGTAGTGTTTAGGAATAGTCCAGAGCGGCACCGGTACGTTCCCAAGGAGATACCGAAGCCTCCTGCGACGTACTGTGGATGACCACCGAAGAGGTTTCAGTGTGTCAAACTGCCACGAAACTTTGTCTTCCCTCCACGATCAAGATATCTTTAAAAAATTCCCCCCGATAAAAAGAAGATAAGTACGCTTTATCAGCACAGACTATATTACTACTCAGCAGGCGGATTCGTAGTAAAGCATTAACATGTTTTATATGAAAAAAAAATATTTAAAAGAATTTGTTTAACAAATAATTTTGTTATACGAAAACAATGAAGAAATTCGCTAGAAAGACTAAACAATAACATCGGGGTTTCCCCGAAGCGATTTTTTTTTCCATTGTTATTTCACCCTACCTTGAATGTTAACAAGTGGTTTTTACCTGGCTTTAACTCTCGAGTTTAACTTAAACAGTTGTATGTTTGTTTGCAGTAGTCTAAGTTAAAAGTTGAGTTAATTTTGACGCTTTTCTAATAGACATGATTTTAGTTATGATCCAAATCTAGTATCAGCAGATTACAGCATCTCAGGACTTCCTGGTTTTGTTTCATAGAAACTATCTCTCGGGAATACTTGAAAGATACGACCGTTTGTTAGATGTTTTATACTTTTAAAAATAATTTGTATATTATGGCATTGCTTAGGGGTGTAAGGGTTCTAGGGGGGAATCTTTAGGGGAGGTTTATGTCCAGCCTTGTCTATCGGCTGAAGATGGTAATGAATAAGCATTGTTTATAAATAATTAACGGTTCTAATACTTTTAAGATAACAAAATAAATTATACTTGACTGAGATTATCGTTACGATATTATACATTAACAGTCCGTAATCTATTACTAGATCAATTCTAGATATTTCTATTAAACTTTGTATTAGATTTTACATAATATTATATGTCCATGAAGATATAGATATTAAAGCGTTCTGTCAATACTGCTGCTTCTCAAATTTTGTTAACCAGATATCAATTATTATTGGATCTAAATGTACTGTATGAGAAATACTATAGTTAAGAGAGTACGAAAACACGCTTCCATTAACTGTGTTATAAATCTGATCTATGGAAATAACTGATTTATTAATCATTCGACTATTATACTAAATTTACTGATAGTAGGTCTCTGTTGCCGGATACCGTTAAGGTATCTTTGAAGATCTTATTTCTACCACCAAACAGTACTATACATTACTGTGTTCTGGATTAAAGGGAGTTGTAGCTAGTGACGGTGACGGTTTCACGACGGCGAGCGCAATTTGGTGCAGTATATACCATCCTAATGAGCACCATGTTGTTATAAGCAGGTGTATCACTTATCATCAGATTAATGTCCTGCTCGTCTCGTAGCTTTGTTAAATAAAAAAAAGTTGGAATTACCTGAATTATCCAGTATGGACCATAAAGCCATCTCGCTGTATTATAGTTAATGGCATGAGCCAAATCCCACATATTTCATCATAATGAAATCCCGTTATGATTTCGAATCTAATAAATCTCCTAATAGAGCTCACTCAATACGTGTTAGATTTTTTTTTTTCTTATTAATATTTTCATGAAAGAGCGAACCACACGCCGGGGCCCTTCAATTATCCCTTTGATGGCGTAAACGATTATGGCTTTTATTACTTTATGAATAGAATTTTTTATATCCCCAAAATCCATACGGAATACGTAATACAAACATAATATTATCATAACTAAGGGGTGCGGAGATTTTTAATATGTCATTTATGTGTTTCGGGCCTTTTGTGTGCCCGTACGAAAATTAAAGCTTCAAAATTCACGTTGAATCAAATATCGCATTGTTGATGCGGACGCTGCTGTGAAATGTAATGTAAATACTTCATATATACGACGATCGTAACGCGATATTGTTATCGAATGGACTCTAGCTTACTCAACTGCTATATTCTAGAATTAAAAATCTATGTAAATACTAAAAATTATACAATAATAAACGTAATATAGTTGTAGATACATTAATTATACGAAACAACTGTAGATGTATCATCACCTTACTGTAAAACAGTATTTTTAGATCAACAAGTATGTCTTTTTATTTGTGTCTCTTTATGGTGCAAGGGATTTCGCATAACTTAAAGAAACTCAAGACTCACTTGCTCGTGGTGCACCCTGCTAATCAACAAACGAGGGTCTGGCTCCCACCAACCCCCATTGAGCCAGCGTGGTGGGAAACAACCCAAATCCCTATACATGATACCGTACAAACAATGGCCCCTATTGCTCTGCGATACCAGAGACCATGGTGATTATATGTCCAGCAGTGAACGTCTGTCTGCTGATGATGATGATGATGTGTGTTTAAGAAACCCATTTTACGATAAATAATTATTACTGAGGTTTACATTAATTTACAATATTATTTCAGGGTTAAGTGGTACAGACCTCTAGAGACATTAAATCCGCCCTTTATGACCTCTTATCATATTTAGTAATGTTATAAATATGGTTAACATGTAAAATACCTGTTTTTTTTTTCTTTCCAAATGATTATATGTAATAACCTCGTCGGTGTGATGATGGAGAGGAATTTAGGCGTGTGGTAATTACTGAGCTTACATGATCGACAAGACGAGTAAGATGATTACCTGATGATGAATGAAACGCCTGCTCATACCAACATGCCGCAGTTAGGATGATATACACAGCATCACATTTCTCGTTACTATGAGGCAAAACATTGTCCCGTTACTTCATTACTTTCACTAGTTACAACGCCCTTCGAACATGAACACAGTAATGATTGTACATTACTATTTGACATTAGTAACTCCTCTAGTTCCAGAAACTTCTGTAATTGCTGGACTGAAAGAACATTCACAAAATGTTGGGCAATGTAGTATAAAAAAAAATTACTACAGCTACACTTTAATGGATCATCCTCATCAGCCGATAGACGTCCACAGCTGGACATAATCCTCCCCCAAAGATCTAGTCCGTTAATGTATAGTAGTAGTAGTAATCAACTATAAAAACCTACATTTATAGTATACATATATACTATAAATGTAAGTTTTTACAGTTGATTTCTCATTTCCCTTTCTAAAGCGATAACTTGCACCCCAATATACTTAAAGCGATAAGCAAAGTAAGATAGCGTACACCCTTATTCGTCTGCATGCCCACTGCATCGGAAAACTGCCCCGCCGGGTTGCAACCCCCGGGCCTCCACGGCACCATGACTCATGAACGTCACCTGCCTTTTGATATTACATTAAGTACTGTTGTTGATGTACGGCGCCGTGACTTGTTCATTTATTGAAGAGCTAAAAAAGTATTAAGGGGGGGGGGGGGGGGGGGAGAAATATTCTAGAATAAAGGGTTTTTTCTGCCACCTTTCAAACAATATAGACCACTTGAGTATACCGGTTATAATACTTTGTTAGGAAGGAAGTTCTAACATATAATTCCGATATAATTATGACGTCAATACAGACCTCTCGTATCCATAAGTACTAAACAACACTCAAAAATACGGGTAATTAATAATTAAATAGACCCGATAAATTTCTAAAAAAATCATACTATTATGACCTCATACGAGTAAAACACTCGTATAATATAAACGAACTTCTAACTTCTTTAAATCTAGAAATAGATATCGTACTAACTGAAAAGTGATACAAAGCAAAGACAATAATACGTATATAGAATAGTATAGGTGAGCTTAACTCATTGTAAGATTTCCTATATAGTATTATGTATTAAATAGAAAAAAAATACATATAAATATATGAAAATAAATACAAAATATATATTATCATACAAAACATATATATTACTTGTTAATAATAGTAAATAAACATATTGTTTTCTCGCTCTAAAGGAACAATTCTTGCGAAACTGTGAGGGATGGTACAATAACTTTTGTCTGAAACGATTATACTTATTTCGGTTATAATATTAAAATTCCCAACTTTTCATATGTATGAATTTTGTATTTTAAAGCATATTAATCGAATAATTTAATATTCACAGGCAGACTATTGTGATGGATAGAAACATTTCAAAGCCGACGGCATAAGTCGACGAGGATAATGCATTAATTTTGGCGAGGACTTCACGCGGCGGTGTCCACTCCCCTGTTTGAATCATCCACGCCCTTATACTTCAGTCACCGCCGCGCTCTCCTGCCGGGATGAACGTCCTTTACGCGAAACATCACTCAACTTTCGTGTTGAATTACCGAGCAACCCCCACAAACTTTATAGTACGACCTGCGTGTTTTTAACCCGTGTACACTGGTGATTGACAACGTCCCGATTTAGGTAAGTTTTTATTTAAATTTTAACTAAACTAACTTTAAGAACTCCTTTTTTTAATATTTTTTTATTAAACAGTTGAAAAAAAATATAAATCATTCACATGGTTATAAAGAGTTCATTGTAACGTAGGAGTGGGATGATTAATACTGTCGGATATGTAACAATTGTCGGAATTAAGACGAGTTGAAAAATGATAGCATTTGACAACTCACACTCACAATGACACGATGGAACGGATAACCCCATATTTTTTAACAGCTTCATTTAGAATAAAATACTTCTTAACTCCCTCTATATTACTACATTTTTTAAATCACCAAAAAACGTTTACTTCTATATAGTTATTAAAAGCAACAAAAGTTTTCTTCAGTATACATTGTATGGAAATAATTTAAAAATTTCACGTCCATGTGTTTTTCTATTTATTAAAACAGTATATAACTTAATAATACATAACATTTATATTATGATTTATATGTATAATATACTTAACTATTAAATAACTGAAAAAGTTAAATTAAACTTAAGAATGTCAGTTAATATTTTAATTACTGTAATCAACATAGACTCGGTTCTATATTAACTTAAGTTTCATTGCTCTCGTGTAACTTTATGTCCATCTAATATATTCTTAGAGCTTTAATTTTTTTTTTTAATTAAAATAGTAAAAAGTAGAAAATTAGAGCAAAAATATTAATCGCTGTTCAAAGTAATTTCGTCAAATAAAATCTAAGTTGTGTAAAATCTCTTAACTTACTTATATAGATAATATAATATGTTTAATAAGTAACATTACCATACTGATATTTAACAAGTTTTTCTTACTGTTATAGTAAATGTGAACTTTATTATTAATAAAAGTTAATAATGTAAATAATAGAAAAATTTCTGTATTTAAATTTAACCTTTAGGATTAGGGAACCAACCTCACCTGCTCGTGGTGAACCCTAGTAATCAACAATCGAGGATCTAGTTCTCTCTAACCAGCATTGGCCCAGCGTGGTGGGAAATAGCCCTTAGCAAATCCCCCTTATGAACTCCAATGAACGTGGAGATCTTTGGGGTAAGTCTATGTCCAGCAGTAGACATCATGATATCTACAATCTATATATAATATTAATTATGAGTTCTAAAACCAGCCAAATCCAGCCAAGATGTTATATTACATCTTTGTATTAGCTTCGTAGTCTTCGTGTATCATCTATCATTATGATCATCATCATCAGCAGACAGACGTCCGCTGTTAAAGATAGGCTTACCCCAAGGGTCACAATGTTTACTGGAGTTCATACGGGGGATTTGGGCTATTTCCCATCATGCTGGACGAATGGGAGACAAATTTGGGGGAGGCCCAAAGATCTCCACATCGATCGGTCCCGCGTTTCACGCATCCAGTGAGTTTCCGCGATTCCCACTCATCCATCATCGAATAAGTATTTTTTTTTTTCTAAACAAAATGAAGACATGAGAAAGGCATTTTAACTAAAGCTCCAATTAAATTGATTGGTAATACAGTATATATCGTTACCATGGTAATTTATTTAGCTACCTTCTAACACTTACATTCACTAGTCGTAAATCTCTATTGCCGAAGACCGTCTAGGTAGGTATCACCGCAAGTCCTATTTCTACTACTAAACAGTTGCGTGCAAACATTACTGTATTCCGGTTTGAAAGGCGCTGTAACTAGCGTAGTTACTGGGGTAACGAGATTTAACATCTTAAGTGTCAAGACGAAGACAATATCGTGCAATGTTTATTATCCTAACTAGTGCCACATTATCATCCGTCATATGAACACTATAGCATAGTAGCTAACACCTTGTTACCTTCCTGGTTCGATTCTGAAGCTAAGGAAATTTGGATGGCAGTAGAAGGAACCCTACAAATGGAGGCTATCTACTATATTAATGTTCGCTGGCGTAGTGGTTTCAACAGTCGCCTATTTCAGTACCGTGTCTGTGGGTTCAATTCCTAGTCGAAACAGATAAAAGTCTGTTTCCGGTCTGGATGTAATTTGAGTACGTCAATTGTATGTTAGTTGTGCGGGAGTCGTTTTATAAAAAAAAAAAAACTGTCACTATATACATTATTCACTGGTGGTAGGTCTCTGTTGCCGGAGACCATCTAGCTAGGTACCACCGCAACACCTATTTCTACCGACAAACAGTAGTGTACAAACATTACTGTGTTCCGGATTGAAGGGCGTTGTAGCTAGTGTCATTACTGAGGTGACGACACTCAACATCTTGTCTCAGGCGACGAGCGCAATGTGATGCAGTGAATACCATCTTAACTAGCGTAATCAGATGACCGTCCCGCTCGACTCCTCACTTACTTACATAAAAAAGTTCTATGTTTCATTAATGTTTCAAATACTATATATCCAGAGTATTCTGAGCTATTGGGTTTATCTTCTCTCCAGTTTCATTGTCACTTAACATCGCGTGAATCTGAAGTACTACGTGAAAAAAACCTCTATTTCTTAACTAAAAGGTATAAATGATTCGGGCGCCGCCGCGTTTCTTTCGACGAGCCATAAAAAGCTTAGACGCGACATATTTTCGTCCCAGTGAAAGCCTTCAGAGCCTCGTCTGCTTAAAATTCGAAGGAAAATTTTCACCCCTCCTTAATAAACGATGGTGAAGGAAACGCCGGAATTTTTCGTGAGATTTTTACAGGAATTTCATTGTAAGTGGTCTTCCCGGAGACGCGGTCTCGACGCCAATTAGTGTCACTCGTTTATTAGTTCGAAGCTTACTTCGAAGGATACTTTGTGCGGAGCCGAACGTTTATAAAAAAAAAAATCCTTAACTTTTTTTACATTTTAATCAAAAGAATGTTTAGAAGAATATTTAAAGCTTTTACCTAAAATTATCTCTTTTATGCGTTAAGAAGACATTGACGTTTACATTATATTTAGTTAGTAATAAAATCTTACCTTTTTTTATACAGTGCGGGCAAACGAGTAGCTCGCTGGCCTAATGGTTAGTCGCGGGTTCGAATCTCGGCAGGTATCGATGACTTTAATATTTAAGTTACGTACATTTATGAACTTTAGTAACAACAGCGAAATACAGACGGTGACTGAAAACGCCGCGAGGAAACCTGTACATGAATTAGAATTTATTCTAAGGTGTGTGAAGTCACCAATCCGCATTTGGCCCGCGTGTTGACTATAACCTATCGCCGTCATATTGAGGCTAGGCCTGTGCCCCAACAGTGGGGACGTAATTTGGCTGTTATGGTGGGCAAACGAACGAATAGTTCACCGGATGGAAAGTGATCACTGACGTCCATACACAGTCGCAACACCAGAGGGGTAGCGGCAGCTTTGCTGACCTTTAAGGGAATAAAATATATTTTATATACTACCTCTATCATCATGATGACCTTTATATATTTTTAATTGTATTTCCTATTGTAGTATCCTATGAAGATTAAACATTATCGCAAGCATCGACGGAAACGGAATAACTAAATAGTAAATTTCAATGACGGGCAAAAGCGAAACGAGCTAACCTAAGCCTAACCATCAAAAAGCAGAAGACAACATATCTATGATAAATAGTCGTCCGTAGTTAGGAATAATAGAGAATATAACCGGAAAGATAAAGATATAAATCATGGCTAGACAACATCAAGGAGTAGACCAATATCATAAGATCCACCACGCAACAGAAAGGGATTCGCAGAGCTGGTGTCCAACCTTCACTAGTTGGAAGGGCCCAAGAAGAAGAAATTTCACTCGTTCATTATAATAATTCGCCCCAAAAAGTATCAATAACTTTAATGGTGATATTATACTATTCATTAACCCAACACTTTGACTAGCTAATAAGCAGTTAAAACCATAACAAAATTCTCTTGCGATTTATTACCAATACCGGAAGTTACACAATAATTCGTGTTAAACGACTAATATGCAATTAGGCCTATGTCCAGCAGTGGACGTCTATCGGCTGATAGTTAATAAGTAGTATAATTATTAAGCAATAATTAAACTATAGAACTTATATAGTAACTATTCAAACAATGTAATATAAGGTTAAGACGCCATAGTAACGATGTTTACCTGATAGTGAGACGCTTACAAATAACGTGGCGCTAGTTGGGATGATATATACTGCACCACATTGCGCTCACCGCCTCAGACATAACAGATTGAGTTTCGTTACCCAAGTAATTAGACTAGTTACAAAGCATTTGTAAACGGCACACAGTCATATTTGCATACTACTGCTCGTCGGCAGACAAAGGAGATAGAGAGGGACTTATCTAGACAGTCTCCAGCTCCAACAGTGATACCTAAATAAGCACTGAGAATCTTCATTGTGAAGATTTGGATGCTCTTAATACCATCAGATGAAAGCTGCAGGAAACGGCTGGATGCGAGCAGCGCAGGATCGATCGGAGATGCTTGGGAGAGGCTTATGTCCAGCAGTGGAGGTCTATAGGCTGATGATGATAATACCATCATCATCTTTGTGATGCCAATCATTTTTAATGACGAGAAATACGAAATCTGTTTTCAATGAAATTATTTTTATGTACATTGACATTACATTATCCTTTTTGTTTAATAATAATCTCTTCATCATTATTTCAAATAACTATATCAACTCAACGTAATCCTTCAAAGCGCCACATTCCTTTGAAAAGGATTATTTGGTATTAACAATAGTTACCAATTTCTATGAATGATAGTAATTAAATATTAAATAATCCTACTGTAGACTCTGTTTATTATTTACATTGTCCTTTTCGAAAATATGACGTCATAGTTTTGACTGATTTTAAAGTTTGCTATTGTATTAAAAAAATTTATGCTTTGTTATAGTTATAACGGTTACTAAAGTTAGTCACTGCAGCGACCATTTCCGCTTTGAAGAAGCGTGGAAATATTATTAAGTTCTCCTTCGAAAGGGGTATGCAGCTAGCTGATATTACCAGGGGAGAGAGATACTATATATCTCAAGGTAATACGAAGACAGTATAGTTTTAACTAATCCCGCATTGCCAAGGATATCGCTTGTTAATCCTTTGAGGTTCACACCCAATACGTCCTACTCTGTTCGTCTGATAAAAATTGATGATTTAATCAAATTTTAAAGCTATCTTCAGGTAAAGCATCATCTAAATCGATTGAAATCTACTTGTAATGTACAAATGAGGAACCACAACAAGGAGGATGTACAAAATGCATAAATTAAACTAAAAGTTTACCCATTCGTCCCGAAGTTTGCCGCATCAATCAAATTTTATCCCGCACATAAATACTTCGCAACTAATTACCTTAAGCGGAGGATAGACGCTCACCAGAGCCGGTGTAACTTAACCGAACGTAAGTTACATAGCTCCGTAAAGTTCTAGTTTCGAGTGGATTAAAATTGATTTTCCCAACTTATGGAATGTTCACTCAAATAATATACAGGTCTTCTGCCTTTCCATTTATTTGGGCTTTTGAAAGCTAAGACCTAACTGGATCTGCGTGTCCTGACAACTGTTCACGATTAGTATACTCCTATATTTATGTATGTACTTAATGTTTTTCATAATTACGATATACAGATAATAAAGCAGTTTATACCAATGTAGTGGACAGATACATTTACTTAAAGTTCTCTTTTCATAGAGTCAATTGGGCATAATAAATGTTAAAGCTTAGATAACTTAAAGCTTTGAAAGAAAGAAGAGAATTGGAAATATTGCCTCTGTATTGGCAGGTTCTCTGTTGCTGAAGACTGTCCATGTGGGTCTTATTTCTGCCGGCAAACAGTAGCGAGCAAATATTCTTGTATTCCGGATCAAAGGGCGCTGTATTTACAGCGGTAACTAGAGTCAACATCTTCTGTCTCAGGCAACGAGTGCAATGTAGTGTTGTATCTATCATCGCAAGTTGCGCCACACTGTCGTGAGTAGGCGAATGGCCATTAGGTGAACTTCTTGCTCGTCTTGTTGCTTGATTGAATTAAAAAAAAATCGTTTTCTATACTCTTTGCGTCGTCTTTAAATGTTGGGAACGAACCAATACAGAATATTATTGAAGAACTGATATATTACAACTCAATTTTACGTACTACTATACTACTACTATGTTATACAAAATATTATACTGTTACTGTTAAACTATTTTAATAGTACAATTTTTTACCAGCAGATGTAAAGCTTCACATAAAAAAAGGGGGTATTTCGTTGTCTTTGTTTGTACGAAATGCAATGGCAGAAATCCCCGTTTATTTTTGTTCTCAATTGAAATGTAAATACTTTCAAAATTATTTACTCGTTTGTCAAATAAGTTGCTTACTTTAGGGTCCAAAGAAGGATTTCTTTATCAAAAGACATGGGTATTAAACAACTTAGCGGCTTATCTCCAAAAGAGCATGAGGAACACCGTATTCGCGGAATTAATGCGCTCCATAGTTGCCAAAGAGGATCTCGGGGTTTCTCAAAATAAATTATCTCGAATTGTTTAGTATAGTTTGTAACAAAATTTATAATACTCGTCTTACAGCTAAGATAAGACAGCTTTGGGTGAACCCGTTGATACAAGAGCGAGCTAAATTTTAAGCGCATATCAGTGCTCAACGTGTGGTTTTATTAAACTTGATACAAACTCATTTAAACAACTTATAATTCATGTGATTATAAGTTACTTTTGAAACTTTTCATATAAACATAATAGTACAATAACTAAATCTTTAACAATTTGGTGCATTTCTTTTGTGAACACGGATTTACTTATATTTCAACAAATAATAACATACGTTCGTATCTATGCAGATTCATGATAGTAGTAAATAAGCGATAATAAACCATTGAAGAAAAGATTACACAAAACTTAACAGATATAATAAAAATATAATACCTTTATTTCCGAATTAAGATTCAGGTTAATACATAGACAGAAATAAAACTATACTAATCAATAAACTAAATCTCACCCGGGCCAGGTAGCAATGTTCACCCATTGTTTATATAGCTATAGCGCAACTATGTACAAGTGCAAAGCTATTCTGCCATATAGGAACAAAACACTAGAAAATGTACATAAAAAAAAAAACAAAAGGACAAATACCACTTGACACTTAAACGACAGTAAAAGAAATGCAAACGCCTGAGATACCCGCCCGCCGATACAAAAGTATCTTGACATTAAAATTAATACGGATCCCCTATTGTTCGCGAAGAGCTACAATATAAATATACAAAACAAACGGAAGTGAGCTGAACAAAGTGGGCCGAAAAGTAAAATGACTTCGCCCATTTAATCTCTATCGCTTATTTCAAAGGAGGAACGATCGAGTACAGTCCCCGAGTGAAAAAATTAAATCTAAAAACAAAGAAGAACTTGATTCTCGATCCTCCACTTCAAGTCTCTTCGAATGGAAACGTCAAAAACCAGTGAAAACAAAAGGGGAGGGTCTCCAGAAGTTGGTAATAAAAGTTCAAGAGAGTTTTTTTGTTCAAAGCTTTAAAGACGTTTTCAAGACAATATTTAAAAGACAAAAGATTAAATTAATAGAAACTGTCTTCTCGAACCCCTTTTTTTTATCTGCTTAAATATAATATTTCTGCGCAAAGTACATTATGAATACTATAGTACTTTAGGGTTGGTGATAAAGATAAAATTCAAATTCCACAAATCATATTTAAAACCTAATGTATTTCGAGCCAAAATAACTTAATGTAAATTTGTGTATGCTTAGTTGTTGTATAGTAGCTCGCTGGCCTAATGGTTAGAGCGTGCGGCTTTCATTGCGAAGGTCGCGGGTTCGAACCTGGGCATGAACCGATGACTTAATATTTAAGTTATGTACATTTGTGAACTTTAGTTACAACAGCGAGATACAAACGGTGAAGGAAAACATCGCGAGGAAACCCGCACACTGACATCATCTTTGTGTGTGTGTGCGTGTGGTGGCCCCAATAAAGTGGCAACAGGCTCGCCCCCTGTTACATGGGACCTAATCTGACTACATCTGGCGAAAAGTGGGTGTTTATTCACCTCTGCCTACCCCTACTGGGAAAAAGGCGTGATAATATAAAAAAAAAGTTATTGTTGTAAATATTTCATTATTGTTAATAATAATTCATGAGATTTATATACGACATATTATTTATTTAAGTCTACCCCTGCGTACAAATACTTACCTTTGTTGATATAATCTAAAATATCTAGCTTTCCTCCAGTACTTCAGTTTTCTACTATTTTACTATAGAGTCTTTAAGATAGTGTTTTATAAATATTATATTAAAAATGTATGAGTAACGTTTTCGTTGGTTATAATTTGTTTAAATAGTATTTTTATGGTTGCAGGTACACGTAAACGCGCGACATGGAGTTGGTTATCAAATATTTACTCCTAACTCTGGCTTTGACTTCTGTTCAAATATCCTACACCGAGAGTCGGCTTAATGAGAAACGGAGAGACAAAACAGATAGAAGATATCATTCTGCGCAAGTAAAGGATAATTTATGCGAAATAGCAAACAGAGAATCTAAAGTACATTGTTACTGTGAAAGAACAGAAATCAATACCGCCACTAGAGCTGATTGCTGGGTGTTCAACGGCGGCATTGACGAAAACGATCCAATATGGGGTAGCTTTAACTCTCAACTGTACTTAGAGAGACTTACCTTTAACGTGAGATCGGACGGAGCTCTGAAATTTATTCCTTTGGTAGTGATCCGCCGGCTCAAGCGATTACAAAAGCTGTACATCCACTATGCAGCGCTTAATAAAATAGAAAAGAAAACGTTCACAAATATGTCGGTGATAAAAGATATCACTATAATGAACAGTAAAGTAGCGGAATTAGATTTTTCCGCATTTAAAGGTCTCCCGTCACTTGTAAATTTGACAATAAAAGATAATCAAATCACGGAGATACAAAGGGATGTTTTCGTTGATTTGCCTAATTTGAAATATTTGGATTTATCATTCAATAGCATAAATCTCGCTCACGATGGCTGCTTCGAGCATCTGTCCATACTTAACGATTTAGTACTGGAGGCGAATTTAATTACGGTTGTCACTAGAGATACTTTCCGAGGACTCACTAATTTGACAAGATTGGATTTGAGATCGAATAAGTTATCAATGATTGGTGATTTGACATTCACAGAATTGTGGAATTTGAATGAGCTCCTCTTAGATAACAATGAATTGAAATATTTGTCCGAAAGGGCTTTCGATGGGCTCGCTTTATTAGAGAAACTGTCAATGACCGGTAATCAACTGCAGTCAATCAGTGAAGGTCTCCTTGAAGGTGTTCGAGGGCTTAAATTATTGGACTTAAGGAACAATGAACTAGAAACTTTCTCCTTGGAGACAGTTAAACCAATATTAGAAAACTTGAAGGAAAAGACGTCGGTTCTTTATCTAAGTGGTAAGTGGAAAAGTAATTCATGGGACAATTATTAAAGATTTCTTAGTGTTAGTCGTGACTAAATTTAAAAACCTATTAAGTTTCGTAACAACAGTTTAAAAACAATGATTTATTAGTAATATATGATATACAATATGTTAGACAATTTATAGATCATACAAATTATTTCGGAACAATATTTACTATAGTCAATACATTAAGGATTTGGATTTAAAGAGCAGATTAGAAATAATAATGACAACTTACAAAATGTACTCGTAGTTAAGTTATACGTAAAAGGGCAATCAGTCGACAAGTATGTTTAGAAATAATATCAAAAGCTTTATAGTCTATTTAAAGTCATAACTTTATCACATTTTGAATGATCCATGACATGTGAAAAGATAACTATATTTAAACTAACAATGACGTGTGTTGAGTCCCCTCAGGAGTTTTAATCCCCTACCCTACATACTTTTGGACAATAAATGAATGCAGAGGTCCCCTTTAGCAAGTCAACGACGAAATAATAACATTTTCAATGCAGTAAACGGGAATTATTAAACTTGGCAAACGTGCATGTTACTATGTAATTAACTCTATTTGCCAAGTATAACCCATTTCCGTTAAAGCAATGTTATTAATACTTTAAGTATTACTTACAATAAACATTAATGTTTACTCAATTGTAGCAATATTCATGATAAGCGACAGACACGATAGCGATGGCAAGCGATGTACCTTCTGTCCTGTTACTGTACTAGACAGTCTTTGTTGTCTGTGAGCATCCAGGTAGGTACTATCGTAGCTCCGATTTTTGCGATAAATAGTATTGTGCTAACAGTACCATGTTTCTGTTTGAATGGGATCGTAGTAACGAGACTTAAGAACTTGTCTCAAAACGATGACCGTAATGTGGTGCATGACATCCTAACTAGCGCCACGTTGTTATGATCAGGTGTATCACTTACTGTGAGATGAAAGTCTTCCAAGTCTCGTCGCTTTGTGTCTAATACAAAATATTTACTAGGCTTATAACGTTGATTAGGTTAGTAAAATTTGCGAAGTATAATTTGAGAGTTATATTAGAGTTACTATAGACTTTAGCAAATTTCATTTTGATCTTATACCGTTGTTCTAAGTTTCATTTTTTTGGTTCCAGGTAATAACTTTAGTTGCGATTGTCATTTGATATGGATACTTACACTGAGGAACGAAACAAAGAGCGAACAGCTAAGATTAGCTTTAAACGCGATCACTTGTAGCTTCAAGAAGAATACGAGTGCACGCGATATTGTAACTGAACAAAGCGAACAGTTTAAAGAGAAAGAAGAAGTACTGGAACTTGACACCAGCAGCGACGTATTACAACAAAACGACAAAGAATTTTACGATGGTGATCCTCTATATAAGTTAGACGCAACGGAGAAAGCTATTACCGATGAAACCTTTGTGGATATACCTATCGAATCGCTACCTTGTCCCGGCGAAACACTGCACAGCGGCGAGGATTCCTTGATGCTGTCGTCCAAAGATGAGAGTTTATGGCAACTTAACTCAAGTTCAAGAACTGGTGAAACACCAAACTATTTAACAGTACTAATGTTAGCTATAATAATAAAATTATATCATTAGAATAACCTAATATACATTGTGAAAGAGAATTTCAGTTCAGTGTGTTTATTGTGAATAATAATGATTTGTAAGTAAACATTTGTATTAGGTCGCTGTTAAATAAGCTTCATTTCTATTAAAGCGAATAATTGAACATTGCCGTTTCGTTTTATTGATGTTTTGATTGACATTTGACGAAAGCTGTACTTACTGTAATTACTGGGGTAACGACATCTTATGTCTAAAGGCGACAAGCTCAGTGTGGTGTAATGTTATCGGCGAGAGTGTCATTTACCATCAGGTGAACGTCCCGCTGACTTCATCACATCGTTGAATAAAAAAAAATATTATGTATAAGTATAATCACGTTTAAATATTAACACTGCAAAATATCTAGATTTAATAATCTCCATATGAATAAACATTTATACATATTTTTGTTCAAAATCTACTTTATATCATAATTCTTTCTTTATATCGTCTAACATATACAGATGGTAATGATATTAATAGATTATCAGATCATTCACGGCCTTGAGTATTTTACAGTGGAATGTATATGAAAAACAAAATACCCAGTTATTTTTTAATTACTACAGTAATAAATTAAAACCTTAAAAGCGAATATTTCAAAGGTAAAACTATTTCGTACTTGACACAAGTAGCGATGTCTTAGTACAAAACTGTACAGGATAACGCAAGAACAAAGCTTTATATGTTATTTATTTTATAACTACAATATTAAATATATTATATACATATTTCGTGTGGTGATCATGTCTCCATTAATTAACTTATTATCACCAAGTTTCCTTAGCGATTATTAAATAGAATATTTAATATACCAAGGTGTAATGACAGATGGAAATATTCAAACGCGAAAGCATAATAAGCCATCGTAGATATACGTTTAGGCACGTTGTTTGTAATTTCTATCATCATCATCAGTCGATAGTCGTCCACTGCTGGACAAAGGCCTCCCTCAAAGATCCATTAAGTGGGTTCTCGCGATTCTCACCAGATCGTCGGTACACCTTGTGGGAGGTCTTCTAACACTACGGACCTTACTGCCCCATCGGCCGTCAGTCCTTCGAGCAATGTGCCTTGCTCACTGCCACCTAAGTCTAGCAATCTTTTGATAATTCCTATACTAGCTGTTCATCGCTCGCTGTGCTAGCCGTTATATAAAATTAGACTTGAAATTTGTCTGAAATATTCCCACTCGGCGCAATTCTCCGGCCCCAGGCCCCTTCCTGTTATTAACACCCCTACAAACCCCTTTGGGAAAGGAATTTCATAAAATCTATTCTTAGCTGATCTTTAAAAAACAGAAGCGATATCTTTACCAAATTTTGAGTCTTTGAAGCTAGTCGTTTTGAAGATCTAGTGATGAATCAATGAATCTCTAGATATCTCCTACATATATAAATAATCATGGTATTTTTAAGGTGATGTTTCTATGCTAATGCATACGTAAGTGGGTATATGAAGAAAAAAACGCATATTACGAGGTGTTTGGACAATGCTGCTATGATTCTCTTCCAATGGGACTTTTTCAAGAGAAACCTAACCTTAACATTTGTGTCGTTACATACAGATACTATAATGTTTACTACTAACTAGTCAGTATGATATAATACAGTAAAGAAGCTTTACGTTTTAATACACAAGGATGTGAGACATTCTGAGGAGTACCTAGGGGTTTGAAGATAAATAAATTAATAGAGCCGTCAAGCCTACCATCAATATGTGTTTTCCAGGTACTGAATATTCATAACATCGCTCCATAGATCGATAGAGCTATTTCTGAAAAAAATATTGTTTTCATTTTCAAATCACGTATCCAATCATAGGAGACTAAAACGTAATCATAAATTATTTGTAGAGTATTGTGAAGAGTCCACAGTAATAACAGAGGGACAATTATAGTGGTGTCATAATAAAGGAGTCCGTTCTTCAACCCCCGTGACATGAAATTAAGTTATACTGGATTACAGGTTACGTGAAAATTACGTCTAGAACCCCCCACAATTTAATAAAGCTTTTGATTTATTAAAACAGCCTTTGTAGTGTAAGAGAGAGCTGATGTTAACTTTTTGTTTTATACAATGAAGCGATGACGAACGGGATATTCACCAGATAGTAAATGATACACCGGCCTATAATAACCTCGCGCTAGTTAAGATGGTATACACTACACCTTGACGCCTTGAGTCATAGGAAATTAAGTCTTGTTACCCCAGTAATTTCAGCTGCAACTCGTTCCAAACCGGAACATGATAAAGTTTGGACAGTATTGTTTATCGGCTGCAATAGTACTTAACTAGACGGTCTCCAGCAACAGAGACCTATCAAAACTGTGCTACAGTGTATACCATGTTAATAGTATAGCTTCGGATCCGAACAAAGGATCACCTAGTTACAAAGCAAGCAGGTTAACGGCTGCTCTTCGAAGGCATTTACAATCGAAGATGAGAACATCATTCAAAAGTTTTACACAAGTTAATACTTGGTAGAGATACTTTGTTCAATTGATTCGACTTCGATTTCGACTGATGTATCTTGGTACTTTTTTTTATTCAATGAAGCGACGAGACTGGCATGATGTTTTCCTGATGGTAAATGATACGCCTGCGCATAACAACGTGGTGTTAATAAAGATGGTTGGAAGTGGGTGGATGCGAGAAGCTGGGGATCGCATTTAGTGGAAGACATTGGAGCAGATCTATATCCAGCAGTGGATAAACATAGGCTGATAATGATGATGATGAAAGAGAGTATACACTGCCCCACATTGCGCTCGTCACCTTGACACATAGGATGTTATATTTTTTTTTCTCAATCTGATCGCCAAACTTCCTTTTGAAGAGGACTCCTAATAATGATGATGTTAAGTCTATTTACCCCAGTAATTTTACTAGGTGTAACACCCTTCAAACGGGAACACGGTAATATTTGCACAATTATGCAGAATTTTTTTCCATTAAAACCCCTGCGGTGGTCATCCTCATTGAATTGCTGGAGGCTCTGAGATCTCCTACGGAACGCACCGGTATCTCCAAGCACTACGTCTAAAGCACTTCCCAGGGAGAGCTTTAGCTCTCACCTCCCTAGCATTAGTACCACAAGCACCACCTTGTACTTGTCATTCATGTCTTAGTGGACAAGGAGAGCCTCTGCCTTCAAAGCCCAAGAAACCGAAAACCCTTTTAGTCGCCTTCTAAGGCAAGGCTTATATCTTACTCGTATTCTTAATAGCCGGAGACTACAGCGTAAGGAGTGGTACTAACTAGACGGTCTCCGGCAACAGAGACCTACCACCAAACTCCAGTTATTGTATATTATGGATGATTATATACATCATGAGAAAATTAATACTTGAACGATTTATATCTAAAGGTAAGTGTATGCGATAAGTCTATAGGTTTTTAACAAAGTCATACCCTATTATGGTAGCATTGTAAAGAAAATAACATTGAGTTATTATCCCCCACAAAGGCTCTGCGGGGGTCGTGAGAACAGTGATTTAGGGGAGAAATATCGTTATGTTATACGTGAATAAGTATTGACAGCTTTACTCAAATTACATGATGTATTTTGTATCCTATTGAGGTATTTCCAATTGTATTGTATAAATATAAAGGTTTTGTATATGTTATTGTGTTACCGACATTTGTTAGTTCGATTGTATCGGTTTTATCGAGTGGGGAGAAGCAATTGTCTATTTATAATTGATCCAAAGGTCCTTTGTTACAGTTAAAATTACATATGCGTGGTTTAATCAGTGTACAATTAACTCATATATATATATATAAATATGTAATATTTTGATTAATACACAATAACCGCCATTAAAGTCGGTGAATTCGTAATAGAGTTTATTTGCTGCAAATTAACATCTCGGGGGATCCAAACCAACCTCACCTGCTCATTAGCAGTCTGTTTATTAGTAGGGTGCACTACCAGGGTGGTGCACCCTGCTAATAAACAGACTAGACTCATAACGCTCTGGCTCTGGCAGCCACCAATCCGCATTGGGGCACGTGGTGAGAAAGACCCCAAATCCCACCATATAAATCACTACCCGATCGAGGTGGGAATCTTTGTGGGAGGCCTATGTCCAGCAATAGACGTCTTTAGGCTGATGATGATTATGATGACTATAAATAAGACTATCCAATAAAAGCTGCCTTTAGTTATTATCATCATCAGCCGATAGACATCCAGTGCTAAATGAAAAATGGTATATTATGTTAAAGAAGTATCAAGTTAATTTTTTGTCTTTGACTTTCATCTCACTACTGGTCATCTCAATATGCAGCTTCTTTTAACTACAGTACATTTAATAAAAAAAACTATTGCTTTTTTAGTGTTTATATAAGTATAACAAAGAGTTACAGCATCCTCAAACAAACAAGTTTCTTATACAAATATCAATATTATCGACGATATTAATAACTACGAAAAGTTTTTAGATCTGTTTCTATTAGTTATTGTTTCTGTCATACTGTCCTGACCAGACAGGTTAGTATTCACTTTGAATACTAAATTTATGTATTACTAATTTATTTGTTAAAAAGAGGGCCTTGTTAAGAAGTTATTTGCGAAAATTCAACGACCGCCGAAATCGGGGCAGCTCGCCCATTAAATTATAGTGAAACATTATAACTTCGAAGCGCGACTACAAGTGAAGTCTTTAAGTATTAAAGCAGCACTTCCGACACCTGCTTACGGCGTTTCGTTGTTAGTTTACTTTGGCCTTTAAATTGACTTGTTTATGCATTAAAATAACTTATTTTAAAGCACATAAGTTTGCTTAGAATGTTTTAATATCGTAAAGCAACAAAGTTCTCGTGAGGGAGAAAACTTGTATGTGTTGTATAAGATCAAGGATTCCAAGAAAAGAGTAATAACTTTTCTTGCGACTGTTATTAGGATACCTACATTTACTGGCAGGTCTCTCTTGGCGGAGACCGTCTAGGTAGGTACCATTGCAACGATTATTTCTACCGTCCAACAGTAGTGTAATATAACCGTGTTGTATAATTACTGGGGTAATGATGGACATCATTTTATATCTCAAGGCTACGATCACAATGTGGTTTAGTATATAACATCCTTACTAACACCACGTTGTTATGAGCAGTTGTATCACTTACCATCTGGTGATCGTCCCGTTCAGTATATCTCTTTGTAACTTACTACATACGAGAAGTACAGCAATTACGCCTTCTGAAGATGTCTTTGTTTAGTATTGAACATCAATAGACAATAGGTAGAAAACGTTAAACTGAACAAAACAGTAGTAGGAAGTCTTCGTTGCTGGAGATCATATAGGTTGGTACCACTGGAACTTCTCTTCTTGCTGATATACATTAGTGTGCAAACATTACTGTATTCAGATTTCAAGGGCACTGTAGCTTGTGCAATGGGGAAAAGAGAAAACTCTATATCACAAGTTGACGCTTAATTTAGTATCGTATATATCATTTTAAGTAGTTCTACGGTATCACGAGTAGGCGTACGACTTACCATCAGGTACAGGTCTTCCTCGTCTCTTCGTTTAGTCGCATAAAAATAACCCGTCAAGGTATCATAGAACATATTTAAGCTGCTAAGCAGTATTGACGGTTATTGGTGTCAGGGGTCCCGAACAACAGCTCACGGGGCTGAAGACAACCTCATCTGCTCGTGGTGCATCTTGAAAATCAACAAATGAGGCGTTAGCTCTTATCAACCCTCATTGAGCTAGCGTGGTGGGGAATGGCCCAAACATTAACCCCTACAAGCAACAGCCTTCGCCCAGTGATGCCGGAGGTCATGCTTACTGTTGAAGGTCGCGAGAAGCCGCTGGATGTGGGCAGGGCAGGACCGGTCGATGTAGATATCTTTTGGGAAAGCCTATGTCCTAATAGTAAGGATTGTACACTGGTATCATACGTCAAAACTAAGTAATCTAACTTTCATAATACCGAAACAAACATTGATACACGTGAAAATAATGATATAAATGAATACGTCGTACTTGTGAAGGATATATCTTGTTTTAGTAATGTATGTTCGCGAAGTCCATCCGAAGAAATTTTCTCTCAACGGATAACTTAGTAATAACTTGTCCAAACTTTGACCGGTACGGAGATACTAATCAGACACGAACTATATTTTTTGTAACATTAAAAGTTTCTTTGAATATTTTCTATGTTACAATATAATCGGATATACAAGTAAATGTATTATATATCAAACAAAACTTATATGAGTTATTTATTTGAAAGACTACGTAATATTTCTAAATGTAGGAGCAACACATACTAAATATTTTTAATAACATTATTGCTATTTTTTTATGACAGGATATTCTTACTTTTATATTCAAATAAGCTACAACACAAGTGAGACGTTCACTTGATAGTAAGTGCCCATAACAATGTCATTGTGATGATTAGGATGGACCACGCTGCATTACATTGTGCTCATCACCATGAGACAAGATGCTAAATTCGTTCACCGCAGTAATTTTAATAAGTACATCATTCAAACTAGAACACAGTAATATTTGCAGAGTACTGTTCGAACTTTACTGTGTAATTTCAATAGCTACAGAGCTCTTCTATCTATTATTAGGGGGACCGGAAAGTAATGTCGTTTTCTTACGCTAAATACAGACATACATTTTTAACGAGTCTTTATTTTTAATCAATGATGTATTCCCCATCATTGTCAATAACCTTTTGCCATCTAGTGAGTAAATTTTCAATCCCTGATCGATAAAAATTAATTGGTTTTTCGGCAAAATATCTAGAGATGGCATTTTGGATATCATCCAAATTTGCAAATGTTTTGCCACTTAAAAAGTGTTGCAGCGCTCGGAATAAGTGGAAATCCGATGGTGCAACATCGGGCGAATATGGTGGATGAGGCAGCACCTCCCACCCCAATTCATTAATTTTTTCTAGAGTTCGCCTTACGCAGTGCGGTCTTGCATTGTCATGTTGGAGAATGACGCCTTTTCGGTTGACAATCGCTGGCCACTTTTCAATTAAAGATTGATTGACTCGCTGCAATTGTTCGCTGTAGAGGTCTGCAGTAACAGTTTCTCCAGGTTTCAGTAATTCAAAATGAACAATGCCGCGAATACTCCACCAAACACACAAAAGCGCTTTTTTGGGGTGTAAACCTGGCTTAGCAGTACTCCGAGGGATTTCATTTGGAGAGAGCCACTGCCTTTTGCGTTTTGGGTTATCATACAGGACCCATTTCTCATCTCCTGTGATCAAGCGATCAAAAAACGCTTCTGTGTTGTGTCGTTGAAGCAATAAGTTGCATGTGATTGATCGGTTAGCCTTATTCTGTTCGGACAGATTATGCGGGACCCAAACACCTGCTCTGCTTACTTTTCCAATCTGCTTCAAATGTTCTTGGATGGTCGACCAAGGTTTGTTGAGACTGTTTGACAATTCCTCGATCGTCTGACACGGATTTGCTTCCACTTCCGCCCTTAACACGTCGTTGTCTAACGCTGATGGTCTTCCTGATCGATACGAGTCGGAAAGATCAAAATTACCCGATTTGAACTTGGAAAACCACCTTTGGCATTTACGAATGTCCAGTGCATTTGGATAAACATCGCAAATGTTTTTGGTAGCAACTGTTGCGTTATTTCCCTTGCGAAACTCAAAGAGCATGCAATGCCGGATGTGTACCTCTTCTGGTATTTGGCTGGCCATTTTACCCAAAATTACAAAAAAAAATTGTAATTCAATTGTCTATAAGTAAAGAAATCACTATAACCTCACAATGTCTTTGGTACGCCTCTGAACAAAACAATGAGCTGACAAATGACAATCAAGTATTGGCATGCACAGAAACGACATTACTTTCCGGTCCTCCTATTATTACCTACCATCAAGTGAACAGGAACTTTCAGGTGCTTTGTGGAACACATTACAAGAGACCTATGTCCAACAGTGGACGTCTTTTAGTTGATATGATGATAATTTTCAAGCCATTTGAAATAACTTGAAACATTTGATAGCAATCTTAGACCTCAATTTCGCGAGATAAAGACTGAACTAAAGCTGTTGGGGTTTCTTATTAGCTATTCAACGTCTTAGAGGCTGTAATTAAGATTCAAAGCAGGCCAAGAACGTTACAGTTCATTTGCTGTCAGTAAGTACAAAAGATAACGAGATTGGATTACTGATCAAGTGGAAAATTGCTTTAAGATACTTGTTATAGAGGATAACCATGGGCAAGCATATAACGCCAGTAGGCATATAAACTTGGAAAGGCAATTACTTTAGCTAATGGTGGTACAGTGTTTCAGAGATCGTCTAGATCTCCTATGCTATCTAATTTTACAGCTAAAAGTACTTACTATGTTATTAGTATTCTAGATCTATTGAAGAGTAAGTCTCTGTTGCCGGAGATCGCCCGGATAGGTACCATCGCAGATCCTATTTCTTCCGCCAAACAGTAGTGTGCAAACTACTGTGCTTCGGTATGAAGGGCGTTGTAGCTAGTAAAATCACTAGGGTAACGAGACTACGTCTTATGTCTCAAGGCGAGGTGCGCATCTCGGCCTGGGCCCACCATATGAATGAGACGTTGACTATCAGAGGAAGATAGTAAGTAATAGGCTTGCCCATAACTAAGTGGTGCTAGTTAGATTGATGTCCTCCACCACATTGCATTCATCCCCTCTTGACTTACCATACATAGGGACTAAGGGGAGCGTTGATCTTTTCGAAAAATGCACATACGCCAGAAATGTTGTGGTACCTACTTATATTGTTTCCGGTAACAGACTTACCACGAGTACATATGTTGATCAATGACCAAATTTTTTTAGGTCTACTGCTATAGAGAACGACCTATGTTATAATGCATTTATTTTTTTAATAGCTTCCACAATACAATTCACTCTCATTTCCATTTACAGCAAAATCACAATAAATCTTCATTAAAATCTCATCATATACAAATTAAATCCGTACGTTTGTTAACATAATTAACATTGTGTTTTGGGCTCATTTAATTTCAGCATTAAATAACCATTACTTTTCGACGTTTTGGCACACACGCTTTTTAGAGTGTATGGGGGTTTTATTACGTTTTGGCTGGAGTCCATACCGCTGTAATCATGTATGAAATGTTTTGTTTAACGTTACCACTCCTCACAATGTTTCCTGATTATACCACTGGCTCGTTCAATCTCAAGGATTCTAATAATTATGTGAGTTTACTTAAACTACTGTCTATTCATATATAGAGGGTAGAAAAACATATTTGTTCTTTAGTTATGAGATAGGAAGGATATCTTTGTAAATAATATTCAATACATCGGTGTGATAAAGTATTTAAATCTATATATGTTATTGTTTCATAGAGTCTTTATATATGAATGTTTTTATATATCTAATTATTTCTCTCCGTTTATATCGCAGGAACTTTAAAGGACATTTTCATATCGCGACGTTTCGACTCCATACTTAGCATAAAAGTAAAAAAAATATAAATAAAGTTCAGAATATAAATGTTTATTAATATTTTTTTTATTTTTCAGGGTCCTTACATAGTAGAATATAAGAACTATGAAGTTTGTCGCGGCCCTAAATCAGTTAATTTAACCAAGTACACCACGAGCTTGACTCTCGACAAGAACAGCATGTACCGCGGTTTGGTGAACTTGACTTTCTTGGATCAGACATTGATTGAGGAAGTAAGACATTCATTGATAATGTTTTAGTGATCATTACTAACTAATTTAATAAATTTAAGGTTCTTATACTTTGGTCGATTCCTCTAAGTCTATCAGCTTTAAAAGTTTGCAAGAGAAAAGGTCCCGACCCGGTGAATAGAGGTTATCCAAGCAGCGCGTCCGCTCGTTCGCCCAGTAGGTAACAACCTACCCATTGACGCCGACACTCGACTTTTTTATACTATTTCAACTTATCGATTATTTACAACTACCCACATTAGTTGGTGAATGCCATAATACCTGACTAGACAGTCTCCTACATCAGAGACCTAACACCAGTTAAAACTACTAAACATACGAAATTATCGTAAATTTAGATTCACATTTTTATGGGGAAATCCTGCATGGACACTTTCCTGTTGCGAGGGCAACGAAAAACTTATGCCAGACTCTTACTGGCCAAAACCCCAGAGTTCCTCTCTGCGCCTTTGGCCGAAACTGCGTGAACGCTTTGCCACATGGCCGCAGTTCCGGTAACGTCGGAATACTAAGGGCACCAATATACCATGGGGTTTCTTAAGGAAACCCAGGACAGTGGTCCTGTGCGGAAAGTACATGCGCCTTCTTGAGGTTTACCTTTATGAGTTTGATTTGATTATTTGATACGAGCAGTTTGACATTGCGTAAGCTATCACGTTTCCTCAATGAAGTGGAAGTAAGTTAGCACGAGAAACGTTTTAGCTTTTCATCCGCACATATAAGATGCCGAAATTTACCGACCGGGCGTTGTATATATTTACAATTTCTCAGGTAAAAATGTCCGTATTCTCTATTAAGGAGAAACGGAAAAGCCTCCTCTGGAATTACATTGTTGTGAAGCCTTGCCAACATTTCGCCCTCGCTGCCATATTTGATACTTATTTGGGTGCCAAAAATTGTATGGTTAATAAGGTAAGTAAATATGTTTGTTGTTGTGTATTATGATGTAATACGACTGTACATTACTTATTAGTAGGTTGTCCTGTCGCGACAATATTTTTTTATTCATTTAAGCGACGAGACAACACGGCCTATGTCTAGCAGGGAACGTCTATCGCCTGATGATGATGAAGCGACGAGATGAGCGCGACGTTCATTGCTCTGTAATACGCCTGCCCATAAAAACCTACCATATGATCACTAAAAAATTTACATCAAGCATAAAAGATTGTCAGTGTCGTTAGTCTAATATAAATTAGCAATGGAGCCTTCTAAATATGTCGAAAAGGGCAGTAGTTAGACTGTCTTATAGATGGGGTGATAGTTTCTTGTACCCTTCTCGCCCAAGGACAAGTTATGACGGACTTCAAATGATTAAAACAAACGATCTTCCTTTGCTTCATAGAAATGCTTTCAGTCGTTATGGCTGCAACAGCTCCTCTTTAAGAGAGGAAAACCTTCCTCCTCCATAAACTCAAGGCTGTAACTAGTTTGGAAGTGCGGAGGGTAATTCATAAAGATTCCGTATTTTGAAGAGAATCTTACTGCTAATATAAACTACTACTATAACTACTTTCTTATATACATATTCAGGGGTTGTTGCGTTAGGATATTAACTCAGCAAAATGACAATAATGGTCGAATATACGATGCAGCTTATGGATAATAATATTCATATCCAAAAGCCTTCGCCAAAGATCTCCACATCGACCACCACACCTTACGGTCAGCGTGACAACCAGTATCGCCGGGCACCAACGACCATCGTTTGTAGGGATTCATGTAGGGGGAGTTGGACCATTTCCGACCACTCTGGCCCAATGAGAGTTGGTGGGAGCCACAGATTTGTTTGTTGATTGACAGGGTACACCACGAGCGGGTGAGGTTGGGTTAGGTTTCCGGGAGTTATTATGCCTTCTATGGGACCCCTTACACACCAATAGTCATATATAACACTTAATAGAAACTTCTAGAATTTCATTTATATTCCTTCTTGTTCAGTTCTCAATGTTTCCATGAGAGTATGAAGAGAATTAATATATTTTAATATTATAAAATGTTTTACAGGGCACCTACAATTGCGATCTGAACTTTAGCAACATTATATACAACTACCTGGGGACGTCTTTCTTTTACGGTGAATTCATATTTAAGGTACTTGTCTTTTCGAAAAAAGGAAACATTATTTGCCTCCTATTCTCTCCGATCATAAAAAAAAAAGTTTAATTTTATCTCATACCTCATCCATGTAAAATAATACTATATATATATATATAATAAAATCTTTTCTCTAACACCTATTCATTAATATTATCCTTATTATTTAAATATGTTTAACTTATGGTACCTGACCAGCTGACAGGTGTTTTTATAGACTAATCAGTTATCCTTATAACAAGGAGGTTTTTAGTTCGATTTTCAGAACACAACAATAGGTCTCTATGGCCGGAAACTAAGCAGGTACCAATGCAGCTCCTATTCCTCTCTCCAAAACAGTAGTGTGCTAACACCGTGTTTCGGTTTGATGGGAGTTGCAGCTAGAGGAATTGCTGGGGTTAGGAGATTTAACTTCTTATGCCTCAATGCGTAAAGTGCAATGTGGTGCAGTGTACACCATCCTAACTAGCGCCAGAACATTATGAGCGGGCGTATTACTTACCTTCAGGTGAACGTCTCGCCCGTCGCGTCGCTTCATTCCTAAATTATTCATATGAATATTTTATTCTTCGCAATATTATTTTTTTTACACTGCAGACGTGTTTTTTTTTGTACATACAATATTTATTAAAAAAGATTTCTGCAAGTCATTTACACTACTATCATGAAAATGTATTATGTAAATTTCAACAGCAGAGCAGAGGTTATAAAAAAATTACATTATATATGTTTCTAGTTTGTTAAAGTTAATAAACCATTGCTATATTTTATGGTGTTTTTTAACATAAAAAAATAACTTTTACTGATACTTTCACTATTTATTTAAAAGAATAACCGGTGGTAGATCTCTGTTGCCGGATACTATAGATACCACCGCAGCTACTAATATATTTCTGACACCAAACACTACTGTGCAAAAATGTCTCTATTCCGGTTTGAAAGACACTGTAGCTAGTGAAATTACTGAGGTCAAGAGACTTAATATCGTATGTCTCAAGGCGACGAGCGCAATCTGGTGCAGTGTATAACATCCTAACTAGCGACACGTTATTATGGGCGTATCACTTACCCATTTAAACGTTCAGCTAGTCTTGTCGCTTCGCAGAATAAAAAAAATTACAGAGGTAAGTGATGTCACGTTGTGCAGTCTTGTGTACATATTCTAACTACACTTATATTAAAGCTCAGCTTATGCTAGCTCCTCGCAGAAAAAAGCATAGTAAAAAAATCATCAGTTTTTTTAGTTATGATTTGATGAAATATTATGGCTACTCAATTTGATTGTTTCATACCAAAACAAAGAGGAAATAGAAGTTGATTTAATAAAATATCCCAGTGGATATGTATATATATGTGGCCCAGGACCGGTCTGAGTGGAAATCTTTGGGGGAGGCCTTTGCCCAGCTGTGGACGTCGTCCGGCTGATTGGATTGAATTGGATTAATAAAAAAATTACAATTAACTATACGACATTTTGATTATTTTTTAGCATTTTATTAAAATTTAAAAAAAAATTATAGGAAGACATTTCCAGCATATGCTGGAAATGTCTTATGTGCATATATATATATATATATATATATATATATATATATATATATATATATATATATATATATATATATATATATATATATATATATATATATATATATATGTTTATAAAACGGTACTGTTCTCAATATATTTTCATGTTATTTGATATTGTTAGATTTAAATGATTTTTTTCTTCAATACTAAACCAAACAAAAACATATATTTTTTCTCTTGGACCAATCAATGAGACGAGCAAGAGCTGGTTATTGTCATATATATTACATCACTTTGGGATAAAGATACTTACACCTATAGTCTATCTATTTTGTATTTTATATGTAACTAGACAGTCTCCGGCAAAAGAGACCTACAAGCAGTAAGCTCATGATAGTCAATTGTAGAAAAAAAAAAATGTCTCTTCTAATTTTTATTTCATACTATTGTTATACGCTCGTTAGGTTTTGGTAAAATGGCTGGATCGATTTTCACTGATGGTAGGTCATTGTCACCGGAGACTGTCTAGGTAGGTACCACCTCATCGCCTATTAATAATTAACTAATAATTACCCATGGACTCATTGGTTTATTCTAAACTCATAGCGCACTTTTAATTTTTCTTGAATATTCTAGTACTACACTCGATCGCGACAATTTTTGTAATACTATTTATTTAATAAGTAATTTAATGAAGATTATATTACAGCCTCTTCCGGCAAATGTTTATAAGGCGGAACCACTACAGCAAACATAGCGCGTCGCTCTTTTTATTTTTCTCGAATATTCCAGTACTACATTCGATCGCGATAATTTTTGTAATACTATTTATTTAATAAGTAATTTAATGAAGATATATAATAAGTTTGGCAAATATCTCCCTTCCGTTTTTTTGCTCTTTATTCAATGCTTTATAAAAAGTGTTACAGTGATCGGATTTAGTTCAAATATGCGCCGTTTTGTTCGATAATCTGTTTCCATCTAGACGGCAACTTCATAATACCTCCCTCGTAGAAGCCCCCCTCCTTATTTGCGAAGAACTCGGACAGCCACTTTTCATAAGCCTCTTTTGAGTTCAACTTTACACCACCAAGGGCGTTCACCATGGGCAGGAACAGGTGGTAATCACTTGGCGCTATGTCCGGGCTATATGGTGGATGCGATAAAACCTCCCATCCGAGCTCCCGTAGCTTCTGACGAGTCATCAACGAAGTGTGTGGTCTGGCGTTGTCCTGGTGGAACACTACACCCTTCCTGTTGGCCAATTCTGGACGCTTCTGGTCGATCGCCTGCTTCAAGCGGTCCAGTTGTTCGCAGTAGATGGTAGAATTAAGCGTCTGGCCATATGGGAGCAGCTCATAGTGGATGATTCCCTTCCAATCCCACCAAACACACAGCAAAACCTTCCTGGCCGTCAATCCCGGCTTGGCCACTGTTTGGGACGATTCACCGGGCTTCGACCACGACCGTTTTCGCTTGATATTATCGTAAGTGATCCATTTTTGGTCGCCAGTCACCATCCGCTTCAAGAATGGGTCGAGTTCGTTCCGTTTCAGCAGCATATCGCAGGCGTTGATTCGGTCCAGAAGGTTTTTTTGCGTCAAATCATGCGGCACCCAAACATCAAGCTTTTTTTTGTATCCAGCCTTCTGCGGATGGTTTAAAATGGTTTGGTGACTAACTCCCATCTCCTGGGCGATGTCACGAGATGCCACATGCCGGTCTAACTTTGATCGGTATTTGTCGTCACAGGTCTTCCGCCGGCTGGCTTATCCATGGTGTCGTTTTCACCGGCTCTGAATCGTCGAAACCATTCCTCCGCGGTTCGAAGTGATAGAGTACCATCCCCCAAAACACCATTAATCTCACGGAACGTTTCTCTAGCGGATTTGCCTTTAACGAAGGAAAACTTTAAAATAGCGCGAATTTCGGCGTTAGTGAACTATATGTTTACACGTCTATAACTGTTGAACGCAATATCCAAACTAATTATGCATAGCGTCGTTTTGTAGGTTATGTCAAGACCTTTCAAATTATGTATAGTATTGCCAGATACGAGCTCTGTAGCGCTTTGTACATAGCCGCGAAATTCAAAAGACAAAAAGGCGGAAGGGAGATATTTGCCAAACTATTATAATAGGTAATTTAATGAAGATTATATTACAGCTTCTTCCGGTAAATATTTATAAAGCGTAAGCACTACAGCAAATATAGCGCGCCGCTCTTTTTATTTTTGCGAATATTCTAGTACTACACTCGATCGCGATAATCTTTGTAATACTATTTATATAGTAGGTAATTTAATGAAGATTATATTAAAGCCTCTTCCAGTAAATGTCTATATCAAAGGCGAAGGCACTATAGCAAACATGGTAAGGAGCACTTTGCATAAAATGAATTACAGTTACCAAGCTCCCGCGAAGAAGGGTTTTATGTAGTTTATTTACACCTAAAACATTTCTCCGCCAATATGAAAGGAGATGAGACGTGCAAATAATTCTTATGTTTTTGCAAAATTTGACGTAATATATTGTATCATTTTATTGTTTAATTCTATATCTGTACTATTATTTTACTGGTGGTAGATCTCTGTTGCTGTAAGGTAGAGGTAGTTATCGCCGCAACGCCACTTGCTGCCGAGAAACAGCAGCGTAAAAACATTACTGTGTTCCGGATTAAAAGGCACTGTACGTAGTGTATACACTGGGGTAAAGAGACTCAACCTTTTATGTCTCAAGCGACGAGCGCAATGTGGTGCACTGTATATCATTCTATCTAGCGTCACATAGCTTTCGAATGATGTAAAATTTACCCTCAAGTTAACGTCACGTTTGTCACTTGGGCGAATAAAAAAATGATTTTATTTTTTGATCACGGTTTATAGCAAGTTTCTTATTAACCGCGCAGTTGTATCTTTTTTTTATTTGAAGAAGCTAAGAGATAAGCAAAATGTGAACCTGATAGTAATACGCCTACCTATAACAATGCCGCGCCGAGCTCGACACGGTCCTGGCCCAGATGTCCACTGGGTACGAGGGATTTTCCGAGTACCTTGAAAGGTTCTAGCTCAAGGAGAGCCCCGCGTGCCTTTGTGACCAGGCGGTGGACCAGACCGTGATGCACATCCTCACGTCCTTTCCCTTATTTGGGAAGTAGAGAACAGATTTTTAAATGGAAGCAGGTAAAAGGATAGAGAGTGGAGTCATCGCCTCTCTAATGAGTGAGGATGAAAGTCGCGGAATATTTCTGGAATATTTTAGAAGAGTTGTAGGAAAAGCAATAGAGAAGAATAAATATGAATAAACAAAACTAAAGGGACGGAGTAATAATAAATAAAAAGTGAATATACAATAAATGTAATAAAAGTAAAAATTTAAATAAAAAATAGTAAACATAAAAACAATAGAAAAATGAAACAAGAAGGACGAGGAAGAAGAAACAAGAAGAGGAATGCTACAGGGAATGATTGATTTCATGCTCTCCCCTTATCCAGAAATAAGTCCAAGGAGGCGACGGGTGGTCTTCACTTCAAATGGAGAAGAGGAATGACAGAAGAAAAGGAATGTGGAATGAAAGAGGATAATAAGGTATAGTAGTTATAGCAATAAAGAAATAAAGAGACTGATAGAGATAAGGAAAAAATGTAAAGATAGATATAATTATAAGATGGTAAATGATGTAATGGAACAATAAAGGCCCTGACCCAAAAAACGCAGAGGGAACATTTTTAAAAAAAAAACAATGCCGCGCTCGTCGGATTAGTCTGTCTAGCTCCCTCATTCATGTCTCATATCTAATTTAATTTTTAAATCTACCGCTGTAACAATATTACTCTATTTGAGTAATGTACACAAGAACGAAAGTATTTTTCCTTAACACGTTTCATCAACCGGTCTCATTATTACTCAAATATGTTGTTAAAATCAAAACCTTAGACCGTTCGTTGGTAGATAAAAAAAAGTTTTTTTTTAAATCAATTAAGCGATTATGCAAGGGACATTCACATGATAGTAAGTAATTCTCCTGCCCATAACATGTCGTTAGGATAATAAATGCTGCGTGGTGTTAGAGGCAAGACTATAACTTATCATCGAGTGAGGATATTAACCATATCGTTGAAAAGATATTGTGATATGACCATTACTGTAATGTGGATCGGATATACTTATCCGTCGAGGCTAGCGACACGTTGGTGGTAAGTTATACGCCTGCTTATAACAATGTGGCGTTAGTTAAGATGATACACAAAATACCAAATTGCGCTCCTGGCCTGAGACATAAGACGTTGAGTCTTATGTCCCTTCCCAGCGCCCTTCAAATCGGAACAAAATAGTATTTCCAGAGATATAGGCTTTGCGGCGGTACAGATACCTACCAGTGAATATTATTAGTAGTCGTAGTAAATATTGTAAAATGTAAAATATTTTGTTTCAGGCATCTCATGAGGTTATACGAAATACTTATTGATATTCTCGGGCATACTCTCAACGGAAATGCAGGTATAGTAGCGCTGTTGAAATCAAGATGATTTCCGGTGAATAATTTGTAACCGCTGTGTACGTTTACAGCGAAATATGTTAAGTATCTTTCTCATTATTCCCCACAGAGAATACATTGTATAAAGCAGTTAAATATTAGCATTTTCCGTCACTCGAAATGATTTATTGTCCGTAGACGATGCATATTTAAAATTACATCAGTATAAAGATATGATCTCTTCTTTATAACATGAATCTAAATAATACAGCTTTACATATCAGTAATTCTTAATATAATGTGTTAGGATATTTACGAAGTATTTACGAGTAACCTTGACTGTCACCATGTTTCACTATCCCAGTAGTTTTTATCCTACGATGCCTTTCACAACTGACTTCAGTTATTTATGCACAGCTGGGGTTAAAGGGGTCAGCAGTCAAATCTGATGACATTCACAGTTTGCTATTACGTATACGTACACCTTTGTTATTTATTTCTTAGTGAAGTTTTAGTAAAAAAAACATTGTATTTTCCAACATTTCTAGAAATTCCACAGAACCGCTTTTAAATTAATAAATTTACAAGCAACGTATACTTTTAACTGATTAATTCAATTTAATAAAATCTATATAAATGTAGAATTATACTAATTAACACGACAAAATTCCCACTTAAACGTAACCTGAACAGCAAGACGATGACAAAATTGGAGTGAAAGGTAAAGTAAATAGAAACGATACAAAAGCACAGGGAATAAGACAAAGGCAGGATTATTTTTGAAGGTAAACGTATTTTCGATACAATCAATTCCTTTGACGTTTTCACATCAAGTGGAATGGTGGTAAGAGGCGTTCAAATAGGACGTATTTTCCACTCCGTGAACTTTGGCATAAAACCAATAACCCGGAAGTGAATTGCCTTGCCTGAATTACTCGGTGTTTATCTCTTGGATTTATTACGTAAAGATTATATTATATTATAACTGTTGTAACGTTTTCGTTCTTGAACTTTGCTATAATTCAAGAATTTTGTGAATAGATGTAAGAAAGGAATGATTTGAATTTTAACATAAAATCTCAAATGATTTCAAAGAAATCTCAGTTTAAACAGAATTAATATCCAAACAGTCGTAAGCAGTACAAAAGGAAGCCCTGCTTTACAAACATCTATTCACAATGAATTAAAAATTCAAATTCAAATTCTATGAGTTCTTTAAAATGAAAACGAAAACGACGTCCACGTAAACCTGAAATTTAAGTCAGTAGTACAACACAGAAATCTTAATAATCTATAATAAACTCAATAGTCGATGTAGCTCCAAGAAGACTGCAAGTGGGCAGAGACGTCGTAGATATCTGGACTGGCTAATATAATCAGTCAATAATAGAGACTCTTTTCAGTCTTTCTCTTTTTCTTTCTGCTTATTTATCCCATAACGTTTGGTATATTTTTCTTTATTCCTCTCTCATATATTTATAAATCTAAATTACACTGTCCGAACAGCCACACTGTTCAATATTTCTAGGCTTCCCCAAATTGGTGTCGACGTGCGTCCAACCATGCAACAATGGACAAGGTATTATTTTTGAATAACCTGCGATGTAGTGCACTATTCCCGGTATGACTAAAATTAAAATTTCACTATACTGAAATTGTATTCTTTCATTCATACATGAATGGCGGGTTAAAAGAATATCTGTATATTTTCAGGGATGGTTAAACTTAGAGCATATGTAAGTGAATACAATTTTCGTACTGTTAAAATAATAATTGAAACTTATATGGTTACAAAACAAGATTGAATCATTACCAGTGTAGAGAACTTTTTATAGTAACAAAACTTATTATGTGTAATTATTTTTTTTTTAAAAAGCGTACTTGCAGAGAATAACTCTTATTGTTATGATATCATTTTTGCTCATTAAACACAAGCGTCTGACTAAAATCTTGTTAGATAGTAAATAAAGAAATTGAGTAGTCTACGCTGATCTACCTCTACAAAAAATAACTCTGGTAGACTATTCCAATGACTTTTGTATTATGATAGATCAATGAAAACACTTTGTATTAATGTATGTAATATGAACAACAGAACACATTTTCATCAAAACGTAAACTGATGATGAGAATGAACTAAATATATTAAAGAGTTGCAACAGTATTTTATCTAACTCTCAGTTCGGATATTTTTAAAATTTTTATTGCAAAAATCCTCTATACACAACTAAGATAATAAGAATGGCTATACATAAAAATATATACACAATTTATTGCAATTTGTCAGATGTCCTCACTCACAGTCATTCTGTTAGTCTTTCGTATTCACATACACACACGACAGTCAAGTTTTTTAATTTCCGTATATATTGAAATAAGTCATCAATCAAAGTTTGTTTTGCATAGATTTCTCCTTTATATATAAATATATTATGTGGTTAACATATCCCCAATTCACATTATTTTAATCTACAACGAGATCGAAAAAGAACAAAGCTGGTATATCTTCTTCTTCTGCTTCATAATTAAAATAGCGGTGTAAGGGATTCCGCCCAACATCTTACGGATTCCCTAGTCGACCTCACTTGCACGCAGTGAGGTTGACTCTGCTGAATAACAGACAAGGCTCTGACCACTCTAATCCTCATTGGGTCAGCGTGGCGTGTTACGGCCCAATTCCCCTCTATTAACTCCAACAGCGACGTGAAGATCTTAGGGAGACGCCTATTTCCAGCAGTGGACGTCTATCGGCTGATAACGAATTAAAACAGAACCCTGGTGGCATGGTACAATGCCGCAGCTCTTACGACAAGTCAGTAAAAACAAACAGTAGCATACAAACATAGAATATTCATAACTGATTTTGCAATGTTAAATTAACTAAGAATTGTTTAATTTGTTAATTAGAATATCGCAACATTAGTACGAGTCGGAAATGCAAATCGCAGTGAATAAGCTTGACGGCTGCACCGTCCACAACCAAATTACACTCAAATTGAAGTAACAAATCATTGAAGCACTACAGATTAATTCTATGCGCTCTCCGTCCGACTAAAATTAGATTTAATTTGTGTTTAAGCTGAGATAAACAGTTATGTCTGAATTAGAAAAAAAATTCCAAGTGTCGGTATGAGAGCTAATCTCATTCTCTGTTCCTATATATCTGCTACTATTGCACTGACATGCATCTTTATTATAATAGAAACAGTATAAATCGAAATTGGTCCAAAACGAAAAAAAATCAACGTTAATGAGTGATCTGTTGTTTTAGTTCAAATTTAGTTTCTGTCACCTGTCATCCAATATGTAATTATATCATATAGTATTGTTTTATATAATAAACTAGGTTGCTGTCCTAATAGTTAAAGCGTGCGGCCTTCATTCCGAAGGTCGCGGGTTTGATTCTCGTCATATAGCAATGACTTTAATATTTAAGTTATGTACATTTGTGAACTTTAGTTACAACAGCGAGATACAAACGGTGAAGGGAAACATCGCGAGGAAACCTGCATATGAATTTATTTTAAGGTGTGTGTGAAGTCACCAATCAGGATGGGGCCAGCGTGGTGACTACGACCCAATCGCCTTCATATTGAGGGTAGACCTGTGCCCCAGCAGTGGGGACGTAAATTGGCCGTTATAGATAATAATACACAGAGAAACTTATATCTAGATAAGTTGAATCGTATATAATTTATCACATTAGAATCACACATAATAAGTACAAGGAAATAATAATAGATATGAAACCAAACATGAATGTTTTGTAAAATTAAAGGATAGAAATAAATAGAAATTTGCATGAAGAAGTAATAAACATGATGGTCATAACAAAATTGTTATCAAACCTAATACTACTGTCATAGAGATTAACTCTCCGGATTCCTTTGATGGTGGACTCGACAAAATACCCGATATAGAGCCACAACGCTATATCTACACCTATTTAATTGAAATTCGACGAAAACGGATGCTGTAACAATATTTACCTTTATCTTCTGGTTAGAGGTTAATGTTTTCATTTAACTAAATTCATATTACACTAACTATATTGTTTTTTCTTCATATAATATTGCGTGCGCGGTATAGTGTGACGTAGTTGATGTTTATATGGAGGTGAGGGAACAAAAAAACTTAACTTATCTCTTATATATTAATTAAATAAAAAAGTCATTGTTTATGCTATTGCGTCCTGAATAGATCTATGCAATTTGTTATTTCATGAACTACGTTAAGTTTTTTACAATATTCTTTTTATCCTCAAGTTCTAATGTGTTGAATTTATTGTCTACATCTATTTTGTTGTTCTCAATATTCACTCTGAATGTCACTTTGTTATTATATCAATGTATATATATCATAATTTTAAACGATTGATGTCCACTGCTAAACATAGATCTAATGTAGTGTAGTGAACAAAACACAGGATAGTTAAAAAGTCTAGGTATCAGTGAATACAAACGGCGCAACAGTGAATATAATAAATGTGTAATATCTCGGAGGAGTCTGTTGAAACTTGGTTCAGAGGCGAAACATTAAACCCTTTTAATGCTAATTACACTCAGTAAACTAGCTGGCCTCAACATTCGTAACTGAACTACCTCCGAACTAGCAGTTGTAAATCATTGGCACGTTTCAAATTAATTCACTACAACGTTCGACTCTAATAAATTCTGGTGCTAGGTAGCTCACAGTTAAAATTAACTTATACTTAGTTCTAAACTAGTGAAGCCCGATTGAATAATTTTGTTTGTTTACAATGTTGCACAATGCAATTTACTGTTTCTATAATTCCTAACCTAAAAATTAGGTAGATGACCTAATTTTAATAATTTTTGCAACTTTCTCAACTGCTTTTGAGGAAAAAAAATTGTAACATCCATTCTTAATTGACCTCAAAAGCAGAAGCAATATCTCTCTACCAAATTTTGAATGTTTAAGTCCAATAATTTCGAAGATCTCGTGATGAGTTAATACAGCACCTCTCTGATGTCAAACCTTTAAAACATCATACGTAGTAAGAATTATAAATTTTACTGAACTATAATTATGCTTTATTAATAAACTACTATCGTAACAAGAAGATATCAAACAAGCCAACAGATGTCGCCACAACGAACAATAAATCACACTATCGTTTATCATAGCGCAAATCCTTGTAAGGATCGTACATCTGTGTACATTGCCTCCATCAACAAATTGTTACGGAGTATACAATTGAAACCATCGACTAGATGTCTCTAAATCTCAGTAATTCATAGACTTGTGGCATTAAGTCGTTACGCGGAGTATATAATTGCATGTCTTAATTGGATTTCTCTGGTTCTTCGCTATACCAAGAATCGATACAGTAGCCTATCACGAAGTATCATATACAACTGGATCTGTCGGGATCTTCGTAATACTGTTGTACTTAGTAACTTGCTTTGTACTTTAAATTGCTCTATTATTATCAATATAGTGCTGATATTGGTGCGCGGGTTGTCGTTCACCAGATGCTCCGCGCTCTACTTATATATATGTATATATATTATTATACATGTTTTAACAGCCTTCAACTTATCTATAATCTTTCCTCATAATAAATATACTTTTCCATAAAGTTAATTTTTGCTTATAAACTTAATAACATCTTGGACACTAAATGAATAAATTTATAAACTGTTTATGTATTAATTCACTAAATTAATATTTTTTTTTGTAAACTCTACTAACAGGAAGACATTAAGTCCGTTGCCGTGTTTCTGTTTAGGATTATTCGAAGCTAATGTGATATTTTCGTTATCGAAGGCATTCCCCTCGTAAAACTTCGCACCTCCGTCTTGAAGGAATAACATCCTCCGAGTTTAATCGAGTAGCAATTGTTAAATGTAGTGTACGAAGTCGATTCGTTGTCGCGATCGGAGCAGTCAGTCGTGTACCTGTGAGAGACTAAAGAGCTAATGCGAAGCGGTGATAATACAAAGGAACGAAAATGTTTACCTTCCTCGTACTTTCGAAAATTTCCAATACCGTAATGGGAATTCACAAAGCTGTGTCTGTACAAATTGTACAGAGAAATAAACTCCAGGCTAGTTAGGAACATGTTTGTTCCAAACTAATATATTTGAGAGCGCTAAAGTTGACTTCATCATCAATCGATAGACGTTCACTGCTGAACATACCCTTACCCCTAAAGATCTCCATATACAGTTAGCATGGATTTCGGTACTAACAAGTACTAAGGGCTGTCGTTTTTTTAAATTCATAAGCGAGGATTTGGCCCAATGCGGGTTCGCGGGAGCCAGAGCTTCGTTTGTTAATGAGCAGGGTGCACCGCAAGCTAGCAATGTTGGTTTGGGTCCCGTGAGTTTGCTAGCAATCGTGTCGGCGATGCTGAGAGTCTAGAGCGAGAGAGAGAGAGAGAGAGAGAGAGAGAGAGAGAGAGAGAGAGAGAGAGAGAGAGAGAGAGCCTTCTTTTGTGAGGTGTTTTAGTACTAAAGTAGGCTGCCGAGCGAGATCAAAATAGGACAAATCCCGTCGTGGTGCTAACGCCCGTCAATTCGTCGCACCGATGAATGATGTTCCCCTACTATAACGAGGCCGTTGGGGTCGTTGGCGATCAGGACGGGAGTTGTCATTGCCTTCTAAACGACCCTGAAGAGGACAATGGCTGGACGTGGTCTCCGGTCATTGAAGTAATACTGACGGGGCTGGTAGAGTCTGCATAAAGCAGACCCCGAGACGGGCTATACCAGCACAGCCTTAACGAGACCGCGACCTCTCCAAACGCCGAAGGTTACCACCGAAGGGGTTTTAGTGAGTAAAAATCTCCACATAACTCTGACTTCCTCCCAGAAGGCAGAGTATCTTTTCGCAGATTTCTCCCCCAAAACAAAAAGAAAAAGGGTCCCGCTAGTAATTGGGTCAAACCCCTTACATCCCCATTTAAAGCTAAAATGTGGAATCATTTGGGAATAGTTACTACTAGACTCATAATAATTCCATGTAGCATCATCAGAATACAGTAGTTAAATTTACTGGTTGCGGGTCTCAGTTACCGGAGATCGTCTAGGTAGGAACAAGTTAATGTTTGCCACTACTGATTACATAAATAAACGCTGCGGTGGTACCTACACAAACAGTGTCAGGTTACAGAAACCTTCCACCAGTATATTCATGTTATGTATTATGTAACTTACTTTTTCATCATTATCACACCGTATCCTATTACTCAGAATAAAATGTCCGTCCGTCCAAAGGTAGTGCGCAGTAAATTTTACTGACGCTAGGTCTCCGTTGGAGATTAGTAACTATCGCAGCTCCTATATCAAACGCCTATTAGTATGCAAACATTACTATGTTTTGGTTTGAAGGGCGTTGTAGCTAACGTAATTACGGCGCTGAAGAAAATTAGCATCGTAGGTCTCAAGGCAGCGAGCAGAATGTGGGGCCGTGTATACTATTTTAACTAGCGTCTCGTTGTTATGGGTAGACGTATTACTCACCGTCAGATCTTATTCTTCCCGCCAAATTAAAAAAAAACTATAGAATGGTTAGCAGTGTATCATATGTTGAGTGAGGTATGGTTGCCAGCCTACAAAATAGCGATTTCACCTGCAACAGCATTCAAAATAACCGTTGACATCAGATAGGTTTAGAAGGATAGAGTAGGTTTCCGTTGTCGGCTATTTCTGGCGCCAAAGACTAGTGTGGAACATTACCGTATTCCGGTTTAAAAGGTGCTGTAGTTAGTGAAATTACGTGGGTATCGAGACTAGCGACGAGCACAATGTGATGTCTATATCATCTTAGTGACCGTCACGTTATTATGGGTGGGCGTATCACTTACCATCAGGCGAACGTCCCGCTCGTCCGGTCGCTTTGCTTTACATAAAAAAAAAAAAATTAAATACTTATACAAAATAAGTTGAACATAAACTTTAATTTGTTCGTAGCAAAACGCTGTTTTTATATTACAAAGGAATAAATAATATATTTATGTTCGTATAGAAGAAATTTAAATTGGATTTATGAGTTAAAGTACGCCTTGTTACCGCAGTAATTTCAATTGCTTTAAACAGGATTTTGATGTTAGTAATAAGCAATTAGTTATGTCTATAACTAATTGCTTATTATATAACCGTCTGGTTATCTGTGAAGAAGAAAAAAAACCTTATTTCTTTGTTATTGTCATGTTTTTCTTCTATTCAATATTTTTGGCTATAGAATATAAATGATTAAGTTAATCTTTCATAAAGTTTCTTAAAGATTTATCCTTCATGCGTATTTAATGTATTAAGATGTGTTTTATCAATATGATTAATATTTTCAATACGGAGACGTCATACAAACATTATTTTTTTAATTAAAGCATCAATCGACTAACGCTTATCTAGTGATGAATCGTTTGCGGTCGATAATACATATATATATTATATATATTTAACACTATTTCCTAACAAATTTCTACCGCAGCGCCTACTTCTGCCGCCACTGGCGGTAGGTCTCTGTTGCCAGGGACGGTTTAGATAGGTACCACCGCAGTGCCAACTTTTGTCACCAAACAGTAGTGTGTTACGGTTTGAAGGGCGTTGTAGCTAATCAAATAATTGGGGTAACGAGACAACGTCCTTTGTGCCAGGCGACAAGCGCATTGCGGTGCTATCTATGTAATCCTAACAAAAGCCACTTTTCTATGAGCAGGCGTATCACTTACCATCAAGAGAAAGTCCCGCGCGGACGTTCGTTTGGTTAAATAAAAAAAAAGATACATTTACTGTTTACGTACAGCAAGCCTCGTGTTGTAGAATTCTTGATCTTCCATAATCAAACCATCTCAGGAATCAGAGCTCCATTTATTTTAACTATGCAACGGTTAAGTAAAGACGTTCATGTAAAAGAACCACAAGTTGCACCTGATGGGGAAATTCCAGGCTGTTCATGTGGGGAGTCAAGGTTATATTCTATCTACTTGTTTAAGAAAGTTAATCTGGTCTGACAAAGGTGTGGTGATAAGTCTCTGTTGCCTGGTGTAGTAATCATCATCATCATTATCAGCCGATAGAAGTCCACTGTTGGACATAGGCCTCCCTTAAAGATCTCCACATCGATTGATCCCAAAATCGCCGGGCACTAGGAGTCGTTTGTAGAGGTTTATAAGGGAGGGATTTGGGCCGTTTCCCACCATGCTGGTCTAATGCGGGTTGGTGGGAGCCAGAGTCTCGTTGGTTGATTAGCAGGATGCACCACAAGCAGGTGAGGTTGGCTTGGATCCCTTGTGTTGTTGTGCGGGGCCCCTAATACCCCTCCCTGGAGTGTAGTAATATTTGCAAACAGTAATTTGCAAATATACTGTGTTCCAGTATGAAGAGCGCTGTAGCTGGTGAAATTACTGTGGTAACGAGACTAATACCACATGTCTTAAGCCCGCGAGCGCAATGTAGTGTTTTTTATATCAACGTAACTAACCGCATGCAGCTAGAGGCAAGACTATCACTTATCATCAAGTGAGGATCTCGACCATCTCGTTGAAAAGATATTGTGATTGAACTATTACTATAATGAGGATCGGATATATTTGTTATCTATCGAGACGAGCGACACGTTGGTGGTAAGTTATACGCCTGCTCATAACAATGTGGCGTTACTTAAGATGATGCACATAGCACCCATGTACATCATCTTGTAAGTCTCGTTTGTAATTTCACTAGCTTCAGCGCCTTTCAAGCCGGAACATTTGCACTCAATTTGGCGGCAGGAATAGGAGCTGCGGTACCAGTAAATGTTTTCGCTAATATCAATGACTCTCCTAAATATAATATATAATGACTCGCCTAAGTAGCTCGCTGGCCTAACGGTTAGATCGTGCGGCCTTCATTGCGAAGGTCGCGGGTTCGAATCTCGGCATGTACCGATGACTTAATATTTAAGTTATGTACATTTGTGAACTTTAGTTACAACAGCGAGATACAAACGGTGAAGGAAAACATCGTGAGGAAACCCGCACACTGAAATCATCTTTGTGTGTGTGTGGTGGCTCCAATAAAGTGGCAACAGGCTCGCCCTCTGTTACATGGGACCTAATCTGACTACATCTGGCGAAAAGTGGGTGTTTATTCACCTCTGCCTACCCCTAGTGGGATAAAGGCGTGATAATATAAAAAAAAATATTATAACATACTTTTACTATTAGAGGAAGTGTTATAGTAAACAAAAACTACATATTACTATGAAACATATAGGAAGGATCGGTCATTAAAGTGTTTAATTGCGATAATTAAATTCAAAATTTATTTTTTCTATGTTATTACTTATAAAAAATCATTAACAGTGACGATCAGCGAGCGCAGAGATTGTTTGAAAAGTTTTTATACAAAAAAAAAAAAAAAAACGCAAATTTATTTTGTAAATAACCTTTGCTCGGTATACGATAACCGGTCTATGAACAGTCGTACAATAAGCTATATGGATATATTCGAAATTTTTAACACAATATTAATAATCGTATTATCAAGGCCATAAAGACTAGATTGCCTTGTGTTATGATATATGTTTAACTACTAGCCGACATATTTATATATCGCATTGTTTAATGAAAGGATTGTAAAACACTAGGTTTCCGTCTCATCGTACGTGAAGTAAACAAAAAAAAAATTTCAACAAACTAGCAATTTTTTATTAACAATTATAACTTTTTTTTTTTCAAGTAAAATATATTACGTTAAATATATATAATTGGTGGATATATTATTATATGTTTATTAAGTGAATCGCGTTGAGTCGTTCGATGTACGCTTCGTACAGGTAGTTGTGATATCAGTGTACTGAATACTTCACTATTATTAAGGTTAGTTTATGTATTTATTTATTAATATTCCGCAACTATTATTCTGTTATTATAATATACTATATTTATATATCAGTTACGGAAACTTTAATATATTAACTAACCGTCTTTCTCCATAGAAAATTCTGTTTTCTGATACCTAGTAAAATTACAACATATTTATTATTGTATGCAAATATATCAGTTTTGTCTATTTTTAGTTATTAAAATCATATGTTATACATCAAAATTTATATAAGTTATAAACAGAATATTATTTCACTTTTAGACATCATGACTAAGGTAAACATTTTAAGGAGAAACATTCAAAAACTGTCTTTAATAAGAAAGTATGGTACTAATAGTCAGAACCTATGGAGTCAGGATCGAGTGATAAATTCACCGTTAAAGGATCTGGAGTTTCCTTCACTCACTGTGAATGACTACATTTGGCAAAACGTGGAGAAATGGGCTGATAAACCAGCGATGGTAAATATTATCAAATCGTTACTTTTTATAGGCTAAGCTTTATTACTTTAGTCATAACATTATCAAATCAAAATTACAAAACTCCAAAGGCACACAAACACAAGCAAATTCTTTGAAATTAAGTGTGATATAAACTATTATATTATATTTATTAAACTGATTATGACATAAACTATATACTAGGCAGTTAAACAGTAAATTAGGTTTAACTGTCTCACTGACTGGCCGGTCGTCGATTAGAACTTAGCTATCTGTCTACTTTCTTCCTTAATCTATATATGTGTATATATATTTATACATATATACATATATTTATCTACATAGGAGATATCCGAAGATTCATTGACTCAGATCGGAACTAATAGACGTAAAAATTCACAATTTGGTAAACATATTGCTTCTACAATTTAGAAGTTAGCTAAGAACAGATTTTACATAACTACTTCTCGAAATTAAGCTGCGGGGGTGTTAAAAACGGAAAGGGGTTCGGAGTGATACGGGATGTTGCTGCTGAGTTGGAATATTTTTGACAAACTCCAAGTTTGAATTTCAAATCTAGTCCTATATTACGATCAGCAAAGCCGGTGGGGAACAGTTGCTATAGTGAGTATTCTTCCATAACAACATAGCTGTCGGTTCGGCCGTTAACATAGTAAGCCAGATCCTGTGTGAACAAGTTGTTGACGCCATTTTGAAGATCCAGGTGTTACATGTGAAACTCCAGTGTAACTTCTACATAAATTCTTATTTTAATGACATCCATTTACATTTGTAAGTAGTTTCTAAGAAATACTTGCATAATTATAGTTAATAAACTGTTGCATGCAGGTTTGCGGTATCACAGATAGATCGTATACTTATCATCAACTCTACAAATACTCTAGAAAATTTGCTGTAAAATTACGTATTAACCTTAATGTGCGGGAAGGTGATATGGCCTGCATAATGATGTCCAACAATCCGGAGTATGGTGTCATCGCACTCGGCATTCTCGAAGCGGGCGCAACGTTGACTACAATTAACCCAGCGTATACTGCCCGTAAGTAAATTAATTACTTTAATATTACTGCTCAAATATACAAGAAGCAATAAATTACCGCTACTTTATTTCTACTTTACACAGTCACTTGACATTGCTTATCAAGAAAGCACTATAATTTTATTAGTTCTGATGGTAGCTCTCTGTTGCCAAAGATTGTCTAGGTAAATTGTTCCTATTTCAAGAGCGTTGTTGCTATTAGAATTACTGAGGTAACGAGACAACATTCTATTTCTCACGGTCAAGAGCACAAAACGGTGCTTTGGATATCATCCTAACTAGCGCCACGTTGTTATAGGCAGTCGTAAAACTAACCATGAGTTGATCATCGCGTTCGTCTGCTTGCTTGGTCGAATAAAAAAAATCTAGTGCTTCTTTGATGAACGAATAAAAATCACTAATTAACACCCGATCAAGACTATAAATGAATATCAATCTAACAGATGTAACCCTAAAAAAATCCAAGAATAATACTTACTAAACGCAAGTCTACACAAGTACAAAAGAAAAATTACTTAAGTAACAGTTGTCTGTATTTCCATTTGAAACTAGTCTATATATTTTTCAGATGAAATTCACCGACAGTTGCTTCAATCAATTCCTAAGGTTTTAATAGTAGTACCAGAAACTGTCGGAGTGATTAAAGAAGCATTGAATATGCTCAAAATAGATGTACCTCTTATAATAGTTAATAACAACGGCGGGAACATACCGGAAGGAGCAATATCGTTTCAAGATATTATAAACGATGATAATGTAGACTACAGTGTTTTGAGCAGTGTTAAGAAGGATATTGATGAAATAGCACTGTTGCCATATTCGAGTGGAACTACGGGTTTACCAAAGGGCGTGGAACTAGTCCATCGATCTATCGTGACAAACTTTGTCCAGCAAGATGATGAAGCGATACGACATTGTCATCATACAACAGGTAATATCTCTTTTCGTTTCATCTTGAATATTCAATACAGAAATCAATTAACTTTTATGTCGTTGTAAATATTTACATAATACGTTTCTTTTTGTATATTACGTCATTTGAATGTTAAACAAAACAGCATACAACAGGAGCACTTTCATTAAGATGTTTTATTCGTATTCGCATTACGGTAATACGATTTACATTGTTATATGAGATATTCTCTAAATATAATTATATATATATTTATCTATACGTAATTTTTAATAGATCGGTTTCTCTTTCAGGGTCTCATCAAGAGAGTCTCATAGCAATTTTACCTTTCTTCCATATGTATGGTTTATCTGTAGTGATGCTGCATAAACTGTCTGTCGGTGCGAAAATAGTTACATTGCCTAAATTCGAAACAAAAACATATTTAAACACTATGAAAAAGCATAGATCGAGCGTATTGCATATCGCGCCGCCATTAGGTAGTATACGATGTATAGATTTCGTTTTGTGATTCATACGTAAAAACTGTTATAAATAGCCCATTTTATGTTTCCACCGATGGGACTGGGATTCATCTCAAAGCACAGATGCTGGTTGACAGTTATTTCATATATTTAAAAGCTGTTATTCTTGAAATACCCGACGATGATTGTTACACCGAAATCTCATAATATCAAGTTCAACAGGGTAGGAACCCACGCAATTATGAGTTACACGGAGGGGCCTACCGTAACTAAACAAGCTATTATCCTTTCATCACATTGTTAACCTTTTCGTTATGTACTTATTAATACATTATATACTATTAAAATGCGATCCATTGTAATTTCAGCTTCTTTTTTGGGATCTCATGAAAGTGCTGACAAAGAACATTTGTCAAGTGTTCATACTTACGTTTGCGCCGCCGCGCCGCTGCCGAGGCAAGATATTATTAGAGTATTAGAAAAATCCAAGGTATATTTCTATTCAGCAGACTCTTAGAAAAATTTAGTAATACTTAAATAAAAAAAAAATATATTTCTCCTAATGTAATTATCTAGTGAATTGACTATATCACAAACGTAACTAAATTTTATAGTCAAAACAAAATTTCCTTTATCCCACCACCCGTTTTGCAGTTAAATAAAAAGTATAATATGCTTTTAGCCGGATGTTGACTTTATACAGTTATATGGGTTGACAGAAGTATCACCGCTAGCAACATCCCTTTTAGCCGGAAGTAAAAACTTTACAACTGTTGGCTATGCAGTGGCTAATACTAAACTCCGTATTGTCAATTCGAATGACGTTAATTTAGGCCCCGATGAGGTAAGCAACTCTAAATTTACTATACTGTTTAATTCACCAAGTGCTGATCAGGCCACGTTTAATAAAAGATACCGTAGATATCCAGTTTAATTTTATATGATAAAATATCTAATAACAAGGTGACTATGAAGGGAGAAAAAGACAGGAATATGATGATGATGCAGGAGTTACAGACTCATATGATTTATAATTGTAGGTTGGTGAGTTATTAATCCATGGACCTCAAGTAATGAAAGGGTATAGAAATAATTCAAAAGAAACAAATGATGTAATTACAAAAGACGGCTGGTTCAGGACCGGTGACTTGGCTTCAATTGACTCTGATGGTGTGGTTACGATACGAGATAGAATAAAGGAACTCATTAAGGTATGTGTGTATATTACTTCATGTTATTCTACTGCTGATTATTTCTCTTGTGTATTTGAATATCGATATTTTTTTATTCTGCGAGACGAGCTGGTCATTTGTATCAGTTGGTAAGGTATACGCCCGCTCATAACAAAGTGGCACTAATTAGGATGATCACAGCACGATATTGTGATTATCGTATTGAGACATGAGATGTTGAGTCTCGTTACCGCAGTAATTTTAGTTAGTACAACATCATTCAAACCAGAACACAGTAATGTTTGCACCTACCGGTTTGCGGCTACAAAGACCAATCTCCTGTAGATAGATGGTTGATACACAGCGATTATCGCAATGAAAATTCTTTGAACAATGTAGAAGTTAAGAAAACAATACTATAGATAAAAATATATAATGTTTAAAAGCTGCTCGCTGGCCTAATGGTTAGAGCGTGCGGCTTTCGTTCCGAAGGTCGCGGGTTCAAACCTCAGCATGTACCAATGACTTAATATTTAAGTTATGTACATTTGTGAACTTTAGTTACAACAGCGAGATACAAACGGTGAAGGAAAACATCGTGAGGAAACCTGCACATGATTCTAAGGTATGTGTGAAGTCACCAATCCGCATTGGGCCAGCGTGGTGACTATGGCCCAATCGCCCTCATATTGAGGGTAGGCCTGTGCCCCCCAGCAGTGGGGACGTAAATGGGCTGTTTAAGAAGAAGAAGAATGTTTAAAAGTGTTAACTTGTATGCAATTTACCTACACTTTGTTTTTTTCTTGCTCCATCTTAATATTTAACCTGTTTTATTTATCTTAAGCGATTTGTAACCTATCGAGATATATTAAATATTTATATATAGGTGATATTGACGCAAATGTTCCACAATGAATAAGACCAAAACTTTTCGGATTTTATTGCTTTTATTTATTCAGTTATCCTGACGTTTCATCCCTTAATATACCCCAGTACCCCTCGTGACCATGGATGCTGTAAAGTGGTCGAAACGACGGGATAATAAAACAAATATACCCGACAGAATCCATAAATGTTAGTTTCAGTCAATAGTCATTCAGTACTAATAGGTTGTATGTAATTCAAATTTACTGTTAGGTCACTATTACCTGTTTCTGCTGTTAAACAGTAGTGTGCAAACTTTACTGTGTTTCTATTTGAAAAGTGCCGTAGCTAGTGTGAGTGTTCGAATGGTGGGGAGAAGGAAAAAGTCATGGTTGAGGAATATCAGAGAATGGACTGTCATATTTGAGGCGTACGAATTGTTCCGCCGAACCAGAGACGAAAAGGACTGTACCACGCTGATCTTCAACCTTCACTAGTTGGAGAGGCAGTTTAAGATGAAGTAGCAAGTAAAATTACTAGAGTAACGAGACTCAACATATATACTATACCCTGTATATATCATCCTAATAAACGCTAGTTTGTTATGGACAGGCGTATCATTTACCATCAGGTAAAAGTCCAGCTCGTCTCGTCGCTTAATTGGATAAAAAAACCTTATTCTGTGTTATGATGTCAATGGAGGAATACATTTAATAACTGTTATACGTTCACTACAATGCTTCCGTGATACAATAGTATCTAGTATCATTAAATTAGTATCTAATAAAGAGTATAATAACGATTGTAAAATAATTATAATATAATATATATCAAGGCTGTTAAAGTAACCCAACTCCTCACGATTACCGATGTCCAACAGTGGACGTACATCTGTGGAAGTAATGATGATAGCCTCACGCTTTAACTGCTTTTAGTCATTTGAAAATATGAATAGCTATCACATATAAAATATAACTACAGGTGAAAGGTTTTCAAGTAGCTCCGGCGGAATTGGAAAGTGTCCTCAAAGAGCATCCGGACATTTTGGACGCTGCCGTCATTGGTGTGCCAAACGCGAAAATGGGCGAGGTGCCGAAAGCGTTTGTCGTGATCAAAGATGGTCGGAGTAAGGATTCCGCTGGCATCAAAAAATTCGTCGATGATAAAGTAGCAGTCTTCAAAAGATTAAGCGATGTTCAATTCGTTGATAGTCTACCTAGAAATCCGTCCGGCAAGATTTTGAGAAGAATACTACGAGAAAAATATACATAGCACTGTGTAAAGTAAGCTTTGTAGTTTTAACTTAATATTATGTGTAAGTATATTTTAATAGGGAAAAACCAAAATTTTACAATTGTAATAAACATTTAGCAATTATTAAGTAAATTGTTTCGTGCAGAAACGACAATAAAAACGCAGTTACTTTAACATGTAAAAGTTTTATTGTTTCTTCTTCGGTTTCGTATATACTGTATTTTTTTTTTACATATCACTATATACTTTTGAGCTAAACTATAATTTATACGTCTTTCATCATCATCATGCGATAGATCTCCACTGATGAACATAGGCCTCTAAAAATCCCTCTCTATCGGGTAGGGATGTATATGGGAGAATTCGGGCCATTTCTTACCACACTGGCTCAATGAGGGTTGGTGGGAGCTAGAGCTTCGTTTGTTAATTAGCAGGGCGCAACATGAGTAAGTTGGTTTGGATCCCGTGTGTTGTTTTACAGGAACCCTTACACTCCTTACAGTTCATACGTCTTTAACATCTCTAATGCATAAGCTTTTAAATATCATGTTAATATTTCATCTTATATCGTATAACATAGTATATTTTTTTTATTCCACGAAATAAGGAAACGAGCGGCATATTCATCTCAATGATATGGTTACCGATAACAACGTGGCGCTGGTTAGAATGATATACTCTAAACCCTATGCTAGTCACCTTGAGACATAAGGTGTTAAGTCTCGTTACTCCAGTAATTACACTAGCTACAACGACCTTCAAACCGATTCACAGTAATGTTTGCACACTTCGATATGTGTGTGTTTAATGTTAAAGCAGCAACGATCGGTTGAGAAGCAAGCGAGTGAATAGCGATTGAAATAGCTAGACCAATTAATGGTGGTAAGTATCTATTATCAGAGACCGTCTAGATTCCATCGTGGCTACTATTCCTGCCGCCATACAGTAGTGTGCAAACATTACTGTTTTCCGGTTTGAACGGTGTAGTAGCTAATGAAATTACACGTGTAACCAGACTACACATCCTATGCCGAATTACTTACCATCAAATGAATATCCCGTACGTCTTGTAGTTCCGTTGAATAAAAAATACTTTAACTTAAATTTAAAAGCTTCTATTTGTCATTTTGCGACTAATTTTTTTCTTATAAAGAGACAACTGTTATTCATAATTTGTCTTATATTTAATATGAAAGCGAGGATAATAATAATGACAACAAGATTTTAATGATATACAATGGTGCAGCCATTATATAAACATGTCAAATGATTTTCTCCTTCATCTATCATCTTCTCTCTTTAAAGTATGTTATCTACATATATAAAAAGTTGGTAATATCTTAAGATTAAAGGTGGTCTAAAGGAGTACGATGAGGTAACTAAGGAGTAGTCACGTGTCACCTTAACAACCAAACTTTTGCAGTTTTCTAAGTGAGGAACAGGTAAAGAGCATTATAAAATTTGAATCCCAAATGATTGAACTTTAGGCGCCTGCTAAACTTTGTTTTTGTTTGAGAGTATTTAACAATGTATTCGCTTAGTTAATAACATTGTGACAGTCAAAATTTAACAGGACGAAATAAAATGTTTGCGACGACTCGAGGAGTGCAAGGGGTTCCGCCGAACATCTTACGGAGCCCAAGTCAACCTCACCTGCACGCGGTGCGCCCTGCTGAATAACAGCTGTGGTTCTGACCTCACACTAACCCGCACTGGACCAGGTTGGTGGGTTAAGGCCCAATTCCCCTCAATGAACTCCAACAAAAGACGGCCTTAAGTTGCCGGCGGAACCAATATCCTTGCCGATCATAACGAAGGATCTATCGATCAGATCATTGAGGGAAGACAGCAGTGGACGTCTGTCGAATGATAATTAATGATGAAGCAATGAAAGGAGCAAGAAATTCTGCTGATAGGCTGCATCACATTGTAGTGGTCGCCTTGATATATAATAATATATTTAATAATAAGACGTCAAGTCTTTTTACCCGGTTATTTCACCAGCTATAATGAACTTGAAACAGGATCGCAGTAATGTTTTCATACTACTGTTTGTAGATAGAAATAGGAGCTGCAGGGATATCTACACAGACGGTCTCCGACAACAGAGACGCCACAAGTACGTAACGAGGAAAAAAGCAAAGATAATATCTATTATAAAAATATGCTGCTGATGCTGATGATTGTGGTACTTCCAAACAAATATCTTAACGGCAGCTAAAAATAGCATGCTCTTGTTTTTCTTTGTAACACCAACAACGAATTAAATATTTCATACCAAATATCTACTTGAAAATCATAAATAAACATATTGACATACTACATACCACTATACAGGAACCCAAATATTTACCTCCTAATATTTGGGTTTATCCTCACAAACCTTGAGCTTCCGTTGGAGAATAATATCGGAAGGAATCCGACGTAATCCAAACCTTTCTTAGATGTCCACCAACACGCACTTGGCTAGTGTCGTGGTTAAATATCCTTTGACTTTCTACTTGTGAGGGAATATCTTGAGTAATAGAAATATTAAAAGGGCTGTTTATTTATTTATATAAGACTTTTATAAAACTTATTTCCGGCTTCAAAATCTATATAAATGTACAATCTTTGTACTCGAGGAAATATATTGGTGAACGTTGGCGAGATTTTTAACTGCAATACTCCAAGTAAACCTCACGTGGATATTTCAGAACTTACGTGAACTGGCTGTGCAAGCAATCACTTAAGTACGTAAGCATCGAGTTGATACATTACTCGATTCGACTCTTTGCTAAATAAGTCGACTGATATCCGTTAAGTTTTTATTCAAGCAACGAGACAAACAAGTCATCCACCCATTTGAAATGCCTGCTCATAAAAAATTTTTGATGGAAGACAGATGAGTTTTAGATGTTTATACAACACCATATCGCAATGGTCGTCATAATGATAAGTTTAATTTCTTTATGATTAATTTCATTACCTTTTTATCCTTAGAAGGCAGTAAACGATAGCATTTCTTATATGAAAGTCTTTGAAAGATAAGCAACTTAAGGAAGTCTGTCTAATGTGGGATTTCCGCCTATTAAACGACCATGGTGGTCTTTCAGTACATTAAGAGTTACTTCGGAATCTCATACGGTATACACTGGTACCACTTTACATTCCTACTAAAGTCTGCTAAGGAAAGATGAATCTCTTTTTAGCACTGTCTCTCTGCTACGGCAATTATATGATCACCTTGAATTCCATCGATCATCGAGGCCTTTACGCTCAAAGAGCGAGAATTCAAAGAGCCTTCTCCTTGCCTTCTACGATAGGCTAGTTTCTATTTAGTTCTATCATTACTAGCACGAGAATCTAGAGCTACAGTTAGGTAGACCTACCACTGCTAAAATACTTGTATTTACAAACAATTAATGAATAATTGTTTACTACGAAACAGTATCTAGAGTGATACAGCGGTAAGAGCCGCTGTTTCCTTTTCGGAATGACAACAGAGGAAAATAAGAACATTACAAAATTTCCAACCGCTAAGAGGAAACCATTTAAGTCACTCTGTTTTCGTCCCCTTTTATTAGGTATAGACCTGTACTCACACCATCACTTCCCACATCGGTGTATACAAATATTCTTTACCTTATAAAGTTTACATACATTTAAATTTGATTTCAAACTATTGTTAAAGGTGTAGTAATATTCTGGAGCAATTGAATTTATATTAGTTTCTTAATAACTGTTATTAATTCATCCCCTATTATGTTTGAAATAAAAATGATTTTTATAACTTTTTCGTCTTTTATCACTACTTGAAATTCAGCAGGTGTAAGTTATGTTACATTGAAATTATATATTAAGTTTTTTGTTTTTTTCAAACAACTCTCGCGTTCTCCTGTGTCGGAAGCCAATACACACTTTTAGTCGCTGCGCCAGAGGAGTAAGTTCTAATTCTTTAAAGTATATGCTTGTGTAGTATATTTATGTACTTTAATACCAATCGTAAGCGCTGTTTATTGCTATAAAAATTTAAATTTTATCATCAGCCGATAGACGTCCACTGCTAGACAAAGGCCTCCAAAGATTTTCACATCGGTCGGTCCCGCGTTGCTCGTGTCCAGTGGGTTCCCGCGATTCTCAAAAGGCTCGGACTTTCTTCACACGATCGAATAAGAAATGTAGAGATCCGCAGAAGAACTAAGGTCACGAACATAGCAGAAAAGATTGTTAGACTTAGTGGTAGTGGGCAGAGCACATTGTTCGAAGGACCAACGGCCGATGGGGCAGTAAGGTCCTCGAATGGCGCCTGCGTACCCTTAGACTAGTGTTGGGAACCTACCAAAAGGTAGACCGACGATGTGGTGAGAATCTCGAAAATTCAAATTACTTAATAATTCATTATTTATATTGTAATAAATACATTAACGGTGTAAAAGTAACCGGCAGGGCGGCACTCGCACTTGTAGGTTAACCCGTCGCCATTTCTGAAAGTATAATGGCAGTCTCAAATTAAACTAAAGTTTTAATTAGTTGCAATAGTGGATTGCAAAAGTGCTAGAAGGTTTCGCGATTAATCAGCGACGGCATTTGAATTTCAAATAGCTGCTTTGTGTCTTTAAAAATATATATTGTAATGTGTAATCTGCATTTTAAAATTTCGGCTTTACGAGAGAATTAATGAGAAATATACGTGGCTAATATCTAAACTAAAACAGGTACTCCCTCATCAGCGATATGACCTTCTGCAGCTAATTATAATGGGTAAACTTTATGGAAAACGTAAGGTGAGGAGAAGGAGAAAGTCATGGTTGAGGAATATCAGGGAATGGCTTGGCATATCTGGGGCTTTCGAATTATTCCATCGAACCAGAGACAGAAAGGGCTGTATCACGCTGATCACCAACCTTCACTAGTTGGAGAGGCACTTTAAGAAGGAGAAGAATATATAAACAATGATTTTAAAGTATATACTACAGAACATAAATATCTATAAACAGAATTACATTAAAACATCAATTAAATATTTGTTAATGGCATTGAGCATTCGAATAGAATGTCATCTAGTTATTAACCCAGAAGTCTGCAAAGGTCTATCGGTCTGTACCTATAAATTGTATAATTTGTTGTTGATATCAAAAATGATTCGTATATAGTTTAAAATCTTTTCAGATTAATGAGTAACTCTTATCTAAATGAACATAGCAGTCATGTTAAAGTTTTAATTACATATTTCGTCATTATTTTCAAAGTAGCCGAAGAATAGATTAATGACAACTTTGACGGAAACTTGTTTCATAAACATCTGCGACCGTCACTCGCTTAACACTCAAAAACATCTGTTATCCACAGACACGAAACTTTTGACATTTACTAAAATGTATTCGTGGAAAAATTAGGATTTCTTCATCATTATCATTGATCAAAATTTTCATTAAAAACAGGCCGTGGATCCTGGTCTACGAGTCCAGTGTCAGATGAGCTGGAAAAGGCAATATGACTTTCAAGCGTTTAACATCCTCAGAAAACAGAAAAGTCATGAAATAAATATATCTATATATGAGATTTCCTCCTATGTGGGGACTCCTCAAGAAATCTCTAGAACCTTAAGGCTTGGTGTCTTGAAATTTGGTACGAATATTCCATTTGCCATGTTCAGTTCAGCTATGAACGGATTCTACGAAATATCATCCCCAAAATAAGTTGTGGGTGTGGGCAGCAAAGCGGGCGGGGAATAGGTAGTAGAGTATATCATAGTCTATTAATTGCTAATGTTAACTACAATGTTAATCAAAGGTAACTCAATATAGAAAATTGTTAAGAAATGGATTCGTAATAATTAATATTTTAGTAAGGTTTCCTAGATTATTTAATTAATTATTAATTTGAGTACCTGCCTTTTCTTTCATTCTACGAAGCGACGAGACAAGCCAGACGTTTGCTCGATGGTAAGTCTGCCTGTCTGCATACGCCTGCCCATAACAACGTGTCGCTAGTAAGGATAATATACACAAAACCACATTGTACTCATCGTCTTTGGACATAAGAGATTAAGTCTCGTTACCTCAGTAATTTCATTAACTACAGCGCCCTTTAAATCGTAACACAGTAATGTTTTCACACTGCTGTTTGTCGCCAGGAAAAGAGGCTGCTGTGGTACTTACTTGGACTGTCTGCGGCAACAGTAACCTTCCACCAATAAACATATTCTCTTTCATATCATTAAACTATTCTTTCCGCAATCAGAAGCCCAATTACTGTTTTTTTTCCCCACCAGGATCAACGTAGTGAAGTAATAAAAGGATTTTATTTCCATTGATTTTTTCGGAATGGAAACTCATGTTACACTGAAAGGAACTTTTATAACATTCTGTACAAAGTACTTTTTTTTCATATTGTTGAAGTATAACAAATATAATACAAAGTAAATACGCTGTTTTGCTCCTATTTCGTTGATATTTATTATTCTACGAAACACCGCAACGAGCGTAACATTCACCAGATGGTAATTGATACGCTTGTCCAAAACAATGTGACGTTAGTTAGGATGGTACACACTGGACTATATTGTGTTAAGACATAAGATATGAAGTCTCGTTACTCTAGTAATTTCACTACCTACAACTCTTCAAACCAGAACACAACAATGTTAGCATACTACCTCTTGGAGGCAGAAATAAAAGCTGCTGTGGTAGTTTTGAGTAAAATCTTTTAAAATTATACCCTCTCTCCTGGAAGGAAGACTAGGTTATATGGGATTTTGTTCCACTAAATCCCTCTCGGTGGTTAGTGATACCTCCCGGGTCTACATCTAAAGCACGTCCCATGGAGTGATGTATCTTTCCTCGGCACCTTCGCTCTGGTACGATAAGCACTAAACCACCTACTCGTCGTTTATCCTGAACTCGCTTAATGGAAAATGAAGGACCCGACTTTCAAAGCCCACGAACCCTTCTAAGACTTTGCAGGGCTTACCTTGGTTGTATTCTTAATAGCTCGACTGCAGAGCAACCAGCAACAGAGGCATATAACAAATCTTTTTTTTTAATTCATTTATTTAAAGGAAGACATACGATGTTTATTCTCCATATTCTAGTACGGTAGAAATTAGAAGGCGTATTACTCTTGACACACAAATTGACAAAAGAACAAACATTCACGTTGTTTGTACATTTGCTGTACTGAGTCTTTATTGCGTAAAAATGAGATACCCTGATCAGCCTGTGGTTATGTTCAGAGTCTACATTCATATACTCTGAACATAACCTCAGGCTGTTTCATTAGTATCAAACTTTACTAGCGGTAGACCTCCGTTGCCAGGGACCACCTTGGTATGTACTAACGCGACTGTATTCAGGTTTAAAGGTCATTGTAGCTAGTGAAATTACGAGATCTCCCAAAATAGTTAAGATAATATAAAGCTATGGTCTACCGCAGTGCAATTGTATAGTTTACCATTGTTTTTTTTTTTCATGAAGCGACGACACGAGCGAAACATTCCTCTGATGATAAACGATACACTTGCCATAACTAACATATGTAGCGTTAGTTAAGATGATTTACACAGCGCCGCATTGTGTTCATGGCTTTTGGACAAAAGATTTTACGTCATCTTACCTTCGTGTTTTTATCAGCTATATCGCCTTTCAAATCGGATCAAAGTAACGTTTGCATACTTTTGTTTTGCGGTAGAAATAAGAGCTGCGGTGTTACCTACCCAACAGAGACGACCAATCAATTGTTGTGCTTAAGCATATTTTTTTTGGAGTATCTATTATGTTCGCGAGAAGAGAAGGAGAATATTCACCTGAAAGTAAGTGATACGTCGAATTAATTCAAAAGATCTCATTGAATGTAATAATATAAATAACATGTTGTGTATATCGAAATGCAAATGGATTCGTAAACTCGCTGAATAACGTTGTAACTAATGTCTAGAGCCGAAGTTTAAATTGCAACCGATTGAACGAGCAGCAACAGGCAACATTTGACTTTAATGCAACCTAATTTACAACAGTTTGTTGTTGAACAGTGTTTGTTGTTATTCAGTAAGGTGCTTCAAGCGATGCTACGTTAGAGTTTAGGAGTCACCCCGACGCCGCTGATGTATATTGTTAACAACTTAAATAATTATATTCATCCAAATTTTCTCGTGTGATCATGGTTATACCATTTAATACATCTTCATATCATGTATAATGAGAATTTTTATCATCATCATCATGATCATCAGCCGATAGGTGTACACTAATGGACACAGACCTCCCCCAAAGATCTCCACGTTTGTAGGGATTCATATGGAGGGATTAGGGCCAGGGAATGGTGGGAGGATGAGAACATTACGTGAAAATATTACTTGAGCATGTATAACTGGTTTCTTATTGTGTATTTTATTTATGTATTTTTATGTACATATACTTTGTATATACACTATTAATTTATGTTATAGGATAACCTACCATAGCATCTTCCCTTTTCCTGGGCATATGTTTAGGTTTTCAATAAAGTTTTTAAATAAATAAAAACAAACAACTTGTTTCGTCTCATTATCTGCCTATGTACAACTAGTTAGTGTGATTCATACTTCATTGCGCTCTTCACCTAATATAAACGTTTCGAACAGTGTGTGCAACAGAATGGAAGACATTTGGATGACATTATCTTTAAAAAATGAAATCCGCATTTGTACTCTATCTTTTAATACTTTTAGTTAAATTATATGTCAAACATATTATTTTTTATTTAAATTTGAAAACATAAATCTGCCACCAGACACCCTGTATAATTACACTAGTTACAGCGCCCTTCAAACTGGAACACAGTAATGTTTGCACGCTACTGTTTTAGGGCTAAAATAAGAGCTTGGTACCTACCTAGACGGTCCCTGGCAACAGATACCTACCACCAGTCTAATGTAAATAAAGTAGATTTGTATGAGTGAAATACAATAGTTTAACGTCATTCCTCCAATCCGACACGTTGTAAAGATATATATATATATAAACATTTATAAGTTTTACAAAATGTAATTTGCACTTTAGTTAAGCGATAAGTTATTTACTGATCCTTCACCAATCAAAGAAACTATACCTAATGCTGAAGTTAACGAGCAATCAACACGCCACTCGTACAATTACCGTACAACACGAATGCAACACACATTCCCAGTTAACGTTATAACTTGACTACTTTTCAAAAGTTGCACATTTTTTTAAACTCAATTAGTTATTGTAAAACATTAAAAAAAAACTAATGTAACTAAATACAAGGTATGAGGGATGCTGGATTACGAGATGGAAAAGGCCAGTAGAAACTTTTAAAATCAATTTTATTCGTAAAGAAATTTACAAATAACTACAGCAAGCCTTTGTTAGGCTCCTGACGACTGCCTTCTTTCTTCTTACTTCCTGTACTAAATCCCACGACATCCTGCCTTAGCCCTTGAGCGTCCCTATTTCATTCTAATTGGCCGGACCGTTTCGGTAGCATAATTAGTGAGCGTTAGATCAATACCGCAACAGAGCAGGACAAATCTATAAACCTAAGTCCTAAAACTATCTAATACAATTATTCTATAAACTGATACTATTGTCTTAGACACTAGGAATGCGAGAACAGAGATAAGGCTATCTATTCATCATGTTAGCCAAGTATTAGTCGTATGTTAACGGAAGCTATTCAGTTTGGAATATGTTGGTTAACTGAGGTTTCTTTCTTTCTCCGGTAACTTAAACGCTCTGGGGATAGAAATCATCTCTCTTTGAGACATCCGCATGATCGCTTTGTACGGTTCAAATTGAAAGTTATACCAATACTTCCGCTTTGAGATATAATGTAGTTTTTTATTTTTATTTGCACACACGAAAAAGAAGTCAATCCTAGTATTGAGCAGAGAACATAAGTACAAGTGCGGTATCGAGTAAGTGTAAATATATATATACATATTCCAAATGTATAATTAGGTTATAATAAAATTTCGTAATATTAAGTATTATAAATGTATAATATATCTAAGGAACGTTTTATAGAGACATATAGTGATCCCACAGTATATCTAGTTTGTTTTATTAATCCACGTGACCTATAACACATACCAAAGTTAAACACTGCTATTAACCATACTTCATTGTAATAAATATACGTAATATTAACTGCTAGTTAATATTATACCCAATGATGTTTGTTTATTAATTACAATATGATAAAACACAAGATTGTACTGAATAAAAAAAATATCAACAAGCTTATTATACATCATCATCATCAGCCGATAGACGTCCAATGCTGGGCATTGGCTTCCTACAAAGATCTCTATATCAATCGGTTCTTCGCTGTCCGCATCCAGCGGTGTCTCGCTATCTTTACTAGTAGTAGCCCTCTGTCGCCGGACACCGTCTAGGTACCACTGAAGCGACTAAAAGGGTCCCCGAACTTGTGAGCTTTGAGGATGGAAGCCCTCACAGCTTGGTAAGCAAGCCTTAGAAGAAAGGCAAGTGCAAGGTAGTCTTGCAACTGCCGTTGCACAACGTGGGTGCTAAAGATGGCTTTGCCCTTCTGCGGAATGTTTCAACCAGTGCAGGACACTGGTGCGTTTCGTAGGAGATCCCGGAGCCTCTTCTAATGCACTGATGGAAACCAGCGATGGGGTTTTAGTAGGTAGAAGCCCCACGTAACTTTGTCATCCCTCAGAAGCAAGGTATCTTAAATAGATTTTCCTCGCCATAAAAACAAAGGTAACACCGCAGCGCCTGTTACAGCCGCCAAACAGTAGTGTGAATACATTGCTGTGTTCCGGTTAAAGGGCGCTGTAGCTAAGTGTAATTACTAGGGTAACTAGACTCCAATTCTTATATCTCAGGCGATGAGTGCTATATGATGCAGAATAAATCCTAACTAGCGCCACGTTGTTATGGACAGGTGTATCGCTTACCGTCAGTTCAATGTCTTGCTCGCCTTGTCCCTTTTTTATATAAAAAAAGTCGTTACTATAGCGCCGGCCTACTTTGGGAGGACCTTGTTATATAGTAACAGAATCAATACTATAAAATTAATAAAGGCGGGAAGAAGGAAATAATCATGGTTAAGGAATATCAGAGAAAAGACTGCCATATCTGGGGAATCAGAGACAGAAAGGATTGTATCACCCTGATCGTCAACCTTCACTAGTTGGAGAGGCTTTAAATAGAAGAAGAAGAAATGTCTTAAAACTAAGGTATCATTTCCAAGGATAATAAACCAAATATTCTAGCTTTGATAATAAAAAATGCTTAAATCGTTTCCAAAGATCTGAATGATGCTTTGCTTAAACATTTCGCCGTCTGTAAATTGGGACGCTTTGATGTGTTTTTGGTTGACGCAGCGTACCCGGAAATGACGACTCGTTGATATAATTTCTAACTTAATAATTTTAAACAAGCGTCCGGTTCCGTCGGGGGAGAATTTAAATCGTAATCAACTTGGCCGAAGTGTTTTTGTGCGCGATTTCCTAATCGTTATAATTAAGTCATTTGCTCTTTAAGGACCTTAGACGATCAAAGGTATTGGCTGCTGGATATCTATAGCGGACTGTGCAGTTTTGTTATTATCTCCTTATCCTTTATTACTTCATTTAGATAGGAATTATTTTGGATAATAATATATTTTTTTCTATGGTAAATGTGGGTAGAAGAGCATACGACTGTAGTTTATAAACATTTTGATATAAAAATAAATCAGTTATAAAGATCAAAGCGTATTTTATATGATTACTATAATATTTATTGTTTACTTAAGTACCGGATTGAATAGTGAGTATTAAGTTGTAGTCAGTGAATATTCCCAGCGAGTAGCAGTAAACTTTAAGTTATTAAATTTCGTTCTACTGTTTAATACTCCCTAACGTATAATAAAGCTCCTATAAGAGCGCTGTAAAATAAACTAACCCTATTCTAGTTTCATAGTAAACATATAATATTTTACATCGAAAGTGAACCATCGGTAGAGGCTACTAGACATAAAGTATATGTTAGTATTTTACCATAAACACGAACGTTTATGATTGATTAAGCAGAGTATCGTCTTTTCCACTGGTAGTAGAACTCTGTTGCTGGAGACCTTCTCGGTAGGTACCACCGTAACGCCTATTGCAGCCGACAAACACCACTGTCCAAACATTACTATGTTCCAGTTTAAAGAGCGCTTCAGCTAATGTAATTACCACAGTAACGAGATATAACTCGACATCTTATGATTCAAGCGATTAGCGCAATATAGTGCTTTGTATTCTACCTTATCTAGCGCCACGTTGTTATGAGCAGGCGTATCACTTACCATCAAGTGAATATCCTGCTCGTATCCTGCCTTAATTAAATAAAAAAATTAAAGAATGTCCGAGAATCTTAGTTTTATTGGCTAGAACAAGATATTTCTTATTTATATTATATTATTCATCATCTTTACACGTCTATTTCAGTTTATTCGCAGACCCGGTCATAAGATGGGACAAACGCTAAGAAGATCACAGTCTATATAAATTAATATAGGCCTTCATAATTAGCTCTTTAATATACTCGCCATATGGAGTACACTGAAAAAAGCTAGTAACTTTTTTTCGACTACCTTTGCTTTCGTTAACAAACTGTCGCAGAGTACGACCTCCTACATAAGATCAATGCATGATTAACAGTATTCATTTGGTGATAAAATATTCAAGTTTTAATAAACGTCACAAGGTTAATATTTAGAAAAGTCTATTTCTATCTTAATCTACTCTGCCGAAATAAATACGAGTATATATACGTATTGGAACGGGTATGTAAATGCTTAATATATATTCAAATCTTCCGTACCAGAGAAACCAGTAACCAGCGTAAACTAAACATTTGGTTCATATCTATATATTATACTACCCTAAGATATCTATGAATTTATTCCTTGAATGACTTAGGACTCATATATTTTCTAATTCAAATCAGCTGTTTCATCTTAGGATAATGTTTTTTTTTTAAATGACATACTGTACCTTATTTAGTATAGAGCAGGTTTTAGAGCATCAGATGACAATCGGCACAAGACTAATAAAACCAAAACCGTCAGTTTAGATATGATGAAGAGGTAGAAGTAAGAAGGCAGACCCTGTTATAAGACGGGATAAGTTCTAAGAAGAAGAAGATCACTGTACCTTATAATTCAGAAAAGACCTAGTAGACTACCGGTAATGTCTCTGTTGCCGGAGACCATCTAGGTAGGTACCACCGCAGCGCCTATTGTAGCTGACAAACAGAAATGTGCATTACTGTGTCCAGGTTTGAAAGGCGTTTTAGCTAATGAAATAACTGGCGTAACAACCCTTCACATCTTAAGTCTGAAGGCGACGAGCGTGATATGGTGATGTGTATATTATCGTATATGTTATGGTTAATCATATGAATTATCATCAGGTGAACGTCTCGCTCGTCTCGTAGCTTCGTTAAATAAAAAAAAGACTACTTAATGTTAACTTCTTTATTTCAATATTTTTTCTTTGGTTTTGAACGAAACTCAAATATTGTTAAGTGATACAAACTACCATGGTATTAAAGATATCTCAAGTTTTTGATTGTTTTATTGTTTATGGACATTTCCCTGCCTACATTAGCTCCCTAGTTGGGGATGCTGCGAAATTTTTGTGGTCTATTATTTGGTGCTTCAGCATAGCTGTTTGTTTAGCAAGAAACTCTGATTTTTTTTTTTTTTTTTAATTTATCCTACGAATAGCTACTGTATGTGACAACACCGCAAAGGAAAAGTATTTCTGATTTGCTGACAGAGTGGTCCCATTCACATATACTTAGACTTACTACTACTTAAACTTAGACTTCACATTACTTAGTAGAAGCAGTGTTCAGGAGTTAATATACTATAGAATAGTTCGAAATCAGTTTATCAAGTATTACTTAAAAACATGTACCTTAGTAAAATACAGAAATAAAGACCGGTAAAGATTACTTTATATATACATAATTTTTTTTTTATTATCACGCATTTTTCCCAGTAGGGGTAGGCAGAGGTGAATAAACACACACATTTCGCCAGATGTGGTCAGATTAGGTCCCTTGTAACAGGGGGGCGAGCCTGTTGCCACTTTATTGGAGCCACCACACGCACGGACACAAAGATGATTTCAGTGTGCGGGCTTCCTCACGATGTTTTCCTTCACCGTTGTAATTAAAGTTCACAAATGTACATAACTTAAATATTAAAGTCATCGGTACATGCCGAGATTCGAACCCGCGACCTTCGGAATGAAAGCGGCACGCTCTAACCATTAGGCCAGCGAGCTACTTATATAATATATTAGGGGGACCGGAAAGTAATGTCGTTTTCTTACGCTAAATACAAACACATACATTTTTAACGAGTCTTTATTTTTAATCAATGATGTATTCCCCATCATTGTCAATAACCTTTTGCCATCTAGTGAGTAAATTTTCAATCCCTGATCGATAAAAATTAATTGGTTTTTCGGCAAAATATCTAGAGATGGCATTTTGGATATCATCCAAATTTGCAAATGTTTTGCCACTTAAAAAGTGTTGCAGCGCTCGGAATAAGTGGAAATCCGATGGTGCAACATCGGGCGAATATGGTGGATGAGGCAGCACCTCCCACCCCAATTCATTAATTTTTTCTAGAGTTCGCCTTGCGCAGTGCGGTCTTGCATTGTCATGTTGGAGAATGACGCCTTTTCGGTTGACAATCGCTGGCCACTTTTCAATTAAAGATTGATTGACTCGCTGCAATTGTTCGCTGTAGAGGTCTGCAGTAACAGTTTCTCCAGGTTTCAGTAATTCAAAATGAACAATGCCGCGAATACTCCACCAAACACACAAAAGCGCTTTTTTGGGGTGTAAACCTGGCTTAGCAGTACTCCGAGGGATTTCATTTGGAGAGAGCCACTGCCTTTTGCGTTTTGGGTTATCATACAGGACCCATTTCTCATCTCCTGTGATCAAGCGATCAAAAAACGCTTCTGTGTTGTGTCGTTGAAGCAATAAGTTGCATGTGATTGATCGGTTAGCCTTATTCTGTTCGGACAGATTATGCGGGACCCAAACACCTGCTCTGCTTACTTTTCCAATCTGCTTCAAATGTTCTTGGATGGTCGACCAAGGTTTGTTGAGACTGTTTGACAATTCCTCGATCGTCTGACACGGATTTGCTTCCACTTCCGCCCTTAACACGTCGTTGTCTAACGCTGATGGTCTTCCTGATCGATACGAGTCGGAAAGATCAAAATTACCCGATTTGAACTTGGAAAACCACCTTTGGCATTTACGAATGTCCAGTGCATTTGGATAAACATCGCAAATGTTTTTGGTAGCAACTGTTGCGTTATTTCCCTTGCGAAACTCAAAGAGCATGCAATGCCGGATGTGTACCTCTTCTGGTATTTGGCTGGCCATTTTACCCAAAATTACAAAAAAAAATTGTAATTCAATTGTCTATAAGTAAAGAAATCACTATAACCTCACAATGTCTTTGGTACGCCTCTGAACAAAACAATGAGCTGACAAATGACAATCAAGTATTGGCATGCGCAGAAACGACATTACTTTCCGGTCCCCCTATTACAATAGTATTGGTAAGTAACGGTAGTTAATGAGGTAGTATGAGAGAAAGCAGAATATATAAACAATCTAAAAATATACTTAATAAGGATAAAGTAAATAAATTGTGTAAATAATAGGTTAAAATAAAACCTTTAGAAGAGTCGAAATAGGAGAACAAAAAAACATCTCCTACCCTCAAATTACGAACCGTTTTAGTAATCGTTGTCTCGTTACAAAAGCGAGTTTTACTGATAGGTCTCTGTTGTCGGACACCGTCTAGATAGGTATCAGCGCAGTGCCTATTGCAGCTGACTAATAGTAGTGTACAAATATTACTGTGTTCCAGTTTGAAAGGCACTGTAGCTGGAGAAATTACCGGGGTAACGAGATTCATCATCTTATGTCGCAGACGACGAGCGCAATGTGGTCTAGTCTGTAGCACTCTATCTAGCGCCGCATTGTTATGAACAAGCGTATCACTTACAATCGCGTGAGCGTCTCCTGCTGAGGTTATCGCTTCATTGTATAAAAAAAAATATTATGGCTTATTGTCATTAAACATATGGAATTGATGAACGTAAAAATTTTATAGGCTATTTTACTTAAGCTATCATAACGGTGAAGATAGTTCTGTAGCTGTATTGCCTGCCTAGATAACTATCCAAAAAATATATTTTTTTTATTGATATAATTGTGAATAAAATTTTAACTTTGTCATTTATTTATAGTTAACTACTGTTTGTTTATTCGCAACAGTAACAATGAACTGCTCGGATCTATTATGTATGTATGAGCTATAATTTCACAGCGCACTGGGCGCGCTAGCATCTAATAAGTAATTAAAAATTCACGCTATCATAAAAAGCAGTGCAAAAACACTAGGAGTTTTAAATTATGCTCTCCCATGCCTGTTATTTTCCCTTAGTTTAAGTACAACCCTTGGAATGGGCAAATAAATATATTTTTATTATGTTTAGACGTTCTCACGACCGTCAAGTACTCGTCAATATCAATACAGAGTCAAATGCTCATTAAAACATCTATTATATGTTATATATAACGAATTTTTTTTAACTATAAGTATATATAATAAAACCTCTAAGCTTAGTTAAATATATTATTGATTAATTTTGTAAATAAAACAACAAAACGGAATAAGCAAAACATTCACGTGGTAAATTGTACGCCTGCCCATAACAAAATGGCGGTAGTTAAGATGGTATACACTGCAGGGGTGTAAGGGGTCTTGCATTACAACTCACGGGAACCAAGCCCACCTCACCTGCTTGTGGTGCACCCTGCCAATCAACAAAAGAGCCACTGGCTCCCTCCAATTCGCATTAGGCCAGCGTGATGAGAAATGTTCCAAATCCCCCCACATGAACCCTCTACAAACGACGGCGCCTGGTGCAGAACCGATCGATGTGGGAATTTTTGGGGGAGACATATATCCACCAGTGGACGTCTATCAGCTTACAATGATGATGATGATACTACCTTGTAGTTAAGGTCTATTAGTAGTAAAGATTGCACCCTAATGTTTAGGAGCGTCGGTGGTCTAGACGGTCTCTGTCAATGATGACCTATCACCAGTAAAATTAGTATTATCTAGTATAAAACTACTGACTCAAATCACAGTCATATAATCAAAAACAATATTAGCTTAAACATTTTCAGCTAATGAATTATTTCTGATAGGAAGTACCATGCTTACAAACGAGCTTATTGCTTGAGGTGAAGGATGAAAGGATTATGCCGTTACACGTGGATTTTCATTATTATGTGCGAAATTACTTAGTGAAATTACGCTAGTAATTGGTAATGGTAATACAAGACAATTACTTAATTAGTTAGCACTACTTAATCCGGATAGTACGGTTATATACCAATAGCTTCGTCTCATCACTAGTAGACAATAATACAGGTTGAAAGATAATAAGGTGTAAAAGATCTGTCAGGGCTAAAGTATAGCTCGTATCCTGTCTATCTATGTAAGAAATACTCTGTCCAAAAACAATGGTTCTATAGTTATTAATTTTTTAAATATTTTTCAAAACCTTTCTGATTGTCTGGAAAAAAATCGATGATTTTAAATCTTACTTATTTCTTCACAAATTTTAATGTAATAATTGTTTTATTAAGGTAAATTAATTCATTACTTAGGGGACAAAAAGTCATTACTTAGGGGCTAAAACCTTTAAATTATGTTCTTTGAAAGTCGTGACACTAAAAAATATAAGGTCATACTTACATTTTTATTTAATCTTAAAGTCATTTTTTTTAAAGAAAATACCTATAAAACACATAAAAAAGTACCTAACTTCAATACATATCCGACAACGTATAAGAAAGTACAGTGTTTCTAAAATGTAAATAAATATAATACTTGTAATAAAACCATGTACCATGAAATATCAAACTATAAAGACTCATAAAAGTAGACACCGCGCCGGCCCTTAGTTTGACCCTTTTGTTGTTCTTGTAACACGCGCGAGCTTGTTGTTGTCGTTTTAGATATTGAGTTCAGAGCAAAAGTTTAAAGTAACAATTAATTTAAATTTTGCTCAAACTGACGGCCACGGCTCCTGACAAGCACGAAGCCTTTTTCTTAAGTCAGATCGAGTGACTCATCCTGTGAGCTGTTCTCTTATTTTGTCAACAGGACGATGATGCATAACTTTAAATCTTCTAACGAGTTCATTGTTCTTGTGTATAATAAAAATTTCGTGTAACCTCATAAGTAATAATCGCATGGTTTTAAATCAAGAAACCTTGCAGCCACGGTGTTGGTCCGCCTCAGCCAATCTATCGCTGAGAGAAAGTAGTATCTAACCACTGTCTTACGCCGAGACGAAAATGGGCAGACCAACCGTCATGCTGATACATCATTTCTATTCTGGTTTGCAATGGTATATTCTCCAGATAATTAAAGAAATGGTTTCGAAGAAAATCTTCGGACGTCTCTCTATTTGAATTTTTGGGTAATAAGTATGAATTAAGCCCATCCATATGTTTACGGAGAATTTTCGCTGATGAGCTCCTCCTCTAATCACGTGGAGATTTTCACATCGCAAAGCCCAATAATGACTATTATGAAATTTTGTTATGCCGTCTCTTTCAAATTTCGATTTATCAGTTCACAATAATTTGGTAATACAATTATTATTTTCTAAGTCTACATGCAGAATAAAATGGCAGAAATCTAATCTCCTTGCAGTCTCCTTCCTCCAGGGCCAGGACCTGTGTATAATGGTAGGGGTAGAGCCTTGCCGTATACACAGTAAACCACACTTTTCATTGTGTTATACCCAGCAGTCTTGCCACAAACCTGGTTGACGTAGTCGGGTCAACAAAATGATCTATGATTTCTTCTTCCTCTTCAGTATCGTGGATGCGTGGCCTACCTGCGCCATGTCGCCTCTGTTGAATGTTGCCAGTTTCCCTGACGCGTTGATATGCCGCAGCAAAGACTATGACTTGGTAAGTGAAGATTTGGAATACGTAGCTGACATTCTCTTCGTGCTTGTAAAGAATAACAATGGAAAATGTCAGCGTATTATTCATTACCGTAATCCGCCATTGAAATTAAATTTATTTGTAGTAAGAAAAACTATTCAGAATTAAGACAACGATAATGTACGTCCGCCCGCTAAAGTAGTTCGATTTTAACTGACGTACTGGCATTATTACCTAAAAATGACATTGCACATGTTTTACAATAAACTCAATATCTAAAACGACAACAACAAGCTCGCACGTGTTACAACAAAAACAAAAGGGTCAAATTAAGGGCCGGCGCAGCGTCTACTTGTATGAGTCCAGTTTGATATTGCATGGTACTTGGTTTTATTACAAGCGTTTTATTTTTCTAATTTTAGAAACTTTATGTACTTTCTTTTCCCTTGTCGGATAGGTATTGAAGTTAGGTATTTTTTATGTGTTTTATACGTATTTTTTATAAATAAAATTTTATTTTAAGATCAAATAAAAATATAAGTATGAACCTATATTTTTTACTGTCACGACTTTCAAAGAACCTAATTTAAAAGTTTTAGTCTCTAAGTGATAATTATTAATTTTAATAAAATAATGAGTAAACAATAATTATTACATTAAATTTGTGAAGAAATAAGTAAGAAATAAAATTATTGATTTTTTCTTAGAAAATTGGGAATTTTTTGCCTCCAGAACTCCAGAACCATTGTTTTTGGATAGGGTATTCCATACATAGATAACATACGAGCCGAGATACTTTAGCCCTGACAGATCTTTTACATCTTATTACCTTTCACCCTGTATATATATATACAGAATACATATATATATACATATATAAGATTTCCATCGACGTATTGACTCATCACGACGTCCCTAGATTCTTTAAGTCGGGAGACTTAAAATTTTGTAGAGATATTGCTTCTTCCATTTAGAGGTCGACTAAGAACAGATTTTACAAAATTTAACCTCCAGAAGGGGTATTAATAACTGGAAGGGGCGGCGGGTTGCCGCAAGGGCAGGAGGATTTGTGACAAATTTCAAATCTAATACTATACTATTACAATATACATTAAGCGAGTCACCATATAATATGGTGGTGATAAGTGGTAAAGTTTGGATGTAAGTTAACAAAAGTATTTCGGGTAACCGAGTTTCACAATCTTTGGCCTCATCGCTAAACATAACGAAATTGAGGTTATGTTCTTCTTGGGCGCGAGGTTAAATATTAACCCAATTTGTAACTTACCGGTGGTAGGTCTTCATAGCCGGAGACCGTCTAGGTTAACCGTAGTTACTACTATCGGCTAGACTTCTAACACAAATATCCATGACGGAATTTTGGCAATACATTACTAGTAGAGTTTGGATGGCAATGTTATTAAGTTTAATCCAGTTCAAGTGCTTACAAAAATCAATCATTTATATATTTTTTTATTATAAGAATTATTTGTGTTTACTTATAGAAAAATATTTTTAAACTTCCTGTTGTATATATTGTGCTTTTTTATCGTTCTCCTGCGTAAGGTAGATCAGGGCCTTTAGGGTGTTTTACATTTACCGTTACTTTCTTACTTTCTATTCCCTACTCATTCTCATCTTTTATTCTCACATATCTTGCATGCTCTGAATTTCTTATCTCTCATTCCACATATCAATTTTACCATTCTTCATCTGAGTGAAGACCATCATCTCCCACATTGTTCCCTTTCTGAATAAGATCTGAAAATCATAAAATACATCGCGTTTAACGTTAAACTTAACTGGAGGATGTTAAAGTAAGCAGCAACCGTAGGTTGAGTAACGAGCAAATAGCGGTTGAAACTGCTAGACAATGTACTTTGCTGGTGGTTAGTCTTTGTTGCTGGAGACCATCTAGGTAAGTATCATGGCAGCTCCTCGTTCTGCCGCCACACAATAGTAATGACTGGTGTAACGAGACTGCGCGTATTATAAGGGACGAGTACAATGAGCTATCATCTTGCTTACGCCACATTCTTTTAGCCAGGTGTATCACCACTACCATCAGGTGATCATCTCGAATAGAAGTTACTGTCCTACTTTTAAAAAAGCATAGTAATTTCAGGCTTACTAGACACCTCTTACTTATGCACTTTTATCTACTACAAGTATATCTTTCCACTTGACGATGCTTAGATTTACATATATCATTCATCATATTCCTCTTTAGTTTTCATCATCATAGGATTCACCTTTACCCTTTCTCTTCTGCGTATAAACAACTGTATCTTTAACCAAAAATAACCTCTTAGATTTAATCCCATGATGTTTTGTTGTAATTATTTATTACGAGTATGGCTATATTATTATAATAAAAAAGCCGTGATGGCTCAATTTGTAAGGCTTCGTACCCGTTATATATTTAGAAACGGCGCAGGTTCGATCCCCATTGAGCTTGAGCTTTCGATAAAGAGAAAACTTAGTGTGAAAACGGAGGGGTTCCATGAACAACAATTTATCCACCACGCTAAACACTTGGGTAGCCCACACCAACCCCAACAATAAATAACCTCGACTCTTGTTACCCCGAGTCCCAGTAGTGGAAAGAATTAGGACGTTGTTCTACATCGATAGGTTTTGCGTTGCTCGCATCCAATGGATTCCCCCGATTCTCACCAGATCGTTGGTCCACGTTGTGGGAGGCCTCCCAATACTACGTCTACCGGTACGCGGGCGCCACTCGAGGACCTTACTGCCACATCAGCCGTCAGTCCTACGAGCTATGTACCTGCACACTGCCACTTAAGTCTAGCTATCGTTTGAGCTATGTCGGTGACCCTAGTTCTTCTACGGATATCCACATTTCTGATCCTGTCGCGTAGGGAAACTCCGAACATAGCCCTTTAGGTGACTGTTATTTTCTTCTTCTTTCTCCTGCCCTTTTCCCAGTTATGTTGGGGTCGGCACAGTATCTACTTCTCTTCCATATCCCTCTATCAGCCGTCATATCCAAATTCACACTCTTCTTGCACATATCGTCTATCACACAATCCATCCACACTTTCTTAGGTCTTCCTCTTAGAATCGTCCACTTTCATTCTCATTAATTTCTTTGTTATATGTCCTTCATCCTTCCGCACAACATGCCCGTACCACGCTAACCCCTTGCTCCTCAATTTATCTGTCACTGGAGCAACTTTCAGACTTCCTCTAATATACTCATTCTTAATTTTATCCATCCTTAATAAACATACAATAACATCCAAAAATCATACACCAGGGTGCCTCCTCCTGTATGTATGATGTCAGTTACTTATTGACATTTATTATGGGTGACTGTTATTTCATTAGTACTAATTTAATTTAATATTGAAATATTAATAAATTTAAAACGAAAAAATAAATTCAGACTATACTTACACATATTTAATACTGAATGCATGGAAATTGGACATTTTGAAACTATACGAAGACAGCAGGATTCCAACTGCATACCTGGACAATTTATAAAATATTACTATCTCCGACTGCCACTCCACTTGTACGAAATAGAAATATAGAATTTTTAATCACTCCGCGTCATAAATTCCGTCGGATATAACCGACTTTCCATAAATTTAGTTTCCCTTGAGCTACCGTTTTGCTTTGCGAAACATATTTCAATTTTTTTTTATACAAACGTTGAACAAACTTCTTGTATAGCACCTTTGAACGCGTGTTACACGATAGTCGTCCACTGCTGGACATAGGATATGATCAATGTGATCCCAAGCATTGCTGGGAACCAGGAGCTGTCGTTTGTAGGGGTCGCTGTGGGGACTTGGGCCATTTCCCTTCACGCTGACCTAATGCAGATTGGTGGAAACCAGAGCCTCGTTAGTTGATTAGCAGGTTGTACCACGAGCAGGTGAGCTTGGCTTGGGTCCCGTGAGTTGTGTGGGAACCCTTACAATCTATCTGTAATTGTATATTTATATTTCAATCATCATTCATAGTTACAGTATTACTACATCCAGTTAAAACAAAAAGAAATCTATATATTTCTATTCTTAATTTTATAAATCCTTAAACATGTTACTCGTAGATTATTTTAAAGATTTTGAAGATTCTAAGTTTATTAGCGACAGCTAATTATGAATACAAGCAATGTTACATTATGCATATGAACACAATACTATTCTGTGTATTTTTTTAAATATTAGATAATTAACATAAGTATAGACAATATAAAAAAAAAGATCGTAATAACGTTAGAAAAATGTAAATAGCCAATAGTAGTGAAAATGTAAATAATAGGATAAGGCAAAGTCCTGAATAATAATATCAAAGAAAATTGGAAGTAAATAATAAAAACATAGTGTAAGTAATCCTTTATTAAACTGGATCTTTTTCTAGATTTTTATGACTACGGGAATGCAGAATGTAGTACTTTAATATAATTAAAGTGAATGTGGTTAAGGAAAGGCGTGATGTATAAGGATACTAAGAGAGTTGCGATGAAAAGGATAAAGTGGCGAAAGCTCTAGAGACAGAAACAAAGCTTTGTATTTCTAAAACACTGTTTAAGTTTACCATTGAAGTAATTGAATTTATTGACTGTTACTTAATAACTTAAACTTTGAATATATTCTGATTTAGTATTATTCGATTTAATATACCATTACGAAGTTATATCAAGTAAATATACATTTATTGTTATTGGTATACAATTCTGTAACATATACATATAGATAGATAAAAACTGTTTATGTACCATTAAGCGATGAGACGAGCCGAACATTCACTTGATAGTATGTGATACCCCAACGTGTCGCTAATTATGATGATACCCTGCTTCTGGAGGAAGTCAGTGTAAGATTCTTACTCACTAAAACCCCCTCGGTGGTATTCATCAGAGCATTCGGAGAGGCTCCGGGATCTCCAATAGAACTCACCGGTGCCCCTCTGCACTTTGTGTTACTAGTACCAGAGGAGCAGCCTAACTCTCCTAGGCACCATCGCTGAGCCGTACACAGTCCCACGCAGATTCGCTTGTTGAGCAATAAGAACCCTCATGCTCAAAGTCCACGAAATGACAAGCAGGGCTTACCTTAGTCCTATTCTTACTATCCCGAGACGACAGCTGTAGCGGCCAAAGTGAGCTACCACCAGCAAAAACATTATTGCACACATTAATGTAGATACAGCAAACTGACTGAACCTAAACTTATAATATATTTCACTATACTTAATTACAGAGAGGTTTTTCTTTGTGTATTGGGTCTGTAAGTTATATATAAGTAGTGCTTAAGATCTTTGTAAGTTAAATATACACAGCTATCACAAGCTGTTTTAATAAGCAATGTTATTAAATTTTTGTAGACGGTTCTCTGGAAGCAATCGTGTATAGAAATATTTATGATGCTATATGTATTACATTTTTTCAATACAACTTTAAGTAGGTACCATCGCTTATGTAAAGTATATACAAACGGTCCAACCAACCACATATACAACGAGCGCAATGTGGTACCGTATATATTATCCTAACTAACGCCACATTGGGGCAGGCGTATCACTTGTGGCGGTGGCCTCCTTCTGCGGCGCAGTGATGCGTCAGAAGGAGGCCGCCGAGCGCACGAGGGAGGCCGACGCCGCTGCCGCACCTTGCAGGCGGCGGCGGGCCGGCGGGAGAGCGCGGCGGCAGAACCACGCCGTCCGCTTCCTCCCGCCGTGAGCGATGGGCCCCTAGCCGGGCACGGTGTGAGGGGGCGTTCGGGCCGTTGGCCGTGGCCCTTTGGGCCTTTTGTCGTGTTTCCCCTGGGGGTGCGTCCCCCGGGGGAGTCTTGGTTTTTGTCCCCCCCTCCCACTTCGACGAGGAGGGGGAGTCTGGAGGGAGGAGGCCGCCGCCCAATTCCTTCACGGGAGGGCGGCGGCCGGGCATGCGCTCCGTCGTGGGCGCGCGCGGTCGTCTGTGGGGTCGCGGGGCCCCAACGTGCCGGTCCCGCGAGGGGCCCCAACGTGCCGGTCCCGCGAGGGGCCGGTACGGGACGGCAGGTGGGTGCCTTTGCTCCCCGCGGGCACCCACCAAGAGGAGTTTTATACGCGGAGGCGCCCGGAGAGTTGCTTGGCTGAAACCCGGGCGTCTCCAGTATGCGTATTGCGGGACAAGCGGTGGTGGTTTTAGTGGGTATGGGGGTCACGCACAACATCTCAGTGGCCCCGAGCCCCACATAACCCGGCGTCCCCCCCCCTTGAAAAGGACGCTGGGTATACGGTAACAGCATTTCCACCACCGATATCAAAAAAAAAAAAAAAAAAAAAGGCGTATCACTTGTACAGCGAAGCTCCCGCTCGTCTCGTCGCTTGAGAGTATAACAAAAAATAGAAATATACAATTTAAACGCTATTTAATTAATAATAACCATTACTAATTAGCACAATGACATTAATAATTATTAACTACAATGTGCTCTTGCAGTGTATTGAAAAAATGTAATACATAGAGCATCATAAATATTTCTATCTGCGATTGCCTCCAGAGCGCACTCTATGAAAATTTAATAACGTTGCTTATTTAACCAGCTTGTGATAGCTGTGCTTATATTTAACTTACACTCTCGTTGCTTAATTGAATAAGAAAATATATAAATAGAGAGCGAGAAGGAGCAATACTTAATTTTTTTTTTATTTAATTAAGAGACGAGACGAACGGGACGTCCACCGTCCAAGTGATACTCCTGCCCGTAACAACATGGGTAGGCGTATCACTTATCACAACAACTTATCACTATATCTCTGGAACCTTAGGGCTTGGACACTTGAAATTTAGTAAAAATATATATAGTATATTCCTTTTGTCGAGCATAGGTTAGCTAAGAAAGGATTCTTCGAAATTTCTTCCAAGAAATAAGTTGTGGGGTGCATGGTAGCGGGCGGGAAGTAGGTAGTAGAGTATATTAAATTCTATTAATTGCTAATGTTAACTACAATCTTAGTCAAAGGTTAACTCCGTATGAAAAATTTTTAAAAATGGATTTCGTAGTGATTAATATTTTAGTAAGGAGTCTTAGGTTTTTTAGTTAATTAATAACTAAAACCTGACTAATATGATTACATAGCACTTTTTTTCATTCTACGAAGCGATGAGACGAACCAGACGTTTACCAGATGATAAGTCATGCGCTCGGCCGTAACAATGTCGTATCGCTGGTTAGAACGGTATATACTGTACCACATTGCGTTCGTCGTCTTCAGACAAGATGATGAGTCTCGTTACCCCAGTAAATACACTAGCTACAGCATCTTTCAAACTGGAACACAGTAATGTTTGCACACAAATATTTGGCGGCAGAAATAGGCGCTGCGGTGGCCTACGGAGACGGTATCCGGCAACAGAGACCTCACTTAAACGTTCCTTTTACATATAATAGAGTCATAAAGATTAACAGTTTTCTACTGTCATCATCACTCTCTGTTTTACTAATAATTATCTTCTTTATTCAAAGGATTCAGTAGTAATTAAAAATGTATATATCTGAAGCTATACGAGAACAATGTACGCGATAAGTTTTATGGTCGCTATCGGCGCAGCGGGGGTATTAATTGCTTTCCGTCATGTAACGGAAGTAATAATCGTATGAAGTATGAGCATAAAAAAAAATGGAAAATAAAACACTTCTGAACCACGACAATGGCAACAAAGTGTTTTTCTTACTTTTCATTTATTATCTTGTACAATTTAACAATTACATCTCATATATCATCGCTAAGACAGTGAGCGTAAGTAGTAGCTACAAGCTAGATTCTATGTTATAACAGAAACAACTTTCCTTTTTTTTTCTCCGGTGGAAATCTCACCGAACTCTTCTTGGAGAACCCATTCTTCTTTTTTGACACTTAGAAATAGATTTTGACAGTTTTTTAACAACGTATTGTCTTAAAATATATGTTTTTTATATGCATACATCTTAAAATTGATGCTTAATACACACCAATGGACTACAAAAATTTGGTTAAAGATATATAAAGCTATCGTCATCATCATCAGCCGATAGAAGTCCTCTGCTGTACATAGGCCTCCTCCGATCTCCACATTTGTAGAAGTTCATATGGGGGGTTTGGGACAATTCTCGTCGCGCTAGCTTAATCCGGGTTGGTGGGAGCCAAAGCCTCGTTTGATTAGCAGGGTGCATCACGAGCTGGTGAGATTAGCTTGGATCCTTTGAGATGTTGTGCGAGAACACTTACACCCTATAAAAGAGTCTATTACTATAAATCACAGCTAAGTTACTTTTAAGTTATTGGAATATGATTCGTTAGCGTTTGTTTTATGTTCATTGACATCATCATCCTCAGACAATAGATGTCCGCTGCTGGACATGGGCCTCCCCCAAAGATCTCCACACCAACTGGTCTGCGATCGGTTCATTGACATAAAACAAACAAATTCTAAATTTAGTATTTTAATTACTGCATCACTTTCAAGTCCAAGGAAAGGTTTAACGGCGAATACTTCAATTCTATTCCCAAGTCATACGTCTGGAGTTTAGTTAGACAGTATTGTACCGTTGACAACCACTGTCATATTGTCAATCTACCCGCATTTTACTATCGTCGTTTTCCGGTAGATATCAACGTTTGAAAGCTAGATTATTCTAAGCGATCATGCATTTTTTTATTATGCAGCAATACAACGAGTTCATCAGAACGTTCAATTGATGGTAAATGATACACCTGCCCAAAACGACGTGGTGCTAGTTAGAATGATATATACTGCGCCACATGGCGCTCGTCGCTTCGAAACATGCTGTATCGTTACTATGGTAATTTCACTAGCTACAGCGCCTTTAAACAGGAACATTAATATTTGCACAATACTGGTTGAAGGCAGCAATAGGAGCCGCGGTTGTATTTACCCACTTCCACTTACCATCAATAGATGATGATGTAGTAGATGCTTCAGATTCTTCAGTGTTATTCCTATTTAGCATCAAGACAGAATTTCGAGTATTTTTTATAAGATGAAAAAAAGCAAACCTAAGTGTTAGAAGAGAATTACAATTTGAATATTAATCATCATCATCATTATCAGCCGACAGACGTCCACTGCTGAACATAGGCCTTCCCCAAACATCTCCATATCGATCGATCCCGCGCTGCCCGCAACCAGCTGCTTCCCACAACATGCTCTCAGTGCGACCTGAAGCCTTTTTCCAAGGCTCGTGTCGTCATCACTGGCACCACGCAATTTTAATATCTAGACATAATTAACACTTGTCTAATTTCCACTGGATTTAGATTTATAGGTCATCTCACGTCAATCTGTGTGATTAATACTGTCTTTTAACCTTTTGTCTGTTTATAATGGTCTTAACTATAGTCTTCTATTGGAAGGTCGCTTTTAAAGTCATCATCATTGTCATCAGTAGATATGCGTCCACAGCTGGACATAGGCTTCTCCCATAGACTCCCACATCGATCGAGTAGGGATTCATATGGGTGCATTTAGGCTATTTTCTATCACGCTAGCCCAATTCTGCTTCCTCCCGCCGTGAGCGATGGGCCCCTAGCCGGGCACGGTGTGAGGGGGCGTTCGGGCCGTTGGGCGTGGCCCTTTGGGCCTTTTGTCGTGTTTCCCCTGGGGGTGCGTCCCCCGGGGGAGTCTTGGTTTTTGTCCCCCCCTCCCACTTCGACGAGGGGGGGGAGTCTGGAGGGAGGAGGCCGCCGCCCAATTCCTTCACGGGAGGGCGGCGGCCGGGCATGCGCTCCGTCGTGGGCGCGCGCGGTCGTCTGTGGGGTCGGGGGGCCCCAACGTGCCGGTCCCGCGAGGGGCCGGTACGGGACGGCAGGTGGGTGCCTTTGCTCCCCGCGGGCACCCACCAAGAGGAGTTTTATACGCGGAGACGCCCGGAGAGTTGCTTGGCTGAAAGCCGGGCGTCTCCAGTATGCGTATTGCGGGACAAGCGGTGGTGGTTTTAGTGGGTATGGGGGTCACGCACAACATCTCAGTGGCCCCGAGCCCCACATAACCCGGCGTCCCCCCCCTTGAAAAGGACGCTGGGTATGCGGTAACAGCATTTCCACCACCGATATCAAAAAAAAAAAAAAAAAAAGCCCAATTCTGCTGCTTTTCAAACGAGGTTCTGGCCTCTACCAACTTGCATTAGGCCATCGTGGTGGGAAAAGGCCCAAGTCTCCCACACGAACCTCTATACACGACGGCCCCTAGTTCCCGGCGATGTAGGGAGCTTTCGTGGAGACCTATGTCCAGCTGTTGGCCTCTATCGGCTGATGTTAGTGGCCCAGTTCGAGTTAGTAGAAGCTAGAGCCTCCGTTGATTAGCAGGATACACCACGACCAGATGAGGATAGCTTGGATCACGTATTGTGCGGGAATCCTTAAACCCTTTTCAAAGATTCAGATACGAAAAAACAATTATATTAGTAGAAGTTCTTAGAAGTTTTTCGAAGTGAAAATTGTTTAGGCAATATTTGTATTATTTTGAACATTACCCCCAACGGCATAAGTTCAGACGTACAAAATGTCTTTTATTACAATATAATCGTAAAACATGTCCCTGCAATTTCGAACTTTTGATAAGATAAAGCCTTTTTTATCCATAAGCGTGAATTGACTTTGTACATAGGACTCTTATATTATTGCCTTTAGTTTATTAGCGTTGATATAAAATCCATCTTCAAGGATCCAAAGAAAACACTGTACTCATATTTTTTAAAGGGTAAAAATCACAGGACAAATACTCGTTAGAACCTATAGCATCAAAGGCATTAGGATATTGGCTCATCTCATTAAAGTATGAGATATAAAATCTAGTTACCCCATTCATAGTCTCAGGCAGAGCAAATCCCTCAGTGAAGTTTCCTTCTCATCTTCACTTTGTATGATGATGATTCTATCAATTATGATATACCAATAATTCAATAGAACCTAAGTAATGTTTTCATTCTACTTATTCATGTTAGATATCGGTTTTATGATGGTTCATACGCAGACAGGCAATAGGTCTCTGTCAAGAGAGACCTATAAGATAAGGTCCTATATATATTCTTTACAGAAATATGGATAGGTGTATTATTTTTCTGTTATGATAATAAATATACGTCATATATATGACATAAATACAGCTATATTAATGTTCGTAAATTAACTTTTAGTCCCTAATCGATCTCGATCCTAATCGAATCGATGTATAACAGAATTCACTGTTACAAATAACCCCGGACTATGATCGTTATCGTCAACCAACCCGCATTGGGCCAGCGTGGTAGAAAATGGCCCTACTCTCCCTTATAGAATCCCTACAAACGACAGCCCCCAGTGCCCCGAGATGATTTGATGATTTGTGCGCAGGACATACTTCAATATACATCTTTGGGAGAGCCCTGTTTTCTGCAGTGTACTTCTATCGGTCGATAATGATAATTCATCGTTATGATTAGAAGCTAATCTTGCGTCTTCCTTTTGTTATATATTATTAGATAAAGCTTCAATATATATAGTTTATAACACAACATATAATAAGCGTGATTGTCATTCATCATTATATCAACCGATAGATATCATCCGCTGTTGGACAAAATCTAGCATCTTGTATCATAGTCCATTAGTTTAGCAATACTTTAGTTATATTCATTATTTTAATGTATTGCTTAATTAGTTAGGATATACGTAATTTAACAACAGATTTGTATTTTCGTGATTCGATATAAAATACAGGGTAGTAACGATGTTTCGAGTAGAGAAGAATGTAATAAAATCCCCCGAACCCTCTTTTGCTGCAAATGGAGCGTGAAGTGATATCGGTGTTCCCCAAGATCTATGTACTTAGAAACGAGTAAATATTGGAATAAAATGTTACGGCCAATACACAAAAGGATAGTACGCAAATTTCTTGGGAACGGGTATTTTTCCTGTATACATCAATGTATCAATAAAAATGTACGGAAGGTTATTTTTAGATGGAAGAAAATAGACGAACAAATTATTATTCAACATATTTCTTTTTACTATACGTAGCGTCGAGCGAGACTTTCATTTGATGGTAATTAATACGCCTGTCCTTTGCATAGGTGATAGTTAGGATGATGAAGTCTTCATGCCCTAGTAATTACAATAGCTAATACTACTTTCAAATCAGAACATAGCAAAGTTTCAATACTACTGTTTGGCGGCAAAAATAGGCTCTACATTAGTACCTTTTTTTCGAGGGGAAATCTTCAAAAGATACTCTGCTTCTAGGGGGAAGTCATGATTATGTGAGATTCTTGTTCACTAAAACCCCTTCGGTGGTATGCACCAGTGCATTCGGAGAGACTCAAGGGTCTTTTATAAAACGCACCAGTGCCCTTCTACACTTTGTGTTACACGTCCCTGAGGAGCAGTCTAACCCTCCTAGGCACCATCGCTAAGGTACACAGACCCACGCAGGTTTGTTTGTTGAGCGATAAGGGCCCTCACCAACAAGGTCCGTGAAACTCCTACACCCTTTTAGTCGCCTTCTACGACAGGCAGGGTTTATATTAGTCCTATTCTTACTAGCCCGAGGTTACAGAACTGACTGCAGTGGTACCTTCTTATATCATTCTTCGTATTTTCTAAACAGTTACAAATTCATAGTAAAATTATATGTAAATCGGTAAAAAATATTAAAACAAAAAATCACTAACACAAGTCATTTTAGTTGAAAGCCTAACTACATTAAAAAAAAAGTTGTATATCTATATATTATTTCATTGATATAAACCGAAAGAAAACAATCAATGAATAAAGTAACATATAAACAATTTTATATTGAATCACTGATATATTACTAACAGCAGTATATTACTATATATAAGTATATCAAGTTATAAGGGAAAGAACTTGTCGTCAGCTTCCAGTGACATATTAAACTTGAATCAATTTCATACATTTCACAAGTCAAGTTGAGCGGCAAAGTTATATTTGACGTTTATTACTTAAAGTTACAATATTAAGTCCATATTATTTTGATTGTAGTAAAGAACACTTATTTACTAATTGCGCACATGGGGCCCGTGGAAACGGTTTAAACGAGCATAATTAAACTGACCCTCATTATATGACCCGCGCTACAAGAGGTCAATGATTAATTTAAATATTAAAGCCGTTATTAAGAATACCTGTGGGGGTAAGGGTGAGGTCAAATTTCACTTACATAATTAAATGGACCCTGATTTAAAAAGTAGAGATAAGAGTGTACCGGAACATGAGCACATCTTATACGTGTTTGATTGTGAGGTACAATAAGTTTTAAAATTCATTATATTCAAGTAAAGCTTCTTTCTCTCTCTATCTATCATCATCGATAGACGTCCCCACTGCTAGACATAGGCCTCCCCCAAAGATCTCCACATACAGTTAGCATGGCCTCCGATACCGCTGGGCGCTAAAAATCGTCGTTTGTAGAGGTTCATGTGGGGGGATTTAGGCCATTTCCCATCACGTTTGCCCAATGCGGGATGGTGGGAGAATAAGAATATTATCTGAGCATGTATGACTGGTTTCTTGTTGTGTATTTTACATATGTACTTATTTATATATGTCTATCTCTTTTGTTGATTACCAGGCTGCACCACGAGCAGGTGAGCTTGGCTTTGGTCCCTCGAGTTAATGTGCGGGAGCCCTTACACCCACCCCAAACAATGTTGATGTACGAATAATACTGTGCTCATGTTGGACCTTTGAAGCTATTATTAAAAATCACTTTTAAACAATTCGTTAATATTTCTGCAGATGTTTTTAACTGTGACAAAGTTTAGGTAAGGTTAACCTAACACTTCCACAAGGACTTTAAGGACAGATTAATTTTAAGTTGGAGCAACGCCGCCGCCAAAGTTGTTAAGTGGTAGCTTCAGAAGTTGTAATTTAATGAAATATTAAGTATTTTTCAGTGACAACATAATAATGAAGGTCGCTAACAAAAACATTTCGTAAACAAATTTTCCATTTCCTGTGAAGGTCAATAGTGAGTTTTTCATTTGATTGTATTATATTTAAATCCTGTCTATTTACACTGTAAACAAAATGAAAGTAATTCAGTTTCTCGAGTGAAGAGGAAAGTTGCTAAATATTGCTAAAAATTTTGTAAAACAGCTATAGCCGTTGGTAAAAGAAATATAACGTGTTAGAACTTAACAAAAGACTGTGATAGTAAAATAGGCTATAGGCTATATAAATAAAAATTATATCTTGAATAAAATTAAAAAAAAAATTAAATAAGACATAAATTGTACAATTAAAAGTAAAAAAGAAGGATATTAAGGAAGTGTTTTTTAAAAAAAAGAAGTCTGAAAGAAGGAAAAGGAATGGATAATGATAGAAAGGAAGTCTGAAAGATGAATTGAGTACGTAAGATGAGAAGAATGAATGATGAGTACGTAGGAAATGGAAACAAAGTTATTGATGATAAATGAAATGTATATAAAGGCCCTGACCCAAGACATGCAGAAGAAACATTGAAAAGAAATAAAAATAATTCAGTTTAGTTCAAAGTTTAGTATTTAATTTTTTTTTTGAAGGGGAAGGCAGTGATTTTCAGGTCAAAAAACAACTAGATGCTACAACATGTCCTACTGAAAGGATATAATTAAATTGTGCTTAAGTTCATAAAGTATAAAGGTAGTATCGATGTAGCCAATGGTAGGTTATCGTGTTAAGATGAAATCTCATTACCTCTATAATTTTACTAGCTACAGCATCATTCAAACTGAAACACGTTAAAGGTTGATTTAAGGGTACGGATCGTAGTTAAACGATTTCTAGTTTAAGAGACCTAATAACGTATGTGGACTATGTACGCTAGCCTTATTTCAGCTCAGTAAGCGCGTTTCTAATAAGTAGTGAGACAGCAGTGCAAATGACACCCGGCGTGTCTCGAGCGAGTCGTAAAACTAGAGCAAATAAATAAAACAGGCAACGAACAGCAGTATACTTTTAAGGAAATCAGTTTATTGCGGTCGTACGCCCCAGGTAGGACGATTATAGCATAAATAAAGCGGGCTGGTATTATAATGGGATGTTTTATAGATGAAGACTAAGGCGAGGAGTAGCTCGTTGGCCTAATGGTTAGAGCGTGCGGCTTTCATTGCGAAGTTCGCGGGTTCGAATTTCGGAAGTTATGTACATTTATGAACTTTAGTTACAACAGCGAGATACAAACGGTGAAGGAAAAGATCGTGAGGAAACCCGCACACTGACATCATCTTTGTGTGTGTGTGTGTGGTAGCCTCAATAAAGTGGCAACAGGCTCGCCCCTTGTTACATGGGTGTTCATTCACCTCTGCCTACCCCTACTGGGAAAAAGGCGTGATAATATAATATATATATATATATAGAGAGAGAGAGAGAGGGAGAGAAATATATATTTGTATGAGCAAAAATAAAGGTAACGAAAAATGAGTTTGTAACAATAATAAAAAGGTTTTAGTACAGAATATATGACACCATTTGAGTCAAAAATTGTTTGCTAATTGTCTCTGTGGTGTCACACGTGGCACAGCCTGTTCTTCTGATTACCATGGTACAGTTATAACAGGATATACTGTTGTATTAAATTATATGTTATATTCTATACTCGTCGTCGATCGTGTGTAGTTTACTGCTGCCGTATTTAAACAAGTGCCGCTAATCACCAACTGGCAGTTCTGGTCTTGGTAAAACGACCTATGAGGATAGTCTAGACCCGGAGTAGTACAACACAAATGATGCCTGAGTCACCGTAACCGCCATCGCCGTTTTACCATCGGACGTGTAGACACACAGCAGACATGGTTATAGTGACTGCTGATCGGAGACCATATAGATCGGTACCACCACAGCTCGTATTTCTGCCGCTAGCCACCAGTGTTCATACGTTACTGTGTTCCAATTTGAAGGGCGTCGTAGCTAGAGAAATTACTGGATGGAATGAAGTTTAACATCTTATGTCTTACGACGACATATGGTGTGGTGTGTCCTATACCAGCGCCACATCGTTATGGGCAAGTGTTGAATGAGAGAGACCTGGGTTGGGAGTGTTCTTCAAGAAAATTCTATGTCGTATATCTTGACAGATGGAATACAGCAATGTTATTATGGAGACATTGATGGAGAGACAAAGGAGACGTCACCTGATGTTTAATAATACGCCCGCCCATAACTACATAGAGCCAATTGGAATGATATATGCTGATCTCGTGATCACAGTAATTTCTCTGGCTACGCTCTTTAAACCGGACACTGCACACTACTGTTTGGCGGCAGGTACAGGTGGCTTCGGTGATACCTACCTAGAAGGTCTCCGGCAACAGACCTATAGTATTATAGTTGGTAAATAACCAGAGTCCCGGAACCCTGGCATCGAACGTGATTCCTCCGTGAATAAGAAAACTGACTAACCGCTGCGCTGCGTAATCATTTATATGCATGCTGTTAGGTATAATTATTAGTATTAATTATACATTTATAGTCTAGAGTGTGCTAAAGTTAAAGTACTGGGTTAATATCCACCCAGTGTGAAATTTGAACAGGAAATTACCCCTGACCTAACGCCGCGGATCCACCAATTTATAGTAAATTGGTGGAATCGTTAGACCAGTTCTGTTTCGTTGGTCTAACGCCGGAACTATTCATCCGATCCTAAACAAATTGTTTTTGAGAACTTTTAAGTGTTTTCGTACGATTCGTTTCTAAAGGACAAATACGGTTTTCGTTTCGTACATTCGCGTCGTGTACAAACTTTTTATGGTTATTGTTAAAATGCTCTCACAATAATTATACTAAAAGAAACTTTTCCCCCGGCGAATATCCGTCCACATTCTCTCTTTAGAAATGCACTGGAAAAATTTTAACGTTTTATTACTCCAACAATACCTTTTGTACTTTAATTTTGTTGAATTTTTCATGTATACTTTAGCCAATGATGCTGGTAGTAGTACTAACTACACAGATACAGTTAGGTATCACCTCGGCACCTTTATGACCCGCTGATCTAGAAGGAAACGAGACTTACTTCTCATATCTTTTCTCCTGAATTCTGAAACTAAATGTAATGTATATTTATCTTTGGGAAATACGTTAATTTTACCTTCAGAGACATTTTAAATGATTCAGAAACACTTAAGTTTTTGATTCACTATTTAGATCCAAACCAAGTATAGAAATCTATATAAATTATGAAATTTATGCCTTATTGGTGTAAGGCGGATGGCATGTGTAAGGGGTCCCGCACATCTTACGGGATCCAAGTCAACCTGTTCTGTCTGTCGTCTGTCCTGTTCGCACCCTGCTAATCAACAAACAAGGTTTTCCCCTGCCTGTGAGCCTCTTCAAAAGATAGCCGCTGATGCCCGGCAGTACCGAAGATCATGCTAAATGTAAAGTCGCAGGAAGCCCCTGGATGCGGATAGCGCAAGACCGATCGATGTATTAGGGGGACCGGAAAGTAATGTCGTTTTCTTACGCTAAATACAAACACATACATTTTTAACGAGTCTTTATTTTTAATCAATGATGTATTCCCCATCATTGTCAATAACCTTTTGCCATCTAGTGAGTAAAATTTCAATCCCTGATCGATAAAAATTAATTGGTTTTTCGGCAAAATATCTAGAGATGGCATTTTGGATATCATCCAAATTTGCAAATGTTTTGCCACTTAAAAAGTGTTGCAGCGCTCGGAATAAGTGGAAATCCGATGGTGCAACATCGGGCGAATATGGTGGATGAGGCAGCACCTCCCACCCCAATTCATTAATTTTTTCTAGAGTTCGCCTTGCGCAGTGCGGTCTTGCATTGTCATGTTGGAGAATGACGCCTTTTCGGTTGACAATCGCTGGCCACTTTTCAATTAAAGATTGATTGACTCGCTGCAATTGTTCGCTGTAGAGGTCTGCAGTAACAGTTTCTCCAGGTTTCAGTAATTCAAAATGAACAATGCCGCGAATACTCCACCAAACACACAAAAGCGCTTTTTTGGGGTGTAAACCTGGCTTAGCAGTACTCCGAGGGATTTCATTTGGAGAGAGCCACTGCCTTTTGCGTTTTGGGTTATCATACAGGACCCATTTCTCATCTCCTGTGATCAAGCGATCAAAAAACGCTTCTGTGTTGTGTCGTTGAAGCAATAAGTTGCATGTGATTGATCGGTTAGCCTTATTCTGTTCGGACAGATTATGCGGGACCCAAACACCTGCTCTGCTTACTTTTCCAATCTGCTTCAAATGTTCTTGGATGGTCGACCAAGGTTTGTTGAGACTGTTTGACAATTCCTCGATCGTCTGACACGGATTTGCTTCCACTTCCGCCCTTAACACGTCGTTGTCTAACGCTGATGGTCTTCCTGATCGATACGAGTCGGAAAGATCAAAATTACCCGATTTGAACTTGGAAAACCACCTTTGGCATTTACGAATGTCCAGTGCATTTGGATAAACATCGCAAATGTTTTTGGTAGCAACTGTTGCGTTATTTCCCTTGCGAAACTCAAAGAGCATGCAATGCCGGATGTGTACCTCTTCTGGTATTTGGCTGGCCATTTTACCCAAAATTACAAAAAAAAATTGTAATTCAATTGTCTATAAGTAAAGAAATCACTATAACCTCACAATGTCTTTGGTACGCCTCTGAACAAAACAATGAGCTGACAAATGACAATCAAGTATTGGCATGCGCAGAAACGACATTACTTTCCGGTCCCCCTATTAGATATCTTTGGGGAAGGCATATGTCCAGTGGACCTCTATCGGCTGATGATTAATTGGTACCTTACCCCATTAGTACCCTTACTGTACATTATTTTTCATTTACTTATAAAACATGTGATCTCTGAACACAAGGACATGAAAAAAATATTTAAATACAAAAAATATACAAATGTACAGGTGACTCCTATTAATGTATGAATTCTTTACTAATATAAAAAGCGAAAGAAACAAGAAAACATATCTAAAAATACGAGCGAATATTTCTTTGAAATATTTACTGAAGTTCAGCCGTTGTTGCTAGCGGCGTTCCTCGGGACAGGTCTAGGTCCAGCACTGCACTATCGCAGACTGTTGATGATGGTGATGATGCTGTTTGTACACCAAACGAATTTTAAAATTATTATCCACAGATTTACATAAATTTTCAAGCATTTAACTAGAGAACGATAAATATAGTAGTATCAGATGTAAATAGTTCTAGCCGCTAACATGCTACTATTTAAACCGCTACTGTTCCAGTCCGCCTATCTAACCGCCGCAATTAAAACCCATTGTCTTAATGAAACAGGCCATTCCTACACATAATGGCGCTCTGTCTTGAGTCGTTTGTTAAACAAACAAGGCCTGCCAAGAAGTAAGTCCCCGCTGCATAATATTAATAAAGAAAGGAAAACAATTAATTTAAATGCATAAAGAAAGTGATCATTACTAAGACATTCTTTCACATTTCCTTGTTAATCTTTTAATGGAACATTATACTGTTTTATGAAATAACATCAGAGACTTCATAACGCACATTACATTTAGTAGTGGTGGGTATCTGTTACAATCTGGAGGATGTTGTAGCTAGTGTAATTACTGAGGTAATGAGACTCAACATCTTATGTCTGAACAACAACTGGAAGACGAAGGAATAGAACAACTTCCCCGCATCAGAGTGTATCGGCATCGGTGTATATCACTAACCAGCACCACTTTGTTATGAGCAGGCGTATCATTTACCATCAGGTGAATGTTCAACACGTGTCGTTGCTTAATTGAAATAAAAAAAATCAACTCTCAACTAATTAGTTGATAGTATTAGTAAGTCGAAGGTATGCTATGGTGTCTTAAATGTTATCGTTGTGTCTCGTATTGTTTTTTATCTTCTTTCATACAGGTTTACATTGTCTTTCTTTAAACATGTATTATCTTTTTCTTAATAGAAACATTCTCTTCTCTTCTTTATATTTGTAGCTATTTATACACACTCTCATTTATTACACATATTATAAATAAATCTACTAATCTAGTTATTTTTCTGTATTGTTTCCAATGTTCAAAATAAAGATGTCTTTTATTGAGCAGAGTATTTAAAAATTAGTCGACATTTTTCTACATGGTATTGCTTTAATATTATTTCACATTGCAATAATTGTCCCTTTACACTACAAATATTGAAGATTCAAAGAAAAAGAAAGCAATAAGAAAGTACATGAAGTGATAGTTCCCCCGACTTAAAGGTAAGAATGAAAGAAATAAGAAAAACGTGATTAACAATAATTACTTTATTTAAGTACTAAAAGAATTGTTCGTATAAGAGCATTTCATCATCTTTACTATTATCTAAATTTTATACATTTTTACAAAAATCAAACACAATTTTAATCAATATGTAATGCGGTCACGTCGCATTTGTAGTTTTTGTCAAACCACGGCGCGAAACCCGCGGGGCACTCTTCAATCAAACCACACGTAGATTTGTGCGCGCACCAGCCACAATTGAAGCGTTTGTTTAATATCTGGCACTGATTACAGTTTTGAGCTAGCGTGTGACAATTATACACGATGACAAGTACATGGTTGGAATAAGGTTCGACGCTTTGCCATTTCAAATGTATCGAACCGAGAATAACACTGCGTAAGGAATTCAGCGCAACAGAATCGCAGAAAATCGTTTTATTATCCAGAAAACCATTTAGCTCAATGATTTTATTCTCGATTTGTATCACACACAGCAATTTCTCTTTGAATAGCCTCACATCATCAATCGCCATTTCTAATTTAATAACTCGTCTTACATTCGCAGGGATGAAAATGGGACCTTTGCTAACAATTTTGGAGCAATCGTTCAGACCTTTATTTTCATTGTTAAATAAATAGGACAATAAGATTTTCTTTGGACAATAGAGATGTGGGTATTTCGTACATCCAAAATTATGACACCATTCACATTCGAGATCAGATTTCTTGCAGTCACGACACGTATGAATTGCACGACAAGATTTCTGTAAAGAATAATCTTCTGATTCTTCTGAATCGATCTGCAAATCTACTGATTGTAATATTAGCAACATGAAGAAACTGCTCCTTGTAATGTAGATTGGACTGGGAAGATATTTTTGATATAATTGCATTTTTAACTGCACTGAAATATTTATGTGTTTTGTTTTACAACTTTCACACTAATTCACTTAGTGGTAGACTAATTGGAAATTCCCTAGTACCGTTTTTATATAGTGCATAGCGTATATACAATTCCATAAAACAATGCTAAATACGAAATTTACAAACAACCGAAACCTAATAGGTTTATTGACATATCATAATTGAATGATATTGCTATTCTGTTTAATATAAATACAAATACTAACTGTATTGTATTTTCACTTACAATACGAATGGAAAACATTATCCGAATTTCAATAAATAAAATTCAACTATATTTTTTTCATTGATATTAACTTTTTTCGTCCATACTCTAGCATATCCTATATCCTATACATAATACAACTTCCGATTAAAAGCATCGCAGGATAGCCTGTTCAGAGCCCACTTTATAAAGTTATTTACGCACTTGTCGCCAAGTATACAGGAGTTGTAGATATCGCACCAACCGCAGCCGTACTCCGGCGGTATCATCCTGCAGGAGTCACAATCTTGTGCTAAACTTTCACATCTATAAACGACCACCGGCAAAACGTTGGAGTAAGGATCAGCACCGCCCCACATTAAGCGCAGTAATCCCGTTTCTATCTCCCCATTTTCTTTTGTACTCAATGTCACAGGATAACAGTGCACCGTATTCTTCATAACCATTCCCTTCATGTGTATTAGCTTCTGTTTAAGATTTAATTCACACAATATCTCCTTCTCGTGTATTATTTGGGGCTCCGGTGCAAATAATTTCACTTTTATATTGGTACGGATGTCAGCTGGTAGCAGAATCGGACCAGCGTGGCTTATTGATGGGCATTTGAGACCTCGTGATGTTAAATTAGGATTGTTCGTGTCTAAATTGTAGCACGTTTTTCCGGGACTTCCGATGCAACCGACGTCATGGCACCAAGTACACGGATACCAAGAACTATTCGTACAATCTCTGCAATTGCTAAAGCTATGACAGTAACTTTCTTGACTATCATGTCGTTTCGTTTCATTAGACGCTCTCTTTAGATCTTCGTTAGGTCCGTTTTTTAAATCGTCGTCCGTGTAAAAAATTTTCAAATTTGCCAATTCGGGACCAAAAGGTATTGCGTTGGTTAAACTAAAAATTATAGTTAAAGATTTAATCGTTATATTCATTATACAGTACACACTTGACAACATGACGACCATTTACAACTTCTCTTTGAAACGGAATGAACATACTTTTATACGATTGAATATTTTTATACCGCTACATGGTATGAATAGATATTTGATCGTACATTTCCTTATAAATAAACTCAAGATTTATAATTATGATTTGAACAATGATAACGGATGTTCCGGTTCTTTGAAACCATTGTCGTAGATGAGCTAATGTTTTGTTTTAAATACGACACTAGTGTATTCAGTGCAGAGGTTGTTGAGATTATTTTTGCTTCAATATTGTATAATAGATTCATTGTAGTGAGCGAGTTTCACGACGAGGAAATCGTGGGCTGCGGGTCATGGAGTAAAGTTAAGTACACGTTTAACAGTTTTTTTTTTTAAATAAAGTTATATCGTTTTAAAAATTAAAACTAATTTTATATTAAAATCACGACTACTTGTAAAGTACGCGAAGGAACTTTTTGATTTGATCGAGAAAATTAATTTAACTTCGGAGAGTTTTCCCACTAAATAGTTTCTCACCGTTTCACCGTTTTTAATATAAACGTTGATAGTAGTAGTTCAGGAATGGCAGTATAAACTTGCTAAATATTAATACATTATTTAATAGATAATGATTTTAATAATCTATAGTCAACATGTTACTATCGTGTACATACGCTAGCTATAATTATATGGAATAAAAATCATCGAAACTATTTATTTACTAGTAATAGATGTCTATTGCTGGAGACCGTCTGGGTAGAAACCACCGCAGCTCCTATTTCTGTCGCCAAACAGTAATGTGTTCCGTTTTAGAGAAAGCTATAGCTAGTTAAATGATTTGAGTAAAATAAGTCTCAAGGCGACGAGCTCAATGCGGTGCTGTGTATATTATTCTAACTAGCGCCACGTTGTTATGGGCAGGAGTATCACTTACTATCAGGTGAACATCCCGCTCATATTGTCTCAGTATAATAAAGCAGTACATTACAAGTAAATTAAGTCATATCAAATCATTCTTTTTGTATGAAATACGCTCCAAAAGTATTTATTTCTCTGACAGCAAGTAGCAGGTGCGAACAAAAGGTCGAGATTGGAAAAGGTATTAGGATTATTCCGGTCCTTGTTTATTGCGCTGTCTCATACTACTTGTGAAAAAACAAATTAACATGTCCTCCTAAAAACTGCCACTCATATTTGACAAATTTCATATTTCATTTCTTTGATAAAGTGAAAAAATCTCTATAATTTTAATATTTACATCAACCAACGTACATGTTACAATTATTATTATGTCTCAGTAGACTACTGAAGTAACTGCACTGCTACAACATCCTTCAGGCCGTAAATTAGAATAATATTGCTAGGCGGCCAATGTAAGGATACTTACTTACCTATACAGTTTTTATATCCACGAGGCACAACAGTTGGAGAACTTTATGTGAGGATGCTGTATTACGGAGGACCCAATTTTTCCAGTCAATTATTATATATGAATAATATAGATTATTAGTTTTATTTGATGTGTTAAGGATGAAATAAAACTGTACTATTGTATTTTTACAAAATTCTATAATGTTTCGTCGTGTCGGATATCAAAGGTTAGTTTTTAATTTCCCAAAATTACATTCTTAAGACAACAAGCAAAGAAAAGAATATTTGAGCTGTACATTAATAAAAACCATAATAGAAACGTTAATATGGCACGAGATTACTTTTTAAATTGTGAAAAAGTAATGAAAGATTGCATTTAGCAGGGAATACCTCGCGAAATAGGATAACTTCGAAGAGGAGGCGACCCTTTAAAGACATAATAATCATAAAATCTGTCCCGCTGTTCCACACTTTATTGCACGCTAAGATTTCGTGATGCTTCTATTAATGTTTCCATTGTTATAAAAATATAAAAACAAACAGCGTAAACTCAACAACAGCTCGTTTATTAACATTAATATTGTTCATATCGAATTCGGTAGTAATTTGACAGAGTGTTGCATTATTTAATATCGAAATGAAAAATGTGAAGCTTTTTACATCTGGACAAATTCTAAAAATAGACTTAATAGTATATCGTACAACATCAAGCAAATAGACAGGCGAGACAGTATCGACATGATACGTTTCATCCAAACAATGAACCATCTAATTTTAGATCGCGGTGTATATTGTAGATTATTATCAATACCTTTGAAGATTTAATTTATTTAAATACACTTAAAATAAATATGATTCGTAAACTTTGTATTAAGTTTTGAAACGGACATCCTGACAACAGATTGCAAAACAACGATAACGTTAACAGTTTCGTGAATCTTAAAAATACGGTCAAGATATTCAATTAAAACTTTCATAATATGCAAACGTACACAGAAACAGTTAAAAGATTTTAACTCAAAAATTAATGAGAACCTTCAATAACACTTTTTATTGTTTCAAGAATGTTTAATGTGTTCAAAAACTCATTTAGTTAAAAATGTACCAATAAAACTTGTCCGAGCATTCTAAAAGATTTCTTACGATGATTTTAAATTATGGATTATTTGCTGTTATTTTTACTGAAGTAGTTATTTGTAGAGATTTTTATGCTGGTATGTTTAAGAATAATGACTTTCTAGTAGCTCAGGATCGTTTGTACAAGGAAAGGGTACCGCATAGTTTTATGTATGCAAAATATGGAAGACTTTTCCAATGTCCAGTAAGTTAAGAGTAATGATTACAATATTCGTTATTTTTACCGATTTGACACATTTCTTCATGGGTTTTTACTTTCCTGCCGGTCTTGCCAATCTTTTCTTTCTTATTAGGACAAATCTATATATGAAATTCAGAATTATAAAATATTAAATTAAAATTCAGGAAAGACTTGAGAATCCTATATTAGACCTAACTGTTCCGTGCCCGCTTTTCTGGCCGTGACACCTTTAAGGAAATAATTATGTAAAATCCTTTCTTTCCTGATCACAAAATGATAAAAGTAATATCTCTACCAAATTTTGAGTTTTACGTCTAACAGTTTTAGAGATATCGTGATGAACCAATGTATCTCTGGATATATACGAGTATATATATTGATAATGTCAATAATGTGCCATCGGTTAAAACAAATATTTTTTTGAATAAACTTTACCAACACTCTAGGTTGAACTTCCTTTTAAAAATCAATCACCTGTATTACTAGAAAGCAATCCCAATCATAAAAGCTATTTGTAAATACAATGCCAGATGAAATTAGGTACAGAAATAGACACCTTGACATACTGAAATATATCATTGAAGTTCGAAGTTGTTCAAATGATAATTATGATGTCTTGATTGCAGATAACATACCTAAGAGTAGTGGACCGTTTAGGTGTAGGCAGAGGGCCACAAGTTCAAGTTGTTCGTGGTGGTATACGCTATAAACATGTTGTGCTTCGACTTAGGTCTCCCTACAACCTTCCAATTTCCGTAAACATTTACATTGGATGTGAAAACAAAATGAAGATTACCAAACGTACCACCGTTCTAACAACAGGCGCCCAAATAGCAACTACTTTAGCTACCGGAGGTGGTTTAAAAGTAACCAGCGACAAAGGATCGAATAGTACAGCGAGTGACGCCGGATCGGGTAACTCTACGACTGTAGCTGGAGCCTCCACTTGAACAAAGATAAATTCGATAATATTCAATTATTTCATTAGAATAAAAATAAAAACATTCTACTAAAACAATTAGAAAATAAAGATCTTCATTATATTACAAGAGAATTTATAAGCTTAGAGGATGGTCTCACTGTCATTGCAGAAACATATAATTCACTTCGTACAATGGGTATTGTCCGAGGAGTTACACCCATTTGTAGTATGCGAGAAGGCTCTACGTATAACATTTACTTTAACAAGGCGTTAATTACACTCTACCCGGAAATTATAATAATTCTGTTGATTTATGACATACCATCTAAACCTCGCAGGAGTTTTTCTGCAAATATTTTTATTTTGTCCCAATTATTGCTATTAAAGTGTTAAAGGGTAGCGCTACATATCCACAGTGTTCATATTTAAAAGTACACAATTTTTCTAAGCAAGTTGAATTAACAGTTTATCAAGTGATGCTGAAGCCAAACACAAGGCAAGTTTCAATCGCTATACGAAATATTCTAATCTAAAGTATTGAATCATTAACGTAATACTAGTGGTAGGTCTTTATTGTCGGAGATCACCTAGATAGGTACTGCCCCAGCGCCGATTACTGCCCCTGGACAATAGTGTGCAAACTTTACTTTGTTTTGGTTTGAAGGGCGCTGTTGCTAGTGTAATTACTGGGGTAATGAGACAACATTTTATATCTCAGGCGATGAGCGCAATGAGGTTGTGCATATATCAACCTAACTAGCGCCACGTTGTTATGGACGGGCGTATTATTTACCATCAGGTGAATGTCCCGCTCGTCTCGTTGCTTAATTAAATAAAAAAAATAATAAAAACTTTTATGAATTAAACTACAGATTAATTATTCAAATAACTGCTCTATATGGTGAAATATGTAAACTATAATACATATTGCTTTATCGTTATTAACATATTATCATGCAGAAAGAACGATGGTTCTTACTGCATGATTAGCATATACTTTTTGTAAAACAATAGCAAGTGCCAATTATTTAAATATTTTCTTAATGTTGACATAGAAAGTAGTAATTTTTGATCAAAGATTTTATATTGAACTTGTAGGCTCCGTAAACGCTCGCAAGATCTTGATTAATAGAGATTTTCCCAGACCCTTTGGAGAACGATTGCTATAAAAAGATGAAATTCAATGGTTCTCCGTAAAAATCTTACGAATTTGAATCGTCCCGTGAGTTAAATTTATTAGGGTAATTTGGGACAAAGCCGATTGTATTAATTTTTTTTTCTCTTCACAATACCTTAACATCATTGTGAAATCTGTAAGAGATTACAACGTCTAATACATCGATTCAATTATCTATTTCATTCATAACTTCCTTCCTATATTGGAGAAAAAAAAAAAAGAATATGAATTGATGATATTTTGAACTTATAAACGATTTTTCTTTATATCTATATTTTTAACTAATAGGTGTACCGGAAAGTAATGTCGTTTCTGCGCATGCCAATACTTGATTGTCATTTGTCAGCTCATTGTTTTGTTCAGAGGCGTACCAAAGACATTGTGAGGTTATAGTGATTTCTTTACTTATAGACAATTGAATTACAATTTTTTTTTGTAATTTTGGGTAAAATGGCCAGCCAAATACCAGAAGAGGTACACATCCGGCATTGCATGCTCTTTGAGTTTCGCAAGGGAAATAACGCAACAGTTGCTACCAAAAACATTTGCGATGTTTATCCAAATGCACTGGACATTCGTAAATGCCAAAGGTGGTTTTCCAAGTTCAAATCGGGTAATTTTGATCTTTCCGACTCGTATCGATCAGGAAGACCATCAGCGTTAGACAACGACGTGTTAAGGGCGGAAGTGGAAGCAAATCCGTGTCAGACGATCGAGGAATTGTCAAACAGTCTCAACAAACCTTGGTCGACCATCCAAGAACATTTGAAGCAGATTGGAAAAGTAAGCAGAGCAGGTGTTTGGGTCCCGCATAATCTGTCCGAACAGAATAAGGCTAACCGATCAATCACATGCAACTTATTGCTTCAACGACACAACACAGAAGCGTTTTTTGATCGCTTGATCACAGGAGATGAGAAATGGGTCCTGTATGATAACCCAAAACGCAAAAGGCAGTGGCTCTCTCCAAATGAAATCCCTCGGAGTACTGCTAAGCCAGGTTTACACCCCAAAAAAGCGCTTTTGTGTGTTTGGTGGAGTATTCGCGGCATTGTTCATTTTGAATTACTGAAACCTGGAGAAACTGTTACTGCAGACCTCTACAGCGAACAATTGCAGCGAGTCAATCAATCTTTAATTGAAAAGTGGCCAGCGATTGTCAACCGAAAAGGCGTCATTCTCCAACATGACAATGCAAGACCGCACTGCGCAAGGCGAACTCTAGAAAAAATTAATGAATTGGGGTGGGAGGTGCTGCCTCATCCACCATATTCGCCCGATGTTGCACCATCGGATTTCCACTTATTCCGAGCGCTGCAACACTTTTTAAGTGGCAAAACATTTGCAAATTTGGATGATATCCAAAATGCCATCTCTAGATATTTTGCCGAAAAACCAATTAATTTTTATCGATCAGGGATTGAAAATTTACTCACTAGATGGCAAAAGGTTATTGACAATGATGGGGAATACATCATTGATTAAAAATAAAGACTCGTTAAAAATGTATGTGTTTGTATTTAGCGTAAGAAAACGACATTACTTTCCGGTCCCCCTAATATTTCCTTGGCGTTTCCATTTACTGTATATCACATTCTACTAAGATTTTTGATCTGATTCCTAGGGAATTAAAGTGGTGATATTTGTAGTTACTTCTAAGCTTAAGACCTACATATTTACTACCGTTATAATGGCTATTCCATTTTTTCTATGACTTTAGAATTAAAAAAGTCGTAAGTGTTTGGACGAGTACGCTTCATTCAATACAATCCCATCGACTGTCATCAATATTGAGTGGTAGTATTTACCAACAAAATGGGGAAGAATGACACACAACGTTATAAAATAATATTCATACGTAATCTTTTTCTTCTTAATTTGCCTCTTAAACTAGTGAATCCTGGCGATTGGCGTGGTACAGTCCTTTCTGTCTCTGGTTCGGCTGAACAATTCGGACGTCATCGATATGCCAGTCCATTCTCTGATATTCCTCAACGATGACTTTTTCCTTCTCCCCACCTTTCGTGTTCCATACGTATTATAACATGACAATTCACTACGAGACTACAGGATGACATAGAGTTTAAATAGTTCAATGCTCCGTATTCCCTTACTAGTTCGAGCGGTGTCCAATTGAATGAGCATTCGGTATCGAGCTGGACAGGGATTTAAAGCGACAGCGGCGAAACAATTGTTTTGGTCGGATAAAACAAATGATGTATTACACTGCGGCATTCATTTCGCTTCTGCTCAATTTCATTTAATTACGAATACACACCTCCTGAATAAAGGACAACTTTGTTAAAAAAAAATCAGTATTAGTCTGATGTCCGGTGTCAGTGTTCCGACGGTCTTGCTTAATTTTTGATTTGAAAATTGTAATATTTAGCTTGGTTCGTATCTATCTTTTGTTATCACTTGTGTGAATAATTAACTACATCATCATCATCAGCAATTAGACAGACACTGCTAGATATTCTTCTACAAAGAATATAGAAGGTAACTGGTAGTAGATCTCTGTTGTCGGACAGTCTATGTATGTAGGAAAGGTACCACCAAAACGCCTATTTCTGTCGCCAAATAGTATTGTGCAAACATTACTGTGTTTAGATTTGAAGGGCAGTAACTAGTGAAATTACTGGGGTAATGAGCCTTAATATCTTAACTAACTAGCGCCACATTATTATGGGCATACGTATAACCTACCACTGAATGTCTCGCTTGTCTCGATACTTCTTAGAATAAAAAAAAAGGTTTAGTAGTTTAACCTACTATTAAACTCTATAGTTTAAAAACAGATTATACTACTAAACCTATTTTTTCAGCTACTATCAGCAAGTATCATCATAACATTACAAAAAATACCTCTAATCAGAAAGTACAACAAAGGTCCTAATCGATTCGTTGTTACATTAAGAAAATCCATAAGAAATTCAATTATTGTTCTACTAAGCAAAAGAATGACTTTTCCTAATTTTGTTTAATGTTAATAAATTAATAAAAACATGAACGTTAATTGAAATACGTTATCAAAGGACATGGTAGCAGAAAAAGTAATTATTATTTACGAAGGACATTTACCATTCCATAAAGCAAAATGCGAGCACACAATATTAATTATAAGTCTTCCGACTGAAACGTAATCTACTTAGCAGGCTCGTTGCGAATCCTGAAATTAAATTGGTAAATAATTTCTGAGCGATAAAAGTAATAAAGTAATATCCTTCACGCAATCCTGTACATAGGTGTAATAATTCATTCTTAAAATATTTCATCAACATCAGCCGATAGACGTCCACTGCTGGACGGGCCTACCCCAAAGGTCTCCACATCGGTCGGTCACGCTTTACTCGCATCATTTCTCTATGAAATATTTCACATAACTATGTAATTATTTTTTATTACAAACAAGCGATGTTACGAGCGAAACTTTCATCTGGTGGTAAGTGATACGCCAGCCCATAACAATGTGGTGCTAGTTAGAATAGTACACACTGCACTCATCGCCTTGAGACAAAGTATAATGTATACTTACCTCAGTAATTACATAAGCTACAGCACCTTCCAAATCGGAACACAATAACGTTCGCACATTACAGTTTGACGGAAGAAATAGATGCTGCGGTGATACCTAGACTATCTCCGGCAACAAAGACCTACGACCAGTAATTAGTATTTCGTTATTAAGAATTAACAAGTCTTAGTATAAACGGATTTAAAACTTTCAATGGTTGGAAAGTAAAACGTCGATTGCAATTATACGAATATAAATTAATTAAATAAGGGTTGAAGATGAGTTTATACGAAAAGTTAAATAAACAGTTTTGATATCTACAGTTTTCTAGGGTCTTCAGTAATAATTTAAAGAATTACCAGTAGGAAGTTACGATAGCACAAACGTAAGCTGATATATAAATACACAAGTTTAGCATCCATTTTATCAACCCTCTTTTTTGTTTGTGAGTTACATACAAAATACAAATAGCCGGTTGCGTAAGGGTAAAGTAACCAACGCGAGGTTTACGTCATAATAAGGACGCATTGCCTGCCGACTTCCCCAAGAGTAATGTAAATCAAGTTACACAAAGGAAATTTTGAAGATAGCCGACGTAGACAGCAGTGCCTGCTGGTTCCTATTGTAATTGGATGAAAGATATGAAATATGTCACTATTAATTCAATTTAGATTAACGCTTCGAATCCAGCGTGGCCGGTGGCCATAAACTTTTTGACAGACGATCCATCTTCACAATTCAGTTAAACAATTATTGCGAAACTAGTGTACGTGGCATCCTAAATCGTGGGACACGAGTTGGTTAATTCATTTGTAATATACTATTACTAATCATTGAATTGAATTAGTATTATTGGTGCATCAACATCATTATCAGCCGGATGATGACCATTGACAGGGATCGCATGCCTCGCCAATGGATCTCCAGGTAACCAGAATCTTGTTATGGCCTCCACCAGTTCCTTAATTCGACTAGTACACGTTTGCCATTTATGACCCTTATCGCTTCTTCGGCCATCAGCTCTTCGAAGGATATGCCGTGCCCACCCATTTACTGGTGCAATTAGAGAAAGGATTTTTAACCCGATCAATTCACTGATCATCTGCATACAAGTATACCTTCCTAAATACTTATACAGAGCTGAACTGCAAAGGATATTAATAATTTGTTCTATAAAGATTAAATTGCTATGAAATATCTACAGGAGGCGCAGCGATGAAAATGGTTATTGTTATTTAACAAAAAAAGGGGTTGGGGAGTGAATTTTCAAAATAATGTATTCGCGCTCTGTGTTCAAATGAAATATTTCAACATTCAAAACAAAAGCCGGAACTTCCTTGTTCCAGTGCGGCCGCTGGAATAGTATAAGCTTATTAAAAATATGAAGTTTTGTTGCGAAATTTTAGCAAAACTCGCAGTTGATTATAATAATGCTGGAGCAGAGTTATGTTAAAATATTAAAATTCTGAAATTTCATGGGGATGATATCATTACATTTTTTATCATCAAAATTATCAGATAAGTGAGTATACTTACGATAATAAATAAGATATCCGATGGCTAATAGTTTGTGTAACAACTGTAAAACCTTTCTTTTTTGGTTTCCGAGAGGAAATCTTTGAAAGGATACTCTGTCTTCTGAGGAGAAATCAGAGTTTTATAGAAATTTTTATCTATTAAAACACCCTCAGTGATCACCTTCGGCGTTTGGAGAGGTCACGCGATCTCCGTTCGGAACACAACCGCGGCCTCATTAACGCTACTCTGGAATCGCCCGTCCCGGGTTCTGCTTTATGCAGACCCTACCAACCTCATGAATACTGCTTCAATGAGCGGAGACCATGTCCAGTCATTGTCTTCCTCAGGTCCGATGAGAGCCTTCATCATGACCGCCGTCGACCCCTAATTAATTGTATAACCTAATCTAACATAACCTCAAAGTTTTATTTAAGACAGATTTTTATAACCGTAGGGATCCTTACTGGTGGTAGGTCTCTATTGCCGGGAACCGTTTAGCCTATTTCTGCTGATAGACAGTAGTGGGCAAACATTACTGTGTTCTTGATTGAAGGGCGCTGTAGCTAGTGAAATTACTGAGGTATTGACTCGTATGTCTCAAAAGGATGAGTACAATGTGTGGTAAACGACATGCATTCTGTAGCGTTATGTAAATATTCTCACCAAAAGTTTCTATCTTAAAATAACTTAGAATAACAACAAGGCTCTCAGTATGCCAACAAAGAGCCTTAACTTTTTCGGGCTCATCAAGATTTCTCCAATAGATTGTCTCGAGAGACAAGACATTTTAGAGAGACTAGAAGGTAGACGTGCTCAAGGTAGAGCTCCTATCACATAGATGGAAACAGAAGGGCGGTGGATGGCAGAACCTGCTGTGCTGTCCACTCTGCTTATGATTGCACTTAACGGAGTATGTGCGATGTCACGATCCTCAGCAATGATGGAGCGATGAAGAAGAATGTAAAATATTCTCACAAGAACCTTCTCTGTTACACAAAGGATACACAGTGACTTTCATTTCCACCGTCAAAAGGTTTTGTGCCATAATTGTGAGTTTAAGTCCGACAGAATATTCTTGTTACAAGCGAGCGTATCACTGACAATCAGGTGAAAGTCCCGCCCGGCCCGTCACTGCTTTATATGTGTGAGTAATCTCATACCGCTTACGAAATCTCCGTCCGGTAGTTCCGCCCGGGGCTCTATATCACGGATAAATGAATTTGTGGAGCATATTTCATCTGAATTTCCCAGTCTCCCTGCTGGAATTCAACCTTTAAAAACTGCACTTTATTGCGGTCCATACACAACCGTTACCTTTGTCATTTTCGTTATATCTTTTTTTTTTAAACTTACATTTCCCTAAACAATTTAAACGGTATCTAGTAGATTGAATCTTTGGTCGAGATGCTATTGATGGTATTACATCGACAAAGATTCATCTCACTATAAAGACTATATAACTATAGAAAAAGGTGCGGCGGTAATCAGGAAGGTCTCAAGCAACAAAGACCTAAAGACCTAACATACATACATACATACATATATAAACCACCTTGTTCAAATTATAATGTAACAACAATAATCATTCATTTTAGATATGTTCATGATGGAAGTTTTATATATCCTAATATCAAAGTGTTATTAAAAGAGAAAGGACATTTTACATTTCTTATCATAGACATATTAAAAGATATCACTTGTATATGTAAATATACAAATTATGTATGTACATAGTTAATATGTAAAAGAATAAGATGTTTACTGTATGGAGGTGGTAAAAGGAGGCATAGTGAGAGAAAGAGAGAGCGATTGATCGACATTTTTTTTATTGATACAATTAGGAAAGAACGAAAGAGATACACACAAATTCATATTAAAATATATCTATATATGTATACGTACATATGTATATAAATAAATATGTATATATCTATATATAAAATTATGAAAACCGCCTTTTTTCTTTGTGGTAAAAGTACAGTTTGCATTTTGAACGTGAATCGTCCCCGTTAGTTATTCCAAAGGAGATAACAGAGAGCGAGCTACGTGCAGTTGAATTTTGTAATCTCAAACTTTCGTTGCATCTGCGTTATGAAATGAAAATTTTTACCCCTTCATTCACAGCTGACAACGCTACAATGTCATCCGGCGGAAACGAAAAATTCTAGCGACAGTTCATTCTTTAGACTTTTGAAAAACAATCTCATAACATTGACTTCCTTACGTTCCGCACGGGGGGTGTTTTACTTCGTAATACACTTTTACATACATAAAATACATAAGAAAAAACCAACCCCCATTGGAACAGCGTGGTAGGAAATGGCCCAAATCCTTCACATGAACCCCTAAATAGGATGGCCCATGGCCTCTAGTGCTCAGCGGAACAAGAGGCCATAGTTACTGTATGTGGAGTTCTTTGAAGGAGACCTATGTCTAGCAGTGGACGTCTATGGGCTGATGATGATGACATAAAAAGAATTAAGTCACCACCATCCCTCTAAAAGACCATTACTCTTTTAATATTATTGCTTGTTTAATAGTAATCAACTTGTATACTACGGCACAGTATTCATCATCTTGCTGAATGTAATAAATATATCTCAATTTAGTGCATCCCCAAAAACAATATTGTGTGAATTTTACTATTCCTCCTCCTCAAATATTCCTTAGGTCTGAAGGTCGTGACCACCTCTATCCATTACTTTTATGTTGACGATGTTTCGCCATCTCGTCCTATCTCCATTTATTCTATGGGCATAGTACACTGACCACCGCGGCCTTTTTCTTCCAGCCCTCCACTCTGCCAGAAACCACAAGTTTTCAATATTACCTGTCTTCTCTAGCAATGTGTGCATAGTACTCTTGGATTCTCTTGGTGCAGATGATAGAAAGCCAAGACTTTATTTTAAGCTTGACTAGTACGTGTACACAGCTCCGAAATACTTGTCCTTTGCTTTATTCTCCTCCAGCGCCACATTTCGCGTCAATCCGTTTGTAGTCTGCTGATCTTACGATGGACTGGACTATGTTTTCGTTACTTTCTTTTAAATTATCACCACAGCATATCCTATGACTCAAATTGTCTGTTTGTCTAAGGGTCGTTTGGATGATTTTTTAAATTTTACTGGCAGTATATCTTTATTGCCGGAGACCTTCAAGGTAGGTACCACCGCAACGCCTATTTCTGTAAACAGTAATGTGCATATATCACTGTGTTCTGGTTTCAAGAGCTTTGTAACTACTACTAGAATATCGCGACTTAATATTTATTGTTTTAAATCCACGAGCACAATGTGTTACAATGTATACTATCCTTATTTTTCTTACTACTCAATAAGTAGTTAACTATCTATTTTATTTTAGCTATGGCAAAAATACTTGAATGATATCGCTGAACTTTCCTAGATAATTATAATAAGAATTCATGTACAGTATACATTATAGCATGGGTTGATAAGTGTTCTCCTGTCATGGAAGTCAATGTCCATGGTACATATCAGTTTCCCCATGATTTTTCCTTTATCGGAAGGTCAGGCTCAATTGGGATCGAACCTGCAGTTCCTCGAGACGTATAGCGCGTACGACCTTACAAAGTTAGTTCTCAGAGCTTTCGTAAACAGCTTTGAACTTGTAATTCAGAGAAGGTTCCGACTCCCAATAGTGGGAACATTAAATGGACTGTTTATTTATTTTTAATATTTTATGACTACAAATACCAATAAGAAAAAGTAACAGATACTTCCTGTACAGATTTAATTACAGTTACTTTATATAAGGGTGCTCCGCGACGTAATAACCTGTTGGAGAGCTCTTCGAGTTAATTTTAAGTCTCGAACAGGAAATCCGCTTTACAGGTTAGATGTATTACTGAATTTAATGACGATTAAAAATTATTATTATATGACGTAACATCCTAGTGTTAGTGTTGTTTTTCGATTGGCGGTGCCATCAGCATTAGATGTTTTTTTTATTATCAACCGACGAACGATCTGATCCTCTCGTCGGTTTATCCAATGGATATAAAAAATATAGATCGTACGTACCGTCTACCAGAATATCTATTTTCATAAATAAACATTCATTCATAAGTATTAGTTTTTTTTAATTAGTATGTATGGTAAGGGGTGTAACGGGTCCCGGACTACAACCAACGAGTCTCTAGCCAACCTCACCTGCTCGTGGATCATCCTCCTAATCAACAAATGAGGCTCCGGCTCACGGCAACTCGCATTGGGCCAGCGTGGTGGAAATAGGCCCAAGTCCTAGTATGAACCCCTAAAAACATCAGCCCCTGGAGTTCGGCAATACGGGCACCACAGGGCTGATGATGTATCAGAACAGTAATAGCTTATCTCTCTCTTTTCTTCGACAAATAAATCGTAATTTGAAAATGAAACCAATTGGTTGTGTGATATACTTGTTAATCAAACAAAAACAAGTATTTAAATAAATGGGGGGATGAGGTTCGATTTGGGCCCAGACAATGTATTCATGGCAGTTGAGTACATAGAGAGAATAGCGAATTGGCCATTACACACGCCTGTGTTTTCGTTCGTCCGGTTCAAATGGAGTACAATTGAATAAACTCCGGATTCAGTATTCGTCAGGGATTTACTATGCTCTGATAACTAATAATGTATCACATTCACATTTTAATGTTGGCAAAACTTACCTTTTATTGGTTTAAATGAGTCCAGTGAAATATTACATGAGATCTTTGGTGGAGGCAGTGGACGTCTATCGGCTGATGTTAATGATATTATACATATTGTAGGTTATGAGGTTGAGGCTGCTGATAAAGTTACGACTGTTATAAATAAACCTAATACTAATACTGAGATATAGTATATATAATCTTTGTATTATTCGTTTAAAGATATCCAAGTATAAATTATAAATTTACTGATATATCGGCCTGTGCGCACAGTGATCATTCAAACGAAATCTCGAAATATAGGAATTTACACAAAGAGGTGAGAGGAAAAAGAAAGAGAGAAAAGAGACCAATAATGGAGACATCTCATTCCGAAGAATATAACATAATCAGCGTGTTTAATGGATTACTAAAAACAGTCAAAAACTTCTAAACAACTAAAGCAGTAGAAAAAAATAGTCCGCAGGAGAAGCTTTAACTCCATCGATGATCATAATGTATGGTGTCATATTATTTTTCTTAAATATTTAAAAAAATAAAAACCTACTCCTTTTAGTAGTCCTAATCTAGATGATAAAGGCACCTCTTCAATTCATAATATTTGTTATAGCAACATTGAAATATATAAATGTAAGTAACATCAGGGTTTTGAATAAATTTTGTGAATATGAAATAAAAGCTGTGAATATTTATTTTCATATGACACATGGGGGTAATAAGGAAAATTAAACGGCAATAAATATATAGGGGTGGAAACAACACTTACGTTACGAAATATTTATAGAGGAAAGTTAATAAAATAAGGCATATGTTAAATATAAGCATGTATGAGTTTCTTTAAGTATTATTACTTCAAGTGCTCGATCCTGTTCAGGAAACCTTATGCTAAGTTTGAGTATAGCGTTTGCTGTATAATATTCCTCTATCAGCGGTATACACGGCGCTAATACATTGCCACTTCAGTCTGCTAGATTGTTAGACGGTTATATTAATAGTATATATACACTACATTTTAATAAGCAATTTTGTTCGTGTACACTACTCAAAGATAATATGTATTAGTTTTATCGCTAAGTTATACATACGTATATATCACGCCTCGTTCCCAGTGGGGTAGGCAGAGACCACCTCTCTCCACTTGCTACGATCCTGGCGCACCTTCCTCGCTTCCCTCACTTTCATGAGCGTCTTCTTGCATGCTCATCGGTTGCGAGTACTCTTGACACGGCCTTTCTTTAGGACATATTCGATTTCATCGGAATATGTCCGCCTAGGTCGACCTGCACCGATTTGTCCAATCATTCTTACCTTGTACTTTTACGTACACTTTGTCCATCAGTTTCACTCCAGTTATACTTCTCAGGCTTCTCATCTCCACAGCATTAATCCTACTTTTATGTTTGTTCTGTCACACCCAACATATATTATAGTATATAGATTACTTAAAAGAATCAATTAGATCATAATAATAACGAACGTTAAAACATCTATTCTTCTAGAGGGGGTGTAATGGTTGCATTAAAATTTACAAAAAACCTGAAATGAAATTTTGCACAGTGTCGAAATGTCTCTACCAACAAATTTCGAATTCCTGCTGGCTGTCAAGAGCTTAATTAAGCTGTCAATCAGCACGCAGCGCAGAACATTGAATGTGAAAACCGTCAATCCTTTACAAATGGTAAAGTTTGTAAACGTATTAAAGAATAGTCACTAGATATTCCGTGTTGGTAGTATAGTATAGTAAACAGAACAAATAAATAACCCTTTCAATGTTCACACTATTGGTACTAGGTCTTATCTAGGGGTTTTGATACCGTGGGGTTTTAGCCTATAAGAGTCCGGCATAACTCTTCTGCTGACCCGGCAACATGGATACTACCGCAAAGCCTATTTCTGCCGTCAAACATTATTGTGTTCCGGATTGAAAGGCGCTTAGCTAGTATAATTACTGAGGTTCTGAAACCCAACATCTTATGCCTCAGGTGATGAGCATAATGTGGTGCAGTGTATATCATCATAACTCCACGTTATGGGCTGGTCTATCACCATTAGCTGAACGTCACATTCGTCTGTTTGCTTCGTGGAATAAAAAAAAATCTAAAGGAGAATCGACTTGATAGATTGGGATAGAAATTCCACGGAATATAACTCTATAGTGTCAAAAATACTAATCACTTTTAATTTGTTGTTTAGTACAGTGTTTAATAAATAATGAGAATTTTTTATTGGGAAATTTAATAAATACAAACACAAAGGTTTCGTGAACGACATAAATATAACCCGAACTGATTTGAACCCGCTGATACTCAGCAGCACTTGTGATCCATTACCCTACATTTATTAGAAAGCTCAGCCTGTTCACGTTTGCCTTAACAAAGGCCGACAAAATTCTTTTACAAATTATCTATAAGTATATATATGTATGTATATATAAGTTGTCTTTATAAAGAATGAAATGTGCCTGATCTAGCACTTGTTACGATAAAACACAGAACCACATTGTGCTCATAGTCCTAAGACAAGATTTTAATACTTGTCACCCCAGTCATTTCACTAGTAATCATATCAATAGTTCGCAGAATCAATAACTCTACCGAATTTTAAGTGTGTACGTGTAATAGTTTTGGAGATCTCGTAATGAATCATATATATATATATATATGGGGTTGAGACACTAATAAAACCGCAGGCCGTGGATCCGGATCCACGAGCCCAGTGTCAGATGAGCTGTAAGAGCCGCTGTGGCTTGCAGCCAGCGATCAACATCACGAATCTAGACTAATAAAACACTTTATTTCGTCGATAACTAATATCTTTTTAATTCTTTTTAACCTTCATAACACCACAAATCCTTTTCTTCTTATATTATTAATGTTTGACAGCCTTGTAACGTCTCTTATTCTTTTTTTTATGTCATTTCATCCAAAATAAATATATAGGACCTTTCAACAATACGGACAAACTCTGATTCGGTTTTATCAGAATAAATTATAAGCAACATTTCTTTTGTTTGTGGGGTGGTAAGGGTTCCCGCACAACAACTCACGGGATCCAACCTCACCTGTTCCTAGTGCACCCTGCTAATCAACAGAGGCTCTGGCTCCCACTAATCCGTATTGAGCCAGCGTGGTGAGATATGGCTCAAATCTGCCTATATGAACCCCTATGTAGATCTTTGGGGGAAGCCTATGTCCAGTTCTGGACTTCTATCGACTGATAACGATGACTTCTTTTATTTGTTTGGATTAAATCTACGGTCATGAAAGTCATGCTAAAATATACAAAAAATTAAATGGGATGGTACAAAATGAAAATCTTAAGAAGTTTTTTGACCATCTAGGCCTTATCTGGTTCTTTAAGCAACTACCCAGTGATCTACACTCTGACAGAGTTTACTTTTATCACTCGAGTAGAGAATTAAAAAAAACTTGTTCAGTCAATCGTCCAATATAACAATAGAAAGCCAGTTGTAATACGTTACCACCGTTTTCTTTAACTAGACGGTAAGACGAAGTACCAACTGGATTAGCAGTACACAGCAGATACAAAAAAAAAAATGGTTCACGGACTAACTGAAGCTTAACTTATTATTTAACTACACTTTAAATAATGTTTGCATACCTTAAAGTAAAATGTGTTTCGCTAATGTAGGAAAATGTAAGTTTCTTACTTCAAACTTAGTTAAAAGATGAATCCCTGCGAATTTACTTAATTATGCGATATTATACTTTGTATTAAGTTTAATAAATATAAGTGTAACAATAAAAAAAGTTTTTAACTATAATAATATTCGTTTTCTCCAAAAATAGGAATAAGTTGTGATATAGCTATATGAAAGCTTTATACATTGAGTTATAAGGACTATATATTATTATTAGTAAAGGTTATTATATATAATAAAAAAAAAACAAATGTGTGCTTATTAGCCTACTTAATATTCCCATTACGAGGACTCAGATCCTTCTCTCACGAAGAAAAAGCCAAAGCAAACTATAGAAACCATGACAGCTCAGACTAAGCACGTCTTACACGCTATACATCTCCAAGGTACGTTAGAACTCCTCTTAGCTTGAACTTCCGGTGAAGGAAAACATCGTGAGGATACCAACAAGTTCTAAGAACAACTTTTCGTATATATATCACATATACCAACCCACACTTGACCAGCATAGTTGATATACGGCATTGATGCCTGAGAGGAAGTATCGAGTTCCAAGGTTTAGTATGTTATTCGTTATCTTTTATTTAAAATCGAGATTTCAAAAAAATCATTATGGTCATCATTATCATTAGCCGATAGTCGTACGCTGCTGGACATAGCCCTCCCCTAAAGATCTCCACATCGATCAGTTCTGCGCTGCTCGCATCCGGTAGCTTCCCGGGATCTTCAACAGTCAGTAAGTCCTCCGGTCACCAGGAGCATTCGTTTGTAGGAATTCATGAGTAGATTTGAGCCATTTCCAATGTGGATTGTGGAGAAGGTGCATCACAAGCAGGTTGATGAGATGATGATGATGAGATTCTTCTTAGACCTTGTCCCATCTTTACTTGGGGTCGGCCTTCCAGATCATTCTTCTAAATCTATCTCTATTTTGTGTCATACCTTCTGTCAATTTGTTATCCTTTAGATCTTTATTGATCATCGTCAACCACGTAGTTGATTGTCTCCCAGGGCCTCTCTTTTTAATGAGAGTTTTTACTACGAGCAGATGACATTGGTAAGCAAAAAAAAAAAAAAATTTAAAAATTACTATCTTTTTACTGTTGATAAACTATTAAAAAAGTTTAATAATGAATAGACTACGAGTTCGCAGTTAAATAACTATTTAATATTAGCGTTGATAATAAAAATTAATGAACTCTCGCAACTTTTAACATTTACTCTTTAAACAGCTCTCTAGAGGATAATCAGAGCGGTTCATAGTTTTGTAACCTAAAAAAAAAAAAATGAGGTTTAATAGTAAAATCGAACTGACGACTGTTCGTACTTTCAACGAGATGGTGAGATGTACCGTCGCGAGATCGTCGGATGTACAGAACGAGAGTTCAAATGAGAAACATGCTATATATTTGTATATTATCTGAAATCAACTATTATCATTTTTAACAAAAATAACCACGAAAGCTTCTCTAACATATATAGCAGATAGTCCTTAAGGAGGAATTTTTATTTGCAGCTAAAATCATCCTTCAGAAGAAAAAGGTAGTTCAAAATCATGTCAGTTGTTAGGATTTTAAAGATTAGTTGTAGAGCATCTAGAGAGTCAAAGGAAGCTGCGACGGCTCAGAAAAGATAAACTCAAAACATATATATATATTCTTTTTTATCTTCCTACTGCTAAGATTCTATCAAGAGGAATGAACAAGACGGTGGAAGTCACGCTGTTTGAGAAAGTGCTCAGTTCCTCACAAAGCTTTTTTTTTCACCGGAAACAAAATATCAGAATAGAAATCAGACCGTCTAGAGTTTTAATGCGCTTAGTTTGTACCGCACATATAAACCGACTAAATGAAAGAAACTTTCACCAGATGGTAAGTAACGCTTGCCCAATGTATTGATAGTTAGGATAGTATATACTGCACTACATTGCACTCGTAACCTCGAGACACAGGATGTTGTCTCGTTACCCCAGTAATTACACTAGCTACAGCGCTTATCAAACCGGATCACAGATAATGTTTGCACACTACTATTTGGCGGCAGAAATATATATTACACATACCATTAATGTTATTGAATTCATTAGCTCTTACTTAATAACTTAAACATTGAATATATTCTGATTTAGTATTATTGGAATTAATATACCATTACGAAGTTATATCAAGTAATTTTCCATTTATTGTTATTGATATACTATTCCGTAACATATACATATAGATACATAACTAAATACATTATTTTATATATACAATTAAGCGATGAGACGAGTGGAACATTCACCTGATGGTACATACGCCTGCCCGTAACAACGTGTCGCTAATTATGATTTTATGCACTGCACCAGATGGCGTTCGTTATCCGAGACTACATTACGTACAACGCCGTTCAAACCGGAACACAGTAACGTTTACACACTACTATTTGGCGGTTACATTAGGCGCTGCAGTGGTAACTATCTAGACGGTCTCCGGAGACAGAGATCTACCACCACTATATACTAGTTTAAGCTTCTAACCACCCTCGTTTTTATACTAGGATTTCAAATGTAGGATTGTAAAGAAATTCTTCATCATAAGGATCTGTTTACACAGAAATATCACGCCTCGTTCCCAGCGGGGTAGGCAGAGACCACCTCTCTCCACTTGCTACGATCCTGGCACACCTCTCTCGCTTCCTCCACTTCCATGAGCGTCTTCATGCATGCTCGTCGGTTGTGAGTACTCTTGACCCGACCTTTCTTTAGGACATCCTCGATTTGATCGGAATATGTCCGCCTAGGCCAACCTGCACCGATTAGTCCAATCATTCTCACCTTGTATACCTCTTTCGTTAATCTACTTTCATCCATTCTTTCAAAATGGCCGAACCATCCAAGCATCCCTTTCTCTATCTTTGTCACTACATCTCCAACGACGCCGTTTCGCTACTTTATCACACTTTGTCTATCAGCTTCACTTCAGTTATACTTCTCAGAAATAAATAGAAAACCGTCAACACATTAGCTTGGATCGTTCACGTCTACTTGAAAATTGTAGCTATTTGCAGCTGAACCGGCGCCCGACATTAAAATGAGATATTACACAGTCGCATGCTAATGCAACAAAAAAACTTCCTTCCTCTTATTTAGTGTTTCATAGTTAGCGTCAAGTCTGCATTAAGATACGGAAATTCGATTCTAGAGTGACATTTATAAATCTTCTGCAAAACAAGCATAGTTGTCTTCCGGTTCTTCTCAATATATGATAGAATATTCTGGACTCGCTTGCAGATAGAAACAATTAGAGTAAGCAGTTATAGAGAGAGAGCGATTGAAGAGATCGAAAATTGTTCTCAGGTTATGTTTTTTCTTCTCACGGTTGTTGTATGTTTTTCGTTATACTTTTTCCTCTCATAAAATCAAACCAAGATATATTATTGTAAGTAGAAACAATATATCTTATACATTAACAAAAAGTACAGAATACCGCAGACAATTTGCGAACATGAAAAGTTTTTATTACATAGAACCGTTTTATCTTAATTGTTTACATAGGATCTCATAAATGTACTGAGATAATACTTACAGCTCAACCATTTTTAGTTTCGTATTGTTTTAGGCACTTAAAGACATTATTGCTAATATTTATTTTGTATGAAACATTTAATAAAATAAAAACATCACTGTGCGTTTCTAGAGGAAGTTCTTACCACGCACTACCACTTGGTGGAATCAGTTGTCACCAGCGGTATTACCGAACCAATACAACATGGGGCCTTCAAGAAATTAGCGTATTATTCCCTTCGCTGGTGTTGCCAACGTCTATGGGCGTCAGTGATCACTTTCTACCAGCTGAACTGTTCGGTCGTTTACCTACAATTCCATTAAAAAAAAAAACAGGATACTGAACCAAAAAATACTTAACTCCTCATTATGAAGAAAGTCGTTAGCCAAAGTTCTTAGTAAAATAGATGCTATGGTAATGAAAATAGTTTCCTGAGATATTACTATACGAGAACAAATTTCTTGCAGTATTAACTATATTTGATTCTTATGCAAATTAATTAATGTCAGCAAAAGACTTCATCAATAAGGGTAAAGTTTTTTAATTCGCAGTTTACTTCATAGCAATAACACCGCAAGTAGCAATGAAGCATGTTAAAACGATAATCCATTACCATATTTCTCATCATCTTAATACAAGCAGTTAATAGTCATAACCCTAGTAATTTTACTACTTAAACCGCCTTTTAAACTGGAGCTCAGTATAGGTTATTCATAACAATTTCGCGGCAGTAATAAGCATTGACGTAGTACTAACCTAGAAGTTATACATCAGCTGTGTTACTATCACGTCTTAATCCAATTGTTAAATATTTTTTTTAAGACAAAAAGTTAATGTCTCAATTTTGTATCAAAATTTACTGTTACAACAAAGAGTTACTTTAAGTTAAGATGCTGTCGAGAACTTAATTAACCTATCTGTCAATCGCAGATAGATGAGAAAACGTAAAGTTGCAAATGTCGCGTCCCGAGCGAACTGAAACGTAAATAATTGGACTGCCAAATTCTATATCCATTACTAGTTTCAACATATATACTTTCAGTGGGGGTAGGTCTCTGTTGCTGGATACCGTCTAGGTAGCAGTGCTTATTTCTGAGCAGGAGTATCATTTTCCATAAGGTGAACAGGCTTGTCTTGTCGCTTAATTGATTAAAAAAAAACCTATTAATAGAAGCAATATTAATACCCGGAAATGTATAGTTAAAGTCTGTACGTCCGGTGGTAGAAATGTTGATAATAGAATGAAGAATTTGAAGTATATAATATATATAGTACGCCAAGTATTATATATATAGCCCGTTGACTTTCTTGGGCCTATTCTTCTCAGATCCGACGTCTGTCTTTTGAACACATGTTGCTATGTTGAACAAAGAAAATTGTATAGAATTTCCCTTTAAATCACTTCGTCCTTGGCTTCCTAAACATTTGCTAAAATTGGTGATGCGCAAAGCAAGGATAAATCATTATCATCCCTTAAAAACTAACTTCATAATGTATCAGATATAAATCATCTTTGTCCTTTGACAAAACCGTAATAACTCAGAAAAAGGAGATACTGGTTTTGATACCGGTATCTATTTCTGTCTGTCAACAGAAGTAGACATTCTATAGTTCAGGGTTAAATGAGAAGGGTTGAATAAGATTTTTTTTTTATTGCTTGCAGAGTCGAGTTCAATGTATTATTTCATAAATGTTTTAATTACCATCAGTTTGGCAGAGCATGAGTTTTGGCATTCGTCCCTTTGTTGTCGGAATATTATTTACTTTTGCAACTGTATTAAATTCTTTTACCGTATATGTAGTACGGAAAAAAAAATTTAATATAGGACAACATACAACATAAATTATGTTTTTGTTATATACATAAACTTAACACATGATAATTTACTTAAACCCGTCGAAAGCACCTCTACACCTTGAGTGCTTGTTAAGATCAAAAGTCTTTAAGTTACCAAACTACTTAACTAAAACTAAATTTCCATTTAGCTGTTTTCAAATAATTTATAATGCTAGTTATATTGTTAGTTAAGTTCGCCATTAAAACTTCAAGATTTTATAATTAAAGTATTTACTGTTCAGATTATAAAATAGCAACATTTGTTATCTTTACTTTATTTTCTTTGTACATTGATCTTATTATCCTCATCAGCCGATAGATGTCCACAGCTGGACATGGCCTCCCCCAAACATTTCTACATTTGTCAGGGTTCATATGGGAAGATTTGGGCCATTTCCCACCACACTGGCCCAATGCGGATTGGTGGGAGCCAGAGCATAGTTCGTTGATTCGCATGGTGCAATACAAACAGATGAGGTTCGCTTACGTCCTGTAAGTTGTTGTTCAGAACCCCTTACACCCTCTTATTTTTTTCTTTTTTATTGATTTCACTAGGAAAGTTATTTTAATTATTTACAGCTTTAAATATAACAGATGCTCACTACATTTTTTCATTAATTTCAATGTCTAAACTACAACTTTCATGCAGTGGTTGTGACGTTATCGTTTATAGCGGAAACATTTGCATAGTTTATATAGAAGTCCGCGTCTAAATAAACAAAACACAGGAAGCTTACTGGTGTTCCTTGGGGACTTCTAATTTTGGCTTTGAACTGTCGCTGGCTGATGTTATCGGTTCGTTAAAGTTCATCTAGAACTCCAAATTTGTCTAGACATAATTAATAAAAATATGGCTGATACTCAACTAACTGACGGAGGAGATATAGTGCAGTATAGTAATAGAAACTTTAATTAAAACATTTTCAGTGTTATAATCAAAGCAACGATTCTCAGTTGGATACTTTACATCACCTGTACATCATCGACATTTATTATTGCTCTCACCTAGAATGGAATCGATATTTTGCAATATATAGAATCTGTTATATACAACAACCAATGGAACCCTTAATACTTGGCAACAGATGCTGCGATAAGATGAGGACGTTCGCCGTACTAACCGTTTACGTACAATGATATATTAAGATGTTTACACAGCACAACAAAGCGCCTGGAGTCCAAAACAACAGACCGAAATCTAGTTCCAATAATTCATTAGTTATATCGCCCTAGCCTAAACTGAAACATATTAAAAGATATTATCCTAGACCTAGAAGTATGGAGTTCCAGATCACTTTCAGATACTGATGCTGACTGAGTCTGTATATCTAAAAAATGTTGGAAGTACATACAATTAATCGCTACGAAAGTTTGTATTAATAACTATTTAGTATACTAATAACGATGAACAGCGTTTAAACGATATTAAAGTTAATATTTATTAGTTTAATTCTTCATCATCATCAGCCTATAGACGTCCACTACTGGTCACAGGCCTCCCCCAAAGATCCCCACATCGGTCGGTCTTGCTCTGCCGCATCGCCGGGAACCAGGGGCCGTCCTTTTTAGGGGTTTGTATAGGAGGACCTTGGGCCTTTTCTCACGACGCTGGCCCAATGCGGGTTGGTGGTGGCCAGAGCCTCGTTTGTTAATTAACAGGGTGCACCACGAGCATGTAAGGTTGGCTTGGGTCCCGTGCGTTGTTGTGCGGGACGTCTTATATTAATTGATTACACAGTAAAAGGTTTAAAAAGTTGTATTAAGGAGCATTAGTATAAGTACTCATATTGATATTACTTGTTTTTTTAAATATTTGATTTACCAACGCTTGCATATACTAATACTTTAACAAAATACATACAAACTAGAAAATCAAATTTAACAAGGCAATTGCAGGTAAATACATGTTGCATTAATATAATTTAATACTAGCAATTATTATGTTATAGTAACGACTATAGGAAAAGACATTCTAACTACGAATTGTTTTGTACTTTATAGTAAATCGAGAACTAATCTATTAACTCTTTCTTTAACGTTTCCCTTATCATACCTGAAACGAAATCATGATTTTAGCAAGCTATTTCAATCATTTGTTATTCGCTATTTTCAGAAGAAAGTTAGACAGTTTCTTCTAACACGTGGGATATGGACTATATGTATATATGCACGTTCTATGGTATAATGACATCACTTGTTACTACAGTAACACTCCGAGATTCTAGACTTGATACAGAGAGATAAGATTTCAAACTGTTATTCACTGTTTCAGGCTGTCAAGTTTATATAATCTGCTGAATAACCTTCTAACCTGTCTTCCATAGCAAATGGATATTGTCATAAAAATTATCGCGATCCAACGTAGTACTAGAGCAATCAAGAGAATTAAGTAAGGAAACATTGTTTTTTTTTTCATGCAATTAAGCGATGAGACGAACAGGAAGTTCACCTAATAGTAAGTGATGCGACTGCCCGTAATAAAGTAGCGCTGGATGTTACACACAGTACAGTATTACGCTCGTCGCCTGAAAGATAAGATGTTGAGTCTCCTTACCCCAGTAATCACTCTAGCTACATCGCCCTTCAAACCGGCAAAACATTAGAGACGGAAGATTACGCAGACGAACTCCGGTAACAAACACCTACCACCAGTATATTGGTAATAGTTCATTCGTAATACATCAGAAAAAGTAGTTCTCTGGAAGTTTCTAGAGTGATAGACGGATCACCATACAGGTAGGAATTCTGTGAACGAATGAATCCTTCTCGTTTTGAACTAAACGGGCGAATCGAGCGATGTATGACTTGACTAGCGATTTTGGACTTTTGTAGAGCTTATTTTATTTGTACTTTTGTTATCAGGAATATGGGAAAAAATAAACAGGAATATAAGAAGTTCCGCCTAAGATCATACGGAGCCCGAATCAACATCATCTGCATGCGGTGCACCCTGCTAAACAACAGCCGAGGCTTTGACCAACAACTAACCCGCAACTAGCCTAATTTCCCTTCAATAAAGATCCCTGTGTGAGGCTTATGCATAGCTGTGATTAATACGCGGCTGATAAGATATAATGAGTAATAAACGTTTTGATCTTAAATATTGTTGCTTTGGACCCAATCATAACAAGTGCTTAAGAACATTTACTTTTTGCACAATACGAAAGTTATATACTATTTGTATATACTATAGATTTGACATATTTATTAGTCTTAACCTAGCCAATATTGCATTTGTCGCTTAGTCGAAAATTGCAGTTATTCGGCGCTAAACCGATGCAAACATTAAAGTGATTTGTTGGACCGTCGCGTTGTATATACGCGAGTGCGGCATGGAAATTACTGCCCGCGCTACAGTTACTAACGACTTTACTTTCCCATCATTTCGCTAAATAATTACACGATGCGGTGTGTACGGCGGTTACCATTTGCGTGTCGTACCAACTATTTAGTTATGCGATCACAAATATTAGATGATGTATTAATTAATACAACATAGTTTCGGAACGAGCTGGACGACCACCAAATTGTACACGTTGCGAGTATCGGAGTAAATCTTCAAAAGATACTCTACTTCTGAGGGGAAGTTATGTTAGTATATAGTTGTAAAGTACCTATTAATACTACCTAGATATTCACATTCAGCGCCTTACTCCAGTGATCGCCCAAGTAGCCTCTCTATGCTACAATAGATATTGGCCTTGAGCCTATGGGTAGAAAATTTCATTTATTTCATTCTTACCTCAACATCAGCCGATAAACGTTCACTACTGGACATAGGCCTCTCCTAAAAATCTCCTCATCCCGCGTTGCTCTCATCCAATGGTTCACCCACAGTCTGTCCACCATGTGGGTGGCTTCCCAAAACTACGTCCACCGGTACTTGGCGCTAATTGAGGAACACACTCATCATCGGCCGTCGGCCCTTCGACCAAACACTTCTTACCTAAAAACACCAAATTATAATCAGTATCTTTATATCCGTGTTGAAAATAATGTTCTCTCAACAATACCTATAATCATTACATGATTACTAAAAACAACATTGGGTATATTTACACTACTTTATAATTCCTGTGATGAGAAATTAACGTAAAGGTTCCATCATAATAATCACTGTTTGATTGAAACAACAAAACAAGTTCAATGAAAATTTCTTAAAGAAGATTGAAAAAAAAAATCTTATTGGCAATAAATTTCTTGGAAGTCAAGTAAATTAGAAAATGCTTACGTCCCATGAAAATTTTTTTTCCAAACAACGCCTCAATCTTAATACGCTAAAAACAAATTTTATTAAGTCTCGTATATATTTCAAGATTATTTCCCCTTGTACAAATTTTTGTAACGTACACATTAATTTGTAATTTTCGCAACAATATGAACATTAAATTTTATTCTGATATTGAATATTAACTTACTTGGAAAGCTAAATCTTCTAAGCTTAAATAAGCTTAAGTGAAAGCCACAGTTTTTCTAAAAGTAGAACTCTAAGTAGAATCTGCCGCCTTAGCTTTGACTTTACTTTTTATTATAAAAAAGACTCACAAAAATATAGACTATGTAAATTTTGGGAAGGTCTAGATATCTAAAAAGTATATACTGTGTATAATTATAATTAATTTTGATTAAATACGAGAGATAATATGATCATTGTCGTACATTTTGATGGAGTTTGATATAAAGGAAGATGACTTTGAATCTGTATATTGTAGTAGTTTTTTCCTGAATAACGAATACATTAATTAATTTACTTTAATTAACAAATACTATTTAAGCTTAACGATGAAATAATAAACCAACCATCAAATCAATTTTTCGTTTATCGTTTGATCAGCATAATTAAGGTCAATAGTAAAATCTCAGCACTCCTATCTGTTGAAGAAATCTTAGCAATTAAAGAGATACCTAAATCTTTCGCAAAAATTAATTCTTAATTGATATATAAAATGTTCATACTATAGGAGCAAGTTCAGAGCGCAACAAACTGTCCATATTATAAATACCACATGTTACTTAGATGTTTCCTAAAACAACCTAATAGTGAAACTTTGTGAAGAGATTTTGAAGGCATCCTAAAACTTTGCACTTGAAACTTGTACAATATCTCTCGCTCTTAACAACAAAGACCACGTTAAGACGAAAGGTTTTCCGTGTGTTGTGTGTATTAGTAGAAACATTATTTTTGGGACACCTTAGTGACAGTAGCATTTCCTTAAGGTAAACCCAAATATTTAAATAGACATCTATACAATAAAAGTTAGAAAATGATATTAATCTCCACTCATTGTATGCATTATGATATATTTCCTTTTCATTCTAAAACTTTCAAATTATAATAATAGGAAATCAAACACTAAGAAATAACAAAAAATCAATTAGTCTACTGTCTTTACAAGCTATAGCAAGAAATTCAACAAGTAAACATATGTTCATTACTTTACAATAATAACATAAGAATCCAAGGATATAGGATGACGTACACAGAAAGAGTCCTCTGCAATGTTGATAGAATTTGGTGATAAATTAGCGCAAATCTGGCAAAATCTGTCCTTGCTACAGGAGCTGCTTTAAAAAGATGTTTCCACTGTTGATAAAAAAAATTCTATTCTCACTAAAACGCTATATAAAATATAAAATTCTTAATAATCAGTATACTCTGTCGTAAGATACTACCACACGACGTAATTAACCTTTGAATAAGTAAAATAGAATGTTTTGATAACATAGAATTTGCTTCCCTGTAGAGAAATTTTGCGTTGGGAAAAAAAGCCACAATATGATAATGGATAACAAGAATTATTTGGACATTATCGTTATTGGAAGAATGATGATATCGGCAAAGTTTTCGGGGAAATTCTATTACTTTCTTGTAATCTGATTATTGTTCGATCAATCAGATGACACATTCATCATATTGTTCCTTAAGTAATATTTTATTACTACGTGTGTTTAGAAATTACCTAACATAAAGAGAAAATCGAGATAACGTTATCGCCTTCATCTGTTTAAAATCTTTTCTTTCCTTGTTATAGATTTGACTTGACAAAAGATATTTTTGGATAATTAAAAATGGGGGCAGAGACAGTCGTTAAATTTAGTGGAGAATTTAAAGTAATTGATTCTAAAACTATAATTGATACAGTCATATATTTAAGCGCCAACTATAGAAGACTTATCCTACTTAATAATTGAAGCAGTAGGTAGAGTTAAAAAACCTGTACACCATCCACATTCCACCACTTACGACACACTGTAACTAGACCATTCGCTTCCGTTACAACGCAAATGTTATCATAGACCGATTTAAGCTTCGGAAATTTATTTGTTCGTAGAAAGGAAACAGAAATGCGAAATGTCCAGTAAGCGACAGTGTTTTCGTTCACTGGCTCAAATGTAGTTCAATTGAATAAGCATCCGGTACGGGATTGAACAGAGATTTGGTGCGAAATACAGTGCGAATAACGCTCTGCTCTTAACTGGTACAATACTACGAACACGGTACACGACTCGCAGAGTTTAATTTAATCAAATCGTTGGTATTAATTGAGCTGAACAAACATATACCGTAAATATCATATATAAGTATTAATGTTCTATCAATAAATATTAATAATATAAATGGTATGTGAATTAATATCTAATTAGTACTTTATAACCGTCTAAAACAATTAAAGATCCGATAGCTTTGTAGCTTAATATAAAAATCAAAAGATGCACGCCATCTAGCGGCCGAAGTTAATACTAAACGTGTTGTCATTATTATGACTTGTAGTCACTTCACGCTTTGACGCAGTCGTTAAAAAGAAAAATATATTAAACATCATGTTGTTTAGAGACAATAAAATATATTTTTATGCAGAAACTAGCTGGATCATCTAATATGAAGCGCAGTATAGCGTTTATTATTGTTTTCACAGCACCGTGTGACGCAGCGAAAACTAGAACAGACGGGGGAAAAATAAATAATTCCAAATAAATTTATCACCTTTAGTGTGATGTTTAAGATCTGTCTGATTGTTGTGTGATAATTGGTAATGAGGCTGTGCATGGTAAAGCGAAATAAACCAAGAATACTCCGATCGTAATAATGGCTGCTGCAAGATAACAAAACCTGTTATGCCGACAGTGTTAAATTATGAAGACGGTAGCTAACCAGGGGGGTCACCCATTCACAACAGCCAATTAACGTCCCCACTGCTGAGGCACAAGCCTACCCTCAATATGAGGGCGGTTGGGCCATAGTCACCACGCTGGCCCAATGCGGGTTGGTGACTTCACACATACCTTAGAATAAATTCTAAATCATGTGCAGATTTCCTCACGATGTTTTCCTTCACCGTTTGTATCTCGCTGTTGTAACTAAAGTTCACAAATGTACATAACTTAAATATTAGTCATCGGTACATGCCGAGATTCGAACCCGCGACCTTAGGAATGAAGGCTGCACGCTCTAACCATTAGGCCAGCGAGATACCAGGGTGTAAGAAAACATTACTACAAACTATGAATCAAACTACAATACAAGATCCCAGAGTCGAAGCAGGATCCCTCACTTTTCTAGGCCATCGGTTAAAAAATATATATTATTACCTTGTTAAATTTTCCACTAAAGTTTTAATAAACGGAATTTAAATGTTTATACACTCCCCTTAATGATCATTTCTAACGTTGAGACTTATGTATTAAAAAAAAAAAAACGGAGTTCTTTATTATTTTTCTTTCTTCACAAATACCATTCGCATTCAGAAGCACCTGCGTCGGGGCAAAATGAAAACTTTATGAATCTTCCTACATAACTGACAACGCAATATTGTCACAGAGTAAGCAGGTATAGATTAAAAATTGTTCCCGTCAAAGCTTAACCTTCTATCGTAGTGTTACTATATATAAAATTCAATAAAGTAAGTCATTTAAACTTACAGCAAAAAATAATTAACTGGTCATTCTTGTACAAAAGCTTATGTCCATCTAATAACTAGACAATGTTTTAAACAAAATTTATTATGAATGGTATATATTATATATGTATCTCCAACTACTAAATAATAAAGTACATGGGTACATTTATATTTATTATGATTTATAGTACGGACGGTAGATATTTATGGGGACCTTCATCTCGAAAACCACTAAACCGATCACTATAAAGATTGGCAAACATGTATACTTCAACGTTGTCAAAATTTTGGTAACTTTATGTGCCATTTCATTTATTATGCTATTTTATCTAAGATAAGCTAAGAAGTGACTTAATTAAACATTATGTAAGGTGACAACCAGACCGAAGATGATGAAGCAAGCTCCCGCAAATTATTCTAATACTCATATATTATATTACAAATAAAAGAAATACTGTAATATTGTATTACGGCAGCAGATTATTAACATTGCGTTGGTTAGCAGACGGTTTTAAAGAAACTCTATCACCCTAGAAAATACAACGTCCTCATGTTGTAGAATCATGCCACAAAGCTCAGACTTACAAGGCAAACGCAATGGAGGCAGCTGACAACTATTAAAAAACTATATTGTAGAGTATCCACGTTAGTTAAGTAATGCAAGTTACATAGGACATGATTCCAACCCAAGTACCTTTTATTTAGTAGTACTGTCAAGTTTAGGAGGACAATGTAGTCTCTAAATGAGTGCGCTCCGAGTTGAGCAAACATACGAACTGGAGTATCATTGTTATAAGCATGGGTACATGTTAGAGAAATGTCCTAGTTGAATCAGTATGCGAGTATGCGAGACCTCTCGCTTCGAACTTTTATTAAAATTACAACAGGAAGCAATAAACTAGCTAGAATCACCATTTGCAAAAGATTTATTACTTCTCTTATCCGTAACTGTAGCCTGAGTGTCGGAGGAGTGTGTACGATAATAACCAACTTTCATAACAGAGGCTACGGCGGCGAGTTTGAGTGTTACTCACCGGAGCATATCAAAGACATCGAATTGGTGTTTGCAGTGCTTCCGTGCGACACGCAAAGGTGAGGAGCTTCAGCTCCACTCTGTATCGTGACTCATATCAGAGGCAATGCCGTTGGGGCTGCGGAAGTCTGAGCAAGCGTTCTAGTAGTTTCTATACTACGTATGAGAACGATGTGACTCATCTTTTGCTTCCACAGCGATGTAGTATCCAATACGGAATTTCCCCTCAAATTTTAAATCACTTTAAAAAAAGGTATTAGACCTGGAACGTTACACAGGGAGAAAAAAAAGGGAATAGGTTTTGCATTGTGACCGCATATCTGTTATTTCACGCAACGGTCTATCCGTAGCGGACGAAACTAAGCCAATGATAACAGAAAATTGGTTTCAAAGCTAAAATAACAAATGTCGTTGAAATATTGAAAATTTTAAACGTTAAAAATAATTCGTAAAGCGAATTAAGTTTATTTCGTTCAACAAAGCCACAAAATAAGCAGGAAGAAGCACCTGATAATAATTGCTAAGCCCTCCCATAACAATGCTAATTGGAATAATATATACTGCTAGACATCGTGATCTTCGTCGTAAGCTATTGTCTTACTCTTCACCCCAGTAATTTTACCAACTACTATTTTAATCGAAACACAGTAAAGTTTTCACGCTAGTGTTGCAGAGACAGACTCAGCAGTGGTATCTATTATAACGGTCACCGGTATAGTTCATGACGAATATATGTATAATTTTTCAATGCACGTTCTCCCTAACGTTATATGTAATGATTATGTTGTATTTGCGCGACTGTAAGGGAGAGATAAAACTGGGATTCCCCCGGATTATCCTGTCAGGACTAAGTCCTGACATTCCTTAAGCCGTCCTTATTCGAAATTATTCATTTCGTACCGGTTAAGAAATACTTAGATGTAAATTCGAATTCTTGTACAAAGGAAACGTCGTCGTGTTTTTCGTCGATTCAAGAGAAAAAATATTATTAAATTCCTTTTAAGTCCTTAGCTAAGCGAAAGTACCTACTTTGTATCGACTTGTTACGGTTTAATTCTGTTAGTGGTTTTATTTGATTTTTTTTTTTATGTTAAAAGCGTCACCCACAAGAAATCTAATCTAGGTTTAGTTATTTATAACGATATTGATGACAATAACAATAACGTAGATGACGGAGATGATACTGTTAATGACGTTAACAACGTTGATGATCATGATGATAATAATAATAAACATTTCTTTCAGGATGAATGGCCCATAATATATGCAGAAAAAAAATTTCTTAAATTTAACAAGTATTAGAAATTAACAACTAAAAATAACCTTGCCTCTATATACGTTAAGACTCAACAACATTTTCTCTGGCAGTGGCTCGATCTGAATCCGTCAGTGCGAGCCTCAGCAATCATACCTGAAGCACTGAACCAGCTCGATAATCCCATATCATCCTCCTGAACTCATTTTGGTACTGTAAAGGAAGAACGTTGTATGCCTTCCGAGTATAACTATAATGACAACGGGGATTACAACGACGATTATTGCGATAATGATCACGACAAAGACATCGATTATGACGATGATAGTAACGACTGTGATCATAGCTTCTTCATAGTCATGATAATCTGTGATAGTTTTAACATTTGAAAACATTTAACTAATATTATTTGCAGGTTATTTTGTAGAAATGTAATCTATTTAAATAATCCCTGTACCAAAGAGTTACCGCTTACACATCACCGAGTGAAACGTAACGCGAGCTCGAACGTTCGAACTCGTGTTAAGTGTATTTTTTTCTAGGGAGCATCGCAAGTAAACGTTTTCACATCATACTTAAGGGAATATACGCGTTCTTAGAATTTAACCTTTACAATAATTTATTGAAGGATATATAAGGAAAAGCTTGTTTAATGGTAAATGCCAATAACGTTTTCATTTTATTAACATATGACTAAACGAAACAATCTATTTACTGACGTATAATATCTATCAAACGACATATTTGTATATATGACGATGTCCATAATATTAGCTTCCATTTAAGATTTTTAACTGCTTATATAACGCAGTGGTTAAAACAAAGCTATTGAGACAATTGTCTATGATTCAATTCGAGAACAACATATTGCGGAGTATGGTGGTAATGATTTTTCGATACAGTCCACCCTTCTTTTTCTTTCGTAGGAGAAATGCCTTCGAATCAAGCTCACGGAGCAGACCTGGAGCAGCCACCTCGGGCCGGCCGGGTAGGATCCTGTTAGCTTCACCGTGGTTGACCAGGCCACAACTACTAAGCCCCACCGCCACGACAAGGCCGAAACCTGTTTGGGGGGTCGATGCTATCGGCCTAGCTAATACCTTCTGTTTTGGCTTAATCTACTGCGATTGCAGTATTCGTGTACTTCCATCACCATCTACGGCCTCATTGTGCTGCAATCACCATCACCTTAACACTGAGAAAGTTATAACGTTAGTCTATTATAGATAAAGTACAAAAATTTCAATTTTTTTTCCTAACAAAGAGTAGAGTGCGCGCGAACACGAATTGTTTAAACATTGTATTCGAGGGTCAGAGATGAAAAGTTTTAAACAATTTGAATTATGAATAAATTTTAGTATTCGGATTGAAAATGCTTCCTCATATAAAGCTTGATAACTTTTTAAAAGTACTTATCTAAAAATAGAAATAACCGATAAAAAAGTAAACAAAAATGAAAACTTGTACCGAATACTCACTGTAAAGAATAAAACTCAATTTGAAAGCAAGAAAGAGATGTTTTTTTTAATATACTTAATTGCTAAAAAGTATAATAATAAACAAAAACATTTAAATCATATTTATAAGTTATTGTTAATAAAGATTAAGATATTATGTTAAATCTGTCTCTCTTCAAAGATCTTTATGGAACTTGTACGAAAAGTTATCAATTAGTTCGTGCGTAAATATATGCAAACATTTATAATGTTTTTGGAGATTTACAAGAGAAGTAGAATAGAGTGTAAAGAAGAAATATACCTGGGATTAAATGAAGATATTTTATATAAATGTGATAAATTTACAATCTCACGCTCTAAAACCATTTCTAATCCGGTAAAATTACTATTCCCCAGTCGGTTGAGCAAATTAACTTACTTAAATCTCTTCAAGCTTATCTTCGAGCTAGCTCTACCGTTTGCTTTAAAATTATGAATAGAATTATACCCGCAAAGAGGAAATTTAAAAAATAAATTTATCACATAGTCGAGCTCGGAGTCGGGGCCGACCAGCGCTTCTGTCGCGATAGTACTGTTTTGTGGGGTTCAAATATCTGATAGTGTTTTATGGACGCTTTTATACGTGTTTCAGTTTCAAAAATGAGGACTGATAATTATTTAACGGATACGTATACACCCGTATTAGGTTAAAGTTTTCGAAAAAACCTTATCACAAACCAAACATCACTTATGAAGGGAATCATAGAAATCCGTATTACAAAGAAAACGTGTGCCCGGTACCTCACCTAAACTGATTCAGTTTTCATAACGGAAATTATAAGTAACTATAAATTAAAAAAAATCCTAACTGATGTTTGGATATTGCTAGTCCTTTTCCTGATATAATTGTAGATAAATTAGCTAATAACTACATTGCTGCAAGTTATAATTATATGAATAGCGTAGGATATATTATTTAGGTTAAGTAGACTAACAAATTAAATGATTATTTCAAGATAATTATTTGAAATTAAGATGATATTAAACAGCGGATCCAATAACGCAGACACGTGAACAGCCTTGAATCAGATTATACTGTACTGCATGCTTTAATAGTTCCAACTGATAGCAGAAAAAAAATATTTTTTTCAATCATCTACTACGTAGTTTTTTTTTTAGTTTTACCGGGGGTAAATGCCTACGCATACTCGGCCTCGCGGGGACAAGGAAGGGTTATGTCGGACTTGCACCGACTAAAATCCCCACGATGTTCTCGACTAGTCGCCATATGGCAAGGGTCACGGATACGGCTTGGTGCCTTCGTCCGCGACCCTCAAACGCGCTGCGCAGCCCCACCTCGGTAGGGAGGGTTAAACCCCCCCTGCAGAGCGCGCCGGAACATGCTGCGTGCCCCCACCTCGGCCTCCTTTGTGCGGACGACGGATTCCCCCGAACCCGACGAGGCCACGGGAGCCCTAGGAGACATCCTCTCTGAGCTCCCCGCGGCAGACAGATGTTGGGCCCACCGTTAGCGGCCGCGGAGGATAGTGAGAACGGCGCATCGTAATACCGACTCTCCTCTTCCCCCGCGGCCCCACCTCCGCCGCATCGCCGGTGCGACACCGGTTGGTCACGGAGAATACATCCTCCGCAACCCCACCACGCGGCCGCAGGGGGCAGCATGAAGCCGCCCCCGGGCCCCCTGCCGCTCCGGTGAGCTCCAGCTAACCCAACCAGTGCTCGAACCTGGAGCGGCCGCTTCGGCCGGCCCTTCGCCGCGGGCCGACCGGGTGGGTTTCGCTTAGTGTCACCGTGTTGGGCCCCACGGTTATTAAGCCCCTCCGCCACGACAAGGCGGGAACCAGTTGGAGAGGATCTACTACAAGTTACATTACATTCTTCCTTATCCTTCTTTCCTTTTGACTAGAAAAGCAACTTAAAATATTTATTTAAAAGTATATAAATTATAACTCAGAATTAATATATATATATATTTTTTATATTGTCACGCGTTTTTCCCATGAGGGGGTAGGCAGAGGTGAATAAACCACCCACGTTTCGCCAGATGTGGTCAGATTAGGTCCCATGTAACAGGGGGCGAGCCTGTTGCCACTTTATTGGGACCACCACACACACACACACACAAAGATGATATCAGTGTGCGGGTTTCCTCACGATGTTTTCCTTCACCGTTTTTGTAACTCTCTGTTGTAACTAAAGTTCACAAATGTACATAACTTAAATATTAAGTCATTGGTACATGCCGAGGTTTGAACCCGCGACCTTCGGAATGAAAGCCGCACGCTCTAACCATTAGGCCAGCGAGCTATATATATATATATATTTCATTTTGTATACATGTATTTTATATGTCAGTTCACAGTACTTCTCCATTCCGCATTGGACCAGCGTGTCGGGATAAAGCCTCCATCCCTCCTAATGAACCCCTACAAACGTCGGCCCCTAGTTTCCGGCGGTGCCGGAAGTGTTGCTGACTGTGACGACCAATCGATGTTGATACCTTTGGGGAAGGCCTATGTCCAGCAGTGGACGTCTATAGGCTAATTATGAGTGCTTCCTCTACTAAGAACAGTTTAAACAGTTCAGTGCAAAGATGATTTTGTACCGATTTAAAAGGCGCTGTAGTAGAAATTAATGGTGTAACTAGACAATAATGTCTAAAAGCGGCAAGCGCAATGTGGTGCAGTGTCTTATTTAGCGCCATGCCATTACTGTACTTACCATCAGGTGAACGGCTCGTTCGTCTCATCGCTTAGTAGAATAAAATATGAAAAAACTCTAATTTGGTTTCACTGGTCTTGCAGTTTGTATGAAACCTATTAGATCTCCTATTTACCGTGTTCCAGGTTTAACTAGTATGAATTACGTTTAAATAAAATTTTTCACGTTCATCATCATCCTCATCATCATTATCATCATCATTGTCATCATCGTTATCATCATCACCCGGCCCATAGACGTCCACTGTTGGACATAGGCTTCCCCCAAAGTTATCCACATGGATCGGTCGGTGTTTACGTTCATTAAGGTTTATTTAAACCCCTCACAGTGTTGTTTTTATTTTTCTGTACAGTTATAAATTAATATATTTTTTTCTATTTCTCGCACTCTCCTTATTAGCGCCTCATTGTTGTAGGTCGTTTTGTCTCTTGGACATCAAGCTCATCACATTTCTTTGTTATATAAGAAAATTATTATTAAATCTTTTTCTAGTGCATAATAAAATCTTTTCCATGCTTTCATAGACTTATTTTGTATTCGCTTATTAAAAATTGTCCCTAGCTTTATTTACTTAATACTATTATTAATGAAAACAACGTTGCTGTGTTTGTGTTTATCATTCTTTAGGGGGTGAATTAGAATATTGCCATCTCCATTTCATTCTTGTCGCGTCGTAAAAGGCGACTAAGAGGAGCTGCTTCTTCTGTAACAGATATCCCATTTTTTTGAAGATCAATGCTGAAATTAAAATAATAAGTTTTTTCCTCGTTATTTTGATTTTAGTGTCCACTGCTGGACATAGGCCTTTCCCGAACATAAGTAAGTAGATTGCTCTTCAAGGTTCAAGGCCCGATTCCCATCATCTACTATAACTATTATTAAATCAATAATCAAAAAAATATAATAAATAAGATGTAATTACGTTTCAGTATTTCCGATACTAAATGAATTGCAAAACGAGGTTGGTTTTCTTAGTTACTTAAGTCTCATTTCCTTTCCGGTACTCTTGTCCTTTAATAAATCATTCAACCTTTAAATTGTTACCCTGGGAGTATCTTAGACAAATTGACTTGTAAGCCGTTCCAGTAATATTTTAAATTTTTGGCCAAAAACCTTTTAGATTTACGATCGGATTGTGTAAATTGGGAAGCGGTAAGCGGACCGCACCGCCGCGACTTTATTTCGTTTTCGTTTAAATTTCCATTTGTTATTTAACAGTAAATATTTCATCATCATCAGCATCAGCTGAGAGACGTCTACTGCTGAACATAGGCCTCACACTAAGATCTCCACATCGATCGGTCACGCGTTGCTCGCATCCAGTGGGTTCCCGTGATTCTCACCAGATCGTCGGTCCATCTTGTTGGAAGCCTTCTAACACCACGTCTACCGGTATGCGGGCGCCACTCGAGGTCCTTACTGCCCCATCGGCCGTCTGTCCTTCGAGCAATGTGCTCTGCCCATCATTATCATCATGATCAGCCGATAGATGTCCAGTGCTGGATATAGACCTGCCACAAAGATCTGCACGTTTATAGAAGTTCATATAGGGGAATTTGAGCCATTTCCAACGATGCTGGCCCAATGCGGTTTGGTGTGAACCAGAGCCTCGTTTGTTGATTAGCATGTTGCAATACAAACAGGTGAGATTGGCTTGGGTTCCGTGAGTTGTTGTACTCACTGCTACTTAATTCTAGCATTCTTTTGGTCTATATGAGAAAAAGAACTAAGGTCACTAACATGTTAATTACCAACATATTGCTTTTTTAGAAAGAAAATTATCTATATTTTCTTATGCTACGTGTGATTTACATTCTTCATTAAAACACTTTTGCCTATTCTCAATACGTTGTGAAAGTTCCTAAGAACGAACTTTACCCTTCTGCACATCTCTAAAACGGTATAACTAATATAACTAGTATAACTAAGCTCAGCTTTGCTTTTTTAATGGATGCACTAGACAAATAACATTGAAGCTTAATTTAGCACGACATAAGAATTTTCTTTGTTTCTGAATTTCGACATTGTCAATTCGTTAGATTTGAATCATTTGCATATTCAATTACGTACAATATTCATTAACTTCCTTGTTCAAATATTTTAAGATTTTTTTCTTACATTTTACAGTTAAATCTTATTTTGGTTATCAATGGTAATAAAAATTATATCTCTACGAACAGCACTCGTCTAACAAAATAAGTTATATCTGCACTACGTCGGATTCTTTTAGATTTTTTTTAACAATAAAAAAAAAACACAAATTAACTTAACAAATGCTACCTATATCTTACCAAATCCTCATTCACTAACTCACTGTGAGATCTAATTATAACAAACGTTTGTTGTTCGTGGACCCCAAGTCTGACTAACAAAACCAACCAGTTCATCTGTAAACTGAGGTTTACTTGATAAACAAAGACTTGAAACACTCTCTGTTCATGAGCAGTGAAGTATGATCTTATTATATAATACAACTTAAAATTATAATATAATCAAGTTACCTCTGAATACGTATTAGATACCTAGTATTTTATAGGCTCATGTCCGACTGTGGACGTCTATCGGCTGATGATGATAATTATATAAAGTCATTGTGTAACTCATTAGTACATATTATATATTTATATATATATAAATTTCAATAGTGTATATATATGTAGATGAATATATAAGAAGTTAAAATATTACTTTGTTATCAAAAAAAAAAATTTCAAGTAGATGTTTATAGTAATAGTTCCAAAGTGTCAAACCTTCCGGTTAATTACGTCAAAGATGTCCTTAACTTGTGTTAGGTAATAGTTTAAGGCTTTCGAATTGCGGAGAAACTTCCAACCTTATATTCTATTACAATTGTTGCTTAAAATCTAAGTTATTATGTATGTAATGTATATTCAGTAACAAAAACAGTATTAATCTAAGCGACAATATTTATCAAGCGATTACTGCGGTCGTTTGTCGGGCGCGTTTAATAAAAAAAAAAAAGTGGAATCTAGATCCATGTGAAATGGGCAATTTCGGGTTTTAATATTTAATCATAAAAGGGCGAGAAATTTTAATGGTTATCATAACGAGATGCTGTATGACGGTAGGCGCAGCAATCTCCGGAATGTCAGCAATAAACGACAGATGCTGTGGAGTATCACTGTGGCGATGTGTGACAAAAATATATTGCCCCAACAAATTACAGGCGATGTAATACATATTCCAATTTCATTTGAAAATAACTTTATTCTTAATAATAAAACTTACAGTAGAAAGCAAACAGGAAGGAAATGATCAACAAGAAATTAAGATGGACTATATCACTCCTCAAATCATTAAGCTGTTTCCTTACCTTTGAGAAGAATATCTTTATTATGTAGTAAACAAAGAAAACTTGAAGATAAAATATATAGAAACTTTAAAAACGATAACGTGAACAATATTTCCAGCTATACTGGCTATGAAAAAATGCACACACTTCCGCTTGAGGAAAAAGTTGAGGCTTAATGTGGTACCATTGTAGCGACATGTATATATACTTAGAATCAGACACAACTCTTTTTTTATACTTGTGATTTCCATATGTATGTATACATCATGTGTAGACCGTTGTAACTTGTTTAGCTTTTACTAAATCATGGCGTTTATAAAGCGAAACGTTACAAGTCTTGTAGTCCTTTATTACATAATGCAGACAATAATTTTCAGGGCTTTGGCCATGTAGGCCTGGTCAAACAAGTCCCTTGTCAGGCTAGTTCTGTCGGGACAGACAATCCATTGCAAATTCATATAACACCAGCTAATACAATGTTAAATATTGGATTTCCTCGTCTCAGATATTCACAAGTAAGCGATTACTCATACCCATAACAATGGGATACTATACTGAGTGTTTACAACTTGGGTTTGAGACACTATATTGAGTGTTTACAGCTTGGATTTGTAGGGTATTTAAACATATATCGCTACGGCACCCTAGAAACTGAAATAAACAATAGACTTTGTAGTGGATGATCCCCAAGAAGCTTTAAGAACCGAAAAGATACCCCCTAAAAATGCAGCTTGTATACAAATAGAAAGCGAATACTCATAGTTATTTTAAAATATTTAAAGCTTAGAATACATATAAATGAACAGTTTAACCTATGTATAATTTAAACTAGTCAACTAAATCCTCCACGCTCGCAACACAATATTCCATGTCCTATTTAAACTTTTCAACAGTTTAGATGAGTGAAGTTAGTTAAAAATACAAACACGTCTCTCATTCGTTAAATGCTGTTCATTTTATGTGGTTATATGCAGAAAATAACCTGCCGGCTAAACAGCATTACTGTGTTACTGCTGTCAACATATGATTGCTAGAATATTCTGGGCGAGCACGTTTCACCATTTAGACTTTATTGTGCATGCATACCGTACTCGAAATCTCTATGCTTACTTATAGTTGAGCATCGCGGCCAGGGGTGTAAGAGATTCCGCTTCCGCTAACAATTCACGAAACCCAGACCAGCCTCACCTGCTCATGGTGCACCTTGATAATCTAAAAACGAAGCTCTGCCTCCCACCATACCGCAATGGGCCAACGTGGTGGGAAATAGCCCAATCCCCTCGTATGAACTCCTACAAACAATGACTCTAATGCCCAGCTGTGCCATAGACCATGCTGACTGTAAGGCCGCAGAAAGACACAGGATATAGCAGCATTAGATCGATCAATGTTGGGTTTTTAGGGAGAAACTTATGTCTAGCAGTGGCCGTCTGTCGGCTGATGATTGATACTTATAGTCGAAAGTAAACATATCAATTTAAAGTCGGCTTAGAGTATGCAGTGCTCAATTGCCAATATAATACTACGATAATATAAATTTATAATATACCTAAAAATTTACCGGTCGAAACCAACATTTAAAAAGAATAATATAAAAAAAACCACAGAGTAGCAGCAACACGTTAACAGTTATAGTTATTCAAAATGAGTAAATACGATCAATATCACAACTTGTTTTTAATACGATTATTTTTTATATATGTAATTTGCCAACATATCCCGGTTATTTAATATCAGACTTCCTATTATTTCCTACCACAGACTTTTTTGTCATAAAAAAGTTAATGTAATGGGTTTGAATCAAATCGGAAGCTCAATAAACTTTACGATTATATTTTCTAATGAAACTTTTTTCGATTCACCGACAAAATGGAAGATTTATAATTTCTCATTGTAAAAAGAAAATTCAAGTTATTACTTAATATATTTACGACATCTAATCATCGAGATATACAAATAAAAAATTTAAATATGTTTAATAAAACAGCTCCTTTCTGAGGTAATTGTAATATTTCTGTTAGATATTTTTGCTAATTCTTTTTATCAGGCGTTTGGTACAAATATATCAATGACAATATAACTAATTTGTTATTTGCTATTAGATTAAATAGCTTATAGTATAACTTTTTGATTTTTAGCTGTTCGGTAATTAAAACTAATTATAATTATTTAAAAGTTAATTGTAAGTTTTTAAATAACCATAATAATATCTTTACATGTATCTTATCAACTGTCAAAGTAGGAAGATGTTTGATACTAATATAATTTTTTTTAATATCAATGGCTAAAGGTTTTTTATTACATGTAGCATAAAGTATTCGTAGTAAAACTAAATAATTGCTTTTGTAGTTTGTGATTATGGTCCCGAACATATTCTAGCTTAGTAATTTCAAGTTAAAAGTTAAATTTGGAATAAATTATGTTGAATATTCAGTTCATTAGGATTCCGCAAACATCCGAACAGAAGCTGTTTCACTGTTATCGGCGAAACTGCCACGACTCCAACATTTGCATTGGATATGTTACGGCTACAGAGACTCTCTTACGTGATTTGGTAGTTCTAAGAATAAGTTTAACGACTACGTGGCATCGTAGAAAGCTGTATCAAGATTTTTACAACTATATATAAATTGTACAACAGGATATATAGCAGGATAAATATAGCAACGACATTTTACATGTTATGTTTCGAAACAAACAGCACAATGTAATGTAGTGTATTTCATCTTAACTAACGGTACATTGTAATGAAAAAATACGTGATTTAACTATCAGGAGAACTACTTAAACATCCCGTCGCTTCATGGTCCAAACAAAATATAACATCAACTTTTTTACATTTAGTTTGTAGTTAGGTGGTTGGTTATTGGTTAGCTTGGTTTATACTTTTTTTTTATTATAGTAACATTCAACTTCATCTCAATTTCACGATATGTTAATGCTGGAGTGGACACTTCACTCGTTCGGTTAAGACCTTCAATAAAATTCTGTCGTTAATTTTATCCGAACCTACGTTAAAATCAATCTTTTACTGTGGGATGAAACGAGATATTTTCTATTTACGCGAAATCTGGAGATGACGATAGAACTTCCGGTTCGACATATCTTGATATCTTCACTGATAAATTTACACAGAAACAATTGTTTTTAAGTAATGCACAAGTACCTTATAAGTTTAGAAGCGTTTTATTTTATGGACTGGTGGTTGATATCTGTTACCGACGACTGTCTAAGTAGTTACCAACACAGCTCTTAGTTCAGTCTGTATATAAACATCACAGTGTTATGGTTTGAAAAGTGTCCTAGCTAGTTAAGTTACTGGGGTAACAACACTTACTAACCTTGGCTGTGAAACATAAAGGAGTGGACCGGTATAACTAATGTTGGGCAACTGTTCCACACGGCTCAAGCCAGGCACAGATCCGCAAATCTGTCCGCCCACTTCCTATAATAGAGCGGCATTTTAAGAAGAAGAACGACACTTAAAATCTTATGTCTCAAAGCTACGCCCACAATATAGTGCAATGTATATCACCACAAAAAGGTACTTAATTACTTATATATTATATACAGAAACTATGAAATCTATACGCGAATAGAAGTAAGCTTTGCCTCCGCTATTTATATTCACCACAAAGCTATCATGATAACTCAGTAGCTTTAATATATTCAATGAAATATATTTTTTTTATATTTCTACAAGTAATTACATCTACAACAATGTGTAATTAAAATCTCAACATATCTCGGCTTGACAAATGAGGTCAAGGGAATTGTGATGTATGATTAATAGCCATCAAGGTTCGTCAGCATCACCACACATAAGATAAAAGAAGTGATAACGCACACACGTAACATATCTGCTATAATGGTCATAAGACCCTAAAACATTAGATTACATGTACGGCCTAATCAGCAGAAATATTATTGCCGCAATACTGTTTGGTGATAAAAACTTATTCTGGAGGGATAAAGGAAAAATCTCCAATAACACATAACTATGTATTTATTAACTTAGCAAGTATGTAAGGTATAATGATGGTAGGTCTTTGTCGCTAGAGATCGTCTAAGTAAGTACCACCACAGATCATATTTCTGTCTTGAAACAGCAGTGTGGAAACATTACTGTGTTCCGGTTTGATGGTTGCTTGAGCTAGTGAAATTACTGAGGTATAGAGATTTAAAATGTTATGTCTCAAGGCGGAGAATACATTTTGATGATGTGTATATCATCCTTACATATTACTTACCATCAGGTGATCGTCTCTTTCGTCACGTCGGCTCGTCGAATAGGAAAAGTAAACAAAAACAACGTTTATACTATCTAATAACAAAATAATAACAACTTCCTATGTATATCCTAATCTAAAAGGAAGTAATGCGAAAATAATAAACTGTGATTGCATAGTTTGTTAGCTAATCGTACGCGCTACATTTATTTAAAAGAAGTGAGTTCTATCCTCATTGAGCTTGAGTTTCCGGTGAAAGGGACCATCATGAGAAAACTGATCTCTTTTAATAACAACAGCTTTCGTGGACGTATGACATCCACTAATCCACTCCCAGCGTGGTAGATAAATGGCCATGACTCTATCGTTGTAAAATAGGACTCCGAATCTCGACAGTGGAAACATTAAGAGGATTCTTCCTCCTGACCTTTTCGCAGCTACGTGGGATCGGCACAGTATGTACTTCTCTTCCATATCCCTCTATCAGCCGTCATATCCGAATTCACACACTTCTTACACATGTCATCTTTCACACAATCCGTCCACACTTTCTTCGGTCTTCCTCTACCCTTATAACCATCCACGTTCATTCTCATTACTTTCTTTGTTATTTGTCCATATAAACATTAAGAGGATTTTTTATAATTATTTATTATTTATTAAACAAGTATAAAAACAAAGAAGTTGCAGAGGTTATACATTAACCTTTCCTATTTTCCAAACATTACAAAACTCCCCAGACCTACTTTGAGGAGGGTTTTCTTATAACGTTGGGGGTATTATCATAACTTTCACGTTTAATAAAAATATGTTGAATTGACATCAAAATAACGGTCTTTATAATTATCTAATCACACATATATAATATATATGTGTGTGTCTGTATTTATGTTCGCAGAGTTCAATTGGAAATTTAATGCCTTATTTTATATCGCGCCATAACTTCCACGGATTTACGGCGTTGCTATCACTTTAAGTTATAAATCCGGCTTTCCGTTATGATCCCAGATTTGAGTCATATTTTCATTTTAATATCTAAAAACGTTTAATATCAATAATTCAAATCGTAACAATTTATCCTTTTGAATAACTTGATATTATTCCATTGAAACAAACTTTTTTTTAAACTTCTTTCTCTGAAAACAAGTTCAACTTTAGCACATATATTTATAACTATTATCTTCAGGCAGACGGAGTTTTATATCTACTTTTTACATAATATATTTATCTATATACTATACTTTAATATATTCCATATGTTAAGTAGATACTCTTACTATAATATTGTAAAATACTGGAAATAATTTATGTATACCTTATATCAAAGGTTGGTAAAAGCTGCAGTGATGAGAGTTTCATTTAACAAAAAAAAAACACGTATATTGCTAAAAAAAAACTTTATTTAATTAAAAATAAATAACTTGATAAATTTGGCGGCAAGATAGCTTCTAGAGTTGGAGTAATAACTAACTACCACTAACTCAAACTCCCCTACGAGGAACTCTATCCCTAAGTCTTCAAATGGCGTCGGAAACTTTGTGTTGGCAATGTGAAAAATATCTAGTGTTAGTTATTGAAAATTAAACAGTGCCTTAAAATTGTCTAAAAAATAAGCTTTCGCTTGAAATTCGTGTCTGTTTGTTACTAATTTAATAAAATATTTAATTTTAATTTTACTATTGAATATATTCATTATGTCAGATGAATCTTCTAACTTATATCACGTTTGCCAACATTGTATCGATAACTAACGTCTAAATCAGTTAAGAGTGTTGTCGAGATCGCAGTTTATGTCTGGACAACAACTGGGGTACGGCTTGCGGAGGTCAACTTCAGTGATGTAACATTTGGGGTCATTGGTGGCTACCACGCCGCATCTGCACAACAACAACACGACAAACAATAAGCAAAAGTTCAAAAGACGGCAGACAATGGTGGTAGGTCTCTGTCGCCGGAGAACGTCTAGATAGGTACCAGCGCAGTACCAATTTTTACCGACAAAGATTAATAAACACACATTACTTTATTCCGGTTTGAAGGGCACTGTAGCTAGTGAAATTACTAGGGTAACGAGAGTAATCACCTTATACCTCAAAGCAATGAATAGGATATGGTATAGTTCATAATCTTCAGTAGCACGAAATTGTTCTAGTAAACGTTACGCTCGTTGATTAAAAAAAAATGAGATCTAAAGAGTATCCATTATTTTTTAAGCACAACTTACACCTGATGGTAAGTCGACTAACAGAGAAACATTATTTTACATCATATTAAGTTTTTTTATCATCGTTATTTAAAACATAAGTCTCGTTACTACAGTAAGCTACTGCGCGCTTTAAACCAGATCATCAGCAATAACTAGGTGGTAATTAGGAACAAAGAGCTACAACAATATGTATTTATATAATTGAATGACCTTCAACATCATATGTATATTGTATTTTATAAAGGGAAAATCCTTACGAGGCATAGTCCATCAATCCCTCGGAGCATGAGATCCTGTAGCAATGGCCGATTGGAGTTATTACTGTACCGTACGGTATAACGTCGTTTATTTCCTCGACGTAACATCCTTCCTTATGTTCTGAAATGAAACATTTAACATTTAATCGACTTGTTAATAAACTTATTACAAGAGTAGTTCAAATTAACTACAAAATTATGAAGCACAAAGTTATCACAGCTAATAGTAACTATTTCACGAATGTAACCTCAAAGCCCTGAACTTACAAAATCTAACCTTCACTTTAAATTTGGTAGTATAATACAAACGCTGATATTTTTATCGCTGACAACATTTTTACTAAAATTATTATTAAAAAAAATATTTGTTTCAATAATGACGAAGATAAATATATAACAAAATATTAGAAAATATTACTTTTACTTAATAAAATAAATTTCCGGTGTCCTATACATCCTGTTTCTACCATCAATCAGTAAGTAATGTATGAATTTATACCACCCTATATGTTTTTAAATTACAGGGGTAATGTCTTATTAATACTTCACACATTCATTATCTGTTATATTATTATCATAAATTAGATGTATATATATAAGCTTATTAAACCTTTAGTCGAATTCGATCTAAGTACATTACTTAGACTTCAACTTTAATTATGACTCCATAACTTAACTAAAGAACTACCTTGAGTATATTTGCAAGAGAGGACCTTGACTCCAAACATTTCGCCTTGAAGCTATTAATGTAATATACTTATAAATACCGCAGATTTTTTTTTCTTTTATTCAATTAACGAGACGAGCGGGATGTTCGTGTATTGGTAAGTGATACGCCTGCACATAACTTATACAACAGAGATCTACCACCAGTGAACTTATTTTTTTTTCCAAAGTTAAGCTAGTCATTGTATGAAATATGACGCTTCAATGTAAATTCTGAACCGTGAAGTCTTCTTACATATGTTACATGTCGACCACAATTTTTTTTAATGGTTATATTAAATCCAATGAAATCGATTATGAATTCGTTTCGATAAGTCGATATAATACAAAAAAAATATATTACGATTCAGAAAGAGTATGATCAGTACATCATTTTCTTCGCTCCGATCCTTTCTCATGACGTTCACGAAACGGAAGTACCATCACTGCTTAATTATTCTATTGATATTGCAACTATTATCATACTATTATATATCCGCTCTATGATCTATGGATTACTAGGATCATCCGCTATATTTGCAGTCTCTACTGGTCTCAGTTGCCAAAGGAAGTCCCCAACTTGCCTAACAGTATTGTGCAAATATTATTGTGTTCCGAATTGAAGGGTTCTGTAGCTAGTGTAATTACTGCGGTAACGAGACTAAACACCTTATATCCCACGGAGACGAACTCAATGTGTGCTATGACTACCATTTAAACTAGCGCCATGTTGTTATTGGCATATGAGCGTCAAGTTCAACTCGTCGCTTCCGTGAATAAAAATAGTATATCTTGTTGATCTATTAACACTAAAATTAGTTATTAGTATCATAAACATTCGATAAAGACATGTGTGAAAAAAAACTAGGTATTAATTTTTCATCAAAACACAATCAAGATGTATTAACAGATCGATCGTTTCATAAATCATGGCGGCGCCATACCGACGGCCACCATACTTGTTCCGATACGTAATTGAATCTATAAAAATGTCATCGCGGCGCCAGCGGCTGCCCAGGACCTGTTCAATCACTGAACGATGCCGCGAGTAAAGCGAAAACAAAAACTTCTAAAGGCCAAAATAATACGGAATAACATAAAACTGGATTCATTTCCACTGAACACAACCGTTAGCTTAAACAAAATGGCGTCCAGTGTTATTCGATTTATACTGCGGCGTTTTCAATTCTTTAAATAGAATCGTTAGATGACTATTCGATTATTATTTCGATTTTTATTAGTTTCCGTATCGAGTTCAAATCTTAATCAAGTTTTTTTTTTAATCAATTAGGCGACTAGACCAGCGGGACGTTCACCTGATGGTAAGCGATATGCCCGCCCAAAATAACACGGCTCTAGTTAAGATGGTGTACACGTGTAACATGATGTGCGCTCGTCGAAGGAGACATAAGACGTTGATTCTCGTTAACCCAATAATCACACAGCTACAACGCCTTTCAAACCTGAAAATAGTAATGTTTACGTACCACTATTTGTCGGCTGCATTAGGAGCTGCTGTGTATTCATAATAATTAGTGCATTAATAATAATTACTAGGATCCGTGGTGCAGTGGCTAAACACTTGCCTTATAGCGGGCGACTTCCGTTCGATTCTGGGACTACTGTTGAATTTGTTTGATGGTAAGGTTTAGTCACTTTGCTCGCATCCAGTGGGTTCCCGCGATTCTCACCAGATTTCCGGTCATCTTTGTGGGAGGCCTTCTAACACTACTGACCGATCGACGTAGTAATCTTTGGCGAGGCCTGTGGCCAGCAATGTACGTCTATCGTGATGATGATGAACGTTTTGTCGAACTCGTCTGATTTCTACCACTCTTTTATTGGTGCAAGGTCTCTGTTGGCAGTGATCATCTAGATAGGCACCACTGCAGTACCTATTTCTACAGTAACATTAATGTGCGTAGTAGTAGTAGTAATCAAACGGTACCGCTGTAACTAGTGTAATTACTGGGGCAACGAAACTTAACAACTTATGTATCAAATCGACGAGCGCAATGTAGTAGTGTATGACATCCTAACTAGCGCCACAATATTGTAGACAAGCGCATCACTTACCATCAGGTGAAGGTCTAATCGCTTCGTCGGATAAAAAAAAAACCAAGTTTATACAGTTAAAAATACTCTTTAACATATCTAGAACTATTTCAATAATACAACAAAACTATTGTTTCCTTTCACAGTATTGTTATCAATCTATTATGAGATGTGATAAAAAAAATTAACATCACTGGTTTTTTTTTGCAATAACAACTGTCCGTCGTTGCTAAAATGCTAAATGAAAACGTTAAAAAAAGTTATTTATAAGTATGTTAATAACTGTGACCCTGAACCATATGATACTTGACTGTCGACTGCCGACGCCGCAGTTGGACATGAACTCAAAATTCGAACATTTTAATGATGTTTACTCGATACGAGTAATTATCGACGAGTTAAAGACAGTATACGGAATGAATATCGATATTAACAATATACGTGAGATTTTATAATAAATTTCAATCTGTGATGTGGTTGTGAGGCAATCGTACTCTCTGTATACAAGAGACGTCCGATAACCAACGAGCTGGACCGAAAGGAAACTGATATGCTCCAAGAACAACAGCATTCTAGGTTACATATACCTTCGACCTTCAACCAACCTTCGATTATCTCCTTGAGAGATCAGGTCCGGAGTACTAGCATTGGGAATATCAATAGGGCTGTTTATTTTTATTCGAATACTTCATTCACAGAAATCACGTTTTGAAGTTAGTGTCAAAATAAATAACTTATAAAGAAATATACATAGTTAACACATATATACATTTATATATGTGTTAACTATGTATAAATATGTATATACATATATCTATATATATACACAATGTTAATAAAAATTGTAATATCCCATGGTATAAGTTATAATGTTCAATTTGTTAGTAATTTTCTTCATAGTATTTTTGTTCGACTAATAAGAAATATTCACGACGAATTAGATTTTTTACTCTACCTTAATTAACGTCTCTAATAACTTAACGTACTATAACTATCAGTTTTAAAATACTAATGGAATTAAGCTAATAACTTAAACGTGAAAGTGTTGGAAATTATTATCAAAATGCGAAGACGTTTTATAGTAATATAAAACAACTTATCGTAACCTTTACTCTAACTAAAGGATAATTTATTAAGTAGTTAAATATTTAACCGTGATAAATATGTTATTAATTAAGTTTTCATAGTGCGAAAAAACACCTTAAAGTTTATGACTCTATTGTTATCAATTGTATTGTTTTCTTTGAACAAACAACCATATAAAAGTAGTACATTCATTTCGTCAGTAAACGTTATCTCCTTACAATATAAGTTTTTTTTTTACTTATAATATGAATAAATACATTCATTACTATACTATATATGAAGTTAAAATGTCAGTTATGTAAGTTATTTAATATAAAGTTTAAGTATTTCTTGATACATTATAATAGAGTTTGTATTAACACTATACTTCAGTAACTGTCGCTGGTGGATTATGATGAAGTTTGCGCCGCTAGTTATTTTGACAACTATTGCAGCTTCATCGTACTCAGGGTTCGTGGATCAGGTATCCGTCAGCTAAAATAATAAGAAGAGAAGAGAAAAGAATGTAAAATTGAAGGTAATTATATTAAAATTATAATAAAACTTGAAACAAACACTAGAACACAAAAACCTAAACACCGCTGACGGATTACTATAGATTCCTGTTATATATATATTCCGTAGGAATGTAAAATGAATGAAGCTTAAAATATATGAAGATATGATCGATTTTCTTTCACATATACAAATAACCCGCCTTTGAATTTTATAACCGGATGCGACGGAGAAAGTAACTCGCGATGCGCTTACGTACCGAATTCCTTTGGTTTCTGCGGCGGCTTTCCCATCCATACGGCACCGCAAGCCAAACCCACCATCAGCAAAACGCACAATGTCTTCGCTAACATGTTTCTAACTGTACACGAGCACGTTTGAATGTATAGTGTGAATATACGAACGTTCGGATGAGATATATACGAGACCCGCGCTTCGATACGGACTGACCCGCAGTATATTGCACACTTGTTTTTATTCTTAAACGGCGTTCCGTAGACTGACGATTGATCCGTTGACTTGGTCAATTTAATATAATTTTTTTTTTAATATTCGGCAAAGCGATGATACGTACGAGGCGCTCACCCGATATTGAGTGTTACATGCCTATAAGAACTTGGCGCTAGTGACGATGATATACACATTGAACCTATCGAATTATCATAATAGATATTAAATTTCGCTACCCAAGTCATTTCACTGTATACTACACATTATTATATATTACTATGTATATACTACATAGTACTAATCTTTATTTTTTTATTTTAATGAGAAACTTGTAACTATGATGTTTTTACTGACACTGTGTCGCCGTAGCTAACCACTCACTCCATTTGTTTACAAAGATTGTCCTAGTCCTTCGATCCTTGTCCTCAAGTGGTGGAGATTTGGATGGTGGTACCATTATTCATTCAAAGGCTCTTTTCTAGCTGGTTACCTCACAATTATAAATATGCTGCGTTAGTTTCCAATACTAGCTGCAAAACAGCGTAGTAGCTATCTGGTTGGTAGCTTAAGCAGAAAGTAATGCTTAAAAATCTTCTGCCAAATTATCAACGCTATAAAAAATCATATTCAAATGTTAGTCAGTTGTACATAAAAAAAAAACTTTTTTCTTTACTTAATACTACATTTCAAACAGGAAGTCATTAACGAGCATAATCAGCAAAGAAACAAAGAAAAAATCGAAATAAATTTGAATATTAAACCAATATCCATACAGATGATGGTTCGTTTTCTAATGTAGGAAGTCACACAAATCATATTTCAATAAATCATCATAAAACATCAGAATCCATCAAAAAAATGCAAAACTTTATACTTCATTACGTAGAGGCATATAATTATTACATATCTTCGAAGTAATTAAAATGTTTCTAGATATTATTAAGTAAATACGAAAGGTTAAATATTGCCATCTGTCGCCCGATACAAGGAAATAATCAGTTTGTAATATACTGTTATCGAACCACGGTTAAATTTAAACTGGAGACCGTCTAATTAGGTTAAACATTATTAATATACTTAGATTGTACAATTAGTAATATTAACATTTTGTCCAGCAGTGGATGTGTATCGGCTGATGATGCTGATGATGATATATCAAACTGAGGATGTCGTGGTCTTGTATCTCCTAATTCATTGTTATAGACATTCGTATCGCTTACTAAATGAAATTCTTTCCCTTATCAACGTTCACAGAGTATTTGTATCATAACTGTAGTTGTGTCACTTTTAGTATCATCATCATCACAACCGATGGATCTCCACTGCACCGCGATTTCGCGGTTTCGGATTCCAGTGGCTTCCGGTGATTCTTCTGGTGTTGTCTTTCCACAGGGTATTGATATGGCGAGCTCACAGTGGAGAGTGCGTATGAAATTTACCTTACCCTATTGTAATATTTGTTTATCAGGACCTTCACCTGATAGCAGGTGATAGGCCTGCCCCTAACGTGGCGCTAGTAAGTATGATATATATACAGATGACTCTCGTTACCTCAATTACACTAGCTACAACGCCTTTCTAACCGGAACACAGCACACAGCAGACTGTCTCCGGCAACAGAGTCCTACCACCGTTTCTTTGTTTAGGGTTCTTTGTGTACTAATTAATTGCGAATTTAATGTACAGTTACTAATTATAAATGTATATACTTTGGAGTTTGAATAGATTTGATTATTAAAATGTCATGTAGTAAGTTTTTTTTACATCGCATCGCCGTGTGTGGGAATCCTTATGAAGGACGTCTCTTTGGAATATTCGCCATGGGAATTACAAGTGATTCATCATCCGATGTAAACATACGACAGATTTTTTTTTTAACTAAACGAATGAAAAAAAATCTAAGTGTTAGATCCGCTTGCTAATAAAAGAATTTCGTTTCGGAATAGTTGAAATTAGTATTTTTAAAGGTGGTTCACCTTTAAAGATGTGTTAAGTGTGAAAGAAAATTGCTGGCATACCTTCGCGGATCCTGTCGCACTTTGTTTTTAAATCTTTATAATTATGCGAGACAGGCTCTGGTATGACTTCATCTTAGATTATTCAATGTGCTTTTAAAATATGATAGTCATCATCATCATCATCAACATCTTAACCGATGGATATAAGTTTATCACGCATCGATCATCAATCTAGCGCGGTGATTCAGACAAATCCTATAATAAGCTCTTCATACAGTTGTTTATGTTTAATTAACACGTTTATTTCTAACCCACTTTTCGTAGTGCGTTTAATAATTAATTCATCTACTGTCGATAAAGTGAAAGCCCCATATGAAACCCCCAATGAATAATCGGCCTAATGCCTGGCGGTACCAGAGGCCATGTGGAGATCTTTGTGGGAGTCCTATGTCTAGCTCTAGACACAAGCCGTTTCATAATGCCAAGTCCTAATGTGTACGAAATAATCTGTGGTTTAAATACTTTAAACTTTAGTAATCGTTGAATACAATAGCGAACAACTATTGACCAAATAAAACTGTTATACAAAGTTTGATGATGACAAAAATTAACACCTTTACCAACCGAATGAGGTTGTTAACATTACTGTTTGTTCTCGTGTTATAGTTAATAATGCAGTTAACAATAATTAATATGTCACTGATAAACATTGCGAATAACCCACAAGGTGTATGATAAATAGTAAACCCAATAAACGTCTACATGCGCAACTTTCAGCTTTAAAACACAAAAAAAAGGGGATCACCCACCGCCGCCGTGCAACCGGATCCGAAAGGAATTTAATGTTTGGGGTCATTGAGACATCACCTAAAATATATAAAGATAAAGAAAAAATAAGGAAAATAAGTTATTCTTAAAGCTCGTCGAATTATTTATCAACTTATTATCATATACTATAGTGTTTAAGACAAGCATTACAATATTTTTATGATCGGAATTATTTTAAAATCCGTATCTTCTTGTTAAAATATGTTCGCGTCGAAACAACCGGAGACCTGATATATGACGGAGGTTCTTCGATCCTTGAATGATAAGACTCCTTATTTATTTTTATTGATTGATAAACAACAAAAAAAGCGTTATAAAGTATTTATATCTGCTATGCTCCTTAAATAAGTTTAATCATTGTTTTACGCAATCTAAAACTTTCCTGTTCGTGAGCTGAATCAGATATCCTTGCGCAATTAGGATTCTGCGAAATTTAATGCAAACCGCATTTATAACCGCAGTCCAAAGATATATAATAAAAAATATTAATGTATGTATTTTCCCTAATTCATATAAAAACTACATCATCATCATTAGCCGCTAGACGTCCACTGGTGGACGTAGGCCTCCCCCAAAGATCCCCACATCGATATAAACTACATATATGTAAATATTGTCCCATGTATTTTTACATCAGATTAGAAATATGTCTAAAACGATAAAACACTTTTACATCTAGTACATCTACAGCAAGTTAAAAGTATATTACATATTCTAGTCTATTTATCTAGTGTTTGATTTAGGTATATTTCTATAAGATTTAGCATAGAAATCTTATTTCAAAAATGCCTATGGAGCTCATTTAAAAAATGTTATTTTAATATATATATATAGATAGATAAAATACTTTATTCAAACAAAATAAATACATATATATAATATATAAATGAAAATATTATATACATATTAATTTTGTGTGTTTGTTTACTTGTAAAAAAACTATATTGTCTATATGGAATTACATATACAATTATCCATCAAAGTATATACGGGTATTTACTATGTTTATGATATGATTTTCTTATTGAAGTTTGTTTATGTACTATGTGTTTCTACAAATATTTATAGAATCGATAATTTAGTAAAATTACTAGTAACAGCGCTAGTAATAATAAAATTGATACCATATTGCTTATATATGCAGAACAACGTCAACTGTAGACGATTGAATGTTTCGATTGCTGGGTCAGAGCCATCTCTTGCAAGGTTATTTATCCACTAGATTGGCCAACTGCAACTATACGGATGCAGTATGTTATACTAAAGCTTTTTTTCTTAAAACCAGCTGTTTTCTTCCCGATATTTTCACACACCAAAAGCTCAAACGCAATGTGGATACAAGCACCTCTTCGAATCCGGCAACGAGTACTACCATAGCACTAACGAACAGAGCTATTACCGCTTCATTTATCTAGAGCAGCGGCGTATTGTTGTAAGTATGTCAACACCATGTTATCACCAACAGAACTTCGTTTTTTTTCTACTTTAAAAAAATATTCAACAATGTAATTTCACACAGAGACCTACTTTATTTAGGCTAGAGCTTGCGTTGCCCCAAAAACAAAGGCCGTCAACGGTCCGAATGTGAAATTGAAAACTCAAATGGCTGCTCCGCAAAAAAAATGTTTCAAGCAATAGCTTATACGATGGCCTTTGTGCTTATAAAAGACTTCCTTTGTATCAAAAGTTCTTTTCGAATGTAATGAACAGAACATTCCCTACCATCTTTTGTACGCTTATTTATTGCTTTGACATAATTTCATTTTCCACTTAAAACAATATTATATCCGCTTTTCAACAAACACTTGTATGATAGCACAAATTACATAAGTAGCTGAAACTTTTATTAAGATTATTACTTTAGGAGAAAGTTTACTATTTATACTAGCTTTTTTCCCGCTTTACTAACTGTAACACCCCTGCAAATGTCTTTGGTTAAGGAATTTTGTAAAATCCATTCTTAGCTGACCTATGCTCGATAGAAGGAAGATTCCTACCAAATTTCAATTCTCTATGACTTATGGCTGCAGAGATATCGTGATGAGTCTACATAGCTTGAAGTCTCTTATATAACATTTCAATTTACTTAATATACTTAGTAGCTCGCTGGCCTAATGGTAGAGCATGTGGTCTTCATTCCGAAGGTCGCGGATTTCCAACCGGCATGTACCGATAACTTTAATATTTAAGTTATGTACATTTGTGAACTTTAGTTACAGCAGCGAGATACAAAAACGGTGAAGGAAAACATCGCGAGGAAACCTGCACATGAATTAGGATTTATTCTAAGGTGTGTGTGAAATCACCAACCCGGGTTGGACCAGCGTAGTGACTACGGCCCAATCACCCTCATATTGAGGGTAGGCCTGTGCCCAGCAGTGGAGACGTAAATTAGCTGTTGAAAAAAAAATGTACTTAAGTTTATGGTAACGAAACTTTTAAAGCCCAACTCCATACTACACATAAAAAGCAAATTGGCGAGCAAGGTGTTCACCTGTTGGTGAGTGATACGCCTGAACATAACGTGACGTAGTTAAAAGGATATTTTTGTCTTAAGATGTAACATGTTGTCTCGCTACTCCAGTAATTTCACTAGCTACAACGCCTTTAAACTACAATACAGTAATATTATGTACTCTTTGGCGGTAGAAGCAGGTCCTGCAGTGGTATCTATCTTGACCGTCACCGGCAATAATAACCTACCACCATTAAAGCGTAAACGTAGTTGATTATTGAACTTTTACATAATCTGGTAATCATCACACCTGATTGCCAATCTTCACTAATTAATTAAGAAGAAGAATATATGATAATATATGAAATCTCCTTGTTTATAATACATCGAAGAGTGCACTTATAATTTGGATAGTTTAGTTATCTAGTTATAGTGTAATTTTAGATAGTTCGATAGCTCTCCATGATGTATATTTAACAATAAAATTTAACTGTGAAGTAACACAACCGCTTTTAAAATAGAGAAGTATTTTAATATATAATTGAAAATGAAACATTTCAAAGCTGGCAATCATTTCTATCTAAATTCGCTATTCAATCAGAATAGCCTCCGCTGCCATAGATTATTTATAAACTAGTACATTAGAATATAAATACACTGTTTTCATTTTACCTCTATTGATTTTTTTTTTATCTAAAACGAGACGAATGGGATGATTTATTTATATCATCATCATCAGCCGATAGACGTCCACTGCTGGACATAGGCCTCCCCCAAAGATCTCCACATCAATCGATCCTGCGCTGCCCGCATCCAACTGCTTCCTTTATTATTATTTAGTTATATACAGACATTTAATTGTTCGTGTTTAAATCGTGATGCACCCTGGTAAGCAACAAACGATGCTCTAGATCTCACCAATCCGCATTGGGCCAGCGTGGTGGGAATTAGCCCAAATCCCCCCCATTTGAGCCCCTACATACGACGGCTCTCTAGTGCCCCGCGGTACCGGACGTCGTGCTGATTGCAGCGCAGTACCAATCGATATGGAGATCGATGGGGGAAGATGATAATGATTTAATTGTTGACATTCTACTAATCTATGACTACTCGCATCAAAGTGTATTTTTGTGTAAATATAATCGTATATATTTAAATCGAAATCCAAGAACGGAGATGGTGTATGACTAATAAGTTTATTGTTCAAATATTAACATAATGCGAAATCCATGTCGAGCGTGAATTTAAATAGACCTTCCTCCATGTTTAGGGGTCAGGACGAAAATTTTATCAACTTAATTGACAATATATGTAAACATATGGTTAACAATCAATAAATAAATAATGTCTTCTCGTGTTTATACCTATTTGTACACACTAACATAAAAAGTTTATTGTCTTCTTCAACCTTGTCCACTCTTGCGTGGATAAACATTTATATTATAGTTATGCGATTACTTTGTTATCTATGAACAGTAAATAATAAGTATATAAAAACTTAAATAAAAACAATCGAAACTAAAAGGAGGAAAATGGAGGGTTTTTTACGTTTATGTTTACAATATTTACTTGAAATAAATCTTACTATATACTCTATGTTGTCTATGGACGCAGGAATCATATGGGCAAAGCTGAGGGTATACTATCAGGATAAATATTAAAACCCATTGGGCCAATTATTCTCAAATATAAAAATCTTAACCCTCTTAAAGCTCTATTAATATACAGCCACTACTTAAACTTGCAACATCCCTTTTCTGAATCGATTTAAAAATCGTTTATATTTAACCAAATTACGGAGACCCCTTGAAATTGAATTTGTGTAATCGATTTTAACAAGATCGTGTTTTATGGAATACATTACATGAAAACTACATCAAGTAATGGAAGTCCATAAGTTGAAATGGTGATAACAATGAATCGATTTAAACTTGTTTATTATTATATACATTTCGCGACGCGCTCTTTAAACTCAGGCGGGTTTATATCACAATCGATTATGTTCACAATTGCAGTGTTTATCATCCTAAGTAACGTCACATTGCTATGAGCAGGCGTAACACTTACCATCAGATGAAGATCCGGCTTCTCGACTAAGTAAAAATATAAAAAAAGAGACCAATTTCCAAACCTTTCAAATAACCTACTGAACAAGAATGTTTTCTTTTTCAATAAAATTTTAATTTATTGATACATAAATTACGTCGTTTATTATTAAGTTTTAGGATCGAAAAATATCCTTGTCTAATATATCCTTCAAAATACTAACATAAAATTTTTTAATAATAGGTGACTACTGAGAAATAACATTAGCGCCTCATATCAGACATTCCAAGACAAAGCTCATCCAATAAATCGTGGCTATTCATTTATGCAAATTGCGAGGAGCGCAAAAAAGTGGCGCCTAAATCTCTGATACATATATATACACATATATATAACACATATATATGTCGAGAAGTATACACAGGATCTTTTAGTGGAATAAATATAAAAGAAAACAAGCTCGTGTTGTTATTGCGCAGATTTCGTTTTCTTAATATGGAGAGTATCTTATCATATCACTATATATTTCTCTATACATAGAACATGTGAACATAAACAGCTGCTCAATGCCCACTGCTGGAACTCGGTGCTGGATCATAGGCTCTATTTTCTGATGATGTTTAATGCTCCTAGTCATTTTACTTACCGGATACTGAACTCGCTGCCTAAACTTCTAGCACAAGGCCATTTATTTACCAGACAAGTGTGTTGGTTAATGGCGCGTCTCAATCATAGAGCATATCGCTTTCCTTATGGTTTACCATCACCAATTTTGTACAACTAACTGCTTTAAATTATATTAATGGTACAAAAAACGCCGCAGACTCCAAAATGTTCATTTGCCACTTCTCATCTCTTATTTAAATGAGTTCGCACGCGACCTTTATTTAGGAGCTAAAAAGTATATTATAAAAGCTCTTTTGTGATAAAAATATGTGTGATATTTCTTCATGGAGACATTAAGCCGCTAATTCAGTATTTAGATATGCTGTTCTAAAAATTTACTATAAATTATATCTATATAAACGTCAACAATATATCAATATACTACAGTAGTCTTTACAGTATCAAATGTAAGAACATTGTTACTAAAACATTATTCATAAACAGTCTGATCTAAATCAATTTTTTTTACAAAAGAAGTCAAGCGTGCTCCGGTTTTAGATATTACAATTCTTGCTATTGTTCCTACAGTTAAGGCAATGCCCGCATATGTCACCTTTCCTGAAACTCTAAATGTATTTACTAATATACATTATTGTTATGGTAATTCCACCGGAGACACCATAACGGGCTTCATAAATTTAGATCTAACACAGAAATGTATGCGGATGTAACAAATATCTACGTAATAATGGCAAGTCATATTTAACTGGTAACGTGATGAAATATTGTCCGTTAGTCCATCCGTATATGTATAATACAAGTCTTTAAGAGATGAATGTTTAGGCTTTTTGTAGTGTGCTTCATCACTTATCTCCTCTTATCATCAGGCTGGATCATGTGAAGCACAAGTCACATGCAATTAAAAAATTGTTACTCTAAGTATTATTTTATATGGTGCCAAAGTTAGGTTATAATTTAGTAGAGGTATATCAATTCACGGGTTCCAAGACAACCTCACCTCCTCGTGGTGCATCTTGCTAATGAACAAACGATGCTCTTTCTCCCACCGATCCGCATAGGGCTAGCGTGGTGAGAAATGGCCCAAATAAACCGTATAAACCTCTAAAATCGAAGTTGTCCTAGGGCAGGACTTATCGGTGTAGGGATCTTTAGGGGATGCCTATGTCCAGCAGAGGACGTCTACCGGCGTAACAATAAAGATGATGATATTGTCTATTCTATAACACCCGTTAAATGCAATAAGTATATATTGGAGATTAATCTGTATTCAAATAAATAAGCAGCTCTCATAATAATTTCACTCCTGGATAAGTTCATGCCTCCCAAGATGAGGTAATATCATTTATTATCCTCGCTTGCCGAATCGGGATTGTCGGACGACACTTGTCCACTTAAGCTGTTGTTTTTGGAACCTAGCGGTCTATTTACGATGTTTTCCTTACAGGAAACTCAAACCCAGTTCGCGAAGAGCCCACGCTTATGAATCATTTCATGTTTCTAAATAACTTTAAACTTTAATTGGTATTATACTTAATATAGCCTTCATACAAAACAATTTCATGCCTTTGATTTTATTTCTTACTTATTGCGTTTTCCTGTATGTATAAATAAATTGGTATTGCGATATTGCAAAATGTGTCGAAAGAGGTAAATAATTTATTTTATTTATTTATTTATGCACATATAAATAATTTATTTTATTTATTTATTTATGAATATATAACATACATATAATTAAGTGCAAAGGCATTACTTATTCCAATATGGAATTTCTTCCAACTAACCTGTGGCTGGGAGATTTGATGGAAGCGGCAGTGAACCCGGTGCGCTCTGATTATACTATAAAATAAAACTTATAAACTAAATATAATCTAGAATAGCTTATAAGTAATGAAGGAAAGAAAAAAAAACAAAACATATTCAACCTTATAGGCATTAAGATGACTGAAAGGCGCTTTTTAAATAGTCCCCCTGTCCTAACCTCGCAAATTGCCGGAGGAAGTGAATTGTTATAAAACCTCTTAAAATATCCCAGAAGTAAAATATTAATACGCGAATCTTATGATTTATTACGACGAAATATATATTTCGTTGTCTAACTTACTTTAGAGTTGTAAAGTTATCAAACAATTGTATCTCCTTTAGTTTTTTTTTCCCGATGAGGTAACTGTTCAAGAGATTCTTGGAAATCAAATAAGGCGGAATAATTTTCTCTCAGATGTTATTGTTAATACAAAAACCGCTAAACAATATAAATAGTCTGTCTTCAAATGTAATTGTCTTCTATTGTTTAGCTGTTTCGAGGACACGTTGTTCAAGACATTTCATTACCTTTGAGAGTTGCAATTTAGAACTTCTGAATATATATTCCGTGTCCACTAATCAATGCTTTGGCATTAAAATTATTATCTATTCAGTACACAATTCGGAACTGAAACGGGGTATTAAATGCTAATCTTAAAATACCCAGTCCGAGCTAACTGAATCGATAATGAAATCCGATGCATTAATGTATCAGTCCTCGGTTCATATTTGATGCTGTAAAGAGATATGCGAAAACTGTTTTCCTGTCATAATCTATGAAGTGGATAAATACCATTGACCATGTCTCGCTGATAATAAATTCGACAACAACATCAGCTTAGATGAAAAACTTGCCTTTACACTAAGTATATATATAGTTGTATATAGACCAGGCCTTAGAAAGTTTTAATAAAAAAAATTATTCAAGAAAACAGACGAATTCCGTACGAAGAGATTCAGCATACTCTGCAGATTGGTTCTGAATGTGTTCACAAGATTTTGTGATGTTCACGAGCACCTTCGCGTAAGGAGGATAGTTTCCCGCTGGGTGCCGGGTGCTGCGCAACCTCATCGAAGCTCAGAAGCAGGCCTGTGTGGCCTGTGTAGATTGGTGCTGCGATATGATACAAACATTTGCCTACTAACAAAAATGCCTGCTAGAAGTTTTTTCTGCTATAAGCAACAAGCGACTGAACGCCGGGCTCCGCGGGGTCCTTCTTCACCACGATAACGCGACAACGCGCCCGCGCATTCTGCGATCAAAACCAGGGATTTCCTGGACTCCACACCGGTTAAAGTCTTGGGACACTCTCCTTATAGTCCTGATTTGGCTCTGTGTGACTTCTTTTTATTGCCTAAAATTAAAAATCAGCTCAAAGGGATACTTTCCATCGCCGGAAGACGCGCTAGCAGCGTTTGAGAAGGCCGTGGAAGAGGTGTCTGCGGAGGACTGGAAAAAATATTTTGAAAATTGGTTCAGACGCATGAAACTTTGTATATATAGAGGGAGAGACTGGTGGAGAGTTCCTTGAAAAGATTTAATAAAAATATTATTTTTATACAAGTTAGTTTTTTAGTTTCTTAGTGTCCCACCGATAGTTAATTAGTTTTAAGTGACAATGAAACTGATGATGTTTAGGGGTACTGCCTATGAGTTAATTTTTATTTGTAAAGGAATACATACATTTTTAAATAATCAAACTTTTGTTTATTCTTAAATAATAGTGTTAATAAAAAACAAATTACTAAATACAGATTGAATAGGTTAATTATCTGTAAATAATAATTCAGATTCTTCGCAGACAATCTTTAGACTGTTTATTCATAATGAAACTCGACAATTCTCGTTATCCTAGACCATTAATTACCGGTAACTCTCTCCCCCGCCCGTGTTTGCTATACGATCGCAATTTGCATGAAATGCAAATTTAATTAATACAATGAATTCATTTACTTGAATTAAGTCATGTTGCATTTATAACCGGCATTATTGCGTATGACATATTAGCTAGTTGTGACTAAGTTATGACTTAAGAAGCCTTATCTTCTTCATGTTATATATTTTAGCAACTTTGTGAGAATGAGATTGTTATAAATACATTTGCTATACTTTTGTACATCATCATCAGCCAATAGATGTCCATAGACCTGTCCTAAAGATTGCCTCACCGGTAGGATACACATTCATATCGGGACAAGTGGATTACCGAACACGCTGGCCCAACATGGGTTGGTCTTATCCACATCTCCGTTTGTTTATTAGAAGGATGCACCACGAGCAGATAAGGTTCACTTGGACTTGAGTTGTTGTGCAGCAACCCTTACACCCCATATTTACTCATTCACTTCGCGTGCCGTTATTTAAGGTAGTAAACATTGCACCAGATTGCGCTCGCCGCCTTGAGACGTAAGATGTAGAGTCTCGTTACCCCAGCTATATTACTAGCAACATCGCCTTTCAATCTGGAAGGCAGTATTGTTTGCATAATTGTATTTAGCGTTAAATATTGGATCTGTTGTGTTACCTACCTAATAGGTATCCGGCAACAACCTACCAGTAGTCTACATATCTTGTCTTCACCTATTTAATATTGAATAAGTGAATCGTGATGGAGTTTTAGGTGTTAGGGGATGTAAAGAGACCCGCACAATAACTCACGGGATTCAAGCCAACCTCACCTGCTCGTGGTGCACCCTGCTAATCAACAAACGAGACCCTGGCTCCCATCACCCAGCATTAGGCCAGCGTGGTGAGAAATGGCCCAAACCCCTATGAGGGATATATACTTGAATCCTTACAAACGACAACCCCATGTGCTGGCAAAACCAAGAAATGTGGCAATCTTTGGGAGAGGTCTTTATCCAGCAGTGGACGTGTATCGGCTGATGATGATGGAGTTTTATAAATGTATATTATATTTTCACGGCTTTTTCCCAGTAGGGGTAGGCAGAGGTGAATAAGCACCCACTTTCCGCCAGATGTGGTCAGATTAGATCCCATGTAACAGGGGGCGAGCCTGTTTCCACTTTATTGGGGCCACCACACACACCCAAAGATGATTTCAATGTGCGGGTTTCCTCACGATGTTTTACTTCACTGTTTGTATCGCGCTGTTGTAACTAAAGTTCACAAATGAACATAATTTAAATATTAAGTCATCTGTACATGCCGAGATTCGAACCCGCGGCCTTCGGAATGAAAGCCGCACGCTCTAACCATTAGGCTAGCGAGCTACCTATTTATTTTTATCAGTTTATGAATTAATCAGTACCTTTGTTTAGGTGCCGATATAGCTACAGTACAAAATATTATAATATACTAAACCTCTTTCATCAGTAACTCTTTCTTCTTGTCTTTATCATCATATGAACAGGCATAGAAGAAAATAATCTATACTACCATTTCTAATAACACAACCTTATTGAATACCTCGGTTCTGGGTCACTGAGAAATAGGAACAGAAAGATAGTGTAGAAAAAAGAGGACGGCTTTCGAGAAAGGAGACGAAAGCTTTCTTGTTACGTGATAGGTTCTTACCAATTATTGAACTGTAGTTTATAAAAATTTGCTTTGTTTCTTTTTGATAAAATAAATCGTAAAACTCAACCACATAAGATGTACTTACCTAAATAAAATAAAACTGTAGTGTACATTTCTACGGATGTACAGTAATTCTCAAACATTACCGTGTTCCGATATGAATGGCCTTGTGGCTAGTTAAATTATTTACGACTTACGTGATGTACCATCTCATGTGTCAAATTAATGTCAGGACGTATCACACTAACTAGAGGAACCTTGATAACATAACCAATTTATGCGAGAAAAATGATACGGAAAGCAGAGATAAGCAGATATATTCTACTTTACTCGAGCGTATACATTATCACATCAAAAAGACGTGGATGATGAAGCGCGTTCACACAGAACACTGACTTTCACTCGTTGACAACCGGAACAAAGCAACGTTATTCCGACACAAAGCCAGACGGAAACGAAAAAACCCTACGATAAACCAAAATCTAAAACTTGTTGCCTCGGAGTCAAACTAGACGTCTTTTAGTAGTTACGTGGTTACCTACTGATCTGATGTAGATCATTTAAAGATAAAAACATGTTACTTAACTTAATAATATATAAAAAGCTTAAAACTTCTTAACTGTAAAATTGATCGAAACAAGCTTTAGTGCTTTGACGTGACTAACCATAGCTTCAAGAACAAAAGGCTTTGATATGAAAACAACTTCATAAACAATACTTCATCTACCTTGAGTTATCTGTTTCGGGACTTGTTTTCTCACTTAAGAGAAAAGTTGTGAGTAAGTTTTTACCGCAGAAAGAGAAGAAACATAATCGCGTAGTTTTTTTTCGTTATAATTTTTCAATAATTGAATTACTTAGAGACATTGCAATAGGTGAAAAAACGTATATTTATTTCAACCGCTGCTTTCAGTTTAAACTAAATTAGTTTCATATTCAATTTTGTATCAGTTTACATTATTATAATAGTTTAGAAACAACGAATATATTCATGAATAGATAAAAGCTTTATTTATTTATTTTATTCTACAAAGGAGACGTAGTTATAGTAGTTATAGTACATGACAAGATTGTTTTGACTTTGAGTAAACTATGATATAAATTTAAATTCATTCTCTTAATATTATCTAGGTCATTATAACGATAAATACTAAAAACGTATACCAGGAAATACGTGAAATATGCCTTTTACCATTAAATAATTATATAGCAACCTTACTAACCCGTGTAATCTTTTAGATATATTCTCCTCTTACGTTTTACATTCAGCATCTTTCTACTCACTTCTATATATTCTCAGTATATATCATTTTATTATAATATATACTAAGAAATATTATAGTAAAGTATAATTTAGTTAAGATTGAGAGGGAAAAGGGCGTATCAGTTCACTTCCAGATTAAGTTGATTATGATCCGACAAGGAAAATAAAAAATTCTAGTGACATAAATCGCTTTTAAATGATACGATGTCTTTCCTCTTTCAATGATCATCATCATAAATGAATGTTAACTACTAAACCTATCAGTCTAAACTGACGTTCGTATATTATTGGTTATGTCAATGTCGTCAAGGAACACATTTATTTATGAAAAGTGGCGTAATTGTGAGATCATCGCATAAGTATTTTTGTTCCGTTGAAAATGTATAATATTATTTGCTTTAAACTTATCACCACCTGATAAATGAATGAAGTCATCACTAGTACAATTAGAGTCAAAAATCTAGATTTTATTTTTATTTATAAGGCTATAAACAAGGCCACATAGACTATATGCCTATATATCTATGGCTACATGTGTTCAAACAATTCGTTATTAATCTTTTCCAAGATAAGTACTTTATGTATTTAAAAAAAAAAAATTAAATATTTTCTTGTACTGGTTGTGCTTATAATTCCATTTTCTTGGTTCAATTGCAAGAATACTCCATTATTGTTATTGTTGATTAAAACATGTAATAAGATTATAATTTTCATCCCCCTTCTTTTTCTTATAAATAAAAAATATACTACAGAATGATCAAGAAGAACCTGGACCACGAGAAACATCTCATATCATTGTTTTAATAAAATTTAATAGCAATGTCTCATACAATGTTTTGATGTTATTGTTGCTATTATTTTTTTAAAGGCGTTTTTAAGCTGAGTCTATGTATTTGTCTTTAATCTTTACATTAACATTTAAATTTTAAGAGATGTCGTCTATGAACCATTAGTTATATAAATTTATTATGAACAGTGATATGTAAAACGATGGCTTACTCTAAAAACACTCTGGACTTTGTTAGTAGCTTTTCTTACAGTTCTTACAAAACGTACAACAGAGTAAAGAAAAGAGATTTACAGCATTTGGCAACCATCTTGTTAAATGTGTGATACGGAAAAGCCTCCAATATAATAAATATCTAACAATCAACAAATAAAAAACCGAAAGACAACCTCTGTATAATGTTAATAATAAATACAATTCTGATTCATTACATGAGAGAGCTTCGGGCTACAAAATAAAATATTTTTTCATCCAACAAACCTTCGTTAATTCGAGTAATGTAATGTAATATTTTTTGTATAAGAAAAAAAAACAATAGAAGCAATGGTTGTAAATGTTCCCAATAAACGTGAATATCTATCAAAAAAGTCATAATTAGCAAACAAAAATATTTTTCATTAATTACTTTTACTGGTGGTAGGTCACTTTTGCCGGAGACCGTCTAGATAGGTATACGGCTATTTGTACCGCCAAACACTAGGTTCGAAGGACGCCGTAGTTTGTGAATTTACAGGTGGGTGAGGGACACATCTCATGTATAAGGCGATGGATGCAACATGGTGCTATGAATACCATGATAACTAGCTACACGTTGTGGACAGGCGTATAGCTTACCATCAGGTGAACGTTCCGCTCGTCTCGTCGCTTCTTTATTAGTATCCTTAAAAATGGGACAGGTACTTAAGTACCTGTCCAAAGCAAACTTTATCCTGTCATTGTTTATGAATTAACGATAATTTTGATTGAATGGTACAGAAGTGGAAAAATTACGTGACCTGTATTTGAACAAAAAATGCTATGCGTGTCTTCGAAATAATCGTTTCGGTTATTAACTCATTAACCAATTAACTTCTTCCTATCGAAAGTAAATTTTGATGTGAATAAACTAAAAAAAAATTAAATTGTCACGTTACAAGAAGAAAAACATATCTTTTTTATGATTTAATTCTCTTGCTGGTTTTATGTATTGCTTGCTTAGTTAATTTTTGTTAGTACATTTTAAAAGTTTCCGTTGTTACAATATGTAGCATGAGAAATCAATTATAATTACTTACTGATTGCTGTAGTATTAAGAAAATAAAACATTGCCTCAATCACAACAGCTTCACATACTTTTCACCGTTATATCAATATAAAGACCATTTCCCGTCTAATATCGAAAATACAGTAGTTTGTTCATGTACCGGGTTTCATTCAAAGGCCCATTCATGCCGGGAAACTCTCAGCGTAACAAAGACTGTCAACAATTCTAGTAGTAAATTGAAAACCCAAATCCTTATTCAGCAAAAAGTAACATACCAAGCAATACGGGCTTTGTGCTTATAGAAGGCTGCCTTTGTGTCAAAAGTACTCTTTTGAAACGAAATTATGTATGAAAAGTACTTTGCAGGTTAATTTATTTGCATGACAAACAGAAATGTGGTAATTTATGATATAAAAAAACGTTTTACATATCAATGAGATGATGAACAAGATCTATATTGCGTTTATTCAGTCAGGCAGTTCAATCATCTTGAGACAAGTTGTCAAATCCTATAAAGTTTTGTAAAGAAGCTATAGCCGAGACAATCAAAAGAAAGGGAGTTAACACTGTGATATTAGAATGGACTACAGATATAAAAACAAAGTAAATGAAGTAAAAGAAGATAAGAAACGCAAATTATAGAAGTAAAGATGGCTTCATGGTATCCAGGTCTCACTTGCGAGAGGAATGAAATAAAGAAGGAATTAGGCTGCTGTATGAAAGAAGAAATGTGTAAGAAAAGCAGAGCATGATGGATAAGGGAGGGAGAAAAAATCAATATGAAAAAATAGAACAAATATAAATAAAAACAAGTGATGGTAAATGATTACAAAATAAACGACCCTGACCCAAAACACGAAGAGGAATAATTAAAAAAAAATGAGCTGTAGGGGAACCTACCTAGACCGCCTGGGGCTACACAGATCCCTACCATGTAACTAACTAATAAATAATCTTTAAAATCGGAAGGAAATTCTATCATTTCATGTGGCTAAGATATTGTATTAACATGATATTTTGCATGTTTATTTTAAAAGTACTAAGGTACCAATGTTAATACAGGGTCGAGCTTGCTAATCATTTTAATAAGGTCAACTATTGATATTTAAGACCGTGTTTCCCATTTAATAGACAGTCACTGTTATTACTTGTTATTAATAGACATCGAATAAATACATATAAATGAAATCGTTAGTACTAACCACATTTGCATTTCAATATAATTAGAAACCCAGAACAGTTACCGGAGGAGGAGGAAAGCTACGATTTCCTCAAATTAATAAACATCAACAGTATTTTGAATTTTCCTTTTTGTAATTCCTTCTAGCTCTTCTAAGGTTGTGTATTTATTTTGAGTTATCATCATGTTGACTAAGCCACTAGAATCAAACAGAGCAAGACCTTGGTCTGTTAATTTTGTTGAATACAAGCGACGTATGTCCACCAATTGACGACTTTCGATTGAAATGATGATGATCATCATGTTGCTCATCGGCCGATATACAGGCCTTCATCAAAAAGAAGGTTCTGCGCTTCACACATACAGCTGTCTCCCGGGACTATTGTTGTGGTCCTCTTTGTATCAAGCTTACACTCCTGCTTACACCTACCTGGAGAGCGTTGCCACGACAACAAATGTCAAACTTTTAAGCTATTTCTGTAACTTTAATTCTTTTGATTTCTAATTCAATCTCTTTGAATAACTTAGAGCCTTGTAATGAAATTTTAAGAACACACATATCGGTCCAATAGGTCTGCACGAATCAAAAAATCATCTTCAGACGTTCCACGAGTTAAATAAATAAATAAAGTATAGTCTTTAATATAATGTTTACATTACGTTAATAGCTCTCAATATCTTAATACTTTATAAAATAATAAACAAAAATTCAGTACCCATGAACAACTTTAATCATGATTTGATTTCGTAAAAGTGTTACTATAGACACGTTTCAACTAAAAGTATAATACACCGAGGAAAATATTTCCTAGCTCTACTTGTTCAAGTAATAACTTTTCATTCTTAATTAATAGGTTGTTAGCGAATAAAAGAAAAAGTTAAAACAACGCTGTGGAAGAAATCTTAAAAGGTAGTTTATTTTTTAATTAAGTTTTATTTGACTCCTATGGACTAAAATGACCTTAATTTTACATGATGTTAAATAATACTGAGGTCTATTCAAAGTACCATTTATGTCGCTCCGAAATCGAATTTATTTATTTATTTATTTTTTTTTTATATAGTCACGCCTTTTTCCCAGTAGGGGTAGGCAGAGGTGAATAAACCACCCACAGAATAGATGTGGTCAGATTAGGTCCCATGTAACAGGGGGCGAGCCTGTTGCCACTTTATTGGGACCACCACCCCACACACACACACACAAAGATGATATCAGTGTGCGGGTTTCCTCACGATGTTTTCCTTCACCGTTTTTGTATCTCGCTGTTGTAACTAAAGTTCACAAATGTACATAACTTAAATATTAAGTCATTGGTACATGCCGACGTTTGAACCCGCGACCTTCGGAATGAAAGCCGCACGCTCTAACCATTAGGCCAGCGAGCTAGCGCCTGTCGAATTTATGAACTTAGTTAAATTATTAACTTTAGGATTCTTGTTTGCTGGTAATTAAAAATTTTATTTTAATTTTCATATTTATTATACTTTATTCCCAATTATTATTAATATCTAATATTTATAAACTATACGTACTTTTATATTAAGTCACAAACTGCGTAGGAATTGTTTCACGGCACTAAGATGCCTATATTATACATTAATATTAATTTAATGCATCTTTTAATATTATGTAAAGTCTATTTCATAATTAAAGCTTATTTAACTTAATCATTAACGAAATGTTATAACTGCATTCTGATTATTTCCATCTTAAAGTTATAACTTGATCCGTACGTAGAAAAACCCGAAGCCAACCATGCACTGACGAAGACTATCGAAGTTGCTTTAGTAAGTTTAGGTCCCACGTAATACAACAATATTCATTCTATAATCACATACAGTCCCTGATTCCGTAGAAGGTAGGAAAAAAGTTTCCACTCCGAAATGACAAAAAAAACACCGAAAGGCATAACAGATCAATAAATTCAAACCTACCGTAGATGATCTTTATAGATTTTACACGACAAACCGATTAAACGTACAGTATTCATTCCCACCTTAAAAACTATACAGCAATACATTTTGCTCATTATTATAAGCAGAACCATCAAAAGTCATGGTATTGATCAACAGTCCACTGCTGATAAGTGACATAACCTGTTTCATCACATCGAGACAAAATGTGACATATTTCTTATGACAGTAATTTCATACATTCAATACATTATTGATCGAATGCAGGAAAGGCTGCATCGGTAGTTGATCTCTATAAAAAAAGTCTCATCACTTAACATGTAATAAGAGTTTTCGAACTTAACCTTTTTAAATTAAAAGTTAGTGTTTCTATCAATTTGCAAGTACAAGCTTGATTCAATTTGGTCAGATTTTAGAATTGTTTAAGAGATAAAAGTGAAAGCATTTTAAAGATCAAGTGCTTTTGTTATGTTAAGTAAATTCAATTTGTGTTCTTTCAACAGTTAGCTTTTAGCTTTTAATTAATTTGAAATTAATCATTAACAATATTTCTCTCTAATGACTCTTCTTAAAATTTTTCCTGATGGATTTTTAGGTATGGTATCTATGAAGGCGACTTCTTTTAGCCTTTTGTATGGTGCGACACGTTCAGCGACAAAGTTTTTAATATCCTCGTCGCAAACTTTAACGTTATCCTTAAGAACGATGAATGCCTTTGGTTTCTCGCCAGTGGCAGCGTCTGGTACTGCAACGACTGCAACGTCCAATACTGCGGGATGGTCTTTACAAACATTTTCAAGTTCCGCTGGTGGAACTTGAAAAGCATTTACCTAAAACGAAGCAACGAAATAATTCTTAAATATTCGTACTTTCTCAATCTGTATTAAAACATGTATAAAGATTTCAACTGATAATTTCATATTAAACTAGGCGAAGAAACTACAGCGAACTTCTCTCTCAGCAAATCACAACAGTATGTTATAATTTCATATCTACCCGCACCTTACTTAAAGTTAACTCTATATGTCCTATTGTCAGCGACAAATGTGTTAATGCGAAATAAAGTTTTTTATACTAAAATCGAAAGTAGGACGAATTTATTATAAAAATCGAAGTAAAAGTACAACATTTACAATTATGGACATAGACTAGTCCCTCAGACCATTGTTCCCTAAAAGTCTTAGGTAACTTTTATTCTTCATTTATTAATAACGTTTATTACATAAATTCTTCCCAAAGTGCTTTATTAAGTATTATAGACTCCAAATATAAATTTGATACCAATAAAAAGATTGTAAATATCAACATGATCATCGATATACCAAGATAAACATTTATCCTACTGCATTACATTTATAATAGATATTTTTTGATAATATTTACCTTGATTAGTTCTTTTAACCTGTCGACGATCGTAACTGCACCAGATTTGTCTATTTTCGCCAGATCACCCGTTCGTAACCATTTGTTATCTAAAAATATTTCTTTATTCGCTTCGATGTTATCCCTGTAGCCTTTCATTACGTTCGGTCCCTTTATTAGGAGTTCTCCTACCTGTTGGATGATAATGGAATAATCAAAATATATCAGTAAATTTTCATAGTTCTTCGTTACTAGTAAAACACCGTCATCTGTTATAGCTAGCGATCATTATGATGATGAGTATACATCCTCAGTTTTGCATAGTATTATCATGAGTTATCTTTAAATAAATTATGAGCATTTTTAAATGTTTTCTGGCATTTAAAAAATCTAAACCTGTAGATTTTATTTCAGGATCATCAATAGCAAATGACTAAATATTTCATCGCACTATTTTGCGCTAGGTAACGAAGCTAGTTATCTTTTCCTTGACGAAAATATTGCACGTGAAAGTACTTTTTTCCTAAAGAGACATTCAGTCCTTTTGAAAATGTATTACTCTAATTAGATATCCAAAGCATTTTCTGCTTTTTATGGCAAACAATACTCAAGGTTTGATCTAAAGCTAGGTATTGTAGATGAAGAAATAAGTAACCCGCCAAGACGTACTGTATTGTCTTGTGATGTCGTTTATTATTTGAATGCTTTTTCTATTATTTTTGTTAATAACATACACTAACTGATACTTTGGAAAGAAACATCAAAACAATCACACGCATTATTATATTTATAATCACACCTATGTTACTTTTTCCATTTGTGTCTTTAAAACATCTACATAATTTGAGGCATACACGAATGAAATTTAAAACTTTACGTAAAATTAACAGTGCAGGAATAAAGTTAATTCTTTCGTAATTACATTATAGGTAACACTTCTTTTATTACTATTCTAATTACAATTGTGTTAATATACTTAGTTTACTTACCTCGTCTTGATCTAAATTGTTCAAATCTTTATCGATAACTCTCAATTCAACATTGGGCAAAGCGAAACCTACTTTGGAGTAGTCTTTGTATCCTATAGGACTAATTGTAGCAAGAGGTCCCGTCTCTGTCAAACCGTAAGCTTGGCAAAAGTGCACATTTGGCTGAAACACACAAAAATATTATAATTTTACGTGAATACAATCACCAAAATCAAAATATATTACAACTTTCCGTCACATTGTCTTCTCTCTCTTATATTTGTAACTTATTTTTATCATTATTAATGTTACTGCTTCCACGGAGCGATACCTAACCGCTTGCTTCCTGCTACAAAGGTCCTTATATCGATTTCTGGGTCACATTTGGAGGAGTTTAGATAGTGGAAGAGTTTTTTAAAACCGCCTGTATTGCTACCACCTCACTTTATTGATGCTTCGTTAGACCATGTTAAAGATAGTACTCTTTCTGCATCGAGGAGTAAAACTACCTAGACGAGTGTATTTAAAAAATATATTTTCTTTAAACGACTATTGTTTGTTTGCTGTTAGTTATAAAGAAGTAGGTACAACAATGTCTTACGTTAACTTTATTTAAGAACTTCTCAATATCCGCCATGGGTAGTGGTGCTCCACCAGACACCACGCATCTCAATTGTTTAAAATGTTTCGGCAAGACATCTGAGCACGATCCCAAAAATGAAACTAAAAAAAATCTTATAATTATGAATGTATCATTTTCCGTTTTCTACTATTATGTAGGTTAATAATCGCACTTTTATTATGTAATGTAGTAAAACCTTTAGCAGCTATTTTTTTTTATGTTATCACTATATTTTCGTATATACTCAGATATAAACTCGAACAATCATGGCACCAATATAGTTCTTAGTATTTCTAAATTCGTTTAACATAACTACCAACAAAAAATAAATGGCAGAAATAGCATTTTTAAGAGAGTACAATTTCTATATTTTGACTTTATTTTATTTACTACACAATCTGAACCATAATCGATTTTGTCATATTAATGCAGTCGTCTAGGGGATAAATTCCATTAAAAATATCAGTAATAAGAAGATCTCGTAAGAGCTTTTTTACGATATTCTCGCTAAAAAATTCGATATATAAGTTTGGCAAATATCTCCCTTCCGCTTTTTTGCTCTTTATTCAATGCTTTATAAAAAGTGTTACAGTGATCGGATTTAGTTCAAATATGCGCCGTTTTGTTCGATAATCTGTTTCCATCTAGACGGCAACTTCATAATACCTCCCTCCTAGAAGCCCCTCTCCTTATTTGCGAAGAACTCGGACAGCCACTTTTCACAAGCCTCCTTTGAGTTCAACTTTACACCACCAAGGGCGTTCACCATGGTCAGGAACAGGTGGTAATCACTTGGCGCTATGTCCGGGCTATATGGTGGATGCGATAAAACCTCCCATCCGAGCTCCCGTAGCTTCTGACGAGTCATCAACGAAGTGTGTGGTCTGGCGTTGTCCTGGTGGAACACTACACCCTTCCTGTTGGCCAATTCTGGACGCTTCTGGTCGATCGCCTGATTCAAGCGGTCGAGTTGTTCGCAGTAGATGGTAGAATTAAGCGTCTGGCCATATGGGAGCAGCTCATAGTGGATGATTCCCTTCCAATCCCACCAAACACACAGCAAAACCTTCCTGGCCGTCAATCCCGGCTTGGCCACTGTTTGGGACGATTCACCGGCCTTCGACCACGACCGTTTTCGCTTGATATTGTCGTATGTGATCCATTTTTCGTCGCCAGTCACCATCCGCTTCAAGAATGGGTCGAGTTCGTTCCGTTTCAGCAGCATATCGCAGGCGTTGATTCGGTCCAGAAGGTTTTTTTGCGTCAAATCATGCGGCACCCAAACATCAAGCTTTTTTTTGTATCCAGCCTTCTGCGGATGGTTTAAAATGGTTTGGTGACTAACTCCCATCTCCTGGGCGATGTCACGCGATGCCACATGCCGGTCTAACTCGATGTAGTCCATGATTTGATCGGTATTTGTCGTCACAGGTCCTCCGCCGGCTGGCTTATCCATGGTGTCGTTTTCACCGGCTCTGAATCGTCGAAACCATTCCTCCGCGGTTCGAAGTGATAGAGTACCATCCCCCAAAACACCATTAATCTCACGGAACGTTTCTCTAGCGGATTTGCCTTTAACGAAGGAAAACTTTAAAATAGCGCGAATTTCGGCGTTAGTGAACTATATGTTTACACGTCTATAACTGTTGAACGCAATATCCAAACTAATTATGCATACCGTCGTTTTGTAGGTTATGTCAAGACCTTTCAAATTATGTATAGTATTGCCAGGTACGAGCTCTGTAGCGCTTTGTACATAGCCGCGAAATTCAAAAGACAAAAAGGCGGAAGGGAGATATTTGCCAAACTATTATAATACAAGTACCATACAAATACCTAATGGTGGTGCCAAGTACATCAAATTGAGGTCATACTTCGATAACACGTCGACAAATGTTTCAGGGCGGAATCTTGGATAAGTTACAAGTTTCACACCGACAGAAAACTTATGGATCGTTACAATGCTGAGACCGTAGGAATGGAACATCGGTAACGCACCCAGTGAAAAATCTTGATGTGATTCTGTAAACAACAAAAATTTCGAATTCATAATAATAAAGTGTAGAAGTCGATCAAGCGCGTCGATCAAGTTGTAGCCCCATGTTGGGCTCTACTGTATTGAGGTGGGGTTTCTGGCGAATGACCACGCACGAAGCAATATCAGAACACAATTGATAATAACAGAGCGATTTAAAGTCCAGAGCAAATTACTAAGTGCAACATTGTTACAAAGATTCAGAGAGATCCAGTTGACGGATACAGTTGCAAACTTCGTGATAGGCTACTTGTGTCGATTCTTGGTTTTACGAAGATCCAGTTACTGGATACAAATGTAAAAACCGTAACGATTTAGTGTTTTTTTTATTGATGAACTTGCGCCGCTAGTTATATTGACAACTATTGCAGTTTCACAGACTCAGAGCCAAAATAAAGAAAAAATAAAATGAAACAAATGAAAATTAAAAAAAAACTAAACATTTGTGACCCAAGCCAGTAACGTTGTGGTATATTCATGCTACATGAAAGCGCGAACTATTATTTGTGGTGGCGCCATCTGTTGAGTTCTTTATAAACGTTTTGATACAAACGAATATTAATCAAAAACTCACATTTTAGATAAATTGTACTATAGCAAAGATTGTAAAATGATGCTGAAGCAAAAAGATGGACTTTTCCATAAATTAATTAAAATGCGTATTAACAAAGTAAAAAAAGTCAGTTTACAAGCTATCGGATTTAAATTACAAATATATTTCAACACATATTCAAATTCATGTATAATGAAGCAGTGTTTTTAACAGATTTGAAACCTCTGACTTGTACAAATAAATGAATAAAGTATTATGTCATTGTCACTTTTTGATTTCGTCAAATATTTATATTTGCTACATGTAAGTTTAAGCTAGTCAAATATCTAAGTCATATTATGTAAATTCTTCATTAATGTATTAACGATTTTTCATGTCCCGATTGAAAAATATTTATTACAACGTACCTGTCGTATGCCAATGAAGTCTACATTCTGTGTTCTGTTGCTCCGCATTTGCTATGATGTTCTTATTAGTCAGTTCAACACCTTTTGGTAAGCCAGTAGTACCACTAGAGTATAGTAAAAATGCGATATCTTCCTCATTTCTCTTAACTGCTTTTAGTACACTTAGATCGATGTTATTATCTTCAACTAGTTCACTGAACGCCACAGTTTCTCCGGGTATAGGTTCATTAACATTTATTACAATTTTCGGTATATCCTTCTGACATAGCCTTAAGGCTTCCTTGACTACAGAAACCGTCTCAGGTACGACAAAAATTAACTTTGCATCGGACATTGTTAGCTGCCTTTGTACTTCATCTAGATGTGAAAAATATATTTACTTACAAATTAACCAAAAATTTTAGTTTTTTTTTTAACAGTCTTATCGATATATGTTTATCTTATTATTTGGACAAATGCATACAATTTTTGTACTGATAATTAAAAATTATGATAATATTCATATATACGAATGTTATATATCTTTTATAAGAAGACTTACATGAAGTATTATTTGGGTTCAGTGTAGTAACCATTCCTCCTGCATTGAGTATACCAAATACCGCTGTCACGTACTCAGGTAAATTTGGTGTCATAACAGCCACAGCGTCGCCGGTCTCTAGTTTGAACTTCTTTCTCAAATTTGCTCCAAGTATAAGCGATTGTTTATATACTTGCTCATACGAATAACGCCTGCTAGTTATGCTACACTCCTACAAATATTACTAATTCATACATAAAAGCATTATTTTATAAAATGGAATAGTAAGTTTTTCGAATGATCAGTTGAATTAGACACAGCAATTACAATTCTACGCACTAAGTACAAAATTTGGAAGATTTGCGAATGTTTGAATGATATAAAAGCAAAATCATTGGTTTGTTAATATGTGAATAGATAGGCTGCAAGAATTATTTCTTAAAAATCTAGTCAATTATATATCATCATTTCAACTTTATGAAGTCAGAGAGAAACAGTAGAATATAAAATAGGCTTCTCTGTAAAGAAGCGTCCACTGGTCAGTATACTATTTGGTTAGGGAATTATTTTAGTAGTGTTTTGTCTCCTCCTAGATGCCTTTTACGACTCCCTAAAGTTCTAGTGATAGTCGGAATTATTAATATCGTCTTCGTATATAGATGGTACACGAATTATATAAATATTTTGCTATACATTTCAAATAGGTCTCGACGTACTAAGCTATATAAGACGTTGATAAAAAATTAATCTTTCAGCTTTATAGATAACATTTCTACTATGAAACTTGGTATGCACATTTATTGTTTCAAAGAGTATTAATACCAAGATTTGGAATGTCATCGCAAGATTATAGAATGTATACGATACGACAACTTCATTGTTGTTATGTGACTCAGGGCCAAAGACGATAATCACAACAATTCAGAGCTATCATGATGTATTAGCAATGATTGGATGTAGTTTAGCAGAGATGACAACACATACTTGATCTACAAATAGTATTTATCGAGTATTTTAATTTTAAAGTTTGTATTATTACTCTAATTTATTCATTACTTGTAGAATTAATTCATTCATATATAAATTTATTATGATACCAGCGGTTTTATTTAACCAATTTTAAGAGCCTTTAAATTTTATGTGTAAGGCTAATATAAAAATTTCTATGTACATCAAAATACGTTCGTATGCGCAGATAGATAAAAAAAAAATATTTTTATTTTTACAATTTAGTTATATTGAAAAAAGCTACAATAGTAAATGTGGAAAATTAGTACCAGTAAAAATATATAGATAAAAAAGCAAAACGATACTAATCTTTCTATGGCCCGGTACCTACAGTTTAAATAGGTATCCTATTATATAATCATTTTGTTTCAGATATTTTCTTGTTGGATGAAAGAAGCAATTGTTAGGAGATTTAATAAGTCACGTTTTTTTTTTTATTTCTTTGTTTTCAATTCAAAGTTAAATAATTTTTTTGTTAATAAACATTTCAATAAAAAACGAAGTACTTTATTAGTTTCAATCGTTAGTAGGAAAATGTAAAAAAATAATATGTTACATTATACAACACTACAGATTGCATACTAATAGCTCTTAATACTTTAATAATTACGGTAATTACATCAAATCAATGATAGCCTCATCCATGACAACTTTGATAAATTACTAATTGTAATCATCATCAATGTGTTAAAGAAAAAAAATATTTAAATTTTTGTCACCTTGACTAGTCTATTTCGCTTGTGAATCGTTTAACATGGTGTTGAAGACCAGTTTCACAGTTTGTACTCTGCACCAACTTAGTACCGTATTTTCGTCTATTGTTGTTTAAAATTATAATATAATTTGTATATTGTTAATATTAACAAACAATAGTAAAAAACGCAATAATAATTAGATAACTGGAAATCCAGTTATCTAATTATCATTGTGTGTTTCATGCCAAGGTCATATCAGCAGGCGAAGATTTGAACATTATAAAATATATTTATTAGTTTTACGCTTAAAGACAGAAAGCTATTAAGATAGCATGTAAGGAGTTTGTTCTAGTAGTTAACTACTTAATAGTAGTAATTAAAGATTACTCAATATCTGTAAGGAAATCGATCAACTAACCGTTCTACTTGTTTGGTTATACGATGACAGATTTAAAAGGAATGTATACAGATTCTCAATATACGTCTTCAATATGATGTACATACGATTTAATGTTATGCATCAATTTCATTATTATTATATTTTTTTTTAATTAAGGATAAATTTTTGAGGATAAGAATATTTTAAAAGCGGTTTTAGGAAGAGGAGGAAGAATGAAAGGCTAATCAAGACTAGAAATACACCAAGATATTTATTTAAAAAAATATCGTGTAATGCTCTAGTTGTTGTCTAGCTCTAGTTGTAAGCTGTATAACGTGTGTATGAAATAAATAAAAATAAAACAATTTCGCCACGGTACAGTACCCTAATGTGGGGCCATCGGTTGTATGGTATGTTTTTGATTTTTGTTAAATAAATAAACAAAAAAAAATCACCATAAAACAATGATAAAACCAAGCAAACGTTCATTTGCATATGTAGCAGATAATTTCGACGACTAGTTAATAGCTATTATTAAGCATACATAGCGTAGTGACAAGGTCTTTAAAGACAATTGTTTAAATCTAAATGAAGTTAATATGTATTTAAAAGTTTAGAGGTTTTTTGTTTACTTGTTAAGAAGTCGTAAGATGAAATATATTTTTTAAGAGAGAAAAATAACAATTATCATCATATAGTCAACAACCTACTGCAATCCACTGCTGGACAAACCTCTCCCAAGGAAGTCCACTTAAACTTAAAATAACATAATTTAATGAAATTGTGACCTATAAGAAAATTCCAAACGCTCTTCAAAAAGGAATATATACACATTTTTGTTGTGATAGACCACTTCCCCAATGTGGCACTTCATTACTACACAGTAGTACTTTACAAACTATGGAGTAGTTAGTTGCAATAGAAACTAGATATGTAACAAGTTAAATAAATAACATTAAGTTGACGTAGTTAGACAAGAAAAGAAGATTTTTTGTTCCTTCATCATTAAGATAATTACAATAGGAAATATTTTCCAACGGTATCTAAAGATGTGTAAAATTAACAAATAAATCTTTTAGTCTATAAAAATTGCTATAAAATAGATTACCAGTCTTTTAAGTACTTTAAAAAGTAAGTAACGAATTAACAGAAATATTTTTTTAAAAAATAGGTGAATTCCTTTCCTCCTTTCTTCTTCTTTCCTTCCTTTATCGATCGAGAGAGATCGATGAGAGAACTTCGCCACATCCTCAACCCGAAAATACCCCAATGTCTCAAGATGATCGTTTAACCAGTACGTCCTTCCCACCCTTACTTAAGGCGCAAAGACATAGCACATGACCATCAGGCTGGTCCATTGATTCAAAGTCGCAGAGCGAGCGATAGACAGAGCTATGCTTGGCATTGCTCTAAGGGACAAAATCCGGAACGAAGAAATTCGAGGGAGAACTAAATTTGTCGACGAAACTCTCAAAATCTGCAAGCTGAAGTGGCTGTAGGCCGGTCATTACTGTCGTGTCACTGACGGCCGATGGGGGAGAAAAGACTTGGAGTGGAGGCCACGTACAGGACGCAGAAGTGTAAGACGCTCTCCCTCCAGATGGACTGACGACATCATCAGGGCAATCGGATGTACGTGGATACGAGAAACTGCGGATCGCATTTGATCGCAGACATTGGAGAAGGTGCCTATATCCAGCAGTGGACAAACAAAGGCTGATAATGGTGTTAATAATTATTTGTAGCAGAATAGGCATATTTATCACTAAACATCCGGAGTTAAATTTCGTATCTTATCTACAGGGGAAAGGCCGAGCAAAACCCTATTAAAAAGGATTATCATTATTACAGAAGTTTTTATATCAGTAAAATTTCCACCGAATTTAGTGACAACAAAATTTTCAAGCATTAGATAAATTTTAGTATTAGTCGCATTATTAATATTATTTTGAGAATTTTCAGAAGTACGAACAATAATTGATAAATAATAATGGCGTAGTTAGCGATAATAGTTGAATGAACTCTGTGTCAAATAATTAGTGATGATACAGCACGCTCTTGGGAAAGACTACGTTCAATAATGATCTAATGTGAACTGGTGATGATGATATTGAGGAAAGTGACTTTACCACAGCAGTCTTCGTTGCCCATTTATCCAGATTCCTCCACACGTACTCCACCACTGTATCGTTAGGAATTACAACGTCGTTGAATGGGGATTTTACTATTCTATCGCTTGTCCACACATGTTTATTCCTTCTCAAACAAACTGAGGTTTTGAAGCTACTCTCGCAAGCTTTATTCACTAATGAAGTTACTCTAAACATTTTTTACAATGCCACCTTTTTTAAGCAGTTATAAATTTAATATTGTTTTTAGATTTTATTTGGAAAATAAATAACTATAGTATAAAAAATATGTAGTGATAATATGTAGCGCGCTCGCTCGTAGTCAGCAAGTAACTAAACCAACACACCTTGACCGTTAAAGCGATCCATTCATTGTAACACAGAATTGATAACACTTGAATATAATGAATTATTTATTTTATATTAGTCTTTATTGAAATTTCTCCGTTTTATGATAAAATTCATCCCTTCATATACATATAATAATATTACTATGCGATTTTATTTCACTTTTTGTTAATGTTAACAGTTTTCATGCTAATTTTCTCATCTCAGTCACAGCGGTATAGTTACCCAGCATTCATTTATTAAGGCCTCCATTAAAGAATTTTTATGGTCTAATCTGCTACTGACGATAATAATTGATCACGATAGTCATGGTGGAATTTTGGTAATATAATTACAGAAGTTAAGCATATATATTTATAAAAAAATTATACGATTAAAAATTTACTTACTCAAAAGCTTTTTTTCTACGCTTGGTATAGTAAAACAGAATTTTTTAATAAATTGAATATTACTTACATAAAAGGAAACGGTTACGTCCGCTTCGGTGTAAAAGACGGCTGATTTTTTATCAGTCTTATTTAATAGCTACGTAATACCGATATCGTAATGAAAAAAACTTAATGGTGTCTATTTATTTCCTAGAAGTATTTTTATAAGAAATTCAAGTACAAATGGTACATAGATTTTGAATTGAAGTGATCTTTTTTGTTTGATTTATGTAATAATCCTCTCTATTCATGAATTATATAACCCATTATACGGAAGACGCCCACTCCTGCATATAAAGCACGTCATGTCCTGCCCGGACAGGTCTCCACCTCCACTCTCCAGTGGACACAGAGACAAGGTTTAAAGTTAAATAACTTAATAAGTTCATGGTCTGGTAAGTATTGTTCTAAGTCGCCTTTTCATACACGGGTCTAGGTGGATACCACCGCATCACTTATTTCTACTTCTACACAGTAGAACACAAGCATTAGTGTGTTACGGTAACAAAAGCTTCATAGCTGAAATTATTAAGGTAACAGGACACCATTTTACGGACACCACTTTATTCATCTGCACTAAAGTTGTGGGCAGAATATCATTTGTTACGTAGTAAAAGTCGTGATCGTCTCGTTGCTTATTACCATTTAAAAATATAGCTCAACCAACAAATAGTCGCTAACAAAGAAGATTTTAATCAAGTGATATAATCCAAATTAATTTCCAATTCAAATTAGGAGAAAACAAAGAGCAATATGTCAAAAATGTATTCATTTTCTCGTGTGTCATAAATATCAGCCGACAGACATCCACTGCTGGATCTAGGCCTCCAAAGATCTACCCATCGATCGATCCCGCGTTACCCGTATCCAATTACTTCCGGGTATGCGGGAAGCAGCTAGATGCAGCAAGTGGAGCTAGTGCAGTGTGTCATACATGTTTATAGGGTTGTCAAATATCTCCCTTCCGCCTTTTTGTCTTTTAAATTTCGCGGCTATGTACAAAGCGCTACAGAGCTCGTATCTGGCAATACTATACATAATTTGAAAGGTCTTGACATAACCTACAAAACGACGCTATGCATAATTAGTTTGGATATTGCGTTCAACAGTTATAGACGTGTAAACATGGAGTTCACTAACGCCGAAATTCGCGCTATTTTAAAGTTTTCCTTCGTTAAAGGCAAATCCGCTAGAGAAACGTTCCGTGAGATTAATGGTGTTTTGGGGGATGGTACTCTATCACTTCAAACCGCGGAGGAATGGTTTCGACGATTCAGAGCCGGTGAAAACGACACCATGGATAAGCCAGCCGGCGGAAGACCTGTGACGACAAATACCGATCAAATCATGGACTACATCGAGTTAGACCGGCATGTGGCATCTCGTGACATCGCCCAGGAGATGGGAGTTAGTCACCAAACCATTTTAACCATCTGCAGAAGGCTGGATACAATAAAAAGCTTGATGTTTGGGTGCCGCATGATTTGACGCAAAAAAACCTTCTGGACCGAATCAACGCCTGCGATATGCTGCTGAAACGGAACGAACTCGACCCATTCTTGAAGCGGATGGTGACTGGCGACCAAAAATGGATCACATACGACAATATCAAGCGAAAACGGTCGTGGTCGAAGGCCGGTGAATCGTCCCAAACAGTGGCCAAGCCGGGATTGACGGCCAGGAAGGTTTTGCTGTGTGTTTGGTGGGATTGGAAGGGAATCATCCACTATGAGCTGCTCCCATATGGCCAGACGCTTAATTCTACCATCTACTGCGAACAACTGGACCGCTTGAAGCAGGCGATCGACCAGAAGCGTCCAGAATTGGCCAACAGGAAGGGTGTAGTGTTCCACCAGGACAACGCCAGACCACACACTTCGTTGATGACTCGTCAGAAGCTACGGGAGCTCGGATGGGAGGTTTTATCGCATCCACCATATAGCCCGGACATAGCGCCAAGTGATTACCACCTGTTCCTGTCCATGGTGAACGCCATTGGTGGTGTAAAGTTGAACTCAAAAGAGGCTTGTGAAAAGTGGCTGTCCGAGTTCTTCGCAAATAAGGAGGGGGGCTTCTACGAGGGAGATATTATGAAGTTGCCGTCTAGATGGAAACAGATTATCGAACAAAACGGCGCATATTTGAACTAAATCCGATCACTGTAACACTTTTTATAAAGCATTGAATAAAGAGCAAAAAAGCGGAAGGGAGATATTTGACAACCTTATATATTAAATATCTAATATGTCCTAAAGGCAGGATCAAAAGTACCCGCAACCCACGAGCATGCATGACGACGCTCAAGTGGAGGAAACACCTCTCTTACCAAGGATGGTACCAAGTGGACAGAGGTGGTGTCTGCCTTCCCCACTGGGAACGGGGCTTGATATATATGTATGTATGTAAGATATCTGTTCATCAATATCTAGCTGGACTATTTTAATATTTGTATGATAATATGATCATTTTATTTGTAACATGGCAACACGCGTTAGTATAATGTTTTCTTGTTGACAAGTGTTCCTTGATTTCGTCAAATTCAATAGAAAAATAATAGGTTCAGCCGAAAGAATTTAGACAAACTTAATTCCATATAACGAATAATATATATTCGATAGTTGTGTATATAAATATAACATACAAAAATAATACAATACATTTAATTATTTATCAGAACAGTTAATCATAACCCGCCCTTAAATGCTACGTTTTAGAAATTACAAGTTTTATTCAACACTAAAATGAAATGGATCATTAGTGACCTTAACTTGTTCGACGGAAACAATGTACCCGACTTTGAACCCTGGCCGATATCCTTTAACATTTCTGAAATGTATTAGAGAGAAGTTTTTATTTTACCCATCACTTGATGCATTACTTCATTGCAACGCATTGACGAACGAATTAGTCTCTTGAATGATTGTATTAACAATATTTTTCTTTCAACTCTTTTCTTAAAATTTTACCTGCAGCACTTTTGGGTATGCTCTCTATAAAAGTTACATCGTCTATCTTTTTGTATGGCGCAACCTTCTTCTCGACGAAGGAACTTATTTCTTTTGCATTAGTATTGCGATTGGATTTAAGAACAATAAAGGCTTTGGGGGCTTCCCCATTAGTAGGGTGCGGAACGCCGATTACCGCTGCATCTTTGACATCTGGATGTTCCCTGAGTACACCTTCCAATTCTGCTGGAGGTACTTGGAAACCTTTAACCTGTAAAATAATTCGATCATTTGTACCTGTATCAATTATTTTGTACCTCTACTGATAACTCCTCCCTCTGTAATACCGAGGTATTAAGATTAGGAATCCGATACCTTCGTCAAAAGGTCTAGAACTAATTCTTGTCCCTGACAAACAAAACCGGCCACTTAGCGTATGCTGTCCGCTTGTTAAATTTGAAAGGCGTCTCTTTTGTTAACTAACCTGCCCCTTTTTTTCCTACTTCTCTCTAGACTCTAGTCTTTTCGTACTTGTCATCCGAAATCTCTTTTTAAATACTAATATTCGGTAGCAGAAGTAGAAACCGTGGCAATAATTAAGATGACATACAGCAAGAGTTCCGTTATTTTGTCTATGAACTGTTGTTTTTAACAACGTAACCTTCAGAACTTAAGTAACGTAAACCATAGACCTTGAATAATTAAAGTAGACATTTTATTAACTACAATTCATATTGATACGATTTAATAGAAAATTAGAGACGAACCGACCCAGTTGAAACATATACTTGTGTAACAAATTAAATTATTCCGTAATATTTAAGGGTTTTTTATTATAGAATGACGATAACATTGTATTACTGGTACTATCTGGGTTAGTGATAACTACACATAAGCCGAAAAACCTAACTCGACTTCTAAAGTATGTAGGTAAGCCACTTGCCCATATACCACGGAATCCCCTGCTTCGCTTCCGAGACTCTATAGCCAAATTTAAGCAGGAATTTAAAGGATAGTAAAGATTTTTCAAATCTGCCTGACTAGCCATCACAAACTTTCACAATAAAACAACATTGCTATGTCGGTCGGTAAACATATTATATAAAAATATATAGGAACGTAATTTTTAAAGGGAAGAAAAAGGACGCCTTACAATCTTTGGCTTCATTATCACTTCAGATGCAAAAGCCAATTGTTAAAATCCAAAAAGCTAAAAATTTTAGCAATATTATTCAAGTAAATTTAATAAGTATCAGTTCATTACGAAAGACAGTCATTTATCATCAGATAATATTTGTACCCACATTAACTTTCTTATACAAAACTAGGAGTTTCGTAATTAAATAATACCTTGATTAATTCCTTTAGTCTATCTGATATCGTAATGACGCCTGTGCTGTCAGCTTCCGCCAGATCGCCGGTTCTGTACCATCCGTCTGCAGTGAACGATTCAGCATTCGCTTTAGGATTATTGCAGTACCCTCGCATCACCTGTGGACCTCTAACCAAGAGCTCACCTTTCTGTAACAAATAATGTACATAACTAATCTGAAGTAGTTCAACGTAAGGACAGTACCTCCAAGTTTGGATAAACTACTGTATTCTTATATGATAAATTTTAAACAAATGGTAAGAATACTGCACTTACTTCATGAGGACCTAGAGACTTCATTTGGTTATCAACAATCTTCAGTTCAGTGCTCGGTATCGGGTATCCAACGCAACCGTAATTTTCTAAGCCACGCGGAGTTATTGCAACAACCGGCGAGGTTTCAGTCAAACCATATCCTTGACGGAAATCAACCTTCCGCTGAAAATATAATCTTAAATAGTAATTATTACTATACATTTATTAAAACATGAAAATTCCTAACTGAAGCATGATTATATATGGATTAAAAATTAATCATGCCTGTACTTGTATTGCTATAAGATATTAAGAATGTTTCAAACTCTATATATAGTAGGATTAAAGTTTCATTGATTACCTTACATTTCTCGAAAAACCTTTCAGCATCGGTGTTTGCTAATGGTGCAGCACCGTTTATAACAGTTTCCAGGTACTGAAACTTTTCTGCTGTGCCCGCCGGGTGAGATGCCATCATAATTACTGAAATAAAACGTTACAGCCTGATCAATAGGTCTTGCTACAGTCAAGTGAACTCACATTAGTTTTATTAATTCTATATTTTACATTTGATCTGAAATATCAGAGTATGATAAACAATACATTTCATTATTTGCCTTACCAATATATTATCATTACTTTTTTATATTATTACTGATATTATATTTCTTTACAGTTATCTCAACAAGATTTTAATAAAAAAAAATATTTAGGTATCAACTGTCCGCCTCCTCCAGGTCAGTGAATCAAAATAAATTTTTGTTATCACTCTACTCACCCAAAGGCGGTGCAACAAATAAAATATTCGCCTTCTGTTTTTCAAGAGCATCCAAAAACGCCTCCGGCTGCAACTTAGATAGCGTTACCAGTTTTACACCTTGCGACATCTTGTGAAACATTAATACCACTGCGCCGTAAATGTGAAAAAATGGCAGAACACACATAACCACGTCCTGATGTGATTCTAAAAGGAAAGAAAGAGATTCACACTGTGATAATTGATCCAGCAATCTTCCGTTGGCGCTGAAAGCCAAGAGCAAGTTGGCGGATTAACATGATTCGGCCTGTTTTTATTCACCTCATTTTAAGAATAAATCCTAAACGTACACAAGTTTCCAACGCACTCACAACTTATTATCATCATCTGGTATTATCGTTCCAAGGTATGAGATCTTCAGTCAAGTGAAATTGTCTAGATAAAAAATATATATCCACGTAATACAAAAGTTTTTTTACATTTTTTTTTTAATTTGGACCTACATAGAACATTAAGTTATGATAAGATTTATTCTATACAGCATCTCTTACAGGTAAGAAAAAAAAATTGTATGTAATAAATTCTTAATAATCTATAATTGATAATTTATATAAAACATTCATTACGCTCATAGCAAATATGTTCTAGGTTATAATTTTTAAAATTTCCCAGTGTTAATTAAAGGTTAAGTGTACAAGTTCCCGCATAACAACTCATAGGATCCAAGCCAGCCTCACCTGCTCGTGGTGCACACTGCAAATCTAGAAAAGAGTCTCTGGATCCCGATAATCCGCATTGGGCCAGCGTGATCCTATATCCCGCACCTATGAGTCCCTAACCGATTGATAAGGATAAGGGTATCTTTAGGGGAGACCACTGTCGAGCAGTAGACTTCTAACGGCTCATGATGTAGGTTTTATTTAAAATTATTAAATGATATAAAATAGTATAATAAAATAAAATAACTTATTCCTCAGACAGGCGGGGCATGGAAACGATGTTTAAGTGATATGTATATTTCAAAATAAATTTTATATATATATATAATTTTATATATAAGGTTGCCAAATATCTCCCTTCCGCTTTTTTGCTCTTTATTCAATGCTTTATAAAAAGTGTTACAGTGATCGGATTTAGTTCAAATATGCGCCGTTTTGTTCGATAATCTGTTCCCATCTAGACGGCAACTTCATAATACCTCCCTCGTAGAAGCCCCCCTCCGTATTTGCGAAGAACTCGGACAGCCACTTTTCACAAGCCTCTTTTGAGTTCAACTTTACACCACCAAGGGCGTTCACCATGGACAGGAACAGGTGGTAATCACTTGGCGCTATGTCCGGGCTATATGGTGGATGCGATAAAACCTCCCATCCGAGCTCCCGTAGCTTCTGACCAGTCATCAACGAAGTGTGTGGTCTGGCGTTGTCCTGGTGGAACACTACACCCTTCCTGTTGGCCAATTCTGGACGCTTCTGGTCGATCGCCTGCTTCAAGCGGTCCAGTTGTTCGCAGTAGATGGTAGAATTAAGCGTCTGGCCATATGGGAGCAGCTCATAGTGGATGATTCCCTTCCAATCCCACCAAACACACAGCAAAACCTTCCTGGCCGTCAATCCCGGCTTGGCCACTGTTTGGGACGATTCACCGGCCTTCGACCACGACCGTTTTCGCTTGATATTGTCGTATGTGATCCATTTTTCGTCGCCAGTCACCATCCGCTTCAAGAATGGGTCGAGTTCGTTCCGTTTCAGCAGCATATCGCAGGCGTTGATTCGGTTCAGAAGGTTTTTTTGCGTCAAATCATGCGGCACCCAAACATCAAGCTTTTTTTTATATCCAGCCTTCTGCGGATGGTTTAAAATGGTTTGGTGACTAACTCCCATCTCCTGGGCGATGTCACGAGATGCCACATGCCGGTCTAACTCGATGTAGTCCATGATTTGATCGGTATTTGTCGTCACAGCTCTTCCGCCGGCTGGCTTATTCATGGTGTCGTTTTCACCGGCTCTGAATCGTCGAAACCATTCCTCCGCGGTTCGAAGTGATAGAGTACCATCCCCCAAAACACCATTAATCTCACGGAACGTTTCTCTAGCGGATTTGCCTTTAACGAAGGAAAACTTTAAAATAGCGCGAATTTCGGCGTTCGTGAACTCCATGTTTACACGTCTATAACTGTTGAACGCAATATCCAAACTAATTATGCATAGCGTCGTTTTGTAGGTTATGTCAAGACCTTTCAAATTATGTATAGTATTGCCAGATACGAGCTCTGTAGCGCTTTGTACATAGCCGCGAAATTCAAAAGACAAAAAGGCGGAAGGGAGATATTTGCCAACCTATTAATAGGTGGACCGGAAAGTAATGTCGTTTCTGCGCATGCCAATACTTGATTGTCATTTGTCAGCTCATTGTTTTGTTCAGAGGCGTACCAAAGACATTGTGAGGTTATAGTGATTTCTTTACTTATAGACAATTGAATTACAATTTTTTTTTGTAATTTTGGGTAAAATGGCCAGCCAAATACCAGAAGAGGTACACATCCGGCATTGCATGCTCTTTGAGTTTCGCAAGGGAAATAACGCAACAGTTGCTACCAAAAACATTTGCGATGTTTATCCAAATGCACTGGACATTCGTAAATGCCAAAGGTGGTTTTCCAAGTTCAAATCGGGTAATTTTGATCTTTCCGACTCGTATCGATCAGGAAGACCATCAGCGTTAGACAACGACGTGTTAAGGGCGGAAGTGGAAGCAAATCCGTGTCAGACGATCGAGGAATTGTCAAACAGTCTCAACAAACCTTGGTCGACCATCCAAGAACATTTGAAGCAGATTGGAAAAGTAAGCAGAGCAGGTGTTTGGGTCCCGCATAATCTGTCCGAACAGAATAAGGCTAACCGATCAATCACATGCAACTCATTGCTTCAACGACACAACACAGAAGCGTTTTTTGATCGCTTGATCACAGGAGATGAGAAATGGGTCCTGTATGATAACCCAAAACGCAAAAGGCAGTGGCTCTCTCCAAATGAAATCCCTCGGAGTACTGCTAAGCCAGGTTTACACCCCAAAAAAGCGCTTTTGTGTGTTTGGTGGAGTATTCGCGGCATTGTTCATTTTGAATTACTGAAACCTGGAGAAACTGTTACTGCAGACCTCTACAGCGAACAATTGCAGCGAGTCAATCAATCTTTAATTGAAAAGTGGCCAGCGATTGTCAACCGAAAAGGCGTCATTCTCCAACATGACAATGCAAGACCGCACTGCGCAAGGCGAACTCTAGAAAAAATTAATGAATTGGGGTGGGAGGTGCTGCCTCATCCACCATATTCGCCCGATGTTGCACCATCGGATTTCCACTTATTCCGAGCGCTGCAACACTTTTTAAGTGGCAAAACATTTGCAAATTTGGATGATATCCAAAATGCCATCTCTAGATATTTTGCCGAAAAACCAATTAATTTTTATCGATCAGGGATTGAAAATTTACTCACTAGATGGCAAAAGGTTATTGACAATGATGGGGAATACATCATTGATTAAAAATAAAGACTCGTTAAAAATGTATGTGTTTGTATTTAGCGTAAGAAAACGACATTACTTTCCGGTCCCCCTAATATATTGATACTATAGAGTTGAAACTCTATTTAATTTTCTACGCCAATTAGACACTGCAATAACCATTCTATAATAATATCAATAGGCATCAACAGTAATGCAGGCTTTAATTTTAACGCACTCGTTATAGTTAACTATTTTTTTAACTGAAACAATACTATATAATAATTATATAATTACTCATCTTTAGACATCCTTTCATTATTGTTAATATAATATCAACGAGAAATAAAAATCCAATTGAAAATGTATACCCCTTAAGTTCATAATCCTTATCATTAAACAATTTAATCTCTTAAATGTTTGTCAGCCTAAAACGATCAATTAAACACTATATCTACGATAACGCTACTGTTTTGCTATGTTAATCTATTTTAACACTTTATTATTTTATTGTAACGTCCAATAACTTTCGATTGCTAATAACGAAAACGATATATTAGCGATGATAATATTTATCAAATAATTTTCACATTTGAACAAAACAATATATAATCTATGATATACGATGCTCAGTATTTGCAATTCTGTTCGTATTCAGGACCCGATATCTTTGCCGATTACTTTAATGTCTAACTGTTGTAATTTTTAGCTAAGAGTAATATAATTTTTCACGTGAAAACTAGTGAACGAGACGGGAACATGACAGGGGCGGAATGGTTATAAGCAAATTATTTTTAAATTTCATTGATTGTTTATGCCGGTATTCGAAAGGAAGTATTCAAACATTCAATCATCACTCTACGGAAGAACCGCAAGAGTGGGGAGGCACAACACACTAGTCTTCTTCTAATATACCTTCTCCAATTTAACAAGTTTTATTATGGCGATTGCTTTTCGCCGTTACATTGGTATTTCTAATTAACTTTACATAACTTAGTATAATCATCAGCAGCCGATAGACGTCCACTGCTGGACATAGGCCTCCCGCAAAGATCTCCACGTCGATCGGTCCCGCGTTGCTCGCATCCAATGGATTCCAGCGATTATCACCAGATCATCGGTCCACCTTGTGGGAGCCTCCCAGCACTACGTCTACAAGTACGCGGTCGCCACTCGAGGACCTTACTGCCCCATCGGCCGTCGGTCCTTCAAGCAATGTACCCTGCCCACTGCCACTTGCGTCTAGCAATCTTTTGAGCTATGTTGGCGACTTTAGTACAAATAAACATTTTCATTTCATGTATTTTATGCGATTACTATAGTAACAGTTGCCACAGAAAATCATTTGCGGTTGCGGTTGCTCTCAAGGAATATTTCAGATAAATTTCAAGTTTATTACGACCAGCAAAGCGGCTAGGGAACAGCATGTCTCACATAATACTATGTAATAATAAAGCTAAAGATGATAAAGCATGCACGCCTACAACACTATGTCACTCATGGATTTACAACATGAAAGAACCAGCAGTGATCAGATAGACCAGAAAGAAAACTAAACTCTGATACTCAAGTGAGCCTGAGATTTCTTTATGTCGATTCAAGAAATTCTTGTTATTATTAACCTAAAAGAAAAGAAGGTTTTTTAAAGTAGGTTTTGCTTACCAGTCGTTTCGTTATGACATTTTATTAATGGCTCATTAATCTGTTCACAGTTTGCGACTAGATTTCTATTAGACAGCTCCACACCTTTAGGCAATCCCGTAGTACCACTCGAATATGGAAGGAAACAGATGTCATTGCTGCTTCTTCTGACTTTCTTTAAACAAGATGTATCGACATGAACGTCTTCGGCTAACTCATTGAAAGCTATTGTCCCTGCAGGAGTAGACTCGTCGTTGGTTTTCAAAGCTATGACGGGAACATTTAACTTGGCTAACTTTAAAGCTTCTTTTACGACTTCTACCGTTTCTATTGATGTTATCACCGCTTTCGAATTACTCATCAGCAGCTGTCGGTGTACTTCGTCTGAAATTTATATAGAAAGTTATACGAATGAAGTGACTAGTTTTTGTTGATTTCTATTTATGACTGTCACGATTAGTTATGGATGAAATTGGTTGAAACAATGTCGGATATATTTATCATTAACTCATGCACTTAGATATATATAATGCTAACACGATTTCTCCAACACGCTCATATATTTACACGTGACTCTATTTAAACTATTATAAAGCTTGTCTCATTTATGGATATTCACGATGGTTGGCAATATTTCTTAATGAGTCTATATTTAGATATTATTCACATAAAACTCAGTATTATTGTATTGTCGATTCTCTGTGTATTTGTTAAGCTACTAGCTAGTTACTTAAGGAATTGACGTATCTCTGAGGGATAAGAATAAGGAAAAAGTTTGTTTATCTTGAAGATAGCTTCAACATGAAATATTTTATTCTAATTAGATTTGAAAATACACTCTGTTTTTTAGAATTATTATTTCTTTGACAAAACAAAGAGACAAGCTGTACGTTCCCATGAAACTGAGCCTAGTCAGGATGACATATATTATGCTCGTTGCATTGTGACCTAGTTCTTTTAACTTTAGCTATTTCACTATTTAAAGAGTGCTGAAAGTCTACTATTTGTGCAAAAATAATGGCTGCGGTTGCCTCCTAAACTGTCTCTAGTAACATCTCACTTACTCCCAATAAATACTTTATATAATTTATTACAGAAAAGGCTATATTATGATTTAACTTACGGGCAGTATAAATAGGATTGACTGTGCTTATAATTCCTCCAGCTTCAAGTATACCAAGAGCCACAATTGGGTAGTCAGGTATGTTAGGCAGCATAACAGTAACTGTATCTCCATCTCTTAGTTTAAGTTTGGTCCTGAGACTGGCTGCAAATGTGTTGGATAGTTTGAACGCTTGCTCGTATGTGTATCCTCTCCCTGTTGATGCACAAACCTGAAAGATATAAATCGTCATCTATATTCTTTATTACGGAACTTAAACGGTAATGGTTTTTTTTATAAAACTAAAAAAAAATTGTAAAACTGAATGTAGAATATATTGTTTAGAAAATTAACATAAAACAACTGTTTTTAAAAGTAACAATATATGGTTTACACATAACTCGATCCTATTGTCAGTAAGATTAGTTAAAAACAAAGAGCAAGAAAGCAACAGTAAAAAAAAATATAATTTATCTGTAATAAGTTTAATTATCAATGGACGTAGATTAAAATTTATTTAAGCATAACTTAATATGTGGATATTAGAAAACATCTACCATCTTCAAGACGACATAACGTGATGTTTTTTCTGATGATAAGCCTCTAATACCAGAAACTATCTAAGTAGTTACAATAACGCCTATTATCGCCATGCACTACTGTACAAAATCAACTGTATTCCGGTTTGAAGGGCGATGTAACTATTGAAATTGCTGAGGTAACGAGATTGAAGATATTATGTTTCAAAGCAACTTTAGTGTAGTGCTGTTTATATCATCGTAACCAGCACTACAATCTGTAGCTACTTAGACGAAAAGGGACATATTAAAATAAACTAAGATTTACAATAATAACTATCATTTACATATAAATATTTTATCTTCAAATTCAAATAACTGCTTATCTTAATAGTACAAAAGTCACCTTGATAATAATCTACCTAGAGAACATTGTTGTTTTTTCTCGCGTAAGTTAATTGTTAATATTATTGTGGAAAATAAAGATTCTGAAACGAATACGTATTAGACATAAATAAACTGAACATATGAATATTACACAGGGGATGTAAGAGATCTTGCAAAGCAACTAACGAGACCCAAGGCAACCTCAACTGCTCGTGGTGCACTCTACTAAACCACAAACGAGGCTATGGCTCCCACTAACCCATATTGAGCCATCGTGGTGGGAAATAGCCCAAGTCCCCCATATGGACTACAAACGTAGAGATCTAAATATTTGGTATAAGACTTACATTCTTTATAAATGGGGTTAATGGGCGAATGACCCGATCGATGTGGGATTCTTTCAGGAAGGCCTATGTCCAGCAGTGGACGTCTATTGGCTGATGATGATGGTAAATATATACGGCATAAATTATAACTTACCGAAACAGTCCGCTCTGGCCATCTCTCCAGATTCTGCCACACATATTCACGTAAAGTACAATTCGGTATATCTATATCTTTATACGGCGACTTGATAATTTTATCCTGTGTCCAAGCGTTGAGACTCCTCGCATCAACGCTTCCTAGCTTCGGGCAATTTTCCAAAACATTTAAAACTCTATTGAATAATTTTAGATTTTTCAACATTTTCTATTTATTACTACGGTTTTCTGGTTCCGATTATTTCTACGCTCGCTGAGACCGCAGTGCCGGCAGTCGTCTCCCCACGGACACTAAAATATAACTATTTGATTAGCTGAAAACAAGGCATAGATAGCTCTTATTATCAGTTAAACATACAAATCAGAATTTGAATATATACGTGTCCTCTTCGGAACAGTAGGATTCAAAATATAAAGATAGAATATATGACATATTTTTATACGAGGACTAGTTCTCGTTTAAAGTATAGATACAAAGTGATACCAACGGTTGATGTTACACGCGTTAATTACAGTATTATTTAACACATCCCTATATGTTAAGTGTGTAATTTAGCACTGTTAAATTTGAAGCGTCCTTGATCTGAATCATCGCTTTATATTAAGTACTGACACCGATTATGGTATTGTATTTTGTGATGATGAACTTCATTCAATGAAAGGATTACTGTGCTTAATAATTCCACTAATAGTTAAATATCTAAGTCTTTATCAGTTTGTATGTATGTATGTAGTTTGTATGTGTGTATATGCATTGGTGTTGTATTTAGAACACCGATGCAGATACATGTTTTCAGATGTGTGAGAAATAACCTTAAATGTGTCGCCTTAACATCTGTTTGTGTAATAAATCAGTTGTTTATCACACAAATTTGAACCACTGATGCTTAATATATATTCATACAAATTAGGTTAAAAGATGTACTTGAGTTTTAATCATTTGTGTACTTAAACGTTGATTATATCTATTGATATCATGTGCGACCGCGCTTCTAACCTTTTCAGAGTTATCGTAAGTCATATATTCGTATAATTGGCAATGAAATATTATATAACGTAATATTACAAGTATATTATAATCAGAAAGCTACAATGTTAACGTTATTTAATATATTTTTCATAGGTCGAAGTTAAATATTTCTTTCTTTAATTTTCTATTTTTCCTTATCCTAAAAGCGAAACTTGTTGCTAGATATTATACAACAAAATACGATGAGTTGAAAATGATGAAATGAAAGGTCAAGGTTAAAATTTATTCATAAGAAAATACAATGAAGATAGAAAAAATGAGTAGAGAGGTGATAAGTCTTGGGTATTGGAAGAATCTATTGTTACATTACCAAATGTTGATCTGTTATATTGGTGACAACATTGCCAAGGTCAAAAAATCGAATCGATGTACATACCTACTAATATTAAAGTATATCTATCTTTGTTATATATTATTTATTACACAGCATTAAAATTTCAACGAGATTTATTCAGTTTCGTGATAATAATCACACGTTGACATAACACTATATTGTAAGAATTATATGCACAACGGTTTTGGCTACATTGTTATATTAATTAAGTCAAACTAATACGTTTCCAATAAATATAGTTGCTTGTGCTAAAGAGATATCGTCTAAAAAAGATCGTGGTATATAGTTATTGAACAAATAAACCTATCGTCGAAGCAACTACATCATCACTCAGTACAGTCTTATCTGAACCGCCGTTTGTATACAAACTCCATATTTATGCAAATTACATATGTATTAAAACATCCAACTAGCAAACGTATGTTAAACTGTAGTTTATATATAGTATACATATGTAATAGTTAATTTGAGTACTATTAGATTTGACGACGAGAATATGACGAAAAGATTCTTTTTTAACACACCGTCAGATACTCGAAGTGACTACTTTATGAACTAAAACTAGACTTAAATTGTTGTAGGAACTTGAGAATTAAGATACTAAATGTATTGTTAGAAAGATATGTTTATAACACCTCTTTTTAGTTTATAGACTTATTATCACTACGGGTTCGTGGGCTTTGGAAGTGGAGGCCTTACATGTCTACTAAGCCAACCCTGGATGAACGTGGTCTAGATGGTCTTTGTCCTACCAAAGTGCCGAGAAGGGCACTTCACCCCTAATGTAATTTAGTGTCTAAAAAGTTTATTTTAATAAAACATTTTACTATATTTTGAAAGCGAACATATTCTCTGAAATATAACTCTTCGTTTACAGTACATTATAAACAATAGTAGATTGGAGTCTCAATGTGTAGGCGATAAAGTTCCAATGAAATGCATACATTGTCGATTAGCGTCACATATTTTTGTTGTAAGACATCAATATATTAATATATTTCATTAATTCATCCTTTTTTTTCCACCTCAAAAAATAAGTCTCCATTTACGACTGTATACGATATACGGCTGGACTAGCGTACTCATTGTAACGGTCATAGGAAAAGGTCTCAAAAGTCCGTGTTTAGTCGATTTTTGCGACACACCACAGTTATAACAAAGTTGGCAATATTCTAATGTGTTATGTGCGTATAAAGTGGAAGTAATAGAATAAAAAAAAATAGCACCGCGTATTTAAAATGTTATACACAAACTTTGTTTTAGACCCCATACTTTGATTCATTCACAGATGAAATAAGAGTACGACAATAAAACTTGTTGTTTTTCGAAAATTCCTTTAGTTGAATTAGCCACATGAATTCCTTGAAGTATGATGAAATAATTATACACTGCATTTTTTTACTTGCGTGTTTTGTTCGAGTTGTATACTTCTTACATTATGTTCAAAAAAAATAATAAAAAACGCTTTGTTTCCAACAAAGACCTGAATGACTGGTTTTCATTAACCATTCAGAACTAAATTGACTACAAGTTTATCAACAAGTCTTAAGTTTTTATTACATCAAAAGAAACTTGTAAATGTTAAATTTTTGTGGTTTCTATTTATGCAAATGCTGTGTACAATATGACACCGCATAATGAGTTAGATAATCAATAAACATGATATAGCAACTCATAACTGAATTATAATAATAATAAAGTTATTGATTGGTTTTAGTTCACTGGATGAAGATATCGTAGTAGGCCATGACAGCGAGAGATTTACAACATGATTGTGATGATCAAGTGGGTTTGAGACTAAAATGCACTACGTTAGAAAACGAGGCAATAATATCGGGTGTTACAAATCAAAGCGGTTAGCCTTGAAAAACGTTCAGATCTCAATATATTACAGTTACTTTAATATTTTACCGACACCATATAAAGAAAAGAACACAACTATAATCTACTGGTGATAGAACTTGCCTTACCGGATACCGTCTAGGTACCATCGCAGCTCCTATTTTTCCCGACAAACAGCTAATATCAGCTAATTCCGACTAATACCTAATGAAATTACTGGGGTAACGAAGATTTGACATCTTACGTCTCAGGGTGACGAGTACGTGGTGCAGTGTGTATCATCCTAACTAGAGCCACGATGTTACAGGAATAACTTACCATCAGATGAATTTCAAGCTCGTCCCAACGTTTCATCGAATAAAAGTATCCGCTTAATGCTTTATATAATATACACTATTCTGTTTAACCTCCACTTAAATGAATTCAGACTTTACCTAAATTTTAATCGTTACCAGTAATAATAAATAGATTAAAGGAAATTGCACCTTAATTGTAGAAAACAACATGTTTACATCACATTATTGATATTTTGACGTTGATGTCAAATGCTGGACATAGGCTTCTCCCAAAGATCTCCATATTGATAGATCTGCGCTGCTCGCATCCAGCTGCTTCCCGCAACCTTCACCAGATCGTCGGACAAACTGGTGGAGGGCCTGCCAACACTACGTCTACTGATACGCGGTCGCCTTTCGAGGACCTTAGTGTCCCATCATTACAACAGAGTTAAATTACATTCAAGGTGTCGATGTAAATAGCTAACAATGCTTTCAAATTCCTTCCGAATTCAATGAAATGTATAAATGATAATCACGATCAATATTTTCTGTTCTATTGTAGTCAACAATCAATTGTTCTTAATGAAAAACCTTTTAAATGATCACGTAGAAATACAAGTACCACTTCGTCGTTTATCGTTGCAATTTATATGAAGGCAATGTTTACATTTGTAAACCAAACTTTCAGATTCAAATAACACATTGCCAAAGTACCTTATATTTTACGCCGGAGAGCAGTGTGAAATATTGCTTTCCTGTGTAACGACCTCCTCGAATACCTCTCGATGACGGGTACAATGTAGTGCAATATGAAAATCGTGACTACATGAATGCATACATAAATAAGAATTAAATGAATAATAGTGGTCAGTAAAATACTGTAAGTCTTGAAAAGTTAATAATTTAAATAATCATATCAATATCGCGCACACGAACACATACTATATTAATTTTCATACCATTATTATTTATTTTGTTAGCGTCCTGTCCGATTGTAGAGGGTCTATGACGCATCTACTAGAACCACATCAATTCCGAATGTAATTATGGTCAAAGAGCAACTAGTGCGAACCGACAAAAATTCTAAAATCTCTGTGTTAATCTGAATTCAAGAAACCGACATTTAAAAGGTCTTTATTACATAACGCTTAGATATATAAACAATATCGACGACTAAAACGGTTTAGTTACGACACGAAAAAAAATTTCCGTCGCATCAAATAGTACAGTAGTTACAACATCCGTGTCTACAAGTAGCACTGTTTAAATAACAATTTTAATGATTTTTCTTAATGATGACGAATTATTCGAGTTTAGACCATACTAACCTTGATGGCTATAACTATAATACAATAGCGCCATTTGTCAAGGCCTAATATTAAGTGTAATTCATTCTGTATCGACTTTCTGACTCCCTTTCTCTTAAACTAGATATTTGCAAATTGTAGGAATAAACTTAATTATAATCCTTTAATAAGTGGTTTTTTTTATGATTCGCTGACTTATTAAATCACGATCAATTACACACTGTTTACAAACAGATAACAAAGCGATCATCACAAACCTCGCTGCATCTATGACGTTATGTGCCTTGGTTTAAAAATAACTTCCAATAACACTTGACTACGAAACAACACGTATATCATCGATAATTACAACGAAATCAACCACAGATTAAATAACAATTAAACACACAAATCAAATCCCATACATTGAGAAAATATCACTTGAGATTTAATAACTGAATATATTAACCCAATTGGCAGTACCTTTAAACAACACAAAACTGCGCCATTTTTAATACGACACAATATGCTTTTTGTTAGCTTTATTTAACGTTCCTTAGTTTGGTAACAAGCGGTTTTCAATTCGAGAGTTGTTGACAAAGTTATTTTTAACTGTGTACTACTGTTTGGATATACAAACGAGAACTGGATCGAAGCAACGCGGTACAGTCCCATCGCAGCGTAGTAGGGATGGACGTATTTACGCGACCAAGTTATAAAACTAGGTATTCGCAATCAAGTACTCGCAGCAGTTGCCCGTGCAAATACTTTCAAGTATTTAATACTCGTAAGTTTTTTTATAGACGGCGCACCCAGTTGCAATAAGCGTCTCGCGCTCCATTCGTGGTAGATTTTTGCTTGTGTGCTATACTCGCATTGTATAATATTAACAAAAGGCATAATGTACACCGCATAAAAGATTAATTTTTATACTTCAATAAAAACGTGTTTAAATTCTAATGAATACTTCAAAGACTCGCAAGCTTGAATTGTAAAATAAACCTTTATACAATTAACAATAAAGTATGTTACTGTATTATTTTAAATAAAAACCTATATAAATTATTGTTTAAAAATATGTAAGATAGTAAACAATGGAAACAAGGATAAAGAAATATTACTTTATACATATGGAGACAATTGTATTTTGTTTGTTTCTGTGAATATTAGATAACTAGATAGCATAATTATAGATAGATATAATATTATATACGTACAAAAAATATCGAATTAAAATTCTCAAAAAGTATTTTTCTTTTTTCATTGGGTAAGTGCGATAATATTTTTTAAAGATTTATATTGATATTTGTTTTTAATATTCGTTATATTATTTTTAATATTCATTATATTGGAATTGGAAACGATTCCTATTATAAATCAACATCAATTGCCTCATGTATACTAATATTATAACAGCTTCTGCGATGAAATAGTTATTTTTTTTAATCATAACTTTTGTATAACAATTAAAATTGTAATTGATATTGACATTGGGCAAAACATAAAATAATTTAAATTAATACTCTAACTAATATTTATAGGCTTTCAAGTAGTTTGTTTATTAATTTTTGTTAAATGTTTTCTATATATTTTATTTACTACATACTAAATTACTATTTTATCTTAATGCAGTCTACAATTACTTTATCAGTAAATTGCAGCCGGGTCGTATTGCTATTATTTCATATGTCATAATATATAGATATTAATCAACACTTTAAAGCGTGTTCAAGGTCACGACGACAAGGAACTGCCCTAGAGACGTAACTAAGACGCTGTGATATATTACACCTACACGAGTTTTAGAAAGTTTATTTCTACATAGTTCAAAATATATACATATTTAATAAACATTAGTTAAGACATTCTTATTTATGTTTTCATAATATTTATTAATAAAGTATAACTCTCAAGTTGTAATTTGTTTTAAACAATCTTATTTGTACTGTAACATTTTATGTTAAAGTTTGATTTTCAAATAAAAGCTTAAAAGTATTTCACGACTTGATTTAGAGTCTTAGTTTTTAAAAATACTAGGGCGCCTTGGTATCGAGTCTTACAAGTACGAGTCATGCCTACAGCGTACTACTGACTTTGTATACTGTGCAATTTGCAACATTGTTAGTATTTCGTGCAAACAAAGAACAAAGCGCAAATCTGTTGCATTTAAAATTAAACCTAAGTATCTTTTGAAATAAGACTCATTATTACTTTTATATGTATACCAGACGCGATATTTTGTTTATACGCATTTGACACAGGCCATTAAATATTTTCAATTCAATTATAATTCTGGCGGGTTCTTTTGTTTAAGTTTCTTTTGTGATGATAAAAACTACATTAATAATATGAATAATTCACTAAGCTCCATATATTATTTTAAGATCTAAACAACAAAAATCTATTATCGTTACAATCTTCACAACAATGAAATAAACATATTTATGTTTCATTTATAACAAGTTATGATGTAAAAATGATTTTTTTTTTGTTTCATCAGAAACATGAAATTTTATATGAATTATTATATTTACTTTCGGTGGCCTAATTGTTTAAACTTGTCAGACTGGTAAATTGCGAAAGTTATAATAACAGTACTACTATGTATTAATTTCCTTTGCTATTAAAAATAGCTAGAAATTAATATATTTTTTTAATTTTCTTAATCAATGTTCAGTATACAGACGGTGATAACTCTTGAGTGATGTTTAGAAATGCTGCTCCCTTCTCCATATTTAGAGCGAGAAGTATAAAATACAGCTAACGGCCATGACCCAAACTTCTAAAGAATACATACATTTACAAATTGATTAAGTAGTAATTATATTTAACATCGCATTAATTAATACTGTTTAAAGAGTCAAAACATTTTTGAATACTAGTTGAGTCAATTTGATTGATTACATTTGATTTGATTTTATTTTAGTGTATGTACATATTATATTAATAGAGGGTATACAAACATGATTATACAGTAATGGATAAGTACCTACGAATTTTATTAACAACGTGTTTTCTTCCAGCTGACCTCGATTTAATAATATACCAAGGAGAAAAAAAAACTGCGTGAAGAATTGAATAAAAAATCTAACATGCATGTACATATATTCCTACAATGCATAAAGGAATATAAAAACAACATTATATAATGCTGTCTATTAGTATAAAATCATAGAATACTAAACGACTACTATATACATTATAAAATCCTAGTGGTAGATACATCCCAGCACTTATTGCAGTCGACAAACAGTAACGTGCTAAGGTTACCACGTTCCGGTTTGGAGGGCACTGTAGCTAGTGAAATTACTGATGCAACGAGACTTAACATCCTGTTTCATGTGGTGCAGCATTTTCCATCCTAACCAACGCCACCTTATTATGCCACCGTATCACTGAACATCAGGTGAACTTCGCTTCGTCAAAAAAAAAAACAATATACACATAAATCCTATTTTTGGAAGTATAATAATAAAATTGAATGTTTTTGACTAAAGGATCAAAAAATGTCGACCCTTGCTTATAGTATCAATGATATTTTAGAACTAATTAAAAAATATTTATATTTATTAATAGCATTGGGAAGTATTATTTTTTTTTAGTTACTATTCGTAATGTTTCTAAATCCGTAAACTACTACTATATCTTGTAAAATATAACAAGATAATTTTGACGGTTCACGCACATAAAGTTTAGATTTTTGTTTTTAGTTATGTATACGATAATTAATATCATACTTCATAGAAGATAACTGCAACATAACAAACAACCGAAGCCCATTAAAAATTCGTTTTATAATAAAATATATCGATAATATAAAAATAACAATTAGGTAATGTTTTAGTAATATTTAGAAATAGTTTTTATGAGTGTGAATGTTAATAAATTGTAATTTTCAAAAGTTATAATTAAAAAAAGATCCTTAAAAGGGTGCTACTATTTGATGTTTGATGCAACTAAAAACTTTATTCGTAAAAATACATGTTTTTTTACGAATAAAGTTCTTTCCATCGAAAAGTATATGAAATGAATGTTTTGTTAGAAATATATTTGACATGTATTAGAATAAGTAATCATACCTAAAATGATTCAAAATTTAGAGGACTGAAACCGCAAACCGCAAACGTGAATAGTGTAATAAGTATAGTTCATCTGTAAAAGATGATCACCGTGTTGTTGTATATATGTTTACTTATTAGTTAAGATGTGGATTTTCAAATACCAAAAAAAAAAAAAAAGAAATTCGCTATAAAATTAAGTTTATTCAATTAAATTTTTTGTCTGTACTGTATGTATTTATTGTTTCAATGTTTGCTATAAAAATGCCTGTACTATACTTATATTAAATAAACACAAACAAACAAGACATCTGTTGAGTTCAGTTGGTACTATGTACACATTACTATATCAATAAGTATATTTAATTTATGACTAATGGGTTTGTCACTAATTTTAAAATCAGCGCCATCTTACGGTTGCGCTTAGCATTACGTACTTTTGTTATATAGGTTTTATAACATATTGACTGTTCCCTGCCCGCTTTGCTAGCTGTAACATACAATTAAATTTGAAATTTAGATTTGAAATTTATCAGAAATATTTCCGCTCGACGACATCACGTCGCGTCCCGTGCCCATTGCTATGACTATTCATAAAATTCGTTCTTAGTAGATACATACTCAGCAAAAGGAACATTCCTACCAAATTTCAAGTCTCAATGCTCTATAATTCCAGAGATATCACGGTGAGCCTGTACAAAGGTGGAAATCTCTTATTTAGTATTAAATACGAGAACAGAAAATACGTAGAAGCATAAAATGTTCATGTTTTATTCAATTTAGTGCTCCAATGATTATTTTACATGTCTATTCGTTTTCATAAACGCATTCAAAATAACTTGTTTCGTTTCACATACTCCATATTAAATAGCAATTTGTTATTAGTATATATATAAAAAAAAGACGTGATCACTATAAAGCGTTTATGCGTCTGGCAGATTTATTACAGATATCGGCGCCTGTGCCCAGTTTATACAAATATCTAGATGTCAGTAGGCGTCGAAAACATCCTCTTACATCACAATTGTCTCTAGTGTAGTAATACTCGAAAATGCATTCACTAATTCTAACAATTCATAATTACATTTTTATTGGATTAAACGATGACATTAGCAGAAGAACCTGAAGAGTATATAAGAGTATATATATTATTCCTTACTATAACAATGTGGCGATATGATTTTACACTGTTCGACATTGCGACGGCTTGGAATGCTACGTTTGGTTGCTATTAAAAAAATGAAACAAGACAGCGGCGGTTCAAGTTCTTGTTAAACCAGAATTGTCAGCTTACAATGTTGGAAACACGTTTGCGTTTTTTTTTTCATTCAATGAAGTGACAAGACAAACGGGACGTTCACGTAATGGTAAGTATTACGCCTACCTATAAGAATGTGATGTTAATTAGGATGATATACGCTGCACTGTATTGTATACACTATTATATACAGTAGGATTTTCATAATCAAACTCATCACCAGCAAACCTGAACATAGTAATATTTGCACACTACCTACGGTCCCTGGCTACGAAGATACTAACAGGTGTGCGAGCTTTCAAGTGCAGGGAAAATTTAGAAAAAAAAATCTTATTTCTTCTTTCAGTTAATATTGTTTATTGGAAGTGCGTTACAAAAATTAAATCGAAAATTTCTCAACAACGTTACGAACCATTTTGACTTTCAAGTAAGAATTAGCTTATATAACTGTATAAATTCTATATAGCTGTTTCAATATAAATTAAACAAAAAACTTTTTAAAATGACTAATTGTATACGCATTATTAAAATATAAAACAACAGCATTAATTATATATCATTTCTTATTTCTATGACCAGACCCTTTAGTTATTTATAAGATTTATTTGTTTACTTAGCTTTTTAAGTTACCCTGCCCATAGACAAAATATAAGAATAAACAATCAACAAATCACAGTCAAAAAGCTTAAAATTAAAAATTTTCGTTATGGTACACTATGAAATAACACATGGTTCTTTTTTTAATATTCCTCTGCAAAAAAAAATCTGAAGAGAAATGGTTTTGATAATCTGTACCAGTTCAGTTTCCAGAATTTGAGAGACTTCAAATTTTAAATTAAGCAAAAAATGCATGAAAAGTACGTTACGTAGATTTATATATTATAACCACAAAACAGGCTTACAATTATATCAAAAGATAAAGCTTATTTGTAACTCTTATTTGTATGTGCAAGAATATCATCGTCATAATGATCATCAGCTGATAGACATTCACTGCTGGACATCGCCCCAAGAATGTCAACATACATATATAATTTGATAGTAGAGCAATATTCTTATCACTGTTTATGACATCCTAAGCACTGTTATATATAAAAAAAAGTTATAACCATAAATATACATAAACAACAATTTTACATTAAAATTATTTTTACATACAATTATTAGTATGGAAATCGTAAACATACTATAAAAAAATATCACAACGAAAATTCAAGTATCATCATGCGTACATTTTCTTCAAGTCCTTCCGCAGTATTTTCCCGGAAGCTGTTTTCGGAATGTCATTAATGAAGACTACTTCCTCTATTTTCTTATACACCGCCACACGGTCTGCCACGAAGTTTTGCAACTCCTCCTCAGAGGCGTTTTGTCCGTTTTTACGTATAACAAACGCTTTTGGTGCTTCCCCGAAAAATTCATGGGGAATCCCAATGACGGCCGCATCTTGTACGGCCGGATGAGAGCGGAGTATACTTTCCAATTCTGCAGGAGCAACTTGCATTCCTTTGACCTGAAATAATATGTAATAAAAAATCAATGTTATATATGTTGTTGGTAGAAGGTCAGTTTCCGAAGATTGTATGCTAATATGTATATATCAAATTGAAGAGTAATATAGACTACTGGCTTCATTCGATAGATTTAAAAAAATAGTTTATACAAGAAATTCCGGTCGTTTTATCAGCAAAGTGGCATTCCTTCCCAACTAATGGTCTTAGGAAGCCGCAACCGTCACCGATTATAAAACGAATATACCAAAAATAATCAGTAAAAACAACTTACCTTTATAAGCTCTTTAATTCTATCAGTAATAAACAGGCCCGCTTCTGATTTGTAGTATCCTAGGTCACCGGTTTTGAAATATCCATCCTCTGTAAAGCTATCTTTAGTAGCTTTCTCATTTTTATAGTATCCTTTCATTACTGATGGACTTTTTATACATAACTCTCCAGACTAGATCATAAAAGAAAATATTATCATTTAACTTAATAGACATAAAATAAAAGAAAAACTTTTGCAGCGCTTCTTTCTGCTATCGGTGCTTTAATTGTTTTTTATCAGCTACACTATAATGAACGAATATTACATAAGTTCTTAAGAAATTCCTGATCATTGTAGGTAAGAGCACAAGTACGATCCAAACATGTTGTGAAACAATTATTTGGAGCAGGGTTTTCGTCTTTCTTTCTAAACCACAACATTGTATGTAATATATTCCGTTTTATTCAGATCAGCGGAAAAGAGAACAGTGCAACAAAAAATTAACACGGTACGAGTAATTACTAATTGTCGTAATCGTTAATAGAGTAGTTAAAAAACTTACTTGACCAACAGGAACAGAATTTCCGGTCAGCGGGTCTATAAATTTCATCAATACACTGGCCATTGGTACGCCGCAAGCAGAATAATCAACAACCTTGGTTCCGTTCAATGTCGACGTGGCTAAGGATGAAGTCTCCGTTGCACCGAAGCCTTGGTTAAACTCTATTTTATTCTAAAACGTATTGAATTAATTTACATAATGTTAACTTTTAAATCGTTTTTGTCTCAGCAGACATAAGTTTATGATAATACGGTATATTTAAATATCTTGTTTAAATAAAACATGAGGAAGACGAATCAGTAAGAGTCATCAAAGCCATTAATGGAGGAAGATTCTGTGCCTCATTATTAATAGTAAGTTCCTGGATCTTCTCTGATCCACATCACTTTATATAGTAAGAAGTTAAAGACAAATTCACTCACTGTGCATTTATTCAAAATGGCTTCTACATCAGATGCTGACAAAGGTGCAGCACCACATATTATGTTCCTGACATTAGCGAAATGTTCAGTTTTAACGTCCGGATGCTTCCCAAGTAGAATAGCTAAAAAAAGGATATATTAAAAATTTTATTTAAATAGTAATTAATAAAATCTCCTTACAATGCCCCTTTTGTTAATTGTCAATGTCTGTTTGTAATTTGTCAATTTACTTAACATTTACTAACTTAATTAATGCTCCTTTGTTTCTTTTAGTTGTAATAAATAATAACCTTGGTTTTTTCTCAATCGGTCTCGGTTCTCGCATTAATTAACGGATAATTTTTGTTAAACCACATTATAATTGGGTATTTTGAGGGGGTGATATGTGATTATACACGTGTAACATCACATTGTTCAAAAAAGTTTCCGTTCAACTTACCTATAGGCGGAACTACGTATAAAAGAGAAGGTTTACGATTACTTAACACGTCGAGATATAAACTTGCTGAGAATTTCGGTAAGGATATCAATTTACATCCTTTACCTAAATGCCCGATTAGAGTGACCACTAAACCGTATATGTGGAAGAATGGCAAAATACATGGTACCACATCTTGAACATCACCTGGAAGTTAAAGGTTTTAATCTCATTATGACTTCATAAAAAGTTTCAACAGCTCTCAAAATTGTTTCAATATCTTGTCCTGTTTTTTCAACAATTCAGTTGAAGCTTATTTTAAAATTCTTTCGGCATTATTTTCGTGATACACTTCTATCACCAACATGAATTTTCAAATTACGGATTCTGTAACTAGTAATATTTAACCATTTCTAATCACCGTTATCAAATTATCATTAACCGTCACCAATTGGTATTATTATTGTAGGTATTAAGTATGCTAAAGTTAAAAAATGAACGGAGGGAGTACCTTGAGTAAGGACGGGGTAACAACTTCTCTCGCTAAACATAATTTCGATAGCGGCCAATAGGTTTCCATATGTGATTTCGACTCCTTTAGGCAAACCTGTGGTCCCGCTTGAGAAAGGTATGAACGCGGTGTCATCGTTTTTTTTCTCGACCTTATCCAATAATTTGTAATCAGCTTCGCCTGACTCCGCTACCTCCGAATATCTGATAGCACCGTCCGGGACGGGAGCGTTTGGATTATCGATGATAATAATTTTTGCAGTGCTCTTAACGTTTTTAAGACTTTTCACCACAGTGTCATAACACTGCGGAATGGTAATAATCACTTTCGGTTCCGTCATTGATAGTTGATGACTAACTTCAACTGTAATAATAGAAAAAATATTATAAGAAGAGATTGTAGTCGAAAATTCTTCATTAGTGGCATCTTAGAGATCTGCTTTTAAAATACATCCAATATTAACAGTTGAGTTAAATAATTTCTGATGGATTTCACACAATCCAGAACAAAGTCCATTTCTGCCTATTGGCAGTGCAATTAGCAGTGTTTTTGGAGCGCTTACTACAACGTAGTGTAGTAAATACAACCTAATTAGAATCATAGTTGAAGGCAGTCATATCAATTATTAGCAGGCTAACACTTGGACTCATCACTTTACGTTAAATATTAAAGAACACATACAAAGAACATTTTCCTTTATCCCATCTAAATTTTCCCTTCATCTCCACTGGAAGGTGAAGAAAGGTCTAGACGATTTGCCATGTTAATTTATTAGTTCTGATTATCAACAAGAGTTAGAGTATTATAAACCAATACGATTTACGATTTTCAGCCTCATTAACACTACATCATGTGTAATTACCACTCAAGTACCACGTTCTAGATTAAAGAATAGTTTAACATTTTCTGCATCAGTTTCCTTCATCACACAACAATTAGCTCATTGAACAGTTGTTAAATTACTGTATTGTTTTTTTTTTATTGTAATTCAAAGGCGCCTGCGCTAATGGCAAACTTCGTGTTTGCGTTATTTAATTAATTAATATATATCCATCGAAGAGTGGTCGCTCTTGAGCAACGATCGTCGTGAGGTCACTGCTGCCATTTTTTTTAACCTTGACCAATAGAATCACGGTCAAATAACTAACACCTTAAAAGTATACAAAAATAATTTGTACGTTTTGTGTAACGGAATCAAGGTAAAGGACGAGTCTGAATATAAATTAACTTTAGAATTTGTGTTATGTTTAAATAATTCTGTTGATAATATCATTAATACTAAATTAAATTAAACTTAGATATACTAATAATAAAACAAAAGCGCTAGGTCATTCCGGTCAGGTGAAGTGGAACTAATGGCATTGCCGCGCTGGAGGGCGAGGTTTATTCTTTGTGCCATGGAGTTGCCGGCTCTGGGGTCTCGGGTGGCTTCCTTTAGTTTTTTGGAAATATCTCTAAAAAGTTTAAGCGCACCCGCACCCCAAGGCCCTAATGTTTCCACCCCTTACCGTTCAAATATAGAATCTCTGCTAAAAGACGTTTAAATGTTAACAACACTTTATTTTGATTCATATATCTAAATCCATTTTGATTTACTATCTCGTTATTTTTTTTATTTATCAGTTATATATTTTTAATCTACAATCTTGCATTTACAATGTGAGGATTGTCGCTGGCCAGGTAGATTCATAATAACCCCACAATTAAATTTAACATGTAGCCCCCAGACACTAGTTAGGGACCAAGTGTAAAAAAATAACCTGGAATAATATTTCGTTGATAACATTAACTTTACTAATTACAACAATGATTGAATTTTAGTTTAGTTTGGATACAATAGGTAGTAGTAGATGGTACAATAGTAATTAACATATAGTTAACTCGGTTAACATGCGGGTTAATTACGAAACCAACGTCATAGAAAATAAAAAGAAGGAAGAGAACTAATATCATTAATAAACTTTTTTAGCGGATTATAAAGCAATCTTGGGAAAGGACCTTGTGCAGGGCTCATTATGTATAATATTTACAGATAACAGTCATAAAGGTGTAAAGGGTTCCGCACAACAACTCACAGGACCCAAGCCAACCTCACCTGCTCGTGATGCACCCTGCTAATCAACAAACGAGGCTCTGACTCTCACTAACCCATATTGAGCCAGCGTGGTGGGAAGTAGCCCAAATCCCATATGAACCTCTATAAACATAGACATCTAAATATTTGGAATAAGACTTACATTCTTTATAAATGGGATTAATGGGCGTTAGTATACATCCACTCTGTAGCGCACCGAAGACCACAACTGGGAACTGCGGACAGTTGGGCAGCATAGCCGCCACCACGTCGCCCGGATGCAAACCCAACTTCTGGCGGAGCGATGTAGCGAAAACAGCCATACACTTCTGTAGTTGCTTGTAAGTGTAGCTTTTCTTCGACTCCGCACATTCCTGCAAAAAAAATTATATCAAATTGGTTTAATTCAGCAAGTGTTCTGTTGTTCTTCTCCCTGCCTACAAGTTCAATTACACACGTTCTTTAATCATATCTTTGTGTAAAAATAATAATATTTAATGCTGTGTAAACATCTTAAACACAACATAACTACACAAGTGTATCACTGCCTAGTTAAGTCAAGGGTCCCGCTCGTTTAATCTCTCCGTTAAAAAAAAACAAGTACCAACTTTCTTATTACTGTGAAAATTGTCCATAGAGACATTTATATGGACTGCGAGGTTGGAAACAGATGGATGCGGGCAGGATCAATCGATGTGGAGATCTTTGGTGGAGGCCTATGTCTAGCAGTCACAGACAAGCAAATATAACAAAACCTGTAGTTTAGGTGTAGTTGTAAGTTTTGTGTGTAAGTTAGGTTTTAAAAAAAATGCGCAGTTTATTTTAGAATTTGTTGGTTGTTAAAATAACTGGGAACACTGGTTGTCAAATTCAGGATCTTAGTTGTGTATCGGTTTTTCAGATTATCACTTATTTGGTTAAAGGAAATTCAGTTAAATTGCTATTACTGCAAATTAAACTACAGCGTTAATAATTTACTTCTTTAAGATTCGCAATCAAATGAGTTTCGTTTAGAGAGACATCAAAACATGTAATAAAAATTCGTAGAAGAAGGAAATTAACATTTTAATTTATGTAGGAGGAGGTTGCTATAGACTAGCGGTTAACAACCCCTCGCCTGAAGGCTCTACTGCGTATACGACTGAAGTGTAATGCTCCATCCTGAAGATATGGAAAAAACAATGATTTTAAACTTTTATCTATATGAAAATCCTTTTGAAGTAATAACAAATTTATTTAAATATGTTTAGTGGTTTAAGTATTTTGATAAACTAAAAAGTCTATCTATCTAATGAGAACGGCAATCTATTTAATAATGATATCTATACTGTGTAGAGACCGCTTCCGGAAACGAAGACAGACGACAGTACTAATGACACCTTTGATGATAGGAAGGAAAAAAAAAACTCGACCGTGATTAAAAAAAAGATATATTTTTAAAACGTTTTATTAGCATTGTTTATGCTGATTATGTTTTTTTTGTCCACACCTCGGAGCCACGGGTTAGTGTCGGACTCCAACCGACTAAAACTCTTCACAAGGTATTCCAATCACTTCCGACAGTATGCACGAGAGTCACGGGATAAAATCGAACAGTTCTTCCGCAACTTCCATCATGTTAGCACCGCTAATTTAAACGACAGTTTCATATGAAATAGATTACTTTACTAAAAAAAAACAGCAATGAAACACAAAATCAAAAACAGCTGATGCTCGGATCAACGAACGCCCGGGCGCGGCTGGAACTAGAGATCTAATTGGTTTAAATTTGAATTTTATTACATAAGGTCACGGAGCATTTAGATTGGCGCCGGACGTTCGTTGATCCGAGCATCAGCTGTTTTTGATTTTGTATTTCATTGCTGGTTTTTTTTTTTCAGTAAAGTAATGTATTTTTTATGAAACTATCATTTAGCTGCACTAACATAATGGAGCGTAAATAATGCTAATAAAACGTTGACCATTCAAACAATTGCTCAATATTTCAAAATATATATATATGTAAACACAAAACTCCTTTGATATAACTATTTGCTATATATCATAGTCATTCTAGTATATCATTGTAACGATATTATATGTTTATTTTCTATCTTACCCATCTTAAAAAAAAACTTTGCATTGCGCAATCGTTTACGAAAAGGTTGGCCACCACTGTTAGAACAATAAGTATTGAAAATTACACAATAAAAAAGATTACACAATGATATAACTACATATATACACATATTTAGAGATATATAAAAATGGTATAAACTTCTACTGTACAAACATTGAACAAATGTGAGACATTGAATTTTACACACATACGTCCAAAGTGATTAGAAGAATATTTAATAATATTGTCGGTATTTTTGATACTGTGCTGAATAATGAAAATAGATATATATATATAATGAGAATACCCCTCATCATCATAAATAGCCGTAGACATCCACTGCAGGACATAGGCCTCCCCCAAAGATCCCCACATCGTCGATCCTGCGTTGTCCGTATCGCCGCGCACCAGGAGCTGTCGTTTGTTCATATGAGAGAATCCGGCTTTTTTTTAATTGTTGTCCCTTAACGTTGTGGGTCAGGGCCTTTGCTCATATTACAATTACCACTAGTTTTAATCTTACTTCTAATTACCACATTCTTTTCATTCATTCATTTGGGTCATTTCCTACCACACTGGCCCAATGCCGGTTTGTGGGTTTATTTATAGGGAGATTAGCCGTATTTAAATTAAAATCAAACGAGGTGGGCTAAATCATTATTCCCTTTATCTCAGTTTTTAATATGGATTATAATAAAGATATATGACACGGTATTATTTATAATCTATGCTTTAAGAAAGCATCGATCAATCAAGATAAGTAATGAATGCTTATTAGTTTTCTTACGAATTAAGTTAAAAGTAAGAATAAGTAACAGGAAGGATATTGCAAAGGTTAAAGAGAGAGTCGTAATTCTTTTAGAGTTTTTTTCATTATTTATAGAGTTGCACCATCCTCGAGCTGGTGCTTGAGTGTAATCTGCAAGGAAAGCGGAAGCGCGGCCGCCACAACAGACGTGGCGCCGCATAGTAGCAGATGAGATGAGAAGATCGGGAAGACGTGGAATCAAATAAATGGTGAATCTCAAAACTGAAAGTGATGTAGGATCAATGTGAACACCCTTTGTCCCATCTAAGAGTCATAGGATATTAATGAATGTATGATAGACTTCTATCGCTTTATAGGAGATATCCCCGGGAGATAGATCCGAGACACAAGATTCGAAGCGATCAAACGGTCAAGATGTTCACCAGATGATAAGTGATACGTCTGATATACACAGCACCAGGTTGCACTCATTGCCTTGATATGTAAGGTGTTATGTCTCTATTCTCCAGTAATTCTGACCTTGAGAATGTCTTTATCAAAATAACAATGATAAAACTTGTAAATTCTGTGCGGTTTAAAGTGTACTCTTAGTTTATAGTTCTTTATTTACTTGTAAGTTGTCAAATAGTGGTTTTTCCAAATCGGGAAATAGATGATAAATTATCATACTAGTAATAATAGACGCTAGATTCGGCGAATAAGGTGGATGTGAGATCAATTCCCATTGTAAATTTTTCAAAACGACTTTCGCTTTTCTTGCGGTGAGTAGTCTTGTATTATCCTGTCGCAACAGCGGATGCTCATGTGGCTGTTCCAGTCGTTTTTAAACCAGTGTATGTCGCAGTCGTCTTCTCCTTCTTCTTAAAGTCTATGGTAACTGTCTCTGGTTCGGCGGAACAATTCGGAGGTTCCAGATATGCCCGTCCATTCCCTGATATTCTTCAACCATGACTTTTTGTCGCAGTGGTCCAGGTAATAAATCCTAATAATATTCTCAGTTATCGTGATACCTTTCTCTATATAACCCCTTCGCAATACCAAAAACTGGTGATTTAAATAACTCTCAGAACCTTGGAAACATCTCTGCTATATTAAAAATTTAAGAGCTATGTTAATCAAACATATTTATAGTTTAATATTTTGCCAATGAATATAATATATATAGATATTTCCTTCATCAATAATACTTACGTAACTTTAACATATTTTAAATATGTAGACAATTCATCGGCAATACAGGGAAAGAGGAGATATAAAACCTATATCTGATTAATTTGTATGAATAATTCAGTCTTTAAGGACGCCGGTCTTCATAAAAAAATACCTCAAAATAAACATCATTATGAGAATCGGAAAGATAATCAAATAATTTGAGCATGAGACATACACTTAGCAGAAAGTACTTTGTACAATGATAAGATATATACAATCTTGTTTATAACTCGGTTTCCTCGTATACTTAGAGAGTAATGTTTGCCAAATTTGCATTAATTATTCTAAAGAATTATGTAGTATAAATAGTTTTGTAACAGATTTCAAATCAGAATAATATAGATGAATCTATTATGAATGATGACTTGATACACTACAGTAAAACCTAGATTCATTTAGATCACTGGTACATGTATTCATGTTGGAGACCATCTATAATATATAAAATGGCTTCTCCCTTATATTGTCTGGGTATAAGGAAATTTGACAAACGTCTACTGTATATTTTTTTGGCGTCTAATTGTTACAAAGCACCACAAACCGATCTTTATACTGAGGCTGTTTGTTGTCTCATTAGTGACTACGTAGGTCTCTCTTACTGGAGACAATCTAGATAGGTATCATCTCAGCTACTATTTCTGCCGCCAAACAATAGTATACAAATGTTACAGTGTTAAAGGGGGTTGTTGCTAGTGAAATTACTGAGGTAAGGAAACTTAACATCTTATTTTACTTACCACCATGTAATGATTATGTTCAAGCTTTGTGGAATGAAAGAAAAGTAATACTAGCATAATTTGCTTAGTGGAAATTATGCGCTGCGGTAGAAGCTTCTGGAAAGAGAGACCTGAGTAATACTTCAATTCGAAGTTCATATAAAATAATAGTAATTTTTATGTAGCTATAATAAAGATTTCTAGTTAAAGGATGTAATAACTGTTTTCTTATAAACAAGAATAACAATACCACAATTAGGTTATTTCTTACTGTTTTTGCTTATTATAGTGTGAAAAAGGTTTAATTATCTTTTTATATTGTATTATATGTACTTTTTGATATTGAATAGATAATTAGTGACACTACAAGGTGGAGCGACGCCCCGGTGAAGGTCGGGAAGAGCCGCAGCATGTAGGCCGCCGTTTATGATGGTAAGACGTAAACTCGTCTTTTTGAACTTGAATTATTAGTATTATTCTAATCCAACCTGTTTACCTTTTTCTACCAACCCATATTTTTCCAGTAAGGTGGATCCAACGATGGAAACATTAAGGCAGCTTGTTATTATCATTACCATTTGTGTCTAGGTTTACTAACGCTAGATTTTGTAATCATTAGTTTTGGCGGGTATTTAGGGACATGGAGGTACGAATAATGGGACACACACAATAATGGGTGTTATAATAATTTGCAATTATAGCTCAAGTGCCACCTGCTAAGTACTATACTGTGACAACGATAACCGATAAGTATTATCCGTGGCAGATTGTGGACACAAGGCCACACCCCTGCGTGCAATTGATAACGATAAGACGCCTAAGCGGTACAAAGTTCACATGCATATTATTTTCCAATTACTTACTCAATTGCTGGAAACAATCGTCAATCTCTCCGACAATTCAGTAAAACAGTCGTTAAACCTTATTTTCATGATTTTAAGTGACAATTATGGTATGGCACAGACGTTAAAGTGAGCATAACCATATTCTTGCATTCGTACGTTAAAATCGAAACACAGCGTAGTTGTTATGGCGATATTTATAGCATTGAGAAGACGACAGACAGATTCGAAGTCCTGCCACCAACCAAACTGTAATCGAACCTTAGAGTTCATTAACCAAATGTTATCGTTTTCTGTCTCTCTAAAACGAAACTCAATTTTTTTTTATGTAATAATTGCAGATTTAGTAGCAAACCCTGACCGCTGTGCATCTTAAACTGTTCAATTCACTTTATCACTTTTACCTGAATACAAAATGTTAGCAAACGATATAAATCAATTTTATTTAAAAAAAAAAAAACGTCTGTCTTTATCGACCTTGCAAACTTTACTTAACTTTTGAATAATTTATAAAGTACGTTACACGAAAAACATTCGAGAGTAATATATAACTAAATGATGAATAAAGTTGTTGTATACTTTTAAGTGAAAGTGTTAGCGTTTTAGTAAATTCCAATGGTTATACATTACAAGCTGTTCCTCGTCCCTTTGTATTTTCTACCCCAAGTCCGGGGGAAAGAGTTTTGAGAAATCCATTCTAAGCGGACATTTAAATGGCAGAAGCAATATCTCTAACAAATTTTGAGTGTTTAACGTCTAATAATTTCCTAGATCTTGTGATGAGTCAATGAATCTGTAGGCATCAACATATATATAGATTTTATAATTTAGAGGTCGTTTCTTAATTTTGACCATCGGATAGTTTAACATATTTTTTTTTAAACGATGAATACTTGGATTAAAAGTTCTAGCCTTTTTTTCATATATACTGCTAAGATTTAATATCTTTTGTGATTGTTTTAAGGGTTACAAGTTTTACCTCCAAGCATACGTTATTATAATGAGCAACGGACCTTTCGCCGATGAAAGGTGTCCGCAGGTTATCGTAAGGGTACCTCAGGAGCACCGCTTCCGCAAACACTGGATAGATTTTACTGTGTTGGCGAGGTTGGTTATGAAGTTCCTACAAGACAATAGGTACAAGAGCTAAATCTCTCTGCACGTCTCTGACAACGAAGTAGTGGATGGCGAAGCGTGTTCTCTAAGATTCCTTTTTTTCTCGTTAGTAGACAGCCGGAACAGCAATGTTGTTATTGCGGCAGATTTACAATATTAATGTAGTAGTTAGGATAAAAACAATGTTATCACCAACCTAACCCCCCATGTGGCCCCGGTATCGCAGCAAGGATCTTCGTATTACAAGATAAGTTCTTACCCACTGCGTAACATTTCATTTAAACAAAACCAAATCATAATTGAAACCAATGGTAATTAATATGATCTGCAGAGGGGGACAGCCGCACGAGAATTCTCGGTACCGACGCCAACCTTATCAATCAACGACCAAGCTCTGGATCCCACCAATCCGCAATGGGTCATTGTGTCGGGAAATGGTCCAAATCCTTCCAAATGAACCTTAACATACAACGAGCCTTAGTGTCCGGCGATGGATGTATCGCAAAACCGATCGATGTGGGGATCTTCTTTGTGTGAGACCTATATATGGCTGTGGATGTCTATCAGCAGACGATGATGAGGTTGTTATATACACATATGTATATATATATATATAGATTATATAAGTACGTCGTATTTATACGCAGTGAATTACAATAACATACTTCAATCGAAATTTCGAGTTCGACTCGCCGGGTCAGAGACGTCGTAGCTTAACAATGCGTCAATTGTAAAGTTAACATATGGCCTAATTCTTTTACTTTTTTTTTTAAATAATATACACTAAAACCTGACCACGATCTCATTTGATAGTAAACGAAGATTTTTTTATTCTACAAAGCTACAAGGCGGGCAAGACTTGCACCTCATAGTAAGTAGAACGCTTGCGTATATAAACGTGGCGCTAGTTATAATGTTATACACAGCACCACATTGTGGTCACCGCCTTGAGACAAGATTATTAGGTCTCGTCACCCTAGTAATTTCACTAGCTACGGCACTCTTCTGTATGTCGGACCTGGACCTGGATGGTCTCCGGCGACAAACCTACCACCAGTGATATTCATCTAAGAGCTATCATAGTCAAAAACACTAACTTTGTATATGTAAATAATATCGTAGAAAAGTTATTCTTAAACCGATGCCTTGAGTTTGAAATATTTGCTTAGTACTAAGTTCTTATGTCGTATTATTTTTTACTAAATTTGACCTCAAAGGTGATGGTTAACCGTCTAGATGGTGCTTAGTGCTCACACAGAATACGTTGGCTATTAAAATTGATAGTAGGAACACAGCAATGCAGTTTTGATATATTTACAAAGTGAGCATGGTCGCTTGCCAGGCGGGTTGGAAAAAAATCCTGTAATCTCCTCATGAGGCTTCGGAATCGAACTGGTGATCTATTACAATGTAACTGCTGAGCCTCAACGCTACAGAGGTAGTGAAACACATCTTCTAACAGCTCTATCTTTAAACTGACATTTTTTTTAATTAAGCTAAAACGGAAGAGTGACATGTTTAGTTCATTATCTATATACATAGAGATTTCCACCTATGCAGAGACTCATCATGATTCCTCTGGAATCATAAGGATAACAGACTTGAAATTTAATAGAAATATTCCTTTTGTCGAGTATAGGTCAGGTAAGAACGAATTTTTTGAAATGTTACCCCCAAAAGGGGTTGCAGGTATGTTAGGGTTAGAAGAGCGGGGCACGGCTAGCTCCAGATACTTTTAAAAGTTTTTTATCTTGCTTTTAGTCTGTATCGTTTTGTATTATCACTTCATATTATATGTGTTTGTAATAATTCCCTCATTCTAATGTACAGTACATTAGTTACTATAGAATTTAATTCGTTTACGTCAATGCACGATGAAGCAAAATAAAATGGAGTTCGAAAATATCAATGTCTAGTACGTTTTAACACGATTGAAATGATTTGTATGTGTATATGCTAATTGATGCAAATACTTTCAGGTATCAAGGTTAGCAAAAATTCAAAGTAAATTGTAGCCGTCGTATCATTATTAAGTAACAATGTATACAAAAAAAATATCAAAACGATATTATTACTTGTCAAACGAAGTACATAGCAAAATATTAATTTTATTTTGTATAGATGTATTACTATCAAAGATTACATCGTTGTTTACTATCAAGTAGAATCATCGACAATTATTTATTTTTTTAAAAAAAAACATCATTATGAATATAAGGAAAATAAATTTCTAACAAAAAATCTACAATAGTAGTTAATGAAAAAAAGTAAAAAATAATATATTTTATGTGTCTAGTAATAAAATCTAGAATTTACTTACGATTGCAGTATGATTTGAGAAGTTTGAGTAGTTGAGCCACAGTCGCTCTAAAAACGACATTTTCGGGACCACGATGTCTTCCAGCGGTGATCTAATAACATATTGCTCTTGCCTGAGGGTAACACTGGAAGACAGGTTCCGGAAGGATCTCAGCTGTCTGATTTGACGTATGAGCAGTTTTTGCGCCATGTTTCGCGGTTCGCGCGCTTCTTTCGCGGCAACAGAACGTGAACTGAACACTTGCCGTTTCGCGAACGGCGAACTCGAAATCGCTACAAGCGATAAACCCGCTAATTTAATTTTATTGGTGATAGGTTTCCGTTGCTGGAGATCGCCTAGGTCTAGCCAACGACTAATTCTGTCGCTAGACAGTAGCGTGTAAACATTACTATGTTTAGATTTAGAGGGCGTTGTAGCTAGTGTAATTAATGGGACGTAACATCTTATTTATGTCTATATGACGAGCGCAATGCAGTACAGTCTATATCATCCAAACTAGCGCCACGGTATTTTGAGCAGGCGTATCATTTAACATCAGGTGAATATCCCGCTCATCTCGTTGTTTAATTAGTTATTTTTTAATGACTAACGACGTGGCTTAACATGACTAATCTATTTTTTATAGCATCAGCGATTGTTCCAGTTCATCTTCTTCTTAAAGTGCCTCTCTAACTAGTGAAGGTTGACGATCAGCGTGATGTAGTCCCTTCTGTCTCTGCTTCGGTGGAACAATTCAGACGCCCCAGATGTATCGAAATTTTTAATTTCATCTTTAGGTCATATAACCTTTTTCTAGTCTAGATATTTTCTACACCACTTGTAACAGTTTCTGTGCTCAAGTGCCTCTAGAAATAAATCACAAGTGGTGTTTGGGTGGTGATAGTTTTTTCGCTACCACCAAAATATTGAAAATGGAGCTACCACAAAAAAAAAATATTGAAATTACTGTGTTCTTTTATCAATGTTTGCATTTTTTTTTATTTCTAATCAGCGACCAGACAAGCGAGTCATTCACCTGATGGTAAGTGATACGCCTATAACAACGTAGCGCAGCACGCTCATCACATTGAGACAAGATATTAAGCTTCGTTTTACCTTATTAATTTCTATACCTACAACGCACTTCAACCCGGAACACGGTAGTGTTTGTACACTAGTACTTGGCGGTAGAAACTATACGGTCTCAGGGAACAAAAACCTATCACCTGTAATTAATACTTTTCATCAGTGCGCTTTACCGTTTTCTCCCTATCCTGTATATACTTAAAGACATTAATAAAAAATAAGGGTACTTTTGGAAAAAAAATAATAATATAAAACATTTATTGCGAAGAATATTTATAGAAAGCATTTTTTTAAAAAAAACTTTTTTAATCTTATAAATTACTTACATTAAAGTATGTAATGGTTGGGAATTAGTATCAGTTATCTAGACATTAATTCACCTTATCTATGAGAGCATTATATAAGATAACTATACTACATATCCACTGGGATGTCTCTGTTGCTGGTGGTTCGATGGTGAGGGTCCGGGATGAGCCACAAGTACGAGGTGGTCCAGTGCTTGTTAAGAAAGATCGAGGGTACTCAGGAGGGCTACAGCTCTCCCTGGGATGTGCGTAGAACCTAGGGCCTCATGCATCGCATTGAAGATGACCACCTAAGGAGTTTCAGTGGGTAAAAAGCCACATAACTTTATCTTCCCCCCAGAACCCGGGCATATTTTTAGAAGATCCCTCCTCCCCGATACCAAAAAAATTCTCTGTTGTCAGAGACGGTCTAGGTAGGTACCATCGCAGCACCTATTTCTACCTCCAAACAGTAGCTTGCAAACATTGCGGTGTTCCGTTTTGAAGGGCGCTGTAGCTAGTGAAACTAATGGAGTAACTAGATTTAACTTCTTATGTCCCGACGCGACGAGTCCAACGTGGTGCAGTGTATCTTATCTAAACTAGCGCCACCTTATGGCCAGGCGTGTCACTTACCATCAGGTGAACTTCTATCGCGTCGCTTCATCTAATAAAAAAAAAATTATTATCATTTAATGACTAAGCACATACGAAATCAGTTATCAGAAAAGAAGTTGTAAAGATATTTAGAAAAATCATTATTTCAGCATATTGTCGTAAACTGCTTACACATCACACTGTGCTCATCGCCTTAATAATTAAGGCACAGCAATCATTTCACTAGCTACAACGCCCTTAAAACCTGAACACTGTAATATTTACCTGCGACTGTTTAGCTGTAGAAGTAGGAGCTGCTGTGGTAACTATCCAGACGGTACTTTTTTTTCGAGACGGGATGTTTACCTGATTGTAAGTGATACGCCTGCCCATAACAACATGGCGGTAGTTAGGATGGTACATACTGCACCACATAACTCTTCTAGCCTGAGACATAAGATGTTGAGGCACATGAACCCATTTCATCATTCCATCATTAATTACATTAGGTACAGCGCCTTTCAAACAGGAACATTGCAATGTTTGCACCGTACCGTTTGTCGGCAGAAATACCTGCGGTGATAGGGTATCTAGACTGTCTCCAGCGACAGAAACCTGCCACCAGTATAAATGTTTGCAAGTTATATATGGAACTGGTGAACTTGTTAGATTCTTTTTTTTTTTTTTTTGCATAAAACCAGTTGATAAATTCAGCCAAACAACTTTACTATCACTCCGAACGTGCATACGTAAAGGTCAATGCCCTCAATTTATTAACCTGCTTTGATAATACAACTCGGTTAGGTATTACTTAAATGTAACGTTTAACTAAATTTGTTTTTAAATACAGATAAATAACTATCTTAGCTTAGTTTAACTATAACTTGGATACATCTTTAAGTATTGTTCTGATAACTTACTCGTATATAGAAACATGAAGTTTTATATTCTTCTTCGTCGGTATCACTCTGGATAGTGATCGTGGTTATCACTTTAGGGGTTGGTCGCAAGCTTAACAACACGTCATACCTCTCTGATGGCTGCCTTTATCTGGTCACTTCATAGGCGTTCTTCAACATGGCCTGATACCCTCAACCTTTTCCTGGACTACGAGTCGCTCAATAGCTGTCTCCCTTCAGCGGTATCCATGGCCAAAAAAGATGAGGATACGATACTGTACCTAAGATGATAACGGCTGCTTGATGCAGAGGTCTTGAAGTATAGACTAGTTGATACGATGTTCAGTCGACTATACTCCGAGCATTTTCCTCCAGCACCACATCTCTAGAGCGTCTATCCTCTTCTTCTCTACTTCTTGCAAGGTCTATGTTTTGCCGCAAACTTGCCGGATTTATATTTTCCTTAGCTTATCCATTGCGGACCTAGACCATGATGCTTTGAGCAACATTTCCCACCACTAGAAATTCCTTTTTTTTATTGGATGCTATATATAAAACTTCCTTTCTAGCTTTATTTATAGCGTCCTAAAGAAAAAAAAATTCAGGTGATGGGAAATGTTACTCATAGCATTATGATATGTCCACACTGCTGCACTACTTACATTAGTAATTATACACTATGGCTCTCTTAGTTATAGAAATATATCTGATGATCTCCAGAGATTTCTTTTATATTCGATGAAGCGATGAGACGAGTGAGACGTTCACTTGATGGTAAGTGATACGCCTGTCCATAACAATGTAGCTCTAGGTGCGATTACATAGCGCACCACATTGCGCTCGTCGCTTTGAGACACATGATATTAATCTTCGTTACACCAGTAATTTCACTGGCAACAGCGCCCTTCAAACCGGAACCCAGTAGTTGCACAGTACTTGCCAGCTGCAGTAGGCGCTGTGATGGTGCCTTGTAGGTCTCCGTCAACAGTGAATACAAAGAACAAATTCTCTTTTGTTGTTCTTGAACGATTTATTGGTGGTAGATCTCTATTGCCGGAGACTGTCTAGGTATCGCGCAGTACCGCAAACGTTACTGTGTTCCGGTTTGAATGGCGCTGTAGCTAGTGAAATTACTAAAGTAACGAGACAACATGCTATGTATCAAGGCGACGAGCGCAATGAATTACTATGTCATAGTAACTAGCGCCACGTTGTTATGGGCAGGCGTATCACTTACCATAACGTGAACGTCCGGCTCGTGACATCGTATGTAGAAAAAAAATCGTATACATGTCGCTGCTTTTGTCGAATGATAAAGACGTTTGTCCGATAAATTGTATCATTACATTGTTAGTAGTGTAGTAACTACTTGTACGTAGTTTTTTTTGTCATTGAATACATAGGTTAAACGCGAGGGTTAAGTTATGCGTAATTGCGGTAACACTTAACAATCACAAGTTTATTTTCATTGTTTGCAGGTTTACTTCGTAATCGGTCCATAGCTTATTAAACATACGTATGAAGTAGACACGAGGTTATTTTTTTTTTTTATTCTACTAAGGGACGAGATGAGCGTACGTTCACCTGATGGCAAGTGATACACCTGCCCATAATGCGGCGGTAGTTAGGATGTTATACACAGTAACTCATTACGCCCGTAGCTTTAATACATAGGATGTCGTCTCGTTACTCTAGTCATTTCACTAGCTACAACGCCCTTCGAAACTGAACAGTAATGTTTATCCTAACTGCATATTACAATGGGAAGGATTTTTACTAACCAACGGTTGAATATCTTATCGTTATAATTTGTATGTCCTTAAATACGATGGAGTACAAAAAGGTTTTGCTGATGATACATTTAAGGATATTGGAGGGGTTCTCGCTTTTTTTTTTCCAATTACCATAACCCTTTCGAGCCGCAAGTGGAACGGTCAATGACCCCCACGCGATATCGGTTGATTGTTTATTAAACAAAGTAACACTTTCCTTTTCGTTTGTAGTGTATTTATTTTAGCACGCTCGTGACTTATAATGCTATTATTTATGGATGGAAAATGTAGTCGAAGACCATTAGACTACCGCAGCGACTATTTCTGCCGAGAAACAGTACTGTGTTTCGATGAGAAGAACGCTATAGTTGGTATAATTACTGTGATAACGAGACCTAACATCTTATCTGAAGGCAAACAGCGCAATATAATAGTGTATATAATCTTAATTAGCGCCACGTTCTTATGAGCAGGCGTATCACTTACCATCAGGTGAACTTTCCGTTCGATTTGTCGCATCGTAAAATAAAAAAAAAATGCCAACACAAACATACCACATCAGAAAAAGAATACATAAGTGAAACGATTATTAATTGTAAATGATATATTAATCTAAAAAACAATTATAAAAGAAAATATGGTAAAAATTGGTAATTTCCAATAAATGTTGCAAATGGCACAATATGACGTCGTGTGAATATCCTAATGAGCAATACATTGTTTATGTACAAAGCATCAGCAAGTAATTTCTTTACTCAAAATACACTTGCCGTCATGAAAAAAAAATACAACTTAAACCTTATAACAAATTTACTGCTGCAAGAAATTAAAAAAAAAAAGTTTATAAGGTTATTTGTTATAAGGTTTATTTGTAAAATGACTTTGTGGCAATAAACACACACAGTAATGAATTTCATATGAACAGGCCTTCGCAGCAGTAATATATAAAGTTTACTGTTAAATAATATAAAGATGCCTTTCTTATAATAATTTCTATTAACAATATTAAGTTATTAAAAAGGCACATGTACACCTTACCACAATTATAACTTAAACATGTGCCCTTCAGACTTTTTTTATTACTTTTTTTGTTTTCTTCTTATAACTTAACTGGCACATAATTTTTTTAATATAGAATGTAATAAAAGCTTTCTAACATGTAAATGCTGCCATCATTAGAAAATATCATAAAAAATATTTCATCTAAGCGTTTATAATCACATGATTTAATCAATAAAAAAAGGTATACTTTAAAAATATCTAATGATTTTTTTAATGTCCAACATAAGACCTATTGCACAAGCATCCGACCTTATATATTTAATAGTATATAAAGGTAACCTATGTCCAGTAGTGGACATCCATTGGTAGAAAAAATGATGATGTTAATGGTAACAATTTGATCCCAATTGACATATAAAACATTGTAATATATATTAAAACTATATAACACACTATAGTTAATACCTATGTAATATACTATATCTCATTGAATAAATATATTTATTTTATTTTTAATAATTGCCAAATAGTATAAGTCTCATCTAAGTACCCTTATATTAAAGCTATTGATTTGCTTGCAGTATACATAAATAATCTCATATAAATACTTATACATAGGAGTATGTTTTAATTTCTCGATTAAAATTTAAATTGATTAAAAATCTTAAGAAAGTAATTAATTAACGATATACTTATCTCTAGTGTCCATAGGAAAAATCACCATAGATCATGAACCTCATCACTAGTATAACATAACTTCAGTATTAAATATAATGTAAAACAATTCTTTTTAATATAAAATATGTGATGAACGATCCTTCGGATAAACCAACGTTCGACTGCCGCGAACTGATGATGATATATATGATTGAAAGCAAAAAAAAAAAATCTTTTTTTTTTCTTTATAAACGTTGTTTTGTACCTTTATTACCGACTAATCACTAGACGTCAATTTAATATATATATCAATTAACAGTAATATAACAGGAAGTTGAGGATAAAAGATTTTTTTTTCTTGTTATCGAAAGATAAATCTTCGAAAAAAAAATTATGGTTACGATGGGAAAGTAATGAGATTTTTATATTAAGATTTTTACTAATAACCCTCTCGATGGTTCCATCACCAGCGTACAAAGAGGTCAACGGGTCTCCATCTGGAATACGAACGGTTGTTACACTTATATAAAAATCAAGTAAAACAAAGGATTTTGTTTTTCATTTGATAATAAACTTAATAAGAAAATGGTTTGTGTTAGCAGACTATTTATTGTTTGAGCTTAAAGTAAAAAATATAATGAAACTAATAACATGTGGTTCGAATGCTGTTCTGTCTGCTTTAACTCACATGTGATTGATTTAGAATTTACAAGATTTAAACGTGGAAAAATAAGAAGAGGTTTTACCTAACCCCCCACTACACTAGTTAAAAGAAAAAACTAGCAAATAATTTTTTAATTTTCTAAAAAACAATCGCTATATCTATATTAATAACGTTATTGTAGCTTCGATACAAACTAGACCATCTAGGTAATATCAACATTTTTCTATATCCATTTGCCATTGACACACACACTTGTAAACGAGTGTAAATATAAACAAAGTCTAGTAGGCACAGAAGAATCGAATTCTACATTACCTTAGCAATATTTTTCTTTCAAGGTTTTCCTCAATATCTTCCCTCCGGCGTTCTTCGGTATCTCATCTACGAACTGCACCTCTTTGATGCACTTGAATTTTACGACTTTTTCGTTGATGTATTGAGCCACCTGATCCGGTAGCAGCGTCACCCCTTTCTGCTTCACCACGAAAGCCTTAGGCACTTCTCCGGTTATCGGATCAGGTATGCCGACGACCGCGCAGTCCATTATCTGAGGATGCGTGCGAAGGATCGTTTCGAGTTCGGCGGGAGCCACCTGGAAGCCTTTCACCTGAAATGGAAAAGTAATAGTATAACTAACTTTAAATAAAATTAAATATATTACCTATATTTTAATTTTGTTATATCACTAGTGAACATTTGAAAATGATTCTTATCTCTGTTTCATACTATGAAAATATGACTTTCATAGTAACCAAAAGTTCTCATATTTAAAAAAAGTACTATGAATGTCGACACCATTAATTATATAAACAAAAACAAGCCCACTATATATTATTTTATGATTTTTTTATAATCTAAATAAACAACCATCTTAATATTCCCACAGTTGGACCATTTATTCACATGGCTGGTTAAGTGTGGATTGTCGGACAACACGTGACATTGGGCGGTTACTGCGAGGGGACTAATATCACGTTAAACGCCATGGGGGCCACCGGTGACTTCATCTGGTTTAGTTTATTGCGCCACGGGGGGCATCGGTGACCTCAAGAGGTTTTTTTATTTTATTTACGGAACCCTACGGCAAATTTTTATAACAAACGGTATATGTACATGACTTGATAAAATACGTCCATTTCAAGATATATTTTTTTTTACAAAATAACACTTTTCTGTGATGGCGTTTAACGTGATATGTCTCTACATTTATCGCACTTCCTGTCAAAGTTATCATCACTAAGTCTGAAGTTTAACTTAGTCGATTAATTGGGGAAATACTGGTCGTATACCTAAAGACCCAAAAATGTGGTTATATAATCGACAAGGGTACTACGGTCCTGCGTACAACACTAATTAAGAACACAAAAAAAATACTATATAACGAGCAAGTACCTTAATCAGTTCCTTCAGTCTGTCCGTAATATACAGATATTTGTTCTCGTCATACTTGCCGACGTCGCCCGTCTTGTACCAGCCGTCTTCCGTTAGGACCTCTTTGGTTGCTTCTTCGTTCTTGAAGTACCCCTTCATGACATTCGGCCCTCGTACCCATATTTCACCCTCCTATATTAACACAAAAATAAGTTGATTTATTATCATTATCATATGCTAATACCAACTTCTCTGTGTCAAAAATATTTTATATGACAAAGTATCCTTCTTATTTTTCCCACTGCTGAGACTCCTAAGTGGGGAGTGAACTCATACCGTTGACGAGTCTCGTGTGTGCCACCTTACAAACTTGGTTATCACGGGTTCATATAAACGTGAACAAATTAATATAAAGTTAATATTAAAATGATTACAAACATGTTAACACAGAGGGCGCTGAAATTGATTTAATTAGTTTTTGTTTTCATTTGATTTACTTTCTTTCCTTTCTCGTCTTGATAAATCCATGTGCTTTGTATAAATCCAAAAACTAAGTAGCAGAATAAAGCAGTCTATGGCCTAAGAACATATGGATAGTATGCAAATTTTACTAATACATAGTCTTGCCTTAAAAGGATGAGTGCAAAATGGTGCTGTACAAACATCTAAACTAGTATCACTTAGGAAAGGATTGGCTTATCGTTATAGTCCTATATATTTATATATACATTTTTGAACCGAAGTACGGTAAAGACTACACACTTATGTTTGGAGACAGAAAAAGTTGACCCTTTTTTGTTTAGATTTTGTCTATAACCAAATCTCGATAAACCAAAGAATCTTTTAGTTGCCTACTTTAATAGGTAGGGCTGACTTTATTCGTATTCTTACTAGCCCGACACTAGGCAATATTATCTCACTAGAAGTCGTAAACTATTAAATATTTAATTTATAGCCAAGTTATGTATGATACCTTTCCTGGTCCTAAAGCTTCCTGGGTATTCAGATCAACAATTTTTCCCTCGCAACTGCCGAATAAGTGGCCGACGGACGCGTGGTTGGTGTTCAACTTGCGCCCCACGGACACACCGCCATTGGTCTCCGTTAAACCGTAACCTTGGCGGAAAATTATGTCCTTCTGTGGTAATAAAATTGTATAGGATAATTAATTTATTTTTCAATCATATGGTCTCTTTCACAATGTCCAAGTAAAGTCCTGAATAATTTGTAACTTATCTGACGATAAGAAGATAATAGTCATCGATGGTGTTTCACAATGATTAAATATGTTTAACTGGTAAATGAAGTGCCAAGTAAATTATAGATTAGAACATCTGTCAGATAAGGAATTTATTTGAGGGTTTAAGTTACTTGAGAGATCAACTTTAACAAGGAATATTGTTTTAGTATATTGTGACATGAACGATAAAAATAAGCAAGAAATGGCCACAGATGATAAAAGTTAAAACGAACTGTTTTTTTCTCTTTGACATTTAACTTACGTTACATTCCAAATAAAAAATAATCGATATTCAAAATAAATTTTTCTCAGATCATTATAATTGTTAAAGATGCATTTAATGTTTATTAATACGTATCACAAATTTATGCATAAAATATATGTTTTAAATACTTTTAAGAATTATTGAATTAATAAATGTTTTATGCTCTCACCTGTTACGTCAATTGAAACGACAAAATGAGTTGTGGTTATCTATGACTACAAATAACGAATTTTATGGTTAGTAGTTTGTGAAAAAAAAAAAAACTAACAGTAAGTTTTATGTGGCAGTTAATTAATTTGGTAATTAGTTAACCAATCCTTTTCTTGAACATAATAATTTTACAGAAAATTAGTATTTATTTAATTATTTTTGTAAATTTTTATTTTAAGAATGTTCATCACAAGTGGGACTTTTTTTATCTGGCAACTCCAATGGCGCTGACAATAAGTAAAAGTGTCAAACGGTAATTAAGATAAAATGATAATTTTTAAAGAGCTCCTTTCATATAGTGTTTGTATATGTGTGTGGATACATTTGTTGCATACATACATTTTTCTTTAAAACTCCCGCGGCGTCACTCTCCGACAGGGGCGCCGCACCACAAATTATACCTCGTAGAGACTGCAGATGTTCCGGAGATACCGCCGGATGTTTTCCCAGGAACACCACTGTAACGAACAAATAAACTTTATAAAAGATGTCAATACCTCACATTTTCATTACTGGCGAGTAATCAAAATGTTTAATTAGATGGGTCAAATATTAATTGAACTGCTCTCTTATTGCAACGGCTATCTGGTAATCCAGTAACAAGGTCTCTGGTACGATGTTTATTATTTGCCTAAACAACGACGTATACTGCCACATCTGATAATAATTTGTCTATACAAATCTTATATCCATTTACAAATAAAATTATAGAGTTTAAACAAAAATAAGTTTTTACAAAAACTATTATGTGGACATTAACATTACTTGCAAGTAATGTATTATTTAACTACATAAAAATCATTTTTTCGTTGTTAGGTTACTTAAAATAAAATCTATTGTTTTGCTTGGGTAACGTAATAATAAGTTATATTATAGTATCGAATACTTTTAATACAATCCGCTCATCACGTTGAGGCAGATAAGGCAACAACGTATTATTTGTTTCTTATCACTACACTTTTATTAGACCTCTGTTGCCGGAGACTGTAGGTAGGTACCACTGCAACCTACCGTTTTCTCTAGGTCTACCAGCAAGCAGTTATGTACTAAAAAATCTTGAGTGTTGTTGAGTACCAACTGTATAAAATGCCGTCTTCCTTATATCGTTTAGGCATAAGCAAATTTGACAAACCTCTACTGTATATATCATTGTCGCGAAAATAACCCAGCACTACAAACCGCTCTAATATGCAGGTCTCTGTTGTCGGAGACAGTCTAGAGCATCACATCAGCTTCTATTTCAACTGCTAAACTGTAAACCTTTTGAAGGGCGTTATAGCTATTGCAATTAGTGAGTACATGTCTCGATCACAATGTGGTGTAGTGTATATAATCCTAACTAGCGCCACTTCGTCATGGGCGTGAGGGTCGTTTACCAGGTCAACGTTGTTTAGACATTAACTTTCTTACCCATTGGAGGTACGATGTACAAATGCTCAACTCTCTGTTGGGCTATGGTCTTCAGGAAGAGTTCTGGATTGAATTTCGCGAAGGTGATCAGCTTGGCGCCTCTGCCCATAAGATTCATCAACACCGCGTTGAAGCCGAAGATGTGGAAGAAAGGTAATACGGCCGGTATCGCCGACTGATAGTTGGCTACAAAAATAATTATTTTGCTCGATAGTTTTTTTTTTACTAAACTAGTATAATTAATGTACTATATTATAATGATAATAAAGTGGTTTCGTATTTTTTTATTCGAATAACATTGCAAATATACATTATTCTTATATTAAATATACTAAAATTTGTGTTTTCGTTTCTAAGCCAAGGCTGCACTGATTTCCATCGAAATATTAGGGGGACCGGAAAGTAATGTCGTTTTCTTACGCTAAATACAAACACATACATTTTTAACGAGTCTTTATTTTTAATCAATGATGTATTCCCCATCATTGTCAATAACCTTTTGCCATCTAGTGAGTAAATTTTCAATCCCTGATCGATAAAAATTAATTGGTTTTTCGGCAAAATATCTAGAGATGGCATTTTGGATATCATCCAAATTTGCAAATGTTTTGCCACTTAAAAAGTGTTGCAGCGCTCGGAATAAGTGGAAATCCGATGGTGCAACATCGGGCGAATATGGTGGATGAGGCAGCACCTCCCACCCCAATTCATTAATTTTTTCTAGAGTTCGCCTTGCGCAGTGCGGTCTTGCATTGTCATGTTGGAGAATGACGCCTTTTCGGTTGACAATCGCTGGCCACTTTTCAATTAAAGATTGATTGACTCGCTGCAATTGTTCGCTGTAGAGGTCTGCAGTAACAGTTTCTCCAGGTTTCAGTAATTCAAAATGAACAATGCCGCGAATACTCCACCAAACACACAAAAGCGCTTTTTTGGGGTGTAAACCTGGCTTAGCAGTACTCCGAGGGATTTCATTTGGAGAGAGCCACTGCCTTTTGCGTTTTGGGTTATCATACAGGACCCATTTCTCATCTCCTGTGATCAAGCGATCAAAAAACGCTTCTGTGTTGTGTCGTTGAAGCAATAAGTTGCATGTGATTGATCGGTTAGCCTTATTCTGTTCGGACAGATTATGCGGGACCCAAACACCTGCTCTGCTTACTTTTCCAATCTGCTTCAAATGTTCTTGGATGGTCGACCAAGGTTTGTTGAGACTGTTTGACAATTCCTCGATCGTCTGACACGGATTTGCTTCCACTTCCGCCCTTAACACGTCGTTGTCTAACGCTGATGGTCTTCCTGATCGATACGAGTCGGAAAGATCAAAATTACCCGATTTGAACTTGGAAAACCACCTTTGGCATTTACGAATGTCCAGTGCATTTGGATAAACATCGCAAATGTTTTTGGTAGCAACTGTTGCGTTATTTCCCTTGCGAAACTCAAAGAGCATGCAATGCCGGATGTGTACCTCTTCTGGTATTTGGCTGGCCATTTTACCCAAAATTACAAAAAAAAATTGTAATTCAATTGTCTATAAGTAAAGAAATCACTATAACCTCACAATGTCTTTGGTACGCCTCTGAACAAAACAATGAGCTGACAAATGACAATCAAGTATTGGCATGCGCAGAAACGACATTACTTTCCGGTCCACCTATTATTATCCCAATTAACAACCGGATTTATACATTTTTTGTAGAGATATTAAGAGCGAGTGTAGCGAAGGTTAGAGGCGAATATTTTTATATATACTCAATGTATCGAAGGATTGAAAAATAGATTTAATACGGACACTTTATTTAATGTATTGCCGATAGAGAAAAGTATCATCGTTGTTCAAACACATACGGGTTGATATATACTAAGTATTTATATCGAAGTATAGAACAATAAAAATATCTCTAACACGGTTGCAAATAATTTTTTTTATATTTCTACAATGCGACGAGACGAGCAAGATGTGAACTTGATAGTAAACGATACGCCTGTTCATAACATCGTGGTGTTAGATAGGATGATACACACTGCATTATATAGTGATCATCGCCTTGTAACATAAGATGAAGACGATGAGACTCTTTACCTAAGTAATTTCACTATTTTTAGGGCTGTCTATACAAATTTAGTGGTGGTCAGTCTCTGTTGCTGCATGGAGTAGTGCAGCGAATTGTTCTACAAACTTTTGGGTCTGTCAGTCTCTATGTTTGTTCCAGAAGAGCAGAACCAATTTCGTTCTTTACTGTAAACAACAGTAACCTAATAAGCGCTACTTAGAAGAGTTCAGTAAAAAACACTTAGAAACGCTAAAATTATGAATAAATTCTGTTTTAGTTAGCGAAGAAACTCTTTACGCTTTTTTTGACGACATCAATAACATTATTATAATATAATTAAATTTATCAAGCCGTCGGAAAACAGTATGATGGCTCAGGGTTAGTAGCCCTGGTTTTATTTTTTTTTAAGCGTTCACCCCTAGTTAAATTGTGCTAAAGCCCTTTTTTTACTTTTCTTTGGTAATTCTATTTAATTGTACAGTCTCATTCGTTTCTTCTTATTCGTTCCTTCTTTCCCTTCTTTCTTTCCTATCCGTCTCTCACACCTTTCTTTCTTTTTCTTCTATTACTCTCCATCCTATTTCCTTTCATCCATCTCTCATAAATGAGGACAACACGTCCTGGTTGTATTCCGGACGGAAATATCTCTACCTCTCCAAACTCTCAATACGACCACCGAAAGGCTTTTGAAGAGGGCGAAATAGATAAGTATAAAACAAAATATACTTGAGTTTAAATTTTAAAAAATCTACAACGACAATAAAAAGAACGATTTCCCTAGACATTAAAAAGGAAATTCTTATCATCATCAGATATAACCCAATTGAATTTAATTAATATTTTTTGTGATAAAGAATCAGTTTATCGCTGCATATAAATTTTTAACTGTTTGTCTGTTCCGGTGTTGTCAACTGATAGATAGATATTATATCTTGTGTATATATAACACAAAAATACTTCAAGCGACGAGGCAAACGAAACAATAACCTAGCAGTAAGTTATACACACGACCATAGGTAGTGTGGTGTTGGTTAAGATTATTACACAGAATCGTCCTCGTTGCAATCACTATGATGTTGTTTCGTTAATTCCAAAGTACACCACAGCAACCCAAAATACGTTAATGTTACACCATTAAAAGATCGCCTACTTTTAGGATGGTAGGGTTTTACAAATCCCGCCTGGTTCGCTTCTACCTATTATTGTAAATCTGCGAGTATTCATTATATAACTCTTCAATACTTGGAAGCCACTGGTACCGGAACTGGGAATTTATTATGCTATTCAGGAATCAGCGCCATATTTCAATTTCATTGTATTATAGATGCAATATTTTCAAATATAAGTATAAAGTAGCAAAAAAGGTTTGTATAACATGTTTGCTTTAATGATGTTTGATGGCGTGTTTGTGTGTATGCGAATGTACATAGTTTGTATACTTGTTTGCATATGATAAAGAAAAGAGAGAAAAAGGTAAAACAAAGTACCGTGACTCTTTTTTGTCTTACCTTTTTCTCTTATGAGTTTTCTACATGACTAGCAATAGAACCTCCGTTTATTTATAGTTATAGAAGTAAAATCCAGTTTTTGATTTTTATTCTACATCGATAATAGGGAAGTGGATAAAAAATTAAGAGCTTATTCTTTTGTAGGTACAAAAATAGCTAGACAGTCTTTTAACAAAAATAAATTTGAAAACTAGTAAGCTTCACCTTGGGCCCTATAGGAAAATGAGGTCAAATGTTTTCTTCTTTTTTGATCAATATCGAAACTAGCTATCAGGTATATACGTCGCTTGTGTTGTAGCTTAGTGGAATCAGAAAAAAACTTACCCGTAGCTTCTTCAACAGCGAGAATATCCGGATCATAAATCATTTGATTCATAGCAACTACACCTCGGTGCGTCAGGATTACTCCTTTCGGGAACCCGCTGGTACCGCTTGAGAATGGCAAAATGGCGACATCGTTTTTAGTCCTCTGTACCGATTTCAAGCAGTCAGTATCTATTGACATGTCCTCGGCGAACTCTGCGAACTTTATCGTGCCTTCCGGTAGATCTTCGTTATCTATTAGAATGATTGTCGGCTTTGTTTTCAGCGTTTTGATTGCTTCCGCGACGTTAGGGTATGACAGTTTTGATGTTACAACAACTTTACATTCTATTAACTCTATTTGACGCTTAACTTCCTCTGCAATGAAGAAAAAACTATACAAATACATCAAAAACCTACGAAATATCAATAATACATTATATTTTAATAAGTATACTACGCGGTGAATATTGAGAAACACATCCTATTCATCCTTTCCTTTGTCATGTATGTCTTTCTTTGTTCCCATGATTTCTTAACTTTACTCTTATTGGCGCTACCTTTAAACTATTTCTATAAGAAATTCCTTTATATACCAATAAAACAAAACTAATTAAACTTCTCTAGGTAGTTCGAAACAGTACGATAACATATTTTAAGGTTAAATGATATTTTGGTCATCGCGCGCTGACGGCAGTAATCAAAATAAATTTATGATAATTAGTTAATGACCGAGTACCGACGGACTGAATGGCGCTCTACACGAGGTTTGGAGTGAAGCAAAGTGCAGAGCCACACCAGATATTTTTATATTTATGCATTAATTACGCCACTATTATTATTGTTCTTTTATTTACATCAGTATATTCATGAATTTTAGGATAATGTAGTTTTATGTCAATAGAGTTAACATAACCCTAAAGGACAAATATCCCAAAAATAAATAGAAAAAAACACCAACCGGCGGTGTATGCGGGATTTAACATACTAGGAATGCAGCCCGCTTCCATAACACCCAGGATAGTACAGGGGTATTCAGGCACATTCGGCAGGATTATAGCCACTATGTCGTTATCCTTAAGCTTTAATTTCGTACGCAACGAAGCAGCAAAAGCAATTGACATCCTGTGAGTTTGCGCGTAGGTGTATCCATGACCCGTTGCTGCACAAACCTGGAATCGGAATAAGCCTTGAACTGGACGTAACGCGACTTCCTTGAACTGATAAAAGATAATGATTTATTATAACTATTAAATGATAGATAAGATAATAATTGTTTCATTTGATTTCCGATCCTTGTTTTAATTACTAATAATTATTATGATAGCTATATAACGTGATTACAAAACGTAAAGAATAACATAGACTTGCTATTTGCTCACACTCTCTGTGTTAAATGATGTAATTTTAATTTTGATGTTCCCTTGACCAAGTTCTTTGATTGATTGATGGTTACAAATAGCATTGGAAACTGAATTGGTTTTATAGAGGATCACATGAATTTAGTCCATAGGGATTTGATATTTCTGATTTATTAACATTATACAAAGTGTAAAAGCTTTGATTCATTCTCCTTTTTTTTGAAGTTGTGGCAATGAAAAATATAGTAGAGAATCAAAAAGGTCTGCAACATTTGCCACCTCTCATGTGGTCAGCTTGGTATATTAGGGTTTAGATTCCTAATGAGAAGACTCCCTTTTAGCAGAATGGACTCTGCTATTTATGTTACTTTTATAAAAGTAAATAACATATAAGTCTGATACAATATCATTGCAGACAAGCCTGAATGGATAACTAATAAGCATACTACTTCAATTTGATTGTAAATTTAAGTATTATGATTTCACTTATGCACTCATATTTATTCATACATTCATTTATTCATAATTAAATTAATATACTTAGTGATAAAGTTATAATACAAATAAAGATAAAGATTGTTTAACATCTACATATATATAATTACAATAAATATTTAAATTAATTATGATTAATTTAATATAATAAATAATAAAATAATTTTTCTTCTTATGTATTATATTGCTCTTTCAGTTCTTGATGAAGATTATTCCAACAATTATCTGTCAGAAGTTAAATATAACAAACTACACTATATGGTGCATTGTTGTTATAATTAAATAATACCTTACTACATTTAACTACCACTATGTAGAAGCAAATGAAAAGTTACAATTTGTAATAAACTTATGTACCATATATTTTATGTCATAATTAGCAGCAAACTGTGCCAGACATAGCTGACAGTTGTAAATATTACAGTTTACAAAATTATTAGTTCCGTTAAGACAATTTTTCATTTCCACATTAACAGAAATTGCTAAAAATATAAAAAAGACATGTTTATACACTTCATTTATTTTTAAAATGACATATTTAAAAACACAATTAGTTATGGAACTGTTACACAAGATATTTTCATCTAACATCTATTACTTTTGATTATATAGATATGGCATTGCAATTTTTATGTTGGAAGATAATAATTTTAAGCTATTATATATATTATTACAAAGGCAATTTTAACATTCTTATAGAGATAGTTTGGCAGTCCACTTTCAAAGGGTAATTTGTCATATCAAATCACTAGTTATTTGATTGATCTTAGAATTTATAAGATAAAGCATGTACAACATTACCTCCACTTGTAAGTCTCCATAATTTAGTACTTGTTAGAGTTAATTTATGTATTATTAGGTTTAACAGCTTAAAATTTTTTCATACAGTCCATTTATTAATATTAATGATCTTATTTCATTGATTCACATCGACAATACTTCAAAGAAACATTACTATAAAAGCACTTATAAAATTCAGATTAAACTAGATTCAACAATTGCATTGTTCTCCAAATATTTGATTAAATTTGCATGTTTATAATACATTTGTTAAACATTAAACAATACTGTGTATTTTGCTATTGTATGAAAAAATTACTTACCATTGCAGTTTTATCAGGCCAGCGGTCCAAATTTTGCCAAATGAAATCAGTTACTGTACTATTTATATTAGGTACATTATTAAAAACTGATTTTAATATATTTGATTCATTTTTAGAACTTTTAAATTTAACAGATTGTGTAAGAAGGATTTGTGTTTGTCTTTTTAGCTGCAAGCTTCGTTGTCTTAAAGCACTAGCCATTTTAATTTTTTTTAAACTGTAAAAAAATAAATTAAGAGCGAAACAGCAAATAAACGATTTGTCTCTTTAATCTCTAATAAAGTACTGAAATTGTAACAAAATTAAAATTGTAATACGCAGAAATAATATTTTATTATTATGAAAAAACTATGCTATGCTAAACACTAAACATGCCTCCGAAATAATTAAAAAAAAAATACAAATTCAAACGCGTGCTTTTACCTTGGAGACGTAAAACAAACTGAAAAGTTATGATTGAAATTTAATATAACACCTACCCAGTTATCAAATCGGACTTTGCTCTCCCCTTCGTATAATCATTTTAATTTGTGTTTACTGTATAACTAAAAAAATCCTTGAACAGAGCACGATGTGTTTAAGACTACTTTCGAAACTAGTTTTCTCCATAGTAAATATGGATTATAAAACCAGAAAACTTAACAACATGCATTGATTTCATTTACATATGATGTTTATAGACGAAAAAATCGATGTGTGTCATGGGTGTCATTTGGTAGTTAAGGCATACACAGAATTATACCTATATAAATACTGTCGTTCCGATGACATACGGCGTTGGCAAACCGTTTAAAGCCGTCATTAAGCATAAGGAAGTATAAAAACATCCAAGCATCTTGATTTACATAAAGTTTTTGTGTTAATTTTTTGCTCATAAATTCATATAAAACAATAAATAATGAACATAAAAATAAGTTGAAAAAATCATATTTAAATATTCAACAAAATAAAACAGATAAAGTAATATATTTTTGTTAAAATATTTATTAGTTTTGAATTTGTGTTGTTTATTTTAATTTATACTATTTTTCAATATTAAAATTTGCTTAATAATTCTTTTCCTTAAAAAATAATGGTTAACTTCTTTTCATCGATTATATTAACTAAAATAAAATTTGTTATAGCAAAACTGTATGAAAAAATTTACTATTTTTTTTGCGTTTGATTTAATTATATCGTTTTAATATATGTAATACTATTCTAAATAGAATGTTTTCCTTTTGAAACTAGTTTAATCTATATTATTAATAGGAAATCTGAGCTGGTTTTAAAAAGCTACCGATATTTTATTCAATATACATTATTAACACATTTTTGTATTAGCAAATAATTTTTTAACTGCATGTGCAACCGTAATTTTTTATTTTCAAATTAAATTGCCTAATTATTTCATAATAAATTAAGTCCATCTTGGTGGAGCTGTAATTAAAGATATTTAATATTCCAAAATTAAGTTTTAAGATTATTTTATAACGCTTTTTTCTTTATTCTTCCTCTTTGAGACTGCTAATAGCATTAACGTCTCTATACGTTTTCACGGGAAAAGAAAGGTATTACCGAGCCATTCGCAAGGATTGCTAGACTTAGGTCCTGGCCGGCGAGAATATATGAGCCCTGGGGTTATACCCCATTACTCGAGTCCATCCTTCAGCAAGTCATCTTCACTGGTTTTTACAAGAAGTTGAATGAAATAGCAAAAAGCAATTTTCAGCAGCAGTCAGCTGTAGCTAAGGTTAAGTGCATCACGCAATCATAAAATATTACAAGAAATTATAATTATAACCGTTGCTCGATTCATATGCAATCGGTCCGATGCCATTTTTATCCGACGATTCTGTGGCAAGCCATCGCCTCATGCTGCACTAGCCAATATGTGGTTTATTTATGGGAAGGGTGGGCAACTGAGCGATTAATTCATCTAATGGAAAGTAATTGCTAATGCCCATGGACAGTCGCAATACAAGAAGTATTGCCAGTGTTGCTGACGTTTCAATTCAAAAATAATCGTGATCATCGCTTGTCCGATTTTTGCATATGGCTGTACTTCGGCTGGACCCAAAAACATAGTGTAAATTAAATATAAAGGAACATTTGTAGCTCTGTTAAGTAAACATGTTTACAAGAATCTTTTATTGCTATTTTATCTTATCGAATAAATTTTTTTGTCTGATTTTTTGTTGGATTTCGTTAAGATTTAATATATTTAAACAAGTGAAAAAAGCTTACATATTGGACCTTGGTGAATACATCATGTTTTATTATTTATAAATGTATTGAAATTCACTTTTATTCAATTAGTACTTTTATTACAGATTGTCGGATAATTGATTCTTTTTAATTATTGGGCAAATATACCAGACCTGTCGTATTGTATGGAGCGGAGTTTTGGCCCACCAAGGATTCGAATGAAAAGATATTACATGTGGCCGAGATGCGAATGTTAAGATGGATGTGTGGTGTGACAAGGATGGATACAATTAAGAATGAGTATATTAGAGGAAGTATGAAAGTTGCTCGAGTGACAGAGAAATTGAGAAGCAAGAGGTTAGCGTGGTACGGGCATGTTGTGGGAAGGGATTAAGGACATGTTACAAAGAAAGTAATGCGAATGAACGTGGGTGGTTATAAGGGTAGAGGAAGATCGAAAAAAGTGTGGATGGATTGTGTGAAAGATGACGTGTTTAAAAAGAGTGTGAATTCAGTTATGACAGCTAATAGAGGGATTTTTTTTTTTTTATTAACGGCTGTAACAAAATGCTAACGGAAATGCACACCCCGTCGCCAAATTGAGCCGGCGTCGGTGGTAGTGTCGGGCTCCAACCGACTAAAAAGCTTCACACGGTATTCCACTCTCATCCAAGTGCTCGTGGGGTCGAGGGATAAAGTATTTCAGTTCATCCACAACCCCCCGAACGGCGCCCGAATGACCGGGCCCACCTCGGGGAGGGGTGTGAAGCACCCCTCCCGTTCAAATCCCTACGTGGCGACGCGTCGGAATACGAGACGCATCACCATATGCACCTCAGGAACCCTCTCCAAGGGGGGCGCCGGCCCGACGGCCCTTGTCGGTCGCGGCGCCAGGTTCCTGCCGAGGAGCCATTCGGCGGTCGTGCGCTCGGCCCCTCCTTGCGGCGGGGAGCTGTTATCGCGCTCCGACCGCGTCCTGTCCCCTTGGCGCCCGCTCTCGGATACGTCTAATAGAGGGATATTGAAGAGATATACATATTGTTCCGACCCCATATAGCTAGGAAAAGGGCAGGAGGAAGAACATACTTTTATGTTGTTTTACTGATATTTATATTTTACGCCAAAAAATTTTTTAATCTAATATATTATTATATTATTATAATGCTTTAAATTAATGGATTTTAGTGGAGCCATTAAATAACGTGTTTTTATGTGACGCATCGGCTAACCGTTTTCTGTGTAATATCGTCTCTGGTTCTGGGATAGCATGTTTTACTACCTACATTCCAGGGTCATATATAGGGTTTTTACAGTGGTAGATACTCTGTCGAGCTCAACCTGTTAGACTTACCTTCATGCGGTAAATTTGCCGTCATGACAGCATTGCTGCTGTATTGCTGCAAACAACATTTGGGATCCAAATTATTAATTATAGGCTAAAAAATAATGCTTTATGGATGCTTTTTTTAATAGCTTTAATTTAACGTACTCAAGAATCTACATTTTTGGTTACCGGTGGTGTTTGACAGACGCTATTCCATATTTCTTAAAAATATCTAAAAGTAAGTACATTAAAATCGAATAATTTTTGTAGAGAACTATGTTCTATAAATATATCTTATCTTTAATATTAAGGTTAACAAAAAAAAAATACCACAAATACCTTAATAACTATTTATTTATTGTAATGACTGCGGGATTAAGTTATTACTATGATATCATAAGCTATTATTATTAACTGTGCCCTAATTGGTAACCTAAATAAATAAGAATCTAATATTCAGTACAATTCCGAGAGCTACTAATGGAAAGCTGTATTGGAAATTGCAATTGGCGTTCCCAAATATGTCATTGTAATCATCATCCTTTTCTTCAACGCTTCTATGTGCTAACATAGTATAAGATTTAGCTTCGTCCGAGGCCATATCGTGGACTTCCATCGGCTTTTCTGGCAACGGTTTAGCTGATACGGTTGCCAGACGAGTAGTAGTGTAAATATTTTGCTTAACATTTTGTTCTGTCTTTTCTTCTTTAATCTCTTTTCTTTTCTTTTGATTGGCTACTTCTTCATCAACGTTCCTGTTTTCTGGAGCTATAGTTGTATTAAAAATACTTTCATCGAAATACCCATCGTCTCTGTTCTCTAATTCAGTGGTTGTTGTGATTGTAGTTTTTGTAGTTACTTTTTTAACTTGTTTCGCTCGTTTTTTGATTATTGCAGAGCAATTGAGATATTCTCTTAGGTCTGTATAAAACAGTTTTCCGTTAAGTTCTGCTTCATCGTAATATTCGTAGTCTTGACTTTGCGCTGACGAGTCCTCGCCTTCGAATAGTTTCAGACTGTTTATTTTTTCCGCTTCGACTCGTTTCATCCATTTTTCGCGAAGTAATTCGTCGGGTACACATTTAAAGTTTTCTAACATCAATTTTAAAGGTGCACTCTCTGTTTTGTTCATCAGTACCATGAACCATTCAAGACGGCAATCGCACGGAAAATCATTATCTGAAAGAAGAAAAATTATATTATTATAATTTTTTAGAAGAAAAATTTTTATTAGGTACTTTAAATAAAAAAAGTTTTTTTTTGTTAAAAACAAAGGCAATTATTTACTGGTAGAAATTTTTTTATTTCACATTAGCGCGAGTAGCTTGACTATTGTTAAGAATTAGTTTGAATAAAACGTCACTTGTTCTATCGGACCCAAGATAAACAATAATAAAAAAAGTACGTAAGCTTATACCTTAATTTCTACATGGCTAAGCCACTTAAATCGAGTTTGTTGTCTAGATTCTTATTTATTTTTTATTTCCGATAATTATTTATTATCGGATGAAGATCCTATTTTATGTTAACTAAACAAATTGTCTACGATTATTTACCTTCCAAGTCCATAGAGGCCGTATTGCGATGGAGGTTGCTTAGTATTGGAGCCATTATTTCTTGTTTTAATTCACGAATCCTGTTTCCCTTCAAGCTGAGCGAAGTTAGTGAATGTAACCCTTTAAATACATTCTCATTATCGATCGCAACGAGCACATTGTGGGATAGGGAAAGTAATTGCAGTTTAGATAGTCCATGAAACGCATTAGAATCTAGCATCTGGATTTTGTTATCATCTAAATTTAAAGATATCAAATTGATCAGAGGTTTGAATGTGTTGTCACCGATAACTTCCAAACTATTGCCACTTAAATCTAGTTTCATTAATTTGTTTAAACCCGAAAAAGTTTCACTGTTTAAACTGAATAACTTATTCCTGTCGATTTCCAATTCTTTGAGGTTCATTAAATGAATGAATGCTTTGTCATGTATTATTGTTACTTTGTTATTGGTGATAAACAGTTTTTCTAATGCGGGTAGGTCAATGAAGACGTCTCTATTTATTTCAACTATGTTGTTTGTGTCCAAGCTGATGGTTTCCAGTGTTTCATGATGAGCAAAAGCATGCGGTTTCAGCTTTTCTATTTGATTTCCGCTCAATTTTATCTCTTCAAGTAAACTTAAATTAGCGAAAGCGAACGCATCAATAGTTTTTATATTTCCGTATTTTACCTCTAGTTTCGCAAGGTTTTTGGTGAATTTTAAAGCATTCTTCGGTATGTACTTGAACGATACGTTTCTAGCATTCGTGAAACTAAGTTTAGTAGCTTTCTTTAGGTAACTAAATTTTAGCCAATTAGGATCATCCTGGCCAACATTTTCGTTCATAATGTAGCATTCGGCGCTTCGAACTGAATCCCTTATGTCCTTTATACAAAAGCATTGTATTTCGCTGGTACTATTGAATGTCGGGTCGCAAATATTAGATGTTGTCTGATCGAATAGATGCGAATGATCATAATTACTGTAGTGCAGTTTAGCTTCAGTAGATATAAATAATATACATGAGAAAACAATAATCTTCCATGCGTTCATCTCTTCGTTTTTATTTACCTGAAAAAAAAAGAAAAAGAAAATTAATAATAGAAATATTTCAAGATAGATAATTTTCCTACAACATTTTCATATGTTATTATAAAACAAACTTATGCACTTCTCTTTGCGCTTAAGGTTTACTTTGTGTATAAATACCTATTCATATTAAGTAAATAATTTTGCACATACATCGTACTTGTAACAAATGTTATTTATATCATTAATAAATAATATTACCGCAGCCGTTTCATTTGTAACAATAGGATTGTAGGTATTGTTAAATGGCCCACGTAGAGAATGTTATTTATTTTTCGTATTGGTTAATTTTTTTTTTCTTTGAAGGGACTGAGATGAACTAGATGACTACTATGGTAAGTGGTACCACAGTCACCGACACGCCCATCGGTTGAAATAATGATGATGATGAAGTGATACGTCTATCCATAACAACGGGGTGCGAGTTAAGATGATATACACAGCACTACATTGCACGTCGCCTTGAGAGATAGGATGTTAAGTCTCCTTACTTCAGTATCTTTACTAGCCACAACGCCCTTTAAACCAGAATACAGTAACGTTTGCCAACTACTGTTTTACTAGACGGTCTCCAGCAATGGAGACTTACCACCACTAATTTATTATTTACTTCTAAAAGTCAACGCTTATGCCAAATCCATGATGGCCATATGTATTAATACATAGACATGAATAATACTAAGAAATCAATAGTATAAACAAAGAGTAATGCTATTAATGTATTTAATAATACTTTATACATGACAAATTCATGACATTGTATTAACTAAAATCTGCTAGGTAAACCGATTCGTATAAAATAAACAATGAAACAGTTTAAAGAGTAAATGTTTTTATAGCGTTTGACATTGAATCACCTGATTTTGTGAAGCAATTACGATACGAAAAAAATATAGTTTTAATACTGTAGCTAGTGTTAACAACATTTCCAACAGCAAAAGTTGGTAACATTTAAAAATATGGCGGCATGGAAAGGACGCCCCAACGCAATGACATCGGGCTCTTAGGGAGGCATCGGAGGATTAGCTAGAGGAAAGCTAGGATAGTTGCTATTAAATGGTTTCAAGAGTATTGTATATAATTCATTGAGTGTTGATTAAAAGTTTTAAGTAAAATCTTAATCATATATTATTTGTCAAACTGAAGGATAAGCTAACACTAGTAAAGTTACTGGGGTAGCGAGACTTAACTTCGTATGTCTCAACGTCTTACTCGTATCGTCGCTGCGATGAATGAATAAAACGATGTCTTACTAAATCGCTTAGTTAAGCAATAATGTCGGCCACCATTTGTCTATATCGGCGATGTTACACAATAATAAAACTTCGATGGGTGTATCCATTAACAAAAATGACATCATAAAGCTTCTATTCATTTATTATTATAACAAAGAAGTCGTTTTATACCACAATCACACAGTTGTCCTTCCGTTCTCGGTAAAGGCGTTAAGATAGTATTGTTTGGCGAGCTAAAGGTTTATACACATGTTGGTAAGTTTGCATCGATCCGAAGTATTTTTAAGTAATAAAGCTAACTAATCGATTGCATAATATATAATATAGTTTTTTTTATAGAAAAGGTAGGAAAACGAGCGAACAGTTCACCTAGTGGCAAGTGATCACTGACGCTCATGGACAGTCGTAACACCAGAGGGGTCGCAGCTGCGTTGCCAGTCTTTAAAGGAATGATGCGCTCTTTTCTTGAAGGCCTCTATCATATGTCGTATTGGTTCAGGAATACTGCTGGCGTGTGTGGTAAACAGTTGCGCTTGAAACGCACAGTGGTGATTCGCCAGTCATCCAAGTGATGTGGTTGGAACTCAGCGTTGTGTTAGAACTGCCTTGATGGAAAGTAGCGGCAGAAATAATTAAGAACAACTTGTCAAAACATTCACTGTGGTACATTTTATCAAGAATGCAAAGAGATGCGATCTGTCTTCGCAAGGCTAGTAGATCAAAGAAAGAACTTGGTCCTTAACGATTCAAACTGCTAATATAATTTATATCTATCCTTATTACATATAATTTACGTATGTGGGGTTTGTTCTCACACCCATTTCTATCCAATTTTTCTGAAGATTAGTAAATATCTAGATGGAGCATCAGAGAATATAAGCTACTGCTATTCGCGATAATAACATTTGAAAAAAGCATACATGATAATCTCAACAGCAAAACAAGTTATTTATCAAGTACATTAATTAACATTTTTCATAGATATGCAAATTGTTAAGTAAAAGTGGTATTAGTATTACAGTTGGTTGCTTTTTAGTAAGATCAAAGCCAATTTTACACGAGCAAGATCTAGATCAAGATCGAATGTACAAGAGCAATACCATATCTGTAATACTAAACGAAAAGATTAAAATTCCGTTGAAATAAGGAATTAACATATCTATTATTACTTGAATATGTGCTTTTCTTCTGGAAACTAAATATTTAATATAACATAAGACTGAATTTGCAAGACCAAGATCAATTACCAATATAGTCTATGATAAGTCTTTGTTGTGTACTTGCTATGCTCATCATTAACTATGCAATCAACTTGTAATAATATGGACGAAATTTTATAATAGTTTAGTTAATTGCCTATAGTTAAATTGTGGTAGGTGTTTCATCGGCATCGCCTGACATCCGCCTTGATATTGTAAACCCGTCTACACAGAATTGCTAGAATATTCTGATAGTTATCTCTCCACTATCTCCAGTCTTTGAGATCGTATAAATAAGACAATAAGATCTGTTGTTTATATAGATGTTTTTTTTTATAACGTTGCCTTTAAATTTATTATTGGTAATAGAGCGCCTATTTTTGGCACCTAGCAATATCGGCGTAAGCATCACTATTACGGTTTTGAAGGCGCTTTGAAGTTCCGTGTTGTGGTTTTACTGGTCTTACTCAGGGAATAGTCTTTTAACATTCCATCCACTAGAGTTGTAGACTATAGAATAAATAAAATATATTATCCCCATAGTCGTACTTCAGTGAGGACCGAAGCGCAATTTGTGAGAAAAAATTAACGGTAATATAAACGATTTAGTATTACCAGTGATAAATAGAGAAACGTAATAAATATTCAGAAATATAATATGAATGTTGCTATTAGTGTATACGTTTGTTTATGTTACAATTTAAAATGTGATGTCATGCTGTTTGTTGTAGCGAAATTTATGTTTCAATGTAAACGACATCCTACGCGTGCGGCTAGTGACCGATATAATTAGGATAGTCGTACACAAACACAATGCTGTGAATATTTATATTATAGCATCTATCGCTTATATTGGTGTTATACTTAAGAGGTACCTTTTAAGGAACGACAATTATCTTTAGATGGCATATACCCCGCTCTAGAGACGATGATAATGCACACAAAGGATAGTCAAAGATTTTATATTTTCTCTCTTAAGAGTAACTTATTCCATTTACTGTGGCAATTCCTTTGTCCATTGTCTGAGACAATGTTCTTCTGTTATTTTCATCATGATATTCTTAATACTATGGTAGCCTGTTGGTTGTACGTTTATGTAATCGTAGGTACCACGACAGCTTTAATTACTGCTGACAAACAGTAGTGTGCACACATTACTACGTTGCGGTGTGAAAGGCGTTGTAGCTAAGAAAATTATTGGAGTAATGAAACATGGCATCTTATGTTTGAATGCGACGAGAATGTAGTTCTGTTTTCATTATCATAACTAGCACCACATTTTTATGTACAGTAATCACAGTTTGGTGAAAGTGTTGCCCTTCTCTTAGTTTTGTCGAATAAAAATAATTATATATTTGAGGATAACTCTCACTAGTATAGGAATGATTAACTCAAAATTCGGTTAGGGAATTTGAATGTCATAAGGCGACATGTTAACATACACATCTATTTCCAAACTATATAGAGTAATATTACTTACATTACTACTGTAATATATATAAGAGAATAAAGTTATTATAGCGATTCTGTGAAATTATAGCGTCCGAACAATGCTGGGCAGCTGACTCGAGTAATAAAACGTGTATTATTAGGCGTCATGTGCCTCGTTTAGCCGACTATTTTTTCTTGTATTACACAGGAATTAGGCCGTACGGCACCTGTTACTAATGCGGCGAAATGGAGCTGAATAATAGCTTTAATTATCTACAAGGATTTATTATCTCGCTTAAAACTTTAGTCTTTGATGCCACTCAACGATTCTCCAGATGAATGATTCTTCAAAAAACAACAATATTAAGTTGTTTACTAGATATTTATTTCCCTTAATGGTAAGTAATTAAGATAAACTTCTATAGCCTTAAAAAAATATTTGTTGCTGTAAATAAAGGAGATATTCTTGTTATGTTATAAACTGATTTCCTTTAAAAAAATTCCTTCGTGTTGTGTCATATATCCAACGTCTATCTTTTTAGGTGATCGTGTCATCAAATTAATCATTCAGTACCCGCAACGTTTGACGAAATGTGAAAAACAAGGTTGACGGACGTCTTGCGAGTTGAATGTACGTAAATTCGTTGATTCATCCAATTACAAAACAGTTTTCGTAGCGTAAGAATTGGGTTATTCAAATGTTCGGGGCCCGTTTAAATGCATGGCGATGTCGGGCGTACTCCGACCGGGCGGGTGATTGATGGGGAGAAGTGGATCTATTCGCTTTTGTACGATACCTACTATACGCAATACGAATTTTGAACGGAACCAAGGAGATTTTTTTTACAATATTACAGAAAGAAGGAAACGTTTGATTTGTCTATAACATTTTTTTTATTCGAACAACCGACGATACGGTCATCTAAATGTAATATATATTATACATACGGCCAAATTGGTGCTAGTAAGAATCATATACAATGCCCAACAAAGTGCTCATCACCTTGAGACAATATGGAATCTCGTCACTCCAATAATTCCACTATTATATGTTTATATAGCATTAATAATATATGTAAAATGACTATATACAGACTAGAAATGGATAGATATAACACCTAAAGCGCTTCTAATCTAATTCTATAACTTGGTACTTAAACAAATGTATTTCACTATTTTTTTTATTTGAAGAGAATAACGACACTTTTACCTGTTTGTATGAGATGCTTGACCAAAACAACGCGGCGATAGTTAGAATGATATACACAGCACCATATTGCGCTCATCACCTTGAGACAAGATGTTATGTCTCATTACCCAAGTAATTTCACTAGCTACACCGCCCTTCCAACAGGAAGGTAGTAATGTTTTTACACTACTGTTTAGTGACAGAAATAGTCATCACCATTACTACTTACTGATGTCCCCTGTTGAACTTTCCTAATTATTTTTATCTTGGCGATTTGTGAGTGTAGTTTGTTAGTAATAATTAGTTCTAGTCGCCTTTTACGACTCACTGGGGGTAAAGTGAGGATAACTAGCTAGTACAATATTTTATGAACTTATGTATAACATAACAATCTAAAGTGTATTACTCAATTGTCAGAGAATTTATGTTTATATAAGTTTACTGTTTTTTAGGAGGATAGGGGAGAAAGGTTATATTAGATTTTTACCACTTTAACATCTTTGAGGGTAAATATTGTATATGAATTATAAAGTTGTTCTAAGTTTTTCATTTTTGTACGTGTACATTATTTATTAGAACACTGTGTACTTGTACTTGTATTTTGCTAGTCGATTTACTTATTTGTATTTTTTACAGTTTTTATTATACACATGTACATAGTACGTATATATAAATACAGCAAGCTGTGTATTGTTAAATTTAAGATAAGTCTCAGTTACAATTTTTTGTTAATAGTTACTAATTAATGTCTTATCTCTTATAGAAAACTTATAATAATAAATAAAAGCTTAGGATCTAACACGGAACGAACTGGTGCCAATGAAGTTACATATTAACAAAAAAAAAGTGTTTCAAATCTTACCTTCACTAACGCTGAAATTTCGCTACGTCTACTTCACTAAAACGTTAGCGACAAACTAATCTGCAAAGAGAAAATGGGAAAATGTTAAATAGCATAAACACTAAAACTTCCAGATGTTAAGTGAAGCTGTGGCATCCGTTTAACTGATGTTAAGTAGATAGCTACAAAAAGTATTGTAGTTAATGCAAAGAATGTATTATTTTGTGATGAATAAAATGCCCTATTAAATGTTATGAAGACAACTACACCATGACCCATCTTCAGGATAACACATTGTTTCTGAGAAAAGTTTCATTCATCGCCGTGTCATCACCTCTTTACCTTATAAAATTATAGTAAATATTTTCTTTCATATGAAAGAAAGTCTATATTAAGCTGAAATTAAGGTTACAACAAATCGATTGCTATTTCCTCATTTTCTTTGGCAAACTATTGTCATTCATAATCGTTTAGCCAGTAAGATGCTCTGTAGTATATAAAAATATTAAAACTTTAATTAATCTATATATGTATATATATAGACTCATTATGATGTCTTTGAAGCTTGAGTGAATGGTATGAATATTCCTTTTGCGGAGTATAGTCAGTTTCACAAAATACCTTCTCTAAAGGGAATAGCTAGTAGTTTCTACCTAAATAAGAACCGTGTTTATGTATTGATGAATTTTCTAGATTTTTAATAGAATGGCAACTCTTATATAACAGTGTCTTACGAGTGAAAGATATATTTAATGAGATGAAACTTCGAACGGCACAAGGCGATTTTAATCATTCATACAATATTTCAAAGTTTAACATTTTGTACTGAAAAGAGGTTATATATTTATTCTCAAGAGAGTCTTTTTAAAAATAGCAGACTATTAATGCCATTTCCGATATTCTCACCCCTGCAACCCCGGGGCGCCGGGAAAAGTAATATGTAGGTGGTATAATGAAAAAGAAATCTGAATACATCGTTTGAAAATAAAATGGTGAGATTTTTTTTTTTTTATTATTATTTGTAAATAGACATTCGGGTCAGTCGAAGCGACAAGACGAGCAAGAAGTTTACGTCGTCGTAAGTGATACGGCAGTCCATAACAAAGTAGCGCATTATACTGGTCGTTCTGAGACATAAGAAGTTAAGCGTATTTACCCCAGTAATTTCTCAGACTATACAACCCTCGTAACCGGAACACAGCAACGTTTACACACTACTCTTTAGCAGAGATAGACATTTTCCGCTTAATAGACGACTTATAAAAGAGTAAAACTTTTGTACTTCAATCTTTCCTCTTCAAAGTTTTCTACGTCTATCTCTACCTTATTATTACTACAACAATCTTCACTAACATACTTTGAAGTACGACTTACGTATATTACCAGTAAGAGTTCAAGTAAAATTGATCTTAATTTAAATGTTTTGATAACCAACAAGCTTTTTTATTGTTTTAATATCACACCCGTAATATATTATAGAATGAACAGATACATGTTATTCTTCAAAAAAGTGCGTAAATATATAGTAAACGTGTAAGTAAACAAACGTCTAAGACAACCCAAGTCAAATGTGTCAGAATTATATTTAGACATAAAATATGTCTAGACTATTTTTTTTAATATCCCACACAGAATGACAGTAGATTTTGATGTAGAATAATTTGTTGTAATAATAGTATTTGATGGCAACACTTTGTATTGCCAATTCTGCCATCTCTCTTATTAATCTAAAATTGTTGCTAGGTCTCTATTGCCGGAGACCGTTTAGGTAACGCTAAAGGTCTTATTTCTGCAGCTAATCAGCAGTGTGCAAATATTACTTCGTTCTGGTTTAAAGGACGCTATAGCTAGTGAAATTATTGTGGTAACGGGACAATATATCATATCTTAAGGCGACGAGCGCAATGCTGTGCGATGTATAGATCATCTTAACTAGCGCCACGTTATGGACATGCATATCGTTTACCATAATGTGAACTTGCTACTCTCGTCGGCTTGTCATATAAAAAAATAATAATAATCGCTACATATTTATACAGAACTCTTTTTTTTTTTAAATATAGAAAAGTAGATAAGCGGTACATATGATGGTAATCCACTGGCATGAACAACCTTAACATAGCCATATTTATAGAAGATATTTAACTAAAAACGTTTGTTGGTAATATATCAAAGATGGCCATGTTAGAAATATGGAAAATCACATGATTTTTAACAAGAAAATACTATACAAATATTTGCGCTTTTGTTGTCATTAATCTCCGAAACGTCGGCTACTAAAGCTTTAAAGGAGTAGCCTACTTTTATTTCGGTAAAGCTATTATGGCGGCGAACGGAAATAAATCTTCGATACAGTAAAAGCGTTTACGAATCTGTTCAGCATTTAATCAGATCGGAATGGTACTCCAATTTTGATGTAGTTCATCGACGTGCGCGTTAAAGGCCCAGCAGGAAGATAATCACATCAACCTGTCAATTACTATACGCTCCCAACAAGAATCCAATCACTTCGCAAGCTACATTCATATTCAATACAAGAGGTGTATTCACGACATCCGATACAGTGAAATGTCGATATATTGAAAGTTATAAAAGTATTGATGATGATCTATCAAATCTCCTTATTTAGGATGATTTACACGTCAGTATCTTCACTAGCTACAACACCCGTTAAACTGGAACACAGTAATATTTGGACACTACTGTTTGTCAGCTGCAATTAGAGCTGTGTTGGTACCTAGCTCCGGCAACAGTGACCTACCATCAGTGAATTTAAATCAATAATTCAATTCTAAGGATGATTTAACCTTTTGTTATAAAGAGCAGTTACCGATAAAGTTATTACAATAACTTGCTACCGAACTTCTGACTAGAATCCATTTCAAATTGCAATCACTTGTAAAAACTTTAGAGTTAAGAAGAAATTGAACTTTAATTGGAATTTAACTTTGGACTTTTCAGTATTTCTATGATGATAAAACTTTTCAGGTTTTCAACAGATTCAATACACGATATTTGTAATAATGCTCACGTTTTCTGTTCTATTTTCAACGGTTAAGGACCAAAAGTAGTTCTAGGAATACCCCGGCCCTGCTAATCTAGGATCCAACGAGGGTTTAGGTTTTAGAAAACCTTTTTTATGTAGTTTCGAGATGTTTGTCTCAAATACAAGACTATCATCAAAGAGTTTGCATCTAAAATGTAAAATTTGGACTTTATATTGTTAGTATTATATAATACAGAAGAAAAAAAAAACCAGAATATTTAAAAAAATTATTAAATCGACAATTAGATAAGTTCAACGTAAATTTATTTCTTATATCCTTTTACTTAGGATAAAATTCCAGTGGTGGTAGGTCTCTAGTGCCTCAAACCATCTAAGTAGGTACCGCAGCTCCTATTTCTGCCGCCAAACCATAGTATACAAATATTACTGTGTTCTGGTTTCAAGGGTGCTGTAGCTATTATAGCTACTGGGGTAACGAGACTATACATCTTACGGCTCAAAACGAGCATAATGTGATGCTGTGTATATCATTGTAACTGTCGCCAGGTTGTTATGGGCGGGCGTATCACTTACCATCAGGTGAACGTCCCGGTTATCTCGCTCCGTAGAATGAAAATATTAAAATTTTATATAGTATTTTACTTCTAAGAAAACTAAATAATAACACATCTCCCTCTTTCTCTCGTCGTTTCTCTTTATAACTAGTTATTAAGTTTTCCGACCTAGCAAGGTTATGGTTTATGTTTAGGTTTCTTAAGTAATGTTAGATCGCAGGTGCATTATATGAGATAAGTTTAGTTTTGTAACATTTATTAAAGGTGTTACAGCGTGTTAACTTTAGCAGTTGGAACGGTCGTAAAGGATAAGTACGAAGCAGTTTTGTTAACGTCAGGTTTGTAGACTGTTATGAGTCTCTTCTAAAGCCGCAATGCTTTCAGTAAGCGGTTTCTAAGTATGAAAACTTCATGAACATTAAATATTGATTATGATAAGTCGATTGAATCAAAAATGTTCTTAACTACACTTAAATTAAATCTGTCAAACGTTTGAAAATTATAAGTCCCTATCAATTTCTACTATTTACAGTTTCTTTTAAATTTATTAGAAGTAATTTAGCAGAAAGGACTCAAACCAATATTAAAAGCAAAAATAAGTTTTGAATACCAAAGAGTTTCTTTTATTGAATATCCGAAATAAAATAATTATAAGACACATTATTGAACGATGGCTATCAAGCCACTTAAAACCTAATATAACACTAGCTATAACTGAAACAATACCTTAATATATGTGACGAAAGTAGACATGAAAGTATTATCAATATATATAAAGGGTAGTATAAGATGAGTGAGAACGAAAGTCGCAAAGTATTTCTAGATTACTGTAGAGGATTTGTAGAGAAAACGATAGGGAGGAACAAAATGTAAGTAAATAATAGAAAGAGTAACAGAATTAAAGAATAGAACTAAAAATAGTAAAAAAGTAAAACTGAAGTGTAAAAAATATAGTAAAGTGGGCCTGCAAAAAAGAAGAAAAACAAAGAAGAAGAAGAAGAAGAGATGTAAAATGAATGATTGTTTCAGGCTCCCTCCCACTATCTTATCCAGAAATGTCCCGGAGGCGACGTGGAGTCTTTACTCAGAAGGAGATGAGAAGGAATGAAAGAAAAAAAAGGGAATGCAGAATGATAAATGAGTTTCAGAATGAAAGAGAAGAGTGGATGATGATAGTTAACGAATTAGAGTGTAGTAAAAATTTAAAATAGAGACTGATAGAAATAAGCGAAGAAGTAAAGATAGACATAGAGTAGGATGGTAAATGAGTAAGATAAATAAAGGCCCTGACCCACCACAACACGCAGGGGGGACAATTAACAAAAAAAGGTAGTATATATTATCCCAGTAGCTCGCTGGCCTAATGGTTAGAGCGTGCGGCTTTCATTCCGAAGGTCGCGGGTTCGAACCTCGGCATGTACCAATGACTTAATATTTAAGTTATGTACATTTTGTGAACTTTAGTAACAACAGCGAGATACAAAAACGGTGAAGGAAAACATCGTGAGGAAACCCGCACACTGATATCATCTTTGTGTGTGTGTGTGTGTGGTGGTCCCAATAAAGTGGCAACAGGCTCGCCCCCTGTTACATGGGACCTAATCTGACCACATCTGGCGAAATGTGGGTGGTTTATTCACCTCTGCTTACCCCTACTGGGAAAAAGGCGTGACTATATAAAAAAAAATAAATATATATTACCCCTCAAATGACAATGATATAAAAATCATGGAGCACAACATCATTATAGTCATCATTAAAACTTTAAAACTAAAATACTCAAAAAATACTACTGAGTTTGATCGCTTCTAATAAATTACGTCCAATTATAAATATTATGATAAATACTATGAAATATTTTCAGTTCGTTTAATAATATAAAATCAAAACAAAATAGATAGTAATTTAGTATGAAAAGTTTTTCATTCTCAAACAGTTACGTTTTAATTAGTCAAAGAAACAATTTTGAATCAACGCTCTATTCATAGTATAGACCTATTTAAGTTTTCAACACAATTAGGGTAGTTAATTAAATGTTCAAATGTTGAATCAGGTTAGATTAAGATCGTAAATTAGTTTCACTGAATGGCTCTTTTTTTTTCATACATTTATTACCATTAGCAATTTTCTACATGTCAAACTTACACAAAAATGTATAGGTTTCTAGAAAATATGTTAATAATAATATAAGGCTCTATTTCGTTGTTACTTTTGCTAAAGAGAAATTATACGAAATATTATGATCTAACCCACCAACCCACACTGAGCTAGCATGGTCCAACCCAATTGGAAAAGGACCAATTGTCCTCAATGAACAAAGCAGCTGGATGCAGAGCAGATCAGTTGGGGGAGGCCTATGTCCAGCAGTGAACGTCTGTCGGCTGATGATGATGATGATGATGATGATGATAATTCTGATATACTTATTGCTAACAGATCAAGTCAGATATGCAGGATTAAAAAAAAAAAAAATTATTGTCAACGCTAAGAAGGACTTACTGTAAGAAGGATTTAATGGTAGGATGTCGCTGTTGCAGGAGACCACCTATATAGGTACCACCGCAGCTCCTATTTCTGCCGCCTAATAGTGCATACATTAGTGTTCCGGTTTGAAGGCTGGCTGTAGCTAGTAAAATTACTGCGTCAGTGTCTCTACATTTGATATCTGAAAGCGACGAGCACAATACGGTGTAATGTATACCATTTTGGTTACCATGGAGTGAATATCGTGCGCGTGTTCGTCTTAATAACGTTTTGTCAAAAAAAAAAGCGTTAAGAAGGAACATTTTCGAGAATTGGCAAATTCTTTCAATCACCTTTGTGTAAAGGAAGCGTGAAAATGTTCCATTAACAATCAAAAGAATCAATTACGAAGAGAAAAGTACGGATGAGCGCTAACACGTCTGAGAATTTAGATCGCTGGTGAAGGTCCCGAAAGGTTTCGCTTGCTAAATAAGATTATATATTTGATTCCCTTTAACGTAAAGTAAACGTTTTGATTATAGTGTATATATATATAAGTATATATACTTAGCTTAGTTGCGTGGTGATTTATTTCTTTGTTGTATATGGTACTGTGGGCGGACTTTAGGCCTAGGTGGCACTCTCTGCCAATCAACCCTAGGACACTTAGAAATTTTATAGGCAGTTGTAATAAAAACCTATAACATAGATAATACATAACTATACCAAAAATAAAAATAATACATACATAAAAAGACAGCAATATTAGTTCTCTATGTATATAGGAGATATTCAGAGATACATTTATTCATCATGGTATCACCGAAACTATTATACATAAACATTTAAAATTTTATAGTGATATTGATTCTATCATTTAGAAGTCATTGAAGGATGGATTTTACAAATTCCTTCCCCAAAAGGAAATTGCGTTGCTAGTAGTTATAAAAAATAGAAAACAATGATTTCATACATAATAAAAATTAAGCGCTGTATGACTCAAAGGTACGTAGGTTCCATAACTACTGACCTAAAGTCTTAGGAACTAACGTATAAATACAATTTAACCAATTTAACAATAATCTTAATATCAATGCAAAACATTTTAAGGATATCAGAGCACGCAACGAGGAAATTTAACCCTAGTATTCGATAGTCAAGATGGGAGCAGCAGTTTCTTTTCGGCGTACGTTGCAAGAAGATCAGCTCTTGTGGAAATGTATCATCCGCCACATACACAGCGTGGAGGCTTATGGCCATGACATTATTCTTGAAATCTCAATTGAAACATAAATAATCTTGTTTATATCAGGTCAATATAAAATAAATAAAAACAAATTTAAACTGTTATAGCTAAAGTTTTTGGTATATATAAGTGTAGAGTTAAATTTTGATGTTAATGATATACTTATATATCTTTGTGTATAAATTGATGTAACCGTTTGTTCGTACAAGATAAATATTAACATGAATTGTAATTAAAACTTTGTGAATATTTAGACAAACAAGTAATCTCGTGGCTCTTAAAACATTTCACATTACACAGCCTCACGAAAACAACGGAAAGCTTTGTCTCAATTTAACGCCTGAAATGAATGTTGTTTTATTTGATTTATGTTTTCTTACTTAGTGCGACAGTAAGTTTCTTGTTGTACATTTCAATCTAGAATTACTCTATCTGATTATTCATAAGAATGTTAATCTTATTTACGACATTAATGAGCCATTTAATACTAAAGTATTTCTTTCTATTATTTTTCATGTATGACAATATAACAGATTATTTTCGATGGTAAGAGTAGACCAAGAATATGACGGCGTACATTATAAGTATCTAGATCGATTTCTGGTCCAGGAAAGAGAAATCTACTAAGGAAAAATGTGTATTGGTTTCATAATGATTTTATAATCAGTAATCTCATCGTTGGTCACCTTGTGAGGGAGTTCCTTAACTGCGTCTGCAGCGGCTATTAGGAAGTATTGTGCCCTGCCCATTACCATTTAAGTCTAGCCATTCTAAGAACTAGTCACCTTATTTCTTCTACAGATCTCCTGAAGCAAACCTTTCTTCAATGTCATCCACCAAACGAAATAGTTTGCCCATCATTTTAATATATCGTGTCCTTGTTATGACGTTATTTTGTTATTAAGTATTTATAATACACTTTCTAATTAACAAAGTAATGAATAAACGTTCTGTTTTAAATTTTTCATAGAGAAAGCGCCGACGCTGAGTCAACGAGGCCAGGCAAACATTGCGGCCCAAATGTATTTGCACGTCCTAACTAGTACGGACCGTAAACGACGGAGCTGCTAATTTGGATGCAGCCCACTGGTATGACGTCATAAAGCTGACCATCGCCTGTGTACTGTGGTCTAGATCCGACCTCCGAACCAAACTATATTTTATATTATATCAATCATAGTTATGTTTCCAATTGCGCTTCAGCTTCTGGTGATGATGAATATTTCGAGGAAACAGACATGTTTAAACAAAAACAATTTCCGTAAACCGCCATATCATACTTAAACAGTGTGGTAGACATTGCTCGTGTCACAAAACATTTATATGGAAGATAAAAATATGTTAATTTGATATTATGTACATGCATTTCAATTTTATTTGTAACATGAAGAAACTAATGTTAATCCTGGGACCTACATAGGTGGGATCTTGGATGATGTTTAGCTACAACCGTCATCATCATTATCATTATCAGCCGACAGACATCCACTGCTGGATATAGGCCTCCAAAAAGATATCCACATTGATCGAACCTGCATTGTCCGCATCCAGTTGCTTCCCGCAGTCTTCATCACATCGTCGGACAACCTAGTGAGAGCCTGCCAACACTAAGTCTTCAGGTACTCGGTCGCCATTTGAGTACCTTGATGCGTCATCGGCTGTCAGTGCTTCGAGCGATGTGTCATGCCCATTGCCATTTGAAGCTATCAATCTTTGGGGCTATGTCGGTGACCTTAGTTCTCATGCGGATCTTCTCATTTCTGACCAAGCACGCAAGAAAACCCCGATCATAGCCCTTTCCATTGTTCTCTGTGCGACTTGAGACCTTTTCACATGGCAAGGACTGTAAGCGTTCACGTCTCGGTGCCATATGTCATCACTGGCAACATCCATAAATTAAAGACCTTTGTCTTTATACACTGCGATAGTTCGGATGAGAATATGCTGCTATCATATTGTTAATCTATGCCCATTCAAAAATTGTTTGCTCCATTTCGTTACTATCACGAAAGGAGGTACTTGCCGAGCACAATTTATCACCTTAATCCTTTTTGTATAGTAAAATCTCTTGATAATAACATGATCCGTAAATTTACACTTAATAAGCATAATGTTGAATAGGGTCAGAACGTACGTCCGAGCTTTCGGCCTGGCCTGACCATGAATAAAACGGGAGCAAACATAATTCCGTAGCAACGTACAATGGGTTTCCTTTGTCCAGCTTGCCTGTGTAGACGTAATACAAATAAAACGACATGGTAACGGTTCAAGTGGATTCGGCATTACCAACTCTTTCAAAGCATCTTTTGTGTGAAATGTTTTGTAGTTCTACAAATGTGCGCGAGAGAATCAGAAATGAGGAGGTCTGTAAGAGGACTGAAGTTACCAACGTAGTCCTAAGAAATGCTATACTTAAGCGGCGAGAGGCAGGACTTTACTAGAAAAACTGGCATTAAGGTAAGACCTTGTGCTGGAAGACGGGAGTGTCTTTTATAAGGTGGACCGATGATCTTTAAATTACGGAAAAACTGGTAGATGTAGGTAGCGCAAGATTGATTAAATATTAGATCTTTGGAGGAGGTTTATCTCTACCGCGAGCATTTATCGTCTAATGATGATACTTGTAAATGAGTATCAAACAAATGTAAGATTATCAACGGGTATCAAGATGCAAATTACTGTGACCCGGTTGGAAAGGCGTTGTAGTTAACAAAAGGATTGAAATTGAGTCAACACATCCAATGTCTCAAAACAATGCAATGCGTGAACATCCTATTCAATGACACGTTTTGGTCGTCATTGCTTTGGTTGTTAAATATAATATATGTTATTGAGAAAGGGGGCTGATAATGCTTTTGGTATTTGGAACTACTTATTGAAAACTTTTATAGGAGAAGTCGGTAAAATACTAGGCAGTTTCCACGATGGTAATATATCACCTTTGGCAATTGGCAGCCGCAATATCTGGATATTCGCAGCCGGTATGTCGGCCTTTACTAGTGTGTTAATTGATGAATTGGAATCGCCCACCACATAATAAGGTTAACACAACAGTTTACTTTGGAGTTGTTTCTGTCTGTTTGCACGCCCTTGCCGTCAAACTCGGTACGCAGATGTTGCCAATTTGTATTCAACTTAAATGGATGACGTCAACGTATTTAACATTTCAAAACTTTGTTATCATCGTGTTTTCAATAACTTAGATTGTTTCCTTGATCTACATTATGTATTTCTATAGTACTTATCATCGCTTTGTATATCATTGTTGTCTTTTATGTGATGGTAAAATATGGAACCTTTGTGGTTTATTCAAAAACCTCTTTCTAAATCATTAGAGCTACCAATGCCTCAAGTTGAATAATTCATTTATAATTTTAGTTTATTGATGGTGACTGCTGAACTTATTCGTATATTGAAAGAATAATACGTAACCGGCAAGTGCTGTTTATCAAGAGCTTGCTACCTTTCACAACCGTGGTGGAATCTCAAGGGAAGATAAGTGTCAGTATTACGATTTGCCACTTTATTTCCCGCGGCTATATTTTAAGGCAGCAGAAAAAGAATGTATAATGGAGGAGACATTATATTTACTTTATGTGATGCTTAAGAATTTTTTTTATAACATATAAATAAAGAGCTTCAGTCTTACGTGTATAATTTATATAGGGCATATGATTTAAAATAGGGATAGATTTGAAATATTGGCCTAAAACACTTTATCTGTTAGGTTCTAAAAACTGTTTTTAAGTAAACAAGGTAATGCAGATGATTGTATTACATTTTCATTTTATATATTTGCTTTTATAAAATTTTAATGCACATCGATAAAATCTGGTGATGTGGGAGATCCTTTTTTCGTCAGTCTGCCAATTACACGACCCTTCTCTACAGCAATCCAATCAGGTCGCTCGGAATACAGAACAATTTCATTTTACATTTGCTGCCTCATTAAGTCAATCAACAGAATGTGCTTTGAAGATTTTTCCTTTATATAAATACGCTCTAAAAATTTGATTTAGGATTACAAACGTTGTAAAATATATTCTATATAAGTTCAAAAAACAGTCCATTACCTATTTTACATTGTAATACATATATTATATTAATTGTGTATTAATTTATTTTGGTTTTCTATTAAGTACGTTCAATTCTAGCTTTTGCAGCGTAAAATATTCTTCTGGTTATGAAGCTATACGATAACATTGAAGTAATTGTACAAATATTTATTTATCTTATTAAAAGACTAGACTTCAAGTTATTACTGTTAGTTTTTACAACAAAGCTACAAGACAAATAGGGAGAGATATTTGCTCTTGATATGTTAATAAGGAAGTTTACAAGTATAACAAAGGAATTTAAAATATGTCGTTACCCACGTTGTTTCATCAGCAACCTGTACATAGTAAAATATTCTCTGTTTTACTGTGATTACGACCTGTACTGTCGCCGCTTCATATTTTTTATGATCACAATAATAAAGCACTTTTTTAAATATTTCACACTGAGCCGAGCGGCAACTGCAAAAACCTTTTTTACAATGTACTGATCGTGTGAAATGTTTCACGTTTCTTCATTGAAATAAAGTGTATGAGAGTTGTTGCTATAACAATTTTTATTGTTATATACACATTTTTTTAAACAGTAATATACGTTATTTTTAATATATATTTATGTATCATTTCTGGTGTGCCATAACAAAGTGTATATATAATGGTATATAAAATATATATGAAGGCTGCAAATGGTGTTCTTATATCAAGCGGTTTCGTTACAACCAGCAAATGGACATGACTGTACGGAGCTTGTTTTTTTTTATTTAACAAAGCGAATGGACTAGCAATACTTTCACCTGATGTTAAGTGATACGCTAACCTATTATATCCGAAGGCGGTGCTAGTTCGAATAATATATGCTACCTCACATTGTGCTCTTGGCGTTAAAGATGTTAACCATTGTTACTGTAGTAATTTCATTAGCTATAACACTCTTTACTCGTAAATCTTACTTTTTTTCACTGATAGAAATAGAAGTGGCTGTAGTACCTATCTAAACAGAGTTCTATCACTAGTAAAGTTTTCTGCCGCAAAACGAACTTCTACTTCTATATAATATAATGTTGCGGCAAGAAGGACACTGTGGCAATCGTCTACAGTATTTTTAGTTTTACTTAATCCTGATGAGGTTCTGAATAGAAATATTCTAAATATAACCTCATTGTTAACAGAACAGTTCACGTATATACTTTTAAGTGTAATAAAAAAAAATAAACAGAACGAAATGTTTGGTGAGGAAGTCTAAGCGAAGAAGGTAGAGGTCGAAAACTAAAGTTTACTTAAGAAAATGCGATAAGACCCCTGTGGCTTGTATTACAAAGTGACGACGGAATATTATAAGACTTCACGGACCTATAAAGCCGTAAGCGTCATATTGATAATGTCTTTTCAAGGAAGACAGGTTTATTGTCCTGAGCAAATAAAGGAAACGGGACTTTATAAGGGAAATGTACAATTGAAATGAAACGTTACGAGATCTGAGGGAGATATTGAGTCCGAAGCTGTTAGGATAATGGGATCTACAGATATTATTACATCATAAACCACATTTACTTCTGTAACGTTTTGTCTTTTATGTTCAGTATATAATCGTAATGTATTAGGTTACTAATATCTTAATGGTTATGATAAGAAACGGGTGAGGTTCTCTGATGCGATATATCTTAAGGGTTTTCTTATTATTGATTATATATTTATGTTTGTCTTTGATTTCCAAAGATTCGTCGATTTTTGAATTTTATATGATTGTTTAAAACGGTCTCATAACAAAGTGTACTTGGAAATTATTGATAAAAGACAGAAGACTATTGAAATTTATACTCTCCTGGACTATTGTAGTTGGATAAAATTAGTTAAACATACAATTTTTTTTTAGATTCTAATAAAACAACGCTTATAGGGTTTGTTTTGATCTGAACTATTTATTTATTGATGATAATCGACAATAGCTGAAATCTATTTTTTTTTTAGTATCATTCTCCTGCGTATGGCGGGTCAGGGCCTTTATTCTTTTCACTTATCATCTACTTATTCATAATACAGTTTTTTCCTCTTTCCCTTCTTTCACACTTTCAGTTCCTTTTTTAGTTCTCCACCTCTTTTCTTTCGCTCTCCATTCCATTTCCTTCTATCATACCTCTCGTAAGATGTGTGAAGATTTCAGTCGCCGCGTCATCTCCTCTGGAACTTCGTATATCTATTTTCATTGCTGTAAGAAAGTCATTCCATTCTTCTTTTTCTTTATCTTTATCTTTTGACATTTATTATTCATTTAATCTTATATTTATTTCTTTAGTTTTTACATGTCTAAATTGCATTTGTATTTAATACCTTTTGAACTACTGCTTTGCAGTAGTCCACGAACTTTTGGCAACTTTCGTCCTCACTCATCAGAGAGGCTACCGATACCATATCCAGTTTCCTTCCTAGGACTATCTCAGTCTCTGTCCTCTCTCTCTCGAATAAGGGACAGGAAAGCAGGATGTGCACCACGGTCTGGTCCACCTCCAGGTCACAGGGGCACGCGGGACTCTCTTTGAGCTTGAACCTGTGAAGGTACTCGGAGAATCCCCCGTGCCCGGTGAACATCTGGACCAAGACCGTGTCGAGCGCGAGCTTGCGAAGCTGAAGTTTATTTAGAATTTTCTTCCTTCTATTCGAAACTAGAATCTTTCGCAATTGAGTTATTGGTATTTAAAATTAGCAAAACCTTAGAAATATCATTAAATTTTGGACATCTATGACTAGTAATATACATGTATATATATTCGTCTACTTTTGATTAAACGATAATTGCGTGAGCCCGTTAGTAGGCGACGGGTTCTGGAATCCAATTACGACAACTGTGAAAGTCGCTTTATCCACCACTCGGCAGACATTGATTAAGCTTTATTGACTACCGAATGTAGACTTGTACAGTTCCCAATTTACGTTTAGCACTGAAATTATTAATTAATGAACTCAATCAGTACAGACCATTAATTAAAGATACCAGTTCAAAATAGAGAAGTTGTGAAATCACTGAATTCTCCAATCTTACTTTATTTATCTAAAATGAACTAATGTTTGATATCAGTTTCATATGATGCTAAAAGACATTGAAATCTTTCTCAAGCTCGTCTAGAATACTTTACCTCTCATATGGCAATTGTAAGAATAATGACAAATTGACTATATTATGATGAAAGAGCTTTAAAAAGCGAGTTCTAAATGAACCTTTATAATATAAAAACTCTATCTTCAATGACAGAATTGAAGTAGAGATCTTCATGTTCCAAGAGGAGCGGTTCGCCGCAGTGGTAAGGAAGCAGATGAGTCGTCAAGCTGCAAAATTTTTCCACATCCTATAAATTATTTTAGTAAAACAATCATTACAATGACCATCTTGTATAGTTTTATTTTAATATTTATAAAACCGCGTAGTTTAGAGGAAGGAAAATAATCAAAATGGTCGGATTCTCTTGCATGTAGGGCACACAGATGGGTCAGCTATATTGTGGTGCAGATGAAATTATGCAATGGCTTACATAGTGTCAAGTAGATAGGTATATTCCATGTGGCATGCTGGTTTTCAGTATGAATTAGTTATGTGATATAGTTTAACCTGACCGCAAATGAATTTCATGTGTTTGGTACGAAATGTTAGCATCAAACCCAATAGCCACATTCAATATCATTCCATTTAAAGATTGCATTAAGATTAATGCTTTTGTTCGGAGAAATATCCACATTAACTATTTTTTTTATAGTATGTCAAATAAACGCTGTTAGCCTTTTTTTTTTTTTTTTTTTTTGATATCGGTGGTGGAAATGCTGTTAACGCATACCCAGCGTCCTTTTCAAGGGGGGGGACGCCGGGTTATGTGGGGCTCGGGGCCACTGAGATGTTGTGCGTGACCCCCATACCCACTAAAACCACCACCGCTTGTCCCGCCACACGCATACTGGAGACGCCCGGGTTTCAGCCAAGCAACTCTCCGGGCGCCTCCGCGTATAAAACTCCTCTTGGTGGGTGCCCGCGGGGAGCAAAGGCACCCACCTGCCGTCCCGTACCGGCCCCTCGCGGGACCGGCACGTTGGGGCCCCCCGACCCCACAGACGACCGCGCGCGCCCACGACGGAGCGCATGCCCGGCCGCCGCCCTCCCGTGAAGGAATTGGGCGGCGGCCTCCTCCCTCCAGACTCCCCCCCTCGTCGAAGTGGGAGGGGGGGACAAAAACCAAGACTCCCCCGGGGGACGCACCCCCAGGGGAAACACGACAAAAGGCCCAAAGGGCCACGCCCAACGGCCCGAACGCCTCCTCACACCGTGCCCGGCTAGGGGCCCATCGCTCACGGCGGGAGGAAGCGGACGGCATGGTTCTGCCGCCGCGCTCTCCCGCCGGCCCGCCGCCGCCTGCAAGGTGCGGCAGCGGCGTCGGCCTCCCTCGTGCGCTCGGCGGCCTCCTTCTGACGCATCACTGCGCCGCAGAAGGAGGCTACCGCCCTCCAAGACCTCTCGCTGCTCAACATACGATCGATTACAGTCGGCAGCGAGAGGTCACTGCCGACTTGCGCGACGAGGGCGTGGCGTTGCGGCCCCCATGCCGGGCACTCCGCCAGAGTGTGGTGCGCCGTGTCAATCGGCGCACCACACTCGACGCATTCCTGCGTCATCTCTCTACGAGCCACCTGGTGCAGGTACTTGCCGAAACATCCATGGCCTGTCAGCACCTGCACCAGGTGGAACGTCAAGGCCCCGTACCGCCGGCTCATCCACCGGGACAGGTGGGGCCTGATGGCCTCCACCGTGTCCCGGCCGGCGGCAGGGTTACCTAACTCCGTCTCCCACCGCCGGATCAGGGCGTCAAAACGCTGTTAGCCTAGTGGTAAGTATTCTAGCCCATATCAAAAAGGTATCACCGCAGTCTCTATTTTTCCCGCAAATAGTTTATGCTAGCTAGTGTAATTGAGGCAAGGATAGATCTCAAGGCGACGAGTGCAATTAGTGTATATCATCCTAACTAGCGCCACGTCGTTATGAGTAGGCGTATAACTTACCATTAAGTTAACGTCTCCGTATAAAAAAAAGTCTCGATTAGATGCTGTAGGGCCATATCCAACTAATATCTCATAATAATTACCCGTTCACCATATCAAAACAATTTTAATTCATCATTCATTAATTGATTCTTTTTTTACTTCTTCTTAGTGTTTGTCCGGTCTTACGACGGGGTCTGCTTTATTACTTCTGTCATTGCATTTCGCTTTATTATGGACATCACTTTCTTGGAGATCGTAGATTTTCATGTCTTTAATGACTACATTCAGCCATCGCAACTGGATCTTCTTCTTCGCCGTTTAATTAATTATAATGTACACACAAGTTCTACTGATAGGTAGATGTGTGTTTCAGCAAATGAGTGTTCAATAGTTATTGTTTCGGTTTTTAGTAGGTCTTTACTAGTAAAACAACTGGAGAGATGGCATCTTTTGCCTTAATGCGAAGATTGAAATAAAGTTCTGCTCCTCTTTCCGCTTGGACAAATGAAATAATTAATGGACATCGTTCAGCTAGTTTCACATCAATCATGTACGGACGAGGCTCGGTTTATATTTATCTAGTGTGAATTTGTTCAGTTGGCGAATTGTTACGTTCCTGCGGTTCCACGTCTGCTGTAAGTCCCGACATCAAAAGCTTTGTTCTGTTTAATGGGTCGAGTGCTTCTGTTTTAGTTCACAGCCGGTCCGCCGCGGCATTTTCTGCAACTCAATTTTTTTATTTGCGATTTTTTTTAAACTTTTGTAGAGTCTCGTTTAATTAAAGCTCAAAACGCTCAAATAGTTGCGGTATTTATTTCACATCGCAAGTGTGTGCGCTACAGAAAAAAAAAATGCTCGTTTCATTTTTGAAATTTTTCATCGGTGCGCTGGAAAGTCGTAACTTTATTGCCGTCGAGATGAAAATTCCGAGGGTCGTTGTAGGAAAAATTCATAAGAGGTCCGTGAAGTTACAAACAAGGAAGGGAGATAAAGGATTTATGAGATTATCCGATATTACACTCTTTCGTAATGGATAAAGCGCCAAAAGTGTAATGGTACGGTCTACTCATTTAATAGCACAAGTTTGAATCTCGCATTACAATTTCTTAACTATTTTTTAGCAAATTCAAAAAGTTTAATTTATTATATAATATGATGCGATAAGACGAATTGGATTTTACATATAAATTAATTATATGCTTGTCCTAACAATACTCAAACATTAAATTCTCTGTGGCTGATGGCAAGTTTAAATCTACCCATAAACAGTTGGCGCTAGTTAGGATGATAAACACTGGATCACATTGTGGTCATCGTCTTGAGACATTAGATGTTAAGTCTCCTTATCCGAGTAATTTCACTGAATGCGACGCTCTTTTGAACACTTGTTTGGTGGCAGAAATAGGAGTTGCTGTGGTACCTATCTAGTCGGTCTATAGTTAGCTACAGCGTACTTCAAACAGGATAACTATTGTTTGACGGTAGAGTCAGGCATTGAGATTGGTCTATACGTTTACCAGAATTAGAAAAATGTAATATAAGTTACATGTAGAATATTCAAGAAAAATATTCGGTTTATTATTTACTAATATCATAGACTTTCGTCCTTCGACGTCCGCTTTACTGGTCGCAATATAAATTAGACTTGAAATTTGACTGAAATGTCCTTTGAGAGCAACCGCAACCGCAACTCACTTTCTATAGCAACCGCATAACACTGAATAAAAATGTTTAGTTAATTAGAAATAAAATGATGAAAGACCTATGAAATTCAAAAATAATAGCTGATAACCATCTACAAATCATTATGCGTCGATTAGTCATTGTCCATGGCGATACGTTCACTAGTTTTCACGTGATTGGCAAATAAAGAAAACCCGTTTTCATTATATATATGTATAGATAGAACACTAGACTAATTATAGCGGCGTCATCCCCCCAATATGAATCACTACAAACGACTACGATATTTGGGGGAGGCTTATTTCCAGCAAGGTATGTCTAGCGGTTGATGATGATAGCTCATAGCTTCGTCATAGTTTTTTTATTACTTCTAAATATCTTGCAGTGAGGTTTGTTAATATTTTTATGCAAGCGCAGTTATGAAAGCTCAGTTATCACATGAAACGGTACTACGCAGCATTTGAATGAATCGTTCAAAGGAATTTAACATTTTATTTCTGTATATAAATCCCGCCAATTGCGGTGGCCTGTGAAACGTTTAAGTCTGCGGTTTCGCTATAACTGGAATGCTCAATTTCAAAAGCTTTTGTACCATTTTCACTGAGAATTGTTCTGTTTTAGTTCGTTAGTTGAGTACACTCAGCAGTACAAACAGCTTCGTACGATTTCATATTTATATCATAAAAACTGACTCTGGTTCCCTATAGAATGGGAAGGGCTTTTATCAGGGACGATAATTGCGTCTATACACTTCCTCAGTCTCACATCCAGGGCACTTCGAGTATTGCTGGGGCAGCCGCAAGCTTTTCTTCTTTACTTACTCCAATTAATGGTGGATTAAATTAAGTGGTAACTTTTAAAATTTTGATTTGGTGATAATGTAGGAAACTTATATCTAAAGTATGAGTTTGAACGATGAGAGTTTGTATAAATTTCAATTTATTTCATCTTCATATATAGAACCTTTTGTTGGGAACTCCTTAACTACATCAGACCGTTGGGAAATTGGAAACTTCATTCCCGGAGCGTTAAGGATTCAGAGGAAATAAATTTCCAACAACAAGCTTTTTAAATGATGACCACTCGCGACCAGCGCTTGTCGACGAGTTTTTGATGTTGTTTATAAATTGTTTAGAACATTGAAATTTGTTTGTTATGTTATGTAAAGTGAGGTACGTCATTGTTTATTAATATTAATTTTGTTACAACTTATTGGTGGTAGCTGTCTGAGGTTAACTCAGCTGTGTAGTCTCGTACTAGTAAGACTGGGAGCAATTAAGACGAAACTGTCGTAAGAGGCGATAAGGCATCACAGCACGATAAGCGAGCCAATGGAAGACGGCAAATGGATGTTGGTCTTGGATGGTATTAAGGAAAGCTTTACCCTTCCTTGAGACTATTGTACAGAAAGGCACTGGTGTGTTCCGAAGGAGATGCCAGAGTCCTTCCTAACGCAGAAGAAATATCTACAGAAGATTTTTCTTCTGATATATATAAGAAACTTGGACTATCTGATAGAATACAAAAATTACAGTGATCCCATTACAAGACTGTCGCAGTTCATGAAATACTATTAGTATCATATTATTATAGGCAGGCTTATTGCTTACGGGGTGTAAGGGGCCTCGCACGACAATTTACTGGACTTGAGTCAACCTCACCTGTTCGTGATACACCCTGCTAATCAACAAACAAGGTTCTGGTTCTCACCACTCCGCATTGGGACATATATGAATCGTACATGCGATGGGCGCAGCGCAAGATCAATTAATGTGGGGATTTTCGGAGAAGCCTATCTGCAGCAATGAATGTCTATTGGCTCATGATGATGATGATGTATCGTTTAGTGAAATGAAAGTTCCGCTTGTCCCATAAATAAAAATAATATTGTTTGTAACTCGTTGTTCACTGTTAAGTTGCAATACAACAATTTAACTATAGTTCATATTATGGTAAGTCTGTCGTTAAGTTTATTATCAAAACTTATCCAGATTACTCCACTAGTGATACTCCTGCCTACAACAATGTATCGTCTTGTGACATAGAGTATTAATTTCCATTACCCCAGTAATTTCTCTAGCTATACCACAATCCAAGCCGGATAACAGTAAAGTTTGCAGGCTATTGTTTGTCGCTAGAAATAAGAGTTTCGGTGGTACCTAGTTAGACAATCTGGACAGTATTTAGACTACGTCTGGGTCTACTGAATATTTTACTGGTTGTAGTTCTCTACCTACAACCAATAGAATATTTAGTAGATATTGATAGAAATAACCGTTGCAGCAGTACGGCGTTGTGTTGCAAAGGAGTTAACCTTTGTTTAGAAATTACCTTCACTATCATCATCCGGCGTTATTGATCCACTGCTTATATGTTATATTATAGGCTTTCTCCAATATCTTCCACCAATGCAGTCCTTTGTTTTTTGTATTCACCCATTTCCGACCGTTCTTACAATTTCTTCGGTCCACCTTCAGGACTCTACGGCTCTTGGTCTTTACAACAGAATTCCCTTCTTTTTTGCATGCGAATTTTGTGAGCCACATTTACAAATGAATGAAAAATACATAGAATTCAGTAATTACATTACTGCTTACTTATCTTAATAAACATGTGTTATGACACCAAGTAAGCCGTGAGGAATTGAAACATGTAAGTGAAGAAAGAACCGTCGCCAGCAAACTTATCCTACTAGTTCGCTAAACTCTGAAAAGCGCTAACAAGACGGTATTAAGTTTCTCGCTGACTCGTCCTGTTCTTTTATGTCTAAGTAGACAAAAAGGTTTCGTATCGTGTATTATATTTACATTCGCTTTTGACCTTTTTTTTTTAATAAAACTTCTTTCAAACTAGTCTCGAAATATTGAAAATTTATCTAAAGTATAGGTTCTTGAAAAAACATTGTATGTTACGATTTAAATCCAGTTTATAATATACTTTACTTTCATTCATTTACATATACATTTCGAAATATACTAAACTACTAATATAGTTGTTTCCTTTTTATTTAGTAATATCGAAACGACTGTACGGTTGGGACGTTCACCTGATGGTAAATAATACGTCTGCTCATATCAACGTGGCGCTATCATCACCACCATGAGTAAAAGTAAGTTTCTAGTGCCAAGTCTCCGTTGCCGGAAACCATCTAGCTGTCACCGCAGGGACTACTCCGCCGTCAAATATTACTGTGCTCTGATTTGAAAGGCGCTGTAGCTAGTGTAATTACTAGGCTAATGTTAGATAACATTTTATGTCTCAAGGCGACGAGCGTAAAGTGGTGCTGTGAATACCATTCCAGCTAGCGTCACGTTGTTATGGGCAGACGTATCACTTAGCACTCAGTACCAGCAGCTGAACGACCCGCTCGTCCCGTCGCTTCATTGAATACTAAAAAAAAACTATTTGTTCTATACAGAATAATCTTAATTTGGTATTTAAAATTATAAACTACATGTAAGAGATGTAAGTATTCTTGGTAAGATAGAAAGCTGATGTTTTCAATTTGTTAACTTTATGGTATATTCTTGTGGCGGGATCTGGGGTCAGTGGTGTATATACTATTAGGGGGACCGGAAAGTAATGTCGTTTTCTTACGCTAAATACAAACACATACATTTTTAACGAGTCTTTATTTTTAATCAATGATGTATTCCCCATCATTGTCAATAACCTTTTGCCATCTAGTGAGTAAATTTTCAATCCCTGATCGATAAAAATTAATTGGTTTTTCGGCAAAATATCTAGAGATGGCATTTTGGATATCATCCAAATTTGCAAATGTTTTGCCACTTAAAAAGTGTTGCAGCGCTCGGAATAAGTGGAAATCCGATGGTGCAACATCGGGCGAATATGGTGGATGAGGCAGCACCTCCCACCCCAATTCATTAATTTTTTCTAGAGTTCGCCTTGCGCAGTGCGGTCTTGCATTGTCATGTTGGAGAATGACGCCTTTTCGGTTGACAATCGCTGGCCACTTTTCAATTAAAGATTGATTGACTCGCTGCAATTGTTCGCTGTAGAGGTCTGCAGTAACAGTTTCTCCAGGTTTCAGTAATTCAAAATGAACAATGCCGCAAATACTCCACCAAACACACAAAAGCGCTTTTTTGGGGTGTAAACCTGGCTTAGCAGTACTCCGAGGGATTTCATTTGGAGAGAGCCACTGCCTTTTGCGTTTTGGGTTATCATACAGGACCCATTTCTCATCTCCTGTGATCAAGCGATCAAAAAACGCTTCTGTGTTGTGTCGTTGAAGCAATAAGTTGCATGTGATTGATCGGTTAGCCTTATTCTGTTCGGACAGATTATGCGGGACCCAAACACCTGCTCTGCTTACTTTTCCAATCTGCTTCAAATGTTCTTGGATGGTCGACAAAGGTTTGTTGAGACTGTTTGACAATTCCTCGATCGTCTGACACGGATTTGCTTCCACTTCCGCCCTTAACACGTCGTTGTCTAACGCTGATGGTCTTCCTGATCGATACGAGTCGGAAAGATCAAAATTACCCGATTTGAACTTGGAAAACCACCTTTGGCATTTACGAATGTCCAGTGCATTTGGATAAACATCGCAAATGTTTTTGGTAGCAACTGTTGCGTTATTTCCCTTGCGAAACTCAAAGAGCATGCAATGCCGGATGTGTACCTCTTCTGGTATTTGGCTGGCCATTTTACCCAAAATTACAAAAAAAAAATGTAATTCAATTGTCTATAAGTAAAGAAATCACTATAACCTCACAATGTCTTTGGTACGCCTCTGAACAAAACAATGAGCTGACAAATGACAATCAAGTATTGGCATGCGCAGAAACGACATTACTTTCCGGTCCACCTATTATATTGATAATGACAGCGCTTTAACGAACAGAGCAAGTTACTAAGTACAACAGTATTACGAAGATCCAGAGAGATCCAGTTGTATTACTTCGTGGTAGACTTCTGTCTAGATTCTTGGTATTACGAAGATCCAGTTAAGGGATACAATTGTATACCCCATAACGTCTTAGTGACTAAAGTCCTTGTATATTCTTGTTGTAGACAGGGCTGCAAGCTACAGCGGCTCTTACAGCTCATCTGACACTGGGCTCGTGGACCCGGATCCACGGCCTGAGTCCTTGTATATATAAATGGACGAATGTTATATGTATTTTAGTTATGGTACATGAGAGCGAGATCTATTATTTGTGGTGGCGCCATCTGTTGAGTTCTTTATAAACTTCTTGTTACAATAGTTAATATCCCATAAAAAATTGTCATTGTTACTTTTGTTCAGTCTGTTAAATTACCTTCAACATTTTAAGTCGTATTTCTAGTTCCCGGTAATATCGAAATTTTCTTTATTTACTTCAATAAATTTAGATCTTTTTTTGTTTCTCACATTATTAAGAAAATTAAGTATATTGAATAAAAAAAAACATTTGTATCATCATCAACCTATTGATCTCACTGCTAGACACAGGGCTCAATCAAAGACCATAACTGATCGCTCCTGCGGCTTCTCGTGACCTTCACCGGATCGTTAGCCGTATAAGGGAGCCTCTTAACATTGATGTATCATCATCATCAGCCGATAGACGTCCATTGCTGTACATACGTTTCTCCCAAAGATGTCCACATCGATTGGTCTCGGTAATATAAATCATACAAGCGATGGAAAACTGAAACCTCATTATAAATTAAGATTTTGATGATCTTAGAATTGTTTTTATAGTTTATAATACAAAAAAATATAATACGTGTCTAGTGTTGCAAGTATTGATAAAAATTGTATGAACAAATTATATGTTAATGAATACAAATTGTAAATTTTCAAAAGCTCTTGAATATAATGAATAATGTACTTTAAAATATAAACGGTAAGGTCGATATTTATACATATGTCAGTATTTTGTAAAGATAATCACGTTAACTGGTTAATTATTCGTCCAATCCGGACTGAATTTCAATGACTTGTGCACACTAGACCGTTGGGCACAATCAAGCTGACTTTGATTAACGTTCATTTAATCTATCTCCCACTCTCTTATTTCACATGGTTCATTAATTAGCATATCAATCATTCAGCGCCTGAATAGACGGGGTTAATATTTATTGAATCGTAAATCTGAAGCCTTATAAATTTTAAGGAAATCCGAATGGTTAAACCATTACCACATTTTTTAGGAGAAATCACAGGAATGACACGATGTAATCCTTCCTGTAAGATCTTTGCCTTATATTTAGTGACTTGCAATGACTGTGCCCTTTAGAAGGTTGACCGACAATCTGGTGAAGGTCACTGGAAAACTGCTAAAATAAGAGCAGCCCAGAGTTAATTGGTGTATAGCTCAATGCGCTCGTTCCCTTGAGACATGAGATATTAAGTTTTATTACTTCAGTAATTTTACTAGCTGCATCGCCCTTCCAATTGGAACATAGTAATATTTGCAGTACTGTTTGGCAACAGAATTAGGGCCTGCGTTAGTACTTACCTAGATGGTCACCAGCAGCTGAGACTATTCATCACAATTATCCCAATCGATGGACGTCCATAGCTGGACATTGTTTGTTGCAGGGTATCCTAAAAACCCGATCATGTGCTGTTTAAATCCAGTGCTTCCTGATTGTTTTAATGTTGTTTGTCCATTTGTTGTTCATATGTGAGATGTTTGTCATGTATTACATTATTTAATACCTTTTTCAATGACAGAGGAATTTTGTCATCTCCATCGTGAGCTTTGAAACTTTTACGTGTTTATTAACTATGTGGAGATAAGTCAGTGATATGAGTTTCACGTAGGAAGTTGCAACCGGCACCGACTGGAGCTTTGACGGTGCATAATTTATACTACACCGACCGAATGCTGCCTTATTTGCATGCCCTAGATTGGTGCGAATATGACCTGATAAATAATTTTTGCTTCCAACCTTCATTACATTTAAAATCGATATAAAACCGGTTGTAGTGTCACTGATCGAATAACGAATGACGAATCATCATTCATTCATCATGATATATTGGCTGGCTTGACTTACAGCATCTATTCAAGGTGTTTTTTTTTTATTTCACAAAGCAACCAGAGGAGTGAGAATCCCATCTGATGGTAAGCAATATGTCTATCTATATCAACGTGTTACTAGTTAGGATGATGTACACTACACCACTTTATACTCGTTGCATTCCAATCTTCATTCGATGAAGCGAAGAGACGAGCGAGACGTTGACCTGATAGATAGCGATACGTCTGCTCATATTTACTGGTGGTAGGTCTTTGTTGCCGGAGACCGTTTATGTAGGTACCATCGCAGCTCGTATTTCCGCTGCCAAACAGTAGTGTGTAAACATTACTGTTCCGGTTTGAAAGGCGCTGTAGCTTTTGTAATTACTTGGGTGTCGAAACTCGACATATTGTCTCAAGGCAACGAGCACACTGTGGTGCTGAGTTTATCATCTTAACTAGCGCCGTGTTGTTATAGGCGTATCACTTACCATCAGGTGAATGTCCTGATCGTCTTGTCGTTTAATTGAAATAAATACGAAAATATCAATGTCCTACATTTTTCAATTATATGTGTCATTGAATATTATAAATATTCAGATTAGAAAGGCAGCTCTTGTAAATTTAGAAAAGGAAGTAAAAAGATGATAAATACGATTGCAGAGAAATTTTCTCACTGCTCTTTCTGAGCTTTTCACTAATTCTGAGCTTTGAATGAGAGAAACACGATAAAATAACAAAAGGAAAAATAGCAACGATCATCACATTACAAACGATCTTCCATTCTTTGAAAAAAAAAAATTTTTTCATGTACAGATTAGCGCTTGACTACAATTCCACCTGATGGTAAGAGGCGATGTAGTCTTTGGTGGTAAAGAACACTAGTCTAGAAGTAGGCTATTGACTCTTCCCTTAAAGATGTCAATTTTCTCTTTAAGCGTCTAGATTTAGCCAAAAAAAGCTTTAGAGAAATCAAAGAATTATAAATATTTTGTCTGTCTACAAACATTATGTATTCATATTAGCTTCAATTATTAAAAAAAATCAAATATATAGGATTTATATACGTAGGTGTGCACATACATTTGATCAAGTGCTATGTATACCTTGGGACACTATGTTTGTTTGTTGGTAAACATTATTAAGTTAATTTGAACAAGACCCAAAGAGGTCGCGTTGTTAATTGCTTCAAAATTTACATAGTTTCATTAACGTTATGAATAAATATATATATACAGGCAAAGACAATGGCATTATGTCAGAGATGACTAAGAAACCGTTGACTAATATGTGATACCGTATAACAAAAAAAAAAATACAATATTTGCGGTTAAGTAAATTTCTGTTCCTAGAGAATCTCCTGTAAAAAACTCGTAGAGTCGTCGTTGTCGTGAATCTCTATTCGATTTACAAGTTGCAAATGGAAGTGAATTGGCCATACTCTATGAAGAGATCCCAAACATATCCCCAAGTAGACTCTTGATTGGAATCTGCAAAGAAAGCACAGGCTGCTGCTCGAAAGTACGAAGCGCCGTACAGTTGCAGACGCGGTGAAGTAGACGTAGAATGATATACGAAGCATAAGCCCGAACGCTATGGAGGATCACTGTGGACGCTCTTTGTATCATCTTGAAGCCATAGGATATTTATGAATGAAAGGTAAACAAAGTATAGAAAGCAATCGATGTAGAGATCTATGGGTGAAGTCTATGTCAAGCTGTGGAGGTCTATTAACTGATGATGATGATTCCTTTTGCCGTATAGATCAGCTGAGAAAAGATTTTACGAAGTATTTCCTTCAAAAGGGGTTACTAATGGGAAGGGGCCCAAAAAGTAATGAGTTAATAATGGGAAGAGGCCCAAAGGGTAGTGAATATTTCTGACAAATTTCAAGTCTTAATATCAAACCTAATTCTATATTACGGCCAGCAAAGCGACAGGGGAACAGCTAGTTGTATACACTAACTGCTATAGTCGATCATTTAGTACTCGGTTACTTATTATAAAATGTATTTTTGTAGCGAAAGTAAAGAAACAAATTCAATATTGTAGCTGTAATATGAATAAAACAAGTAGCAGCAACCATTGTATAGTTTTCGCGGTAACGTTAGTTTTTAGTTGTATTCAATAATATTGTCCGAGTCGGAGCTTGTACAAAATATTTTTTCTTATAATTTGTTGAAAGTATTTCATGGTTTTCTATAAACACATTTAAAATGAAAACACGTGTGTTACAAGTCTGAATTATCGCTTAGTTGAGTTAACAACTAACTCAAATGTCTCTTTAATATGTACAGTAGTCGAACTTAGTAAACGTACGATATGTTGGTATGTTCTTTGCAATGTTATTACTATAGAAATTACCATATCTTGTCAATGAAAAGTCCTCATATTAAATCATGTTTCTTCAGATATATTTCTGAGAAATTTTCGTCATACTCTATCCACCCTTTTTGGATATTAACCGGAACAAATAGACAACTACTTTTTGTATGAGTATCGTGTAAACATTGATATGAATTAAGAAAGAAGCCGTTATCTTGTTTTTACGAGTCGAACAGGTCGTTCGTGTGATGGTAAGCGATAAGCCTTAGTAACACTGTCGCACTTGTTAGGATGGTAAACATTTCACGACGCTCTGTCCGTCGTCTTGAAACAGTAGATGTAAAGTTTAGTTACCCCGGTAATTGCACAATGAGTAACGCTCATCGAACTGTAACACAGTAATATTTACATGATGTTTCTCGGCAAAAATAGGAGTTGCGGTGTTACAAACCTAGACATGGTTCGGTAACAGAGACATAAATATATGTTAATTTGATACTCAGGTAAAGTAATTCTTATACTATTTCATAGTAAAGTAAATATATATCAAAGGTACGAGGTTGGAAATATATTATTCAGGTTAACACGATAGTAAATTGCTGAAGATGTGGGAACTTTGTAAACAAATCGCATCCCGTGCAATACTGACCCACTTCTACACTGACACCGCCCACTCACTGCTGTATCCGATTAGTCAGTGCATTTCCTATTGAGATCAGATTAAATCAAAATATATAACTATAGCGAATATATATATGTAAATATATTTATTGTTTCCTGCTTTTTTATTTATATTACGTATCCGGAATACAGTTATAGATTATCTCTACGAAAAGCGATTAAACGATAACTAGTACTGTAGCCCCTTGGTTGATAAAAAAATCTTCCATATAATCGATCATCACATAAATCTTTCATAATAATGCATTTTTTTTAGAGGAAGTGACGAGATGAGTTGTTCACCTTATGATAAGAGATACGTCTGGTCCTAAAAAATGGCGGTAGATAGAATGTTTACACTGTAGCACATTGTGCTAGTCGCCTTGAGTCATAAGGCGTTGATTCTCTTTACCAGTAATTATGCAACAAGTGTAACGCCCTTTAACCCAGAGCATTGTAATGAATCGGTACTACTGTTGTTAACAGATATAGGAGCTCTAGCCGTATTTATTTAAACGGTCTCCGGCAACAGATACCTTCCACCATCATTATTTAAAAATTATATATAACTCGTTTGTGATGAATGTATAGTTTTTAACAATTTACTAAGAGAAAAATATGTTTCGTGTAAATCTTAAAAAATCTAGGATACACTAGCTTTTCTTAATCATCAATAATAATATATAAGTCCTGAAGGTTTAATCTAGTTTTGTTTCTTTTTGTAAATATATTTTTATTATGGTATAATCCACTTAAACAGCCCTCAACAGTAATACAGGGATGTTTGTTTAAATCGATTATAACGGTAGAGTTATTTGGTAATTATATGATAAACCGCCAAAATAAACAAAAAATACATATTTTTTTAAATTTACATTACTCATGAGTTATGTGTAAAGTAATAAAGTTTGTCTTTAACAAATGCTCCTCGGCCCAATGGCCATTTTCTGAAATCTATTTGACCCATGTCGAAATGAAACTGTAATAGTAATATTTATGTCTTTCCAGGGTTATTTACGACCGTCTGCGGACCCTTGAGAAACCGATACTTCGAGGTTAAAGGGGCTTCGGGGTTTGTATAATAATAAAATAATATGGAAACACAAAACAGTTGTTTTCCTATATTTCTTTGAATATTGTTTAAGTAGCTCCTATTTGCTGTAGTGAGCTGGTACATGACCTGATGTTATTGAGATCATTGTTCACATTGTAAATTGAAGACAAGTCTCGTTAGCATACGATAAGCTAATAGATTTACACATGGTGACACAGTTATAAAACTAATTGTGGTTTGTAACGCCGAAGACAAGAGATGGTCCTTATCAAAAATGGTGGACAAGACCTATTAAGTAAAAAATTGGTCTTTTTTTTAATCAAATAAGTATCAAAACAAGCAAGAAGTTCACCGGATGAAAGTGATATGCCTGCACATAACAATGTGGCGCTAGTCAGGATCATATACAAAGCACCACATTGCCCTTGTCGCCTGAAAAATAAGATGTTGAGTCTCGTTACCCCAGTAATTCGCTCGCAACAGAATTCCTTAAATCGGAACACAGTAATGTTTGCACACTACTGTTAGGCGGCAGAAATGGGCGCTGCTGTGATAACTACCTAAACTGTTTCCGGAAACAGAGACCACTAGTAAAATTATCCATGCCAGACAGTAACCCCAACTGACTACAATGCTACATTTGAGGTATCGATTCTAAAGAAGGAGAGGAACCATGTAATTCTCTAAGTACTGTAAGTAATAAATTGCTGTATTTTTTTGTATGACGGATGAAAAAAGCGTCGCGATAGCTACCACATTTTTAATAATATAACAAGGAGTTAACAGTTCTATAAAAATTATATATATGTAACTCTATATATATGTAATTTAAGTCGGAGCTTTCAAAGTAGCACAGCGAGCGATAGACTGAGCTATGTTTGGCATTTCTGTAAGGACACAATCCGGAATGAAGAAATTCGACGGAGAACTAAAGTTGTCGACGTAGCTCTCAATATCTGCAAGCTGAAGTGTCAGTGACAGTGGATGAGGATGAAAAGTCTTGGAATGGAAGCCGCGTACAGGATGCAGAAATGTAGAACGTTTGCTTTCCAGATGGACCAAAGACATCATCAGGGCGGTTGAAAGTGCGTGGATGCGAGATGCTGACGATTGCATTTGGTGAAGACATTGGAGAAGGCCAATACCCAGCAGTGGATAAATAATGGCTGATGTTGATGATGATACTCGGAGCGAAAAGATTAATTCGTTAAATGCTAATTATTCACTACAAGCAATTAGTTTAAATGTAATCGAGTCGGCGTTAATCACGGTTCCGAACATTTTAAACAGACGGAAGTGCAACAAACCCACCCCTAATTGATTTTTAACTGATTTTTATTACTGTATATATATATCATAATATTACATCAGTGTGTTGGTTAGAGATTGTAATAAACAATGTCCTGGTAGCTCTCTGTTGCCGGCCCCTCGAATAGACTCCCTCATTGTCGTGGCGGTGGAGCTCAGTAGCTTGGTCACCCACGGTGAGAGCTAATTGGAATCTACCCGGCTGGTCAGAGACGTAGGGCCCGACCCAGGTGGCCGCTCCAGGAGAGCTACATGTGCTTACCTTGAAAGTGTTCCGGTGGGCTGCGGGGGCATACTTGTACCGACCTTCGAAACCATGATGGAGTCACGAACGGAGAGAAGGCGGTGCCCAAGACCAAATCCAGCGCAGGGAGTCCGATTAGTTTTTTTTATTGGTTCCCATGTTGACGTATTAAAGGGGATTCATTGCCTAGGTAACGATAAAGGCCGTGAGAGAGGCGTGCTGTATATTCCGCCTCGCCTTTGCAGAAGTGTAAAGAGGGATATCTCCCCTCGAGATGGGGTTACGCGTTGTTGTTGGCGCATTTCATTGTCCCCACGAGAGCAGGTATGCGACCATACCACAGCTCCTGTTTCTGCCATTAAACATTAATGTGTTTCGGATTGAACGGTGTATAGCTAGTGAAATCACTGTTAACAAGACTTAACATCTTACGTTTCATAGCGACGAGCGCAATGTGGTACAGTATACTCCATTCTAATATACTTAGCGTCACGTTGTCATGAGCAGGCGTATCACTTACCACGAGGTGAACTTGTCTATTCGCTTCGTAAAATAAAAAATCATAACATAATAAATGAAAATTGTTTATCGTTATCTGATAGTAATGTATATTCATGTGAATGCTCGTAGATATATTTAGATAATTAAGGGTTGACGATAACGTTGATGGTTATCGTTGTCAGTCTTTATTTATTCAATAATACATAGGGCTTCCCCCAAGCTTTCTTCCGGCCCTTCTCTAAAGTTTATAATGAACTTCTTGCAAGTTTAATTTTCAAATTAAATTTGAGACCTCGTTGGCTCTATCACTCCGGCAACTCGTTTTGAAGAATGAATTTTGTAAAATCCATTCTTAGGCCTCTGGATGGCTGAAGCAATATCTCTACCAATTTTTGGTTATTTACATTTGGTACTTTCGTAGATCTCTAGATGAGTCAATGATTCTTTAGATCTCTTCTATACAGATATAAAGTTTCATAAGTGGAGGTACAATAGATCTATGTCCAGCTGCGACTGTCCATTAGTTGGACGATGATGTTATTAGACTATATTGGACTAGCTCTGTAGTTTCGGGCTATTAAGAATAGGACTGATATTTTCTACTTGTCGTAAAAGGCGATTAAAAGAATCCTAGGGTTCAAGAGCTTGATAAGCGAGCCTTAGGAGGACGGCAAATGCACGGTGGTCTTGTATTTGTCGTAGCACAGCGCGGGTGCTAAGGAGGGCTATGACCTTCCGTGGGATGTTATACACTAAGGGATACCGCCGAGGGAGTTTTAGTCAGTAGAAGCTCCATATAACCTGTGGCCTCCCCTCAGAAGCAGGGTATCTTTTAAGATTTCGCCCGCGATAAAAAAAAAGCTATAATGGACAACCTTGATACGGCAATCTTTGTATGAAGACTCAAAATAAGAAATGCTACCAGTATAACATATTATTATATTATTAATAAAGAAGATATGTATATAATAAAAGTTAGAAAATTATTAATCTTGAAGAACTTGCTAGTATTTCTAAATGAATATTTGTGTAATTTATGAACACTAAAATTTAAATTAGGTATCCTAAAATCTGTATGAATTACGACTCCGCGGCTGTGTGGGGACATGGTCGCATTTATAATTTAGCCCACGGGACTCTTAAACTAAAATGCTAAGTTTAACTGCTCCAGGAAGTCTATGGTAATGTGAAAATTATAATACTCTCTCACAAAAGCAGGAAGTGATGATAAATTGAACGTAAACATTGTTAGGAAACAGAAATGTTTCAGGAACAGCTTCCGTTGGTGTATAACATCCAACTCGTACTCTCTTTGTGAGAGAAAGTCCTCAGTGCCAGCAGTGGAAATATTTATAGGGTTAGTTTATTACATATATTATATTAGATAGAAATCTATTGGTTTAATTTTTTTACTAGTCGTCCAAGTAGGTATCTCCGCAGCTCCTATTTCTTTAACAAGCCGTGGATCCGGGTCCACGAGCCCAGTATCAGATGAGCTGTAAGAATCGCTGTGACTTTCAAGCGCTTACATCATCAGAATCTATATCTTATTTCTACCGTTAAACAGTAGTGAGCAAACATTACTGTATTCCAGTTCGAACTGCAGTTAATCAAACCAGGATAGTGTTGAGATTCAACGTTATATTTCAAACACCACCACAATTTTGTCCTTTAGAAACATTATCAAAGTTCTTATTCTATCTTGTTAGTAACACTGATAGTATCAAGTCTGCCAGCCGATGTGATACTATCAGTGTTATATATGCATCCACTCGAGGACCTTAGTACTAGTAGTAAGGTCCTCAATTGGATGTCGCATTTCGATAGATGTAGTGATAGACTCCTTGACGAGATGAACCAACGGTCTGATAACGGTCGAAGGAAATTTCTGGATGAAAGCAATGCGGGATCTATTTGCGAGGTGATCTTTGGTAGAGGTAATTTTTTTTTTTTAATCAAAAAGGCTAGTGTTTTAGCAAGACGGTGTTATATGATCATGTTGTCCGTATCGGGTATTTTTAATGATTTCTTTTCCATATTTAATTAGTAATTTTCCTTGACATGGTACGATAGGGGAGTTTTTATCTTAAGTTTACTGTTAGTAATGAATTTTTTTAATATGAATTATTAAATCAATCATTATAGACAGAGTTTTTTTTACTTTTACTTTGAAAGTATTGTATTTATAAACGTAATAAGGTCCATTAACCTAGTGACAACCTATCTAATGTTTTCTTAAAGCCCCCTTTATATTTAAACGAGAACAATAACGCCGGCCATTTCATCCATTCTTTTGGATATTTATTTATATATAGATAGACCGCAATACTTCAGACTGGTTAAACACAAACGGGTGTAAAATTAATGACAAATTTAACATTACTATGGTTGATCTGATAAAGCCATGAAATACGCTATTAATTCGAATTATAGTTACAGGATCTGGTAAGCGTTAAGCCGGCTAATGGTGATTAGAGTCTAAATACGTATGAACAAGGATAATGGAGAGCAATTATTCAGTAATTTGCACAGTACACGGCTCCATTGAACAGTGAATCTATTAGAAAAACTTATATACCGTTTAGATGTTTGTATTAATTAATTTAATAACTTGTTCCTCGTAACATACGTACCAAAATATTGAGAGTTTCATAGTTTCATATCTATGCTCAATGAGAGCAATCTGATGTCCTGTTAACATACCAATTATTTGTACGCCCGCCTATAACAACGTGGCGCTAGTTAGGATGATATACACAGCATATTATATTATATTATATTATATTATATTATATTATATTATATTATATTATATTATATTATATTATATTGTGCTCGTCATGGTTACCGCAGTAATTTTATTAATTATAGCGCCTCTCTAATCGGGTCACAATAATGTTTGAACAGTATTGTTTGTCGGCAGATATAGGAGATGTACCGAATCATCGGGTCATTTGTTCAAAATTAAATAAACTGAAGATAATAGCAAAGGTCTTTTTATTAATTAATAAAAAAACTCTAGATTTTTATTAGTCTACGTATAGACATTCCCTCTTTCGCTTAATAGCGAAAAAAAAAATCATCTCGGAACTATTATTACCTTATAACGCTTTCAATTCAATTTCAGACCTCTGGGAAATTGCCCGGTTAGCGGTCGCGATGTAATTTTAAGGAAGCTTTGAATTTTTTTTTTATTAACAAGAAATTCAAAGGAAAAAATCGAGGTCACAATTAACGTGGAATTAGAAAACATAAAAACATTATTAAAAAAAAGTATTTTGGTACTAATTAATTTTTTTTATGTATTATATATTTGGTTTGTTTCTACATTTATTGTACATTTCGTTGCTCTTCACACTATACTCATCATTCTTGATATTTTCGCATTATTTTAATAAATCTGTGCAGTTAATGATAAAATTTCTCTTCACCAGTAACAGATCTAGATCTTTTACATCAAATAGACAGTGTTTATGCGAAGAAAGCTCGCTTTAATGTAATTCTAACAAATATGTTCGAAGTATCTCTCTCTCCAGGAGCCGTGTTAATTATTCCTCACTAACAAACGTTCTCCGTAATTGTTTCAGTAAATGCCTACAATACTAACGAGTGTAATAATGGCTTGTTCATGAAAAAAGTGTTTTTTTTTTCTAATACTTCACGTAAATTCACATCGTGAATGAGACCAATTATTTTTGTTGAAAACTATAAGTCTGTAGCTATATTCAACAAATGTCCGTAAATAATATACTAATGACATTGCTTGAACACTATATATTGCATCTCGTGAATGAGATGCAATATGATTAATCGTAGTATTAGAAAATAATTTCGCTCTCATTTTTGATGGAACTTAGCTGTTTTAGCAGCAGATTGATAAAAACTAGTTGCTAGGCGAATTTGAAAAATCGCTGGTAACTCCCACTCCGATATTATCCCGGAAGCTAAACGAGAAACTGCGTTACGAATACTGATAAGACTACACAATTGTTTTTAGGATATTTTTAAAACAATAATGTCAAATTTTATATCCCTATAGCCCTAAGATATATGAAAGGCAAAAACCAAATCAAGGCTATATATAGAAATGTGAAGAAAATTTTTCTGCAACAAAGCTCTAGTCGAAATGTCTTGAGATATAATAAGGCATAATTCATTACCTCAGTAATTTTATTACTTGCAGCGCACTTCAACATAAAAGACACTAAAGTTAGAAAAAGAGCTCTATTCTCTTTTTTAAAGAATTAAAACATATAATTTTGTGGGATTTTATTCACCATCACAGCACAATGGTTAATGACTAAGTGTAGTAACATAAAGCTTAGTCCGCGGTACCATGTGTTGCTTTGGTTCATAGTACTATCATATTGTGAAGGTCCTGCTTAGCCTTCAATGGTCTCATTGACGCTTAAAATAATTCGAAATCGACTTCATCATTCAGACAATTCATGATAAAAATAGTTCTATTTAAGATGTTCTATGTATACACATCTGATTCATGTACGGTTTAAAGAAATCCGTGCAACAGGTTCCCCGTGCCAGACGAGAGCTGACTGCAGTTAGATCATGCGATCCATGTGTTATATTCCATTGTGGCAAGCGTCATCATCTATAAATACACTATTTGTTTCATTCTAAAACGCTACAAACGCGTAAATATATCTACACTGACTCACCACAGCCCTAGCTGTGATTGAGGTCTCCGCCCACGCCGCGGTATTGTGTTTTAAAATGCTGTCAATACTTTATCATTTATCTTTATATAGCAAAACAAAAAACTGTAATTTAGTAGTTAATAGATTTATTGACGTTATAAACTAATCGAAAAGTTTTGCCAAATAATTGTAATGGGTTAAAGAAAATCTGCATTTGTAAACAAAACTTTGTTTATGTTCACTCAGTAGTTGATTCCACTGTTCAGATCTTCTTTTAAATGATCGGCAGAAAACCATGTGCGAGTCTTTTGATTGTCTGTTTAGTTATCCAAGAATAATAAGAAAATCTGAAATTATCTATAGGAATGACACTTTATATTTGGTATAACGGTAATTCGTCATTGGTTTTGTGTAATGAGGGAAGAAGATTACAAAGAATATACAAAATCATCGAAAATCAGTTTTACAAACTTTATAACACTCTTCTCTATTAAACATCTATCAGGACGTAAACACAATAATAAAATGCTTGAACATCCCATTGAAAGGCGCTGAAGATTTTCACGTCTCAATAATTGATCTATATTTCAGCTGTGACTGATCTCGACCTAAATACTAAGAAACTAAACTAGATTAGTCCGTAATATATTAGAAACATTAATGGCTTAATATCCAACTACCCACATTAAAGAAAGTACATATTGCCCAGGACGAGAATACCGTCGTCGTATTATTTCTGCCGTTCCAGAAATTTATTCCGGTTCCGTTGAAATAGAACGGTAATATCAATATTTATGTCCCACGGGGCTTGTTTACGAGCATTCGCGACCTCTGAACTGGGATTTTATATACTTGGGCTCCTTGTTCAGATATTTCATTGGAAAGTTTGAAACAGACCCTTCCAGCTGCAGGTGTAACTCGAAGAGAATTTACGTTCATTCGATTCCAGTTAGTTACTTTGTCGACGTCGATTTTGTGCAATCTTTGGGGCAGACCTATGTCATTCTAAAACGTCTATCACCTGGTGATGATGATGACGATGAACTGACTAGAGAACAAGGACATTCACAAAGCAATAATTGATATATCGGCCATTGAGAGTGAGGTTGTGCACGACTTCCATAACTACAACTTCATTGAAACTAGAACACAGTAAAAATTTCGAAATACTTCTAGACAATAGAATTAAGCGGTGGCACTGGTACGTTCCGATCAAAAAATTTTTTTTTTTGATATTACATATAAATTAAAAATGGTTACACTATTAAAGTAATCATAATCATGATTACAATCCCACATTTTACTCTTTTCTAATAAAAGTTGATAATATAAAGTATTATATAGTGTCTTTAAAGAGTATAACACTGATCAAGCCGGCTGAATGATCTTGATGTGTTTACACGATTTTACAATTATCGTATATAACAAAATTAAGGTAACGGAGAACAGGGTCCATTAAACATAACAAGCTTTACCGTCTCTTAATTAAAGTAATTAAAAAACAGGTTAATGATGTTGATTTTTGGTTTATTTCCTAAGAGCTTTCCAATATATATTTGTCCTCAATATAACTTAGGTAAATAAAAGTACCGTATTATTTATGTTGTTAAAAACATTTAGCTTTTTTTTGTAGTTCCTTTAAAACACTTCTCTTCCTGTTCGCTTTCCTCAAAAAGTTGGTCTTAGTAGATTTTTTAAGAACAGTATAACTTCAAAAGCGAAGATATTTTTATGTTAAGTAATAAATTTCATCGCCAACGTATCCTTGTTAGTGCTTCACGAAATAGTATTAATAAACGAAACGGTTTCATTTAATGATGTGGATCATTCCATTTTAATATCTCCTATCTTAACATGTCTATATCCAGCTGACGATCTCAGCAAGACTTCTATCGGCTGACGATGATGATGATGTCTAAACATGGATACAAGAAAATCCTGATTAATCGTCATACTTAAGACGAAATTGTTTTCAAATGGTCCATTGTGACTGTATTTCTCTATTATTATATTAACTTATAACTTAGGATTACGGTCATACGATACTTTATGTGCAACGAAGATTTTTTTTATGTTAAACGACAAGAGGAGGACCACAACCTAGTAAATTAAAGGTCCGCTGATAACAATGTGGTGCTAGTTAGAATGGTGTACACAGCAACATAGTACATCGTCATAACACATTTATTGTCTAGTTATCCCTGAAATTTCACTAGCTGCAACGCCATTCAAACCAGAACACAGTAATGTTCGCACACTATTGTTTGGCAGAAGCATTGGGAACTGTGGAAGTTACTCTCTGTTACCGACAACTGAAACCTAATAGCAAGTTTCAGTGGTCGGGAACAGAGAGTAGAATTATACCATTACAATTACCATCCCCTTTTTTTTCTTTTTTTTTTTATAGTAGCTAAGAGGCAAACGAGCAAGACGGGTCACCTGATGGTAAGTGATTCACCGCCGCCCACGGTCACCAGCGACGCCAGTGCGTTGCCTACCCTTCAGGTAAGAATATGCTCTTTTCTTGAGTACTATATTTAATATATAATCTATTTCATCATCACCATCATCATCGGCAGATAAACGTCCATTACTAATTTAATTATTTTTTGGAAATCTAGAAATTGGATAGATTGAAAATGGTCTAATGATACTTAGTTAGATTAGATAGCTCTATCCTAACTCTATATACAAGACCTAATATTTTTTTAACACCTACTATTTAACAGTTAGTTCAAACTTTGCGCTGTTTTTACAATATTTGTGGACATTGTTTTGCTTTTGAACAAGGTTTTAGATTTGTCACTTAGCTGATGACGTAACTTGAGAATACATGAAATATACATACATATATATTACGCCTCGTAGAGATTGGGTTATGTAAACAAAATATTTACTTCTTTAGGTCTGTAAGAGGAGTATCAATTCATTTTGAACGAGACAGGGCTATGTCAGTGTTAACTCCTCATTCTTGATGCAGAGCATATCTCTACCCATTGCTCACTGAGCGAGTTTGAAACTTTTTACTAGCCCTATCATTAAAGACCACGTCTCCATTACGTAAGTCACCACAAAAGCACACACAGATTAGATACTATCCTTTGATAGAACTATTAGAATTTTATTAATATCAAATACACTACAAATAAAAAAAATTGATACTTGCAATTACATCTAAGTGCAAGTTACGTACTCATAGCAAAGTAGTATAAATTGCTTTTCGTAGTAATAAATTTTAATTAAACGTCTGAACTAATGCAAGCGTAACTAGAGAAGCGATATTTTCCTTCATAAATGATAATTTAGATGTGAGGAATAAAATAACTTGTTTGTTGGAATATCTAAAGAAAATATCGTTCACTGGACGTAACTACTTATTACAGGGGGGGTAAAAAAGGTTCGTGCGATAGCGGGAAAATTTGTCAAGTCCGAAAGCAGACAAACTAATTTGTACACGACAAGAGAACGAATGAAATAAAATATATTATACGGTATTTTTTATTGCTAAAGCCATTTTTGGGGTGAAAGCGGTTCCAACAACTCATGGAATCCAAGCTAACCTCACCTACTCGTGGTACATCCTGCTAATCAAAAAACGAGCGGGAAATAGCCAAAATCCTCCCATCGATCCCCCCTCAAACGACAGCTCCTGGTGCCCGGGGGTACCGGAAGCCATGCTGATTGTAAGGTCGAAGGAAGCTGCTAGATACGAGCAGCGCAGTATAGATCGATGTGGAGATCTTTAGAGGCCTATGCCCAGCAGTGGACGTCTACCGGCTGGCGATTGATTGAAAGTCATTTTTATACTAAGAAGACCCGCTGGTCTACTTATGACAATATATCGATAACTGTTTGGTTTTAATCTAGAATGTTCTAAGATTTAACATCAATGTCACAAGGTGTTCATAACAATAAAGCCAGGGATGGTGAAGAGAATCACCACACCTGGCATAACTGGAATACTTTGGCTCTCGTAATTTACCAGGTAGAACAAAGTAATGATTTCATGGAAGAAGATTTACAGTATCTAGGTGGAGTCGTTAGGTTAAGGTAGCATAGCATGGTATAACCATACCACCATTTAAACTCCAACACATAGGATCCTGAAATAGAGTTTCAAACTTTCAGGTTACATAGTCAAAGCCTAAGTTAAATAAGTTATAATTGGTGTTTACTTATGTGTTATTTATGTCTAAATTTTATTTTCTTGTAGCTTTTTTTATAGAATTAGGCAACGATACGAACATGACCTTCACCGGATAGTAAATAATTTGGCGCCTTGAGACAAAATGTTAGGTCTCGTTACCTCGTCGTGGCAGAAATATATACGGTGGTACCTATTTAGATGGTCGCCAGCAATAGAGACCTTCCAGCAGCAGTTATATAAAACGGAAGTTGCAAACAGTTTCTGATATATTTGAAGACTGCGTATGACGTGAGGAATGCATACGACGTCGTCGTGTTTACAGTGAACGTCAACCTTCACGGACATTTGACTGGTGCTTTGTTAGCAGACACAAATACGTTTACTAAAGCGAATGCCAGGTACGAATAGGAAATATAGTTAACTTAAAAAGAAACTTGTTTAGTAAGTCATTATCAGTAAAGACGTTTCGCACAATAACTTATGGAACTCAAGCAAATCTCACCTACTCGTAATCAAAAAACGAAGCTCTAGCACTCGTCAACCTGCGTTGAGCTGGCTTGGTGGGAAATGACCCAAATCATCCCACATGAGCCCATACAAATGTGGACATCTTTGAGGGAGGTCTTTGTCCAGCAGTGGGCGCCTAATAGTGATGATATAATCATTGGAGTAATGAGACTGAACATTTTATAACTAAGGCGAGGAGCGCAATGTGCTGCAGCGTATACCGTCCTCACTAGCGCCATGTAATGGGAAGGCGTATACCATCAGGTGAAAGTCTAGTTTGTCTCATCGCTTAATTAAAAAAAAAACCATTCGTTAGGAAATTAATTTTTTTTATGGATATATCTTACTTATACGTTGTTTGTTAGTTTATTTTCGTGAATATTATACTTTTTTTTTTATACATTTTACCCATTGTTTATTCAACAGTTTTGTTTATTGTTATTATCCATGGTATCCATGGTAACCAGGAGTGGATATGGGAGAGGGTCATTTCTGAGTAGTTCTAGTAATAAATAATATTAAAAGAGTTGTAGGTACTATATGATGATAATGATGTTGGGACCACTGTCACCTTAGTCTACCTTAGGCTTTTGCAAAGCGGTCGAAATGTCGGTATAATAAAATAAATAAAAAAAAATAATTACAACAAAATTTTTAGTATGGAAAGTCAGGGCTGGACTTTCTATTTAAATACCTCGGATGTCACATTTATATTTGGAAATTATTTCATCATGATCGAGTGACATCTTCAAATTGCAGTTGCCGTCCATTTCAATTGGGAGTAATTGTACCTGGTCCACTCTACTCTGTATACGATCACTTGTAATATTTTCCGAGGATTGTGTCTCCAATCAATTATGGAAATTGGTAAAGAGGTGTTCTCCTGGATATGGCCGAATAACGCAATTCTCTTTTGCACGACCGTTGTGATGATGGGTGGAATATAATACTTCTACTATCATATAGGCAAGTTTTACTGGGATTACAAACTGATGTATTGGTGTATGTAGTGGAACTTTATGAATAGCCGCAACGTATAATATCACAAAGAGCACGACTGGCTGTGCATAGAGGCGTGTTGGTCCCCACACTGATGTATAGTAGTGAATGATGGGTATGGCGGAAGAAACATGAAAGTAGGATTAATGCTGTGGAGATGAGAAGCCTGAGAAGTATAACTGGAGTGAAACGGATGGACAAAGTGAGGAACAGTGTGATAAGGAAGCGGTGCGGCGTGGTTGAAGATGTAATGACAAGGATAGAGAAAGTGATGCTTAGATGGTTCGGCCATGTCGAAAGAATGGACGAAAGAAGATTAACGAAAGAATTATACAAAGCAAGAATTGGAAAAATCGGTGCAGGTCGACCTAGGCGGACATATTTCGATCAAATCAAAGATGTCCTAAAGGCCGGGTCAAAATCACTCGCAACCGACGAGCGTGCATGAAGACGCTTATGAAAGTGGAGGAAGCGAGAGAGGTGTGCCAGGATCGTAGCAGGTGGAGAGAGGTGGTCTCTGCGTACCCCACTGGGAACGAGGCGTGATATATATGTATGTATTTATGTATATATTGGTGATTGAAGCTTTAATTATCATGAGATTTAATAGCATATGTAAGTTCAAATTCGAGGATACTATTAGCGCAGTTCCTCGAATTACCGAAGAAATTTCAACTTGTCGCTGTTGCTTAAGAAACTGTTAAAAGTATAACTTGGACACCAATGGTTACAGCAATTTTTTTGTTCATTTTCAAAGTCGAATACATTTCTGTTTAGTATTCTTAAAAAACAACAGAAGGGCCTGAAACAAGTTGATATTTAATTAAACAGCTTTCACGACTGTTTCTCTGCTTTAAGTGGTAACGAAGTAGATAATTGATTTTTTTTAATTAAATATTCTTTTGTAAGCTTTAGTGTATATATATTTAATATAATGAATGTTTTTGCTTTGTCGTAATATATTGTTATGGTGCGACTAGCTTTACCCGGCCCGCTTTGCTGGCCGTAATACTCCTGCTACCTCTTTGGGACGGAAATTTTATAAAATCTGAACTTAGTTGACCTCTAAATGGCAGAAGCAATTTCTCTACCAAATTTAGTCTTTACAGCTAATACTTTCGGAGATCTTAAAAATTTATTACTTTAAACTAGGCTCTGTTTCAACATTCATACAAAATTACCGGTAGATATCTAATCATTGAATAAGATTTTGGATTTGTTGTTGAGCTGAGCTGAAGAACAATGGATCGTGTACAATTTGTAAAGAATAATACAAGATCGACTTAAGTTCAGGCGATTGGGAATCACGACACTACTACTGAGCTAGGGTTAACCAGTTCAATGGCGAATATAACAATGAATTGAAGACTTGGTTCTAGTTAACACTATTTTGTCACAATAAAACAATAAATTATTATATTTTCTGTATCATCCTTACATTGAAAACACTCGAATAAAATACATGCATATCCAAAGTATGAAATTTTTCAAGAACGTCATATATCGTTAGAGAATTAATATTATATAACAAAGTGCTTTCTTTGTTAGTTATGGTGAAACTGGTGTTCAATAATTTAAAGTGTATTATAACTCATCCCCTACCCTTTAAACGTTCACTGCCTCCATCTATTAATAGCGGCCCCTTGTCGAGTGGAATCGTTCCAGCTAGATAACCCTTCCATAATCCTTTCTTACTTAGTTAATAGTTATAGACTATGTAATTGACAATTCACGCCTTACTCCAATGAACCTTCATGAACGGGTTATTAAATTATATTCCGTGAATAATATTGTATACATATTTGGGGGTCGAGGAGAGGGTTATGATATTACTTTCTGAACTTAACAATTCTTCAAGTACCTCTAAATCGAAGTTTATTTCTGATAACTTTCAGCGCTGTTTTCTGATTTTAGTTATACCTAAGCGGATAATATTAAATTATTGTCTAGAAAATATATAATGTACTTATTACTCTAGTAATAAGCCATTGCAATATTTATATAATATGTATATTGTAGATAATCCTTTAGGGTTGTTACAGTTAAAGAAGGACGAAGAACATAAACGAAGGATTATTTTCAGTATATGTACTTCGTCATCATCGTCATAAACATACTCTTTATGATGCTTTCTTTATCAAGGAGAGAAGCATAACCATTTATCCGCCACGCTGACTGGCAGATTGGTTGATATTTACTTCAGTGTAATAAGATAAATATAAAAGTGAACTATAAATCACAGATTAGACGGGTGTATAAAGAAGATACAAGGTCAACTGTGAGTCCCGGGGATAAGAATAGTTATTTTATGCTTCGATGAAAGGGTTACGGTCTATATTGATTTAATTAAAATCTATGAGCAACAAACTTCTGATATAGTACTGATTTATCTTGTTTACTGAGATCTTGTCAGATCCAAATGGTATCTACGAACCAACTTTTTTTATTTAATCTCCTTTAAAACTACAACATCAAAGCCTTTTGAAGATCGTTGTCTTTTTCGATCAAGTCCACAACTGTTATGTTAATACCACATATTTCTTGTATGACCTAAATATTTTACGGTTTTCAAGTAGTTTATATTGTTCTGAGAAGCTATAGCGTAACTATTCTTAGAATACGTATATCTGATAGATAAAATCAGAAGCGGTCGCTTTTATGCAATAATGTTTACAGTGTATCATCTATCTACGTCTCAGCGATGCTATGCTTATTAATTAACACTTGACACTTAATTAACAGCAAAACAATTCACGCTATATATAGTTACCATTCTTGGTATGAAAGTATGTAAAAGGATAGAATAAAAACAAAAGAATTCAATAATACTGGTGGTAAGTCTCTGTTGTCGGAGACTATTTAGGTTGTTACCACCGCTCCGCCTAATTCTGCTGCCAAAAAGTAGTATTTGAACATTACTGTGGTACCATTAGAAGGGCGCTATGGCTAGTGAGATTACTGAGGTAACGAGACACAACATCTTACGTCACAGGCGACGGGCGCAAAGTGGTAACGTATATACCAACTAGTGCCACGTTGTTATGGGCAAGCCTATCACAAACCCTCAGGTGAACATTTCGTTCATGTCGTCGTTTTTACAAACCTTCATGAAAATATAACTTGTATAATATCATAGCTAATCTGTTTTTCACTTTTTGAAAAAAAATTGAATTTTCATAGTAACAAATGTTCATAGTAACAATTTTAACAAACAGGTCACAGTCAATATTTGTCGAGCGAGTAGTGCTTTAACAAGGAATAAATAATGGATATAGTATTTCATATCAGGTTATTATTTTCGATGTAAATGTTAGATTATACTGTACAAAATCCATACATTTTCTACTCAAAGACACAATTATTATATATTAGATGATAGATGAGTTTTTCTGGAGCTCGAACAAGCAAATAAATCAATACTACAAACAACCTAATACTAAGTATAGCAGTATTAGAATAACAGGGCTCTTTTATAAACGTAACTGATGATATACACAGCACCACATTGTGTTTATCACCTTGAGGCATAGGATGATAAATCTTCATACCTGAGGTAAGGATACTGAAATTACTGGTGATTTTACTAGCTACAACACCCTTTGAACTGGAACAGTAATGTCTGAACAATACGGTTTAGCGACAGAAATAAGCGCTTTGTTGGTACCTAGACGGTCTCCGGCAACAGAGTCCCACCACTGGTATTATTCGCCACATACAATATAGAGACAGTTATGGCCGTGTTAATCCAAATTTAGTGTTACGTACCACATTGATGTCACCAGTGAGAACTAACTTTAAAATAACTTAACCAGCAATGACGTAAGTTCACTGGAAACATCTTCCAGGAGACATGTAAGTTTATTGCTAGTAAATTTTAACTTTACGACGCGCGCTACTGTACAAGATTGTGGACAAAATGGCGTAATGCTTATTTATACAGAGTATAAAATACATAATAACGTATTTATTTAAACATCACTATATCATATAAAATAAGGGTAGAAAAGGGAAAATAACAAAGATTAATTTTCTTACTGTCTGTAGTTTCTATTCGAACGTAGTGCTTTCTTTATCAACTTCAATATACAGTTGATAAGGTATTTTGGGAAGACTTTATGTTATTTAAATCATCATTGACTTAGCACTAACATTATTATAATATTAAAAATACATCATACAGATAAACAGTCCATTCTTCATCTTCATCTTTATCACCATCAGCCGATAGACGCCCACAGCTAGACATAGCCCTCCCCCAAAGATCTCCACTCCAATCGGCTGATTTCCGTTACTGGTTCACTGATGTTCATTGGTGGTATGTCTCTGTTGCCGGAGACTGTTTAAGTACAGTACTGTACAAACATTATTGTGTTCGGGTTTAAAGGGCGATGTAGCTACTGTAATTACTGAGGTGACGCAACAGCAGAGCAGTGTATATCATCCTGACTAGCGTCACTTTGTTATGAGCAGGCGTATCACTTACCATCAGATGAACATCCGGCTCGTGTAGTCGTTTATTTAGGTAAAATACAAAAAAAAATCATCAGAACCTTGATTCAGCTAGTCGAGAGTTTTCCAGCACTATGTCTGCCAGTATACTGGCCTAATAGCTATCAGTCTTTGTAATAATATGCCCTGCCCATTGTTATTTAAGTCTAGCATTCACGGGACCTAACCCAACCTCAACTGCTCGTAGTGGTGCTAATCAACAAACGAGGTTCTGACTCCCTCAAACCTGCATTAGACCAGCGTTGTGGGAATTAGCCCAAATCCCCAATATCGATCGATATGGGCATCTTTGAGAGAGGTTTGAAAGATAAGACTGTCTTAATGGTTCCAACACTGGTCCCTAAAATTCTATTTAGTCTCTGAATGATGATATCTATGAGAGCCCCAGACAGTGTCTTTTCTCTATGATATGCGAAGGGCTACTTACCTAGATAAAAAACAAAGGGTCTGTAGGCAGTTCGCTTCTAGATCTCGTAAGTAGGTCGCAGTGAGGGAGTGGTGTAAATTATGTACGAGAGTGCTAGAGATGAATGGCTTGCTATATCTCATAAACTTATTTCGGCTGAAATCTAATTTCAAACTCGTTAAATTCTAGAGGTGTTTGTTGATTTTTTTTCCTATACAAGTTTTTCAATACAAAGCTACTACAGAAAGAGGTTTTCCGTAAAAATGTGGAAGAGAACAGCGGCTGGACGTGGTCTCTGATCATTGAAATAGTATTCATGATGCTGGTAGGGTCTGCATAAAATAGGGACGGGCTGTACCAGCATAGTGTTGGTAAGGACGCGATTGTGTTCCGAGCGGAGATCTCATGACCTCTCCAAACTCCGAAGGTCACCACCGAGGTGGTTTTAGTGAGTAAAACCTCCACATAATTCGTGACTTCCTCCCAAAAGACGGTATCTTTTCGAAGACTTCCCCCTAAACAAAAAAAAATCCCATCGATACTCTAACGTCTATACTGTCGTTATAGGTGACTAAGAAGAATTGACTTCATAAAGAGCAGGAGCACTTCCTGTGAACATTATCCTGCGCCAACTCATATAAATAATACTTAGTGGTCATCAAAAGGAGGAAACGATCATCATCATTGAGTGCCGTCTTCAAATGAGTTGGAAAGTCTTTTACCTTTCTGAAATGATGATGATGATAGAGCCAATCAATATCAATGAAAGGTTATGATGTTAAAACGGCCCATCATTCTTTAGGATGTAATATATTACTTCTTCTTGTCGTTTAAAGACCATAAGCCCATTATGATATTGTGTGAACATCCTAATTAGGTGCCCTCTTCAAGATTGACGATCAGATTGAGAAAACCAATTCGGTCCTCAGCTATTCTTTTTAACTGAATTTAAACCTGGACAACTCCTTTATGTTGTCAAATCATTTGTTCCGCTGTCTACCAGGAAGTTTGCCCTCTAGGGTCAACCTTGGGACCTTATAAAGGGTTCCTCTTTGTCTGAAAAATGCAACCTTACGTTGCATGATGGTTGTCACCTATAATTTCTACTATTCATTATTAAAAGTCTTGTTAAAATTTAACTGTTCGTTTATGTAAATATAGGTTAGTGGTTGACCACAAAACCGATTCGTGTCAAGTGATGATGTAATCTTTTTTAGTAAATCGCACTAGTGTTGCAACAGCCTATTCATGCTTCTCGCGAATACACTTACGTCATACTCGGACGAAAATAGGCTTTATTTATTTTTTAAAGTCTAGAATATTATAGAAATAAACACCAGAGTAGAATATTACCAATTGTATACGTTGGAAGTATTGCCGAAGCCGGATGTACTGGATGCGAATAACAATAGGACGAGCAGAGAGATGATCTTTAGGAAAGGATTATGTCCAACAGTGGACTAAGAACGGCGAATAATGATGAAGCGTGGGACAATTCTTATTCCTTTTTTACGACAATATGTACTCCAAATTATAACCCTAGTGTTTTTTTTGTCTTTTACCTGATGGTAAGTCATACGCCTGCTCATAACAACGTGACGCTAGTTAAGATGTTATACACAGCACCACATTGTGCACATCGCCTTGAGACCTAAGATGTTGAGTCTCTTTACTCCACTAATTACACTAGCTACAGCGCTCTTCAAACCGGAGCACATTAATGTTTTCACTCTATTGTTTGGTGGCAAAAATAGGCACTGCCGCCTACCTAGACAGTCTTCTGCAATAGAGACTTATACCAGGATAGGCTTATGTCCAACAGTGGACTAACGCAGGTGTAAAATCAATGTAAGAGATGACTTCTATTCTTTCTTCAGGACAATATATTCGAATTTATAAACCATATAAATAAGAATTTAAAGGTTTCGTATAATTTATGTGACGTGTGGGATTCGAACTGGGAACTCTACTAAAACCGGTAACTCACTTTATGATTTTGGCTAAGAATAGCCTATGCCAATCATTATATAAAGGCCAAGTGGTAGGCGTTCGCTAACATTGCTTCTTGCTATCGATCAAGGTTATATCTAGTTAATAGATAGTATGCCTATTATATTTCCTAAAATTCGATCTGTTAACAAATTGGTCATAAATGGCGACTTACTTTTATGTACTTACATATAAATATAGATAAAATAAGTAATCTAATAATACTAAGATGTTATCCTTATTTTACAAGATAACATAACAAATAGAACCTTACTTTGACGCTCTTCGACTTCAGTGTTGCATGTTTGATTTGGCCTTTTTTTTATTCTAAGAAATGACGTGCCTATAGAGATGTTCACTTGATTATAAGTGATACATCTTACTCATAACAACGTGGCGTTGTAGACAATGTACCACATTATGCTCGTTGTGTTGAAACATAAATTAAGTCTCATCACCCCAATATTCAGCTACAATTACATAGTAATATTTGCATATTATTTAGTGGTAGGAATAAGAGCTGCGGTGGTACCTATCTAGAGGGCACTCGACAAAGGACTCCAGCCATAAGTACGGGGGTTGGATTTTTAGAACACGCCCTTAGTGATTCTTTTCTTATATTTAAAATCTGTCGACACAACAGCATTGGTGTGTTCCTTCTGTCTGTATATGTCTAAGAGAAATAAAGGTTGTGTCTGTTAAATGTAAAATTAATCCAAAACGTGTAAATACTTCCTTATAATTTATTTACTACCTTGTGATAGGTACGAAATAGTGATAAAATATATTTCGATTACAAAACAAATTTTCCAGCTTGTAACAGTAATCTGATTATATTGAGTTTAAGAGGAATATATACTGCAGGATTTCACGTACTTATTCATCATCATCATCAGCCGGTAGACATCCACTGCTGGACGTAACTCTCCTCCAAATATCTCCACATCGATTGGTCCCGCGTTGCTTGTATCCAGTGGCATCCTGCGACTCTAACCAGATCGTCAGTTCACCTTGTCAGAGTGTGAGGCCACTCCACACTACGTCTACCGTACTAATTAACTTAATAAAAAACCCAGAAAATTAATGATTAATCTTGTATGTTGACTTTTCTGTAGGTGCAATAAGATTTTTGGAAGTTATTTTGACGATTTATTGTACTAACGTTTCGTGTTGCATAGCTCAACTAGGATTATCGGTAAAGGAGAGGAAGGACGCTTTGCTATACGATCTACGAATAATAACATAAATAGTTATATTAACCACGATAAATGTCGTAAAATATTAGTTCATGAAATGTATGTTATAATTATTAAGCATTAAAAATCTTATAAAGTTAAGCTTTCTTATTATTGCTTTTCTGTATTGTAAAAAAAAAAAAAAAAAATGGAAGTAAACCTTAAACTAAAAATTTAAATTGAACGCGGCTCGGGTTTTAATATGAAGAGAAATTATTCCGCAATGAAAATGAACTGAAATACTGAAACGGAAATAGTTCTAGCTGAAACTGTTACGAGTTTACTTGAATTTATAAGCGACTTGCGTTTTAGAGCATTTACAATTTAAAAGTGAAACAGAATAAATAGTGGCTACTACCCTACTCGTAATTAGCTTAATATTCATTTTTCAAGCACTGATACCGATGACAGCTTGCTGTTACCATCTAGATACTACCGTCTAGGTAAATTGATCTATCTTATCATAGAGCTCGTTGCTCCTCACGAAGACCTTATCAAAAGGTGGTTAAGTACCATAAGAGCAATTAAGAAGGCCATATAGGAAGTAAGGGTTCTTAGGTGAACCATTATAGACAGGAAGATCGCTAGTGTTAGATGTAAGGAGTAAAGCAAATTGCCTGAACTACTGATAGACAAAAATGCTCTCGTATCCTCTCAAAATAAACTACTCCTGTACGACCGACGGTCATCTATCATGTGATGATTATGATGATGGCGATTGTGATGACTACAGCATTAGTTTTTTTTCTTTAGGCCAAGCTAAGATGAAATCATCGTGAAACAGTGAACAGAGAGTAATATATATCTTAAATGTTACAAACATAAATACAAGTAATAGTATAATACCATTAAATGATTGATTAAATTGTCCTGTGAGAGAGGTCTTGAGAATCCTCCCATCCATCTTGAGAATTTACTTAACCCCCAAAATTAAATTCGGTTCGCTAAGATGTTACTATACCTCCATAACTAAATCCCCAATAGTATATACCTACCAAATTATAAGGGTGCTTTATCACATTTGGCCTTGTGTATGATTTGTACAGCCTGAAAGTGACAGGTTTATCTCGTATGTAACAGGCGCCGCCTGAACAAGGCGAAGATATTTGAGGACAAACTTTACCTAAAGGAGTCGACAAAATAAATATCCTTTTGTGCTAGTTAGTGTTTATACAATACTTGAAAACATAATACATTATGTTGAACTAACACACTTGTTTGTATAGTTAACTTGAAGATTAAAACTAACATTTAATTATCATTATCAAACCTATTTAAACCGAAGAGTCGAAGCAACTCATATATTTTGAACTAAATCATCTCTTAGCTTTCAGTACAGAAGAATATTTTTTGCTTTAGCTTTTACATTGTTAAACGTGTGCTTTTTCAGGAATTTGGCACAACATTATTTTGCCTATATTAGTACTGAACCCAGGAGAAAGATGAAGGAAAAGCTGCGAGTCGTTACTGCTACGGAAGAAGGTTTCTCTAGTAATAAAGGAGCTTTATTAAGTGGAAATTATGGTAACTGCCATTAAAGTTTGTAGGAAATAACTTAGGAAAAGAAAGAGCTTACTCTATTCTTAAATATTTATAATCGAGCTTAGATTCCGGCGGCAGATTTACAATATGTAGGTAGGTGATTAGCAAAAATTCAACCATTATCAACACTCCAAAACATCTCTGATTTAGAACTAGGACTTCCGCAATACAAAGATTTAGCCACTGCACCAAGCTGGCAGTTAAAGCAGCTCTTCATACCTCTTGAATTCAGTATAGATAATAAGTTCCTAATTAATCAGTGTCTACGCAAAACCTTCTCCGGCATGATGATGCATCCATAAAGCCCTAAGTACGAGGCGCTTGTAAAATCATTATTTAAACACACCCACGTTCCCTTAATTGTTTTAATTAAAACAATTTGTTTATCAAACCGTACCTTCAAAACCCCTGTTGTTTAATTAATCAAATTCCCTTTTCTGAGTGCGAAGTATTATTCACGGAGCACAGCTTACTTATTTGAGTGTTTTTTTTTATATGTAAACATTACATTATTCATGAAAATTTGAGGTTTTTGACGAAACCAACTCACGCTCGTCCGCAAGGATGTCACATAATTCAATATAAGTAACAATTACAACGAACAAAAGGTTCCATCATTAACATTTAAAAGGTGAATATTTAAGGCAAAAACTTAATAATTTGCTAAAGTATATATCTATACAGTTATTTAATAAGGTATCATATAAAAATATTTGGTTTTGTATGTACGAACGCGACGAGATAAAGCAACGTTCACCTGTTGGTAACTAAGACTTAAACTCAAAATTCCTCAACATTAGTTAGGGTGATATACACAGCATTTTGTGCTCGTCGCTACACACAGTTTATGATAGATCTTTACGCTATCATTCTAGATTCTAGATCGAGTGCCTAAAGATCTCTCTACGCTAGAATGCTGTCAGCTTATAATCTAAAACTATCCACCTTAGACATCCGTATATCTTACGGTTGGATACTAGAGCTCTGTTTTAGATATGCAACGTTAAAATGAGGATATTGTATGCATTTTTTTAAGAGACTACATTGAAATATATAGTATAGGAACATATTTATATACATATTAAAACGGTACGTTCAAACCAACAATTGGTACTGTTTATATTTAGATTAGGCGCAGAATCTGTTAACGACCGGCTGCGGAACAATTATCGTTAATCTTCTGTTTGTAATATCTCCGGCTGCTTTATTATTGTTCAAGTTTCCTCCGTTACATTCGACTGTACTAGAATTATAAGTTAATTTTAAGTACAGTATAGCATGAATTGATTATTAATTATCATTTTTTTTTAATGATGAAAGAATCATTTGTTTAAGACAAGTTTAGAGACGTTTCTGAGATGTACTTGCGGGTGTTGACTGCACTGAGATATACTAACGTGATAGAGCGAATTTTAGTTGGTTAGGTTGACTTCCTCTTAAAAGAATAGGGTATCTTTTCAAACAGATTTCGCTCGATACGATAGAAAAGCTATAACGAAGCCTATTTCTATCGCAAAGCAATAAGATCACAGTGCAATGTTCATCTCTATAAGATGGATCAGCAATGTTCTTTGAAAAATATTAATTACGGAAAAGAGGTTCCAGTTATAACACACATAAAATAGAAAAATGAAAAACATATTACAACAGCTGTATTGTACAGTGTAAACATCTTAACCACCTTATTATGGACATGGGTACAATGTATCACCAAATCATCATATTATGAGGCTATATGAAAAATTGATATCGATATCTGTTGGATATTTACAAAGGTTCTTACGAGTACTTCCTTTAGTCCGGTCGGTAAAATTATATACGTCTCACGCTTATCATCTAGAGAAGTAGACAGAGCTTATGGATATCTCTATTGTTTTTTTTAAACATACGCAGTGTACATACACGTAGACATGTGAGAAAGAAAACAACAAATAGAAAGTTGGTATGCAAACAAACGGTTAAGTAAACAAACTGAGGCGAAAAAATTCAGACGCTTAAAACTTATTCTAATATAGTAATATATTTAGATTTAAATACTTTCCTTTTAACTATTCATATTATTTAACTAACGTACTCTTCTTCTCTTCTTTACTCTCTATTGTTGAAAATTAACTATTCTAATGTTAGCATAAACAATGTTTAGTTGATTTAGATTTATTTGTACAATCTTATCGAAACGGTTTAATACGTTTTTATGGTTATATTAAGTCACAAACAAGAATCAACTGAGTATAAAGTTATTGAATTGAACACAAGTAAATTTTACTGCAAAGCATAAGTAATAACTTTTACTATAATATGCTAAAAAACATTGCATTCAACGCGAAGTATTAATCAAAAGCTTCCCTCAGATCAACTTCTTGATAATTCTGAAACTGTATGAATGCAAAAAAGTCTTTTCCGGTGGTGGAAAGTAGATATTGTTTCTGTTTAACGATTTGTATTCAATTGTATATAACAGTCAAATGAATAACAGTCTTATAGCAAAATTATATGAATCAAGTACCATGTACTTCCCAGATTGTGCACAAGATGGCGAAACAGGCTGTGGACTCTGGTCCTCGAGTCTAGTATCAGATAGCCTGTAAGAGTCAAAACGACTACCAAGCGGTACACTTCAGCAAACAGAGATATGGTGGTGAAATTTATCTTTTTACCGAATCCTCGAATTGTATGTTAGAAGGATAATTTATTACGGATTGAAAGAATAGTCCTTTGTCTAATAGCGGCAAGGAGGTTGCCGACCTCCTTGCCGCTGATATGAATAGTTCTTTAAAGTTCATCTCCGCCGTAAGAGTTACGGCCGACGTTCGATTTTATTATAGCCCCTAGAGAAGCAGACAAGTGGCCACTTGACAACTTAATCTTTCTGAAAGTAGCCGACGTGGCTGCTTATTGCCCTTACGTCGAGACTGAATTGTTCTCCAATAAAAAAACCTAATTATGTTGATGTTTTTTTTTTACTACAATGATCTAATGATAGAAAATAACTCATAATTTTAAATGGAAAGAGTACAAGTTGTATTTCTTCATTGATAACTATAATGACAATCATTAATAATTAGATAATGTATATAAATGTATGACCGATCGATATCGAGATCTTTACCGAAGGTCTGTCTCCAGCAGTGGACGCCTATCGGCTGTTGATGATGATATATAAACCTGATGATAATTTTCATAATATATCATATTCCCCATATATTCAAAGTATTCTTTTGTGAAAACATGATTGATTCAATTGGTAATGATGTTAAGCGACAACAGGCTATTGGAGTGTTCTTGCTTAGATTATTCTAGTTCTTATATTGATATCCGGAACAGAGATGTTGGGATAGGTTTAGTATGAGGCCGACTACGAGGAGTACCTAGACGAGGTGGCAGTTTGTGTTCGTAGTTACCTACCTCGTCCGGTGATTGTTCTGGGGGACTTTAACGCTCACAACAGAGCATGGGGGAACCGCAGAGATGATCGAAGGGGAGACACGGTGTTAGAATGGGCGGCTGGATTGGATCTCCGTTTGGTAAATAGGGGGTCAGTTAGCACATGCGTGCGATGGCAGGGCGAGTCGGTTGTGGACCTAACATGGGCGACTCCTGCTGCGATTCGCATGTTATCGGGCTGGAGAGTTGCAGATCAGGTGGTTACTCTTTCCGATCATCGCCACATCGTCTTTGATGTTGCAATGCGAGGGCCAGAAGGTAACTACTGCCGCAGAAAAAGCAGTCCAACGCGACGCTGGTGCTTAAAGCGACTTAACCGAGATATGGTTATGGCCGCCTCCTATATCGCGGCATGGCCTAATGCCGAAGAAGGCTCATCGGATCCGGAGGTGGAAGCAAAATGGTTCCAACAGGCAGTCACGCAAATTTGCGATACCTCAATGCCTAGGGCCAGTTGTTTAAAGCGCGGAGCTGTGTACTGGTGGTCTGAGGAAATTGCGCGTTTACGCGCAATTTGCCTGCGGAGCCGACGCCAATACACTAGAGCTCGAAGGAGAAATAGGCGAGCTCCAGACGATCAGATAGCCAGACTTTACGGCGAATATCGAGCGGCTACAAAGGCGCTACAAACTGAAATTTCTAGCGCAAGATCTCGGTCCTGGTATGAGCTCTTGGAGGGACTTGATAGAGATCCGTGGGGGCGTCCGTACAGGATGGTGCTGGGCAAGCTTCGCCCGTGGATGCCCCCAGTGACGGAAACTTTAGATCCGATTCTCTTGGAGAGAGTAATTAGTACTCTTTTTCCAAAGAACCGGACAAATCGCTTCATTCACATCTCTACGTCTTCGTGGGAATGGGAGAGCGAAATGGAGGTAACTGAACAAGAGTTGGACCTAGCTGTGAACCGCTTGAAGCAGCGGAACACGGCACCAGGACCCGACGGAATCCCCGGACGGGTCTGGGTCTTAAGTCTGGCTGTTTTGGGGAACAGGTTGAGACAGTTATTTTCTAACTGCCTTCGTAAATCCAAATTTCCTAAACCCTGAAAGGAAGCCCGATTGGTCCTCTTAAAGAAAGACGGCAAGGCCTCAGAATCTCCATCTGCGTACCGTCCCATATGTCTATTGGACGAGGTCGGCAAGTTGTTCGAAAGGATTCTTGCTGTCCGTCTCAATCGGCATCTGTCGCGCGTCGGTCCGGATCTCGCCGAGAGCCAATTTGGCTTCCGACGCGAGCGTTCCACCGTAGACGCCATTTTACGCGTCCGCTCCCTGTCTGAACAATCTGTAGGCAAAGGTGGTGTAGCGTTGGCGATAAGCTTGGACATCGTCAACGCCTTTAATTCTCTGCCATGGGACGCGATTAAAGAGGCACTAATCCATCATCAAGTGCCTCTCTACCTGCAAGACGTGATCGCGGACTATTTGCGTGACAGGTACATTACGTACGTGGATCAACACGGAAATAGCATCCGAAAGGAAATTCTGCGAGGGGTTCCACAAGGATCGGTCCTCGGACCATTCTTGTGGAATCTGGCGTATGACGCTGTTTTGCGAGTTAGTCTCCCCGCAGAAGTAAATGTTGTATGTTATGCAGACGACACTTTGGTGATTGCCAGTGGAGACAACTTTGAAAGGGCCAGGGAGCTCGCCGAGCTTGGAGCGGAATCTGTCGTCGCTAAAATACACGAGTTAGGATTACAAATAGCGCCACACAAAACCGAGGCGCTATGGTTCCACAAAATGCCGAGGTCTAGGGAACCACCTAACTGGTGTGTCTAAGTAGGTGGGCACGATGTGGAAGTGGGCCGGTACATGAAGTACCTTGGCCTGACATTGGACAGTCGTTGGGGCTTCGAAGAACACTTCGAGCGTCTAGTACCCCGGATCGAGAGGATAGCCGGTGCAATGCACAGACTGCTACCCAATCTCGAGGGACCAGTAGAGGAAGTTCGCCGCCTCTATGCGGGAGTAATACGATCCGTAGCCTTATATGGCGCGCCAGTATGGGCTAAGAGGCTAGCCATCCGACGCTGTAGAACTAAAATCTATAGCGTTCAGCGAAGAATGGCCATAAGGATCGTACGAGGATACCGTACAATATCCTTCGAGGCGGCGACAGTCTTAGCTCGATTTCCACCTATGGATATTCTGGCGGATATGGATGCGAGGGTGTACGACCGCATCCGCGCCATCCGCCAGAGCGGTGGGAGTGAGCCAGACGAAGTACTCAAGACGGCTCGACGGCAGGAGCGGCGCAGGGCTCTTGCAGCGTGGCGCGATAAGCTCTCGGAAGAGAGGTATGCGCGCAAACGCGTTGTGGGGGCGATCTTGCCGGTCTTCAATGCCTGGATGCAACGACGCGGAGGAAGTCTCACCTACAGACTTACACAGATACTTACTGGGCACGGGTGTTTCGGTGATTATCTGTGCAAGATTGGACGAGAAGCGACGGCGAATTGTTTTCACTGCGGAGGAAGAGAGCTGGATTCCGCATCGCACACGCTCGCGGTTTGCCCGGCATGGGAACCGGAGCGGCGGATTCTGATAAACCAGATCGGACAGAACCTCTCCTTGCCAGTAATCGTGTCGGCGATGCTGGGAGGAGACGTTGCATGGAGGGCCGTAGCCTCCTTTTGCGAAACTGTAATGGTACAAAAGGAGGCTGCTGAGCGGGCTAGAGAGAGGACAGATCCCGCTCGGAGAAGAAACCGTCGTGGCACTACCGTGCGTCAACACGTCGCACCGGTGAATGGTGCTCCCCTACCATAATGGGGCCTTTTGGGTTGTTGGCGATCAGGATGGGGGTTCTCATCGCCTTCTAAACGACCTTGAGGAGGACAATGGCTGGACGTGGTCGCCGGTCATTGAAATAATACTCACGAGGTTGGTAGGGTCTGTATAAGCAGACCCCGGGACGAGCTATCCCAGCATAGCGTTAGCGAGGCCGCGGTTGTGTTCCGAACGGAGATCCCGTGACCTCGCCAAACGCCGAAGGTGACCACCGAGGGGGGAGGCAGAGTATCTTTTCGAAGATTTCCCCCGCGAAAAAAAAAAAAAAAAAAAAAAAGGTTTAGTATGAGATTGGTTGTTAGACAAGCTATTTCGAAAAAGACAACTTCATTAGAACACTACAACATGTAGCCTCGGAAACTAAAACCAGTGATCGTGCTGTAAGGGAACCCGTTAGTCGCTGCAGATCATCAAAAGTGCAATAATTCAAAAGTTTGTACCTATATACTTAAAATTATCAGATTTTCGCAATTCAATACACAAATAGATATATGTATATGTTTAATGATTGATCAGATACACGAGATTGATATAAGGTTGCCAAATATCTCCCTTCCGCTTTTTTGCTCTTTATTCAATGCTTTATAAAAAGTGTTACAGTGATCGGATTTAGTTCAAATATGCGCCGTTTTGTTCGATAATCTGTTTCCATCTAGACGGCAACTTCATAATACCTCCATCGTAGAAGCCCCCCTCCTTATTTGCGAAGAACTCGGACAGCCACTTTTCACAAGCCTCTTTTGAGTTCAACTTTACACCACCAAGGGCGTTCACCATGGACAGGAACAGGTGGTAATCACTTGGCGCTATGTCCGGGCTATATGGTGGATGCGATAAAACCTCCCATCCGAGCTCCCGTAGCTTCTGACGAGTCATCAACGAAGTGTGTGGTCTGGCGTTGTCCTGGTGGAACACTACACCCTTCCTGTTGGCCAATTCTGGACGCTTCTGGTCGATCGCCTGCTTCAAGCGGTCCAGTTATTCGCAGTAGATGGTAGAATTAAGCGTCTGGCCATATGGGAGCAGCTCATAGTGGATGATTACCTTCCAATCCCACCAAACACACAGCAAAACCTTACTGGCCGTCAATCCCGGCTTGGCCACTGTTTGGGACGATTCACCGGCCTTCGACCACGACCGTTTTCGCTTGATATTGTCGTATGTGATCCATTTTTCGTCGCCAGTCACCATCCGCTTCAAGAATGGGTCGGATTCGTTCCGTTTCAGCAGCATATCGCAGGCGTTGATTCGGTCCAGAAGGTTTTTTTGCGTCAAATCATGCGGCACCCAAACATCAAGCTTTTTTTTGTATCCAGCCTTCTGCAGATGGTTTAAAATGGTTTGGTGACTAACTCCCATCTCCTGGGCGATGTCACGAGATGCCACATGCCGGTCTAACTCGATGTAGTCCATGATTTGATCGGTATTTGTCGTCACAGGTCTTCCGCCGGCTGGCTTATCCATGGTGTCGTTTTCACCGGCTCTGAATCGTCGAAACAATTCCTCCGCGGTTCGAAGTGATAGAGTACCATCCCCCAAAACACCATTAATCTCACGGAACGTTTCTCTAGCGGATTTGCCTTTAACGAAGGAAAACTTTAAAATAGCGCAAATTCGGCGTTAGTGAACTCGCATGTTTACACGTCTATAACTGTTGAACGCAATATCCAAACTAATTATGCATAGCGTCGTTTTGTAGGTTATGTCAAGACCTTTCAAATTATGTATAGTATTGCCAGATACGAGCTCTGTAGCGCTTTGTACATAGCCGCGAAATTCAAAAGACAAAAAGGCGGAAGGGAGATATTTTCCAACCTAATATGTATGCGATGTGATTTAGAAACTTTCTTAATCTGTACTCTATTTTTGTACTGTTTTGCTCTACTAAGTCTGTATACCTAAACAACAATAAAACAACCGATAAATCTTGTTTAGGAACAAGTCTAAGGAATCCAGTTATTTTAAGCGGCAATGAAAATGAACATTTCCTTTCATTTGTTAAAATAACAGTAAGAAACATAACTTAAACCTGAGACCAATGAAAATTTAATAAAGAAGCCTATTTATAAATTGTATACATGTTTGTTTTGTCATCATTAGTTATATTATTCTTTGAGAAATAAAGTTTTTTTATAACCTTATAGCATTCTACTTAAGTACTAATTATTATAATTACTAGTACTAGTACTACATATAGAATATTAATCGACTGTTTGTATTCAAAACAATTGTCTACGTTATTTAAAAGTTTTCATACATTAAAAGTTTTGTAATAAACTCCAGTCATCCCCCGCGGGGGTGTGTTTTCATTTTATTAATTGTATTTGTTAATTTTCGACTGTTTCCACCTCTAGGGTTTTAAACTTATAGAATAAGGGTAAATGTTCACTGAATTAAAACAAAGGTCAGGGAGTTTCAACGTAGAGCGAGAAGCCACTGTAAGGTTCCGTTTACACAGTTACTGTAATCAACAGCGGGGTAATTTTTTATGTGGCAACATTTGTTTTTTATTTCTAAACTGTTCTGTATAGAAACATAAATAATAAAAAGTTTAGTACTTACCAACTCAACCAATTTTTGGCTGAAGGAGCTCTTCTCAACATGCCTGGTTACTTCTGTTCACTATTACATACTAAAGTATATTCTATTTTAAGTTCTTTAAGCTTTATGAGAATCCTTCTTCTAAGTAGTGTCTCTTCTTCTAAGTAAGTGCCTCTCCAACTAGTGAAGGTTGGCGATCAGCGTGATACAGTCCTTTCTGTCTCTAGTTCGGCGGAACAATTCAGACGCCTCAGATATGCCAGTCCGTTCCCTGATATTCCTCAATCATGACCTTTCATGAGAATCCTTAATAGAAGTCTATTTAAGAATTCTGACATGATCGTCTCAGTCAAGCTCCATTTTAAGTATTTTTTTTTAAATCGTATTTCTTGTCTTTTTTTTTTAATCACATTAAATATGGATTCGAATATGCCAATGAACTCTTAGGAATATCAGGAATTTGGTCCTTTATTGTTTTCCATACATTTATATATATTTTTTTTAAATTAAGCGACCAGATGAGCGGCACGTTAACCTGATGTTAAGTGATACACCTGTTCATAACAACGTGGCGCTAGTTAGGATGGTATTCATTGCACCTCATTGCGCTCTTCGCCTGAGACATAAGATGTTGAGTCTCGATACCCCTGTAATTACACTAGCTACAACACCCTTCAAACCGGAACACAGTAATGTTTGCTCAGTACTAGACGATCTCCGGCAACAGACCTACCATCAGCGAATTTACGTTTTAGCAATATATACATACAAAAAGAGCAATGGAGTAATCATTTCTTTGACCATTGACGTTCAAGAGGTAACATTTAATGTGATTTTTCATAATAATGAAATAATTTGTTTCATGTGAAGTCTCGCTTAAGGGAAGTATCATACCTTACAAATTTAAATAATTAACAAATTACCCTTAAAATGTTCTACAAAGGTTTCGTTGAAATTGTACGAACTCCGCATAATTGTGCTTCACAGACCTTAAATGGCTTGGAATAGGAATGAGATATTTGACTTCATTATCTTTTGTCTTGGTGTTACATACATTTATTATTTTTTTTTATTAATGATATATAATTAGGAATAATCAGTTAATGGAAATATTGAGCGGTCGGAGCATTAGTATCGTACAGATACCTTTTACTTCCTATTAGCAGCTAACCGTTTGCTTTGTAACACTGTCTCTGATAAGATAACGAGGCCACATGAATGGACGTAGTGCAATCTAAAAGTAAAGTAAAAACTTATTAGTTTTAGTTTGTACTTAGCAAGTGCTATAGCAGAGTCGGTAGCAAAACTCTATAGACCATCAAAATCGCACCCCAGTAAAGTTCATCGCCTATTTATCTCATTCCTTATTTAGATTTCGATGTGAGTACAGTAGTTTCTAAATTTAGGTAATTCATCTATTCTTTAGTTCACAATGAAAAATGTGTTAAGTATGAAATAAAGTAAAAAAAAAATTACTTAGAGCTAACTTTTGTTAGTATTCGACAAGTATTTTTCAATTGATCATTTTAACAAAGAAAAAAACTTGTTAAAGCTTGGGTGAAAATTATTTTACGTATTTTATTTCGTTTGTTGGCACTCGTCAGGGTATGAAGAAGTTATCAAATTACTCCTCTGTCATTGTTCCTTTCTACGTGCTCAAGTTTTCATCTAAATGTTGAAGTTGTCGTAAAATTACTTGATATTATTTGCTAACATTAATAAAAGAAAGATTATGAAAAATCGAGAGAGCAACTTTTGTGTGCGATACAATGTTACTCAAGTGTTATATGTCGTATACGTACATCTTTTAACATAACTTCGCATTATTCGAACGTTCTGGAATTTAGGATAATGTGTGAGATATGAGTGTGAATATCATGAAGCATTTATTCAACCCCCGCATGTTAAAAAAGGTTACGACTTGTTACAAAGAGTCTGGAAATACTGAATATAAAACATCTGTCTCGGTGAAGATCTCAAATGTTAAAAGAGCATTTATATTAGCGAGCTACAAAAAAAGGAAAGTCAGGAGCAATTTTCTGTCGTCAGTAATTTAATCTTTCCACTCTAGCAGCCAATTATTTTTATATCTACTAAAAGCTAACAACCATAATTTAAAACGGTGTTAAATAACTACAAGACTTGTGATGGTGGAAAAACGGAAACAGCAGGATGGTATTTCTATGGAGAAGTAAACGATATGAAAATTTCGATTTCAAAGAGAAAGGTATGCAGGGAAGACTAAAACCCACCTACACGTCTGATCTGGTAACATGGGAGCAAAGATGATAAGTACAAATGGAAGCGCTTATTTTTATTACCAAGATGTAGTAAACATTACTGTTTTACGTGACTGGTACTGTACCTAGTACATTTATGCTAACTGTGCTCTCTCGTGTCATAAAGTGATAAGCGTTATCGTTGTACTATTTACGTCAATTTCAGCGCTGCGAATGGTGATAGCTTTTTATATATCTACCCCTTAATACAATGACCTTTTGAATTTTTTTTTTTTCTAAAGAGCCATGAGAAGGTTTGGACTTTCATCTGATGTGATACATCGGCCCATAATAACGTGGCGCTAGTTAGAATGTAGCACTACAATACAATTTGCTTGTTGCCTTGAGACAAAAGAAGTACCGTCGCGTTACTCCAGTAATTATACTAGCTACAGCGCCCTTCAAAACGAGACACAGTAATATTTTGTTTGTACTGTTTGGCGGCAGAAATATATCCTGTTTCGGTGCCTACCTGGACGAGCTCCGGTAAGAGAGAGGAGAAAGAGAGAAAGGTTGATTTTTAGGGTAGATAAATTGTGTCCTAATTATAACCTACTTCTTTTTTGATAAAGTTTGAGTTTTTCTGTATGAAATTGATATCGATATATCAAAAAAGAGTTCTAGGTAATCTAACAGAAAGTATTGATTTTCAAGCCTACGATTGCCAATGCTCGTACTTCCTTCCGTATCTATAGTATAGGCGATAGTCAAATTACCGTACGTTATGGTTAATACCTACCTTTGCTGTTTATAATGCATAATCTATTGTATTATACATTTTGCAACATCCACGTTTTGTAAAATATTAATTATTGACACTAATAAGTCATTGGTACTTAGAGTCTTTGTGCTTGTTCTCTTGTTACTGTTTAAATAAAGTATCATAATCATCATTGTAGCCTGTAGAGTAAATACAATCTTAACTAATGAAGCCAAACAACTTTACAAAATAGTTCTAAGGCGTGTTTGTGATTAATTATATTTGTATTTACTATGGAGGCGACTTCATTGCATTAGCGATGTATAATAAAAAGAAAAAAAGGCATTGTAGCCTATTGTTGTTTACAACTGAACTTCTCTATCGATTTCCAATGCTAACGGTTCAATGCCTCAAGCGGCAGACTTTACCAGATCTGTGGTCCACACTCCAACCAAAAAGCAATAGACGTTAATAGTAAGTCAATGAAATTATAAATTATCAATAATAAAATTTTAATATTTTCTTTGGAGTTAGACGATTTATTTAAAAAAAATTAACATGGATGAACTAAGTGCACTGGGGTAGGTCTCTGTTGCCGGAAACTGCAGGTAGGTACCACAGGAGCGGCTATTTCTATCGCCTAACAGTAGTGTGAAAATATTACTGTGTTCCAGTTTGAAGGAGCTCTGTGGCTAGTGTAATTACTGAGGTAATAAGTTTACATCTCAAGCGCAATGTAGTGCAATGTATACTATCCTATATAGCATCACGGTTATGGGACGGGGTATCTCTTACCATCAGGTGAACAACCGGCTCCTCCCGTCACTTTGTGGAAGAAATAAAGTCGTCAAAATCGAGCTATCCTGTAAAAAGTTTGAAAACTGCACAGAGCTAAACAAAGGAAAAATGTATCAGCATAAAGAATAACCGACAGCCGTCCACTGTTAGACACAGGCCTCCCCTAAAGATCTCCACGTCGATCGATCCTGCGCTGCCCGCATCCAGCTGCTTCCTGCAACCTTCACCAGGTCGTCGGACCACCGGTGGAGGTCCTGCCAACACTACGGCTTCTGATGCGGTCGCCATTCCAGGACCTTAATGCCCTAATAGGCTGTCAGTCAGTAGTCAGGGGTAGCTCGCTGGCCTAATGGTTAGAGCGTGCGGCTTTCATTCTGAAGGTCGCGGGTTCAAACCTCGGCATGTACCAATAACTTAATATTTAAGTTATGTACATTTGTGAAATTTAGTTACAACAGCGAGATACAAAAACGGTGAAGGAAAACATCGTGAGGAAACCCGCACACTGATATCATCTTTGTGTGTGTGTGTGGGGTGGTCCCAATAAAGTGGCAACAGGCTCGCCCCCTGTTACACTGGACCTAATCTGACCACATCTGGCGAAATGTGGGTGTTTATTCACCTCTGCCTACCCCTACTGGGAAAAAGGCGTGACTATATAAAAAAAAAAAAAAAATATAGGCTGTCAGTCCTTCGATCGACGTGTCCTGCCCATTGCCATTTAAAGCTCTCAATCTTTTGGTGTTGTGACCTTTTTTTATAATATAAATAAACATTTGTTTTGTTTATAATAACATTTCTTATTATTATAAATAAAAGAAATATTTTCTATAATATTACGTCACGGCGTGTCAATGTTACCAGTAGATAATAAAAATCTTGTCGCCTTATCCGGTAAGCGTAGGAGAAGTGATAAAACGTCCGCTTTATAATTTACGATATACAGACAGAGCAACATTCAATATTATTCATTGATAACAATAAGATAACAATAGATCGCTTTATAATCTGAAACTTCATTTGACAAAAGCACGGATTGCTCCTTCTAAGTTATCAAGTGAACTAAAATTAATGAATTACAATAGTTTGATATGACGAAGATATCAAATATAGAATAAATAGATAGATAGAATAATATATATAACAATATAAGATATATATATTAAGCAGCTTTGTATTTAAGTGTCAGTACTGATCCATAAACAATTTTTTTACATAGGCATCACCTTTAAAAAACACCTCATAATCATATTTCATAGGAATCATACATAAAAGATATATGTTAATGTTACTATTAATTTATATGAGAGTATACTTGACGAACAAAACGATCATCTTCGTCATTATCTCGTCAAAATGAGATAAAGTTTTAATCAGTTAACGATAAAAAAAATTGCAAAAACTAATGTTTAATACAATGTTAATAATGTTAGTAGTTTTGAAAGAAATTCTAATATAAACAACATATAATATTACGGACGGTAGCTATGTTCCCATTTTTAGTACAGTTTGAATACATTTAGTACTGTGCAGTACTTTTAACACATTATTATATTTTTTTACATAAAAGAAAACATTTTTTTGAAAGAATCCTTTCAATTGTATAACATAAGCTTTCTCTTGAATGTATTGAAATATAAATTATATATATCATAAGCTATTGAATATTAAATATATCAGAAAATTTCAAAAGCTAGCAGTAGTTTAGTATTAAATATAATTATATTTCGCTGAAATATATTAGGGGTTCGTAACTTTATTTTAGCACTTACCAAGTGAAATAATATCCTGAAGCAGCACGTAGTTCGCCCACTGAACGTCACTAGCACTGAAACAGTATTTTTTTTTCAAATATCGTAGTTCAACGAGCTCGTAACGCGTTTCGCCGGGGAGCAGCAGCAGACGAGCGGTCAGGCCGAGTGCCCATAGTCGTTTGCCGGCGAGCGCGCTCGCTCCACTCCGTATTCTCCCAGCATCCCTTCAGCAGCGAGACTACATCTGCTAACCTTCCCATCTATACGTAGCGACACGTAAGTCTACAGTCGGCATCATTCCGAAATTCTGAGTTATTGAAATAAGTTCAGGACCTTCATCAATCAAATTACGACGCTAATATCACTTCCAAAATAATTGGTAAAGATTTATTGTTGAAACAGCGCCCGTACCAGCCGCCAAACAATTACGGGCAACCATTACAATTTAAGGTTGCTTCATTATATTATTACCGGGGTAACAAAACATAAAATCTAACGTGTTATCACTTACCATCAAATAACGCTCTATTTAGTCTAGTTATTGTTATAAAAGAGAGTATAATAAAGTTAATAGACTTCTGCAACAAGATTAATGAACTTAGCTACGTCATTGTCAAAACATTAAACAGCTACCTTTATCCCCTTCTTATCCCCCCACTCCGGGCTGGACTTCATATCATTTATTTCATTTAAAAACTATTTTAAATCTAAAATTATGTTACAATAGGCGGACCTTTTATCTTCCAGTCGTGTGCTTTAGATTTATTTATAGTTTGATAACAATAGAATACATGGTAACATTATTGGAATAAATATAACAGAGAATGCTTGTACGAAGCTTTAATGTATGTTAGCTTTTTTAAATTTCATTATCAATAGCGGTTTTCATATTAAAATCAAACAATGAACAAACAAGTATTAAATAAACGTCGGCTTCAATTTGCAAACTGTAAATGGTAGAGTAGATTTAATATACAATAGAGTTGTAATATACAATACTCTTTTAAATGTGTATTAGAAATAGTATTATTTGATAAATAATAGAGATCTGTTGAAAACAAATATATTTGTGAAATATAACGAAAACTAAAATAATATAGTATGGGCAGTGAGAAACTTGATTGTGGAAGTATAGAGGTAGTAAAATTTATTTACGGGTGTTGCCGTGTTTGGAAATATATCTCTGGTCATACAACCTTTGTCCTAAGAGCCACTTAATCACACTGAGAGCAATTCCTTGTAGCCGACTGTCAGCTATTTTTTGGATTCACTTTCGCTGAGGCCTCTTGTATTGTGAACGTAGTCCCTTCAAATATACATATATACAAACAATACCTAAGTTATAATAGATGGAACTTGCTGAAATGATTTTTTGTTGATCCTATGTTTAAGGAAGATAAAGGTTTAATACTATTTTTAATGATTAAACTCTCTTGATTTTCTCTTGCATTGATTTAATAGAGTCTACAATCTCTTTTATTCCTCAGCAACTGATTTCAACAGGTCTCTGAGACTAAACAATAATTAAATCATTAAAAAAAACGTCTCATCTTAATGTGCCGTATGACAAAGCGATGAGAGGAGATTATATCATGATATTATAATAATAGTTAAGATGATGTACTGGACTAGATTGTCTCCTCCATTTGGGACCTAAAATATTAAATCTGATTATTCCAATAATATCCTAACTATGGCGTGTTTTAAACCGGAATGTTTGCATACTACTGAAATAGTTTTTTTTTATTCAACGAAGCGACGTTGTTTATCTGATGGTTAATGATACGCTAGCTCATAATAACGTGGCGCTAGTTATAATGGTATAAACTGCATCACATGACGTCCGTCGTTTTGAGACATATGATATTACGCCTCGATACCTCAGTAATTTAAGTAGTTACAACGCCTTCCAAACCGGAACATAGTAATGTTTGCACAACACTGTTTATCGTCAGAAATAGGCGCTGCGGTGGCACCTGCCTAGACGGTCTCCGACAACAGAGATCTGCAAACAGTACCATGACTCAGTATCATTATTATCAGCCGACAGTCGTCCACTGCTGGACATAGGTGTTCCACAAAGATCTCCACATCGGTCGATCCTGCGTCCTACTGTTTCGATTGTCTTTATACATATTTCGATATGTTTAATGTGAACATATAAAATAATAGCCGTACAGGACAACGACTGCGGAGTATCCGCTGGTTATAAATAACCGAAATTTTAACGTTCTATTCTTTTTAACGTGTACGGTTATTTTATTACAGATAAAGTCTGCGGTACGATGGAGAGTATACTAAAATACTTTTTTTTATTTATTTCCTCGTGCCCTAATTTAAATTAACATCACAAACCGCGGAGCTGGCTCGTTGGTTACCGCAATATTTTCTCTGTTGTAATATGACAAACAAAGGGATTAGTTTGGTTGGGAGATTTCATTCGCTACAGTTTTTTTTTTGGGAAAATTTTCCTGGCGTTAATTAACTGAACTGAGTAAAAACACTTCGTCAGCTTATAAATATCTATTGCTGTACATAGTCCTCCCCCAAAGATCCTCACGTTTATAGGGTTTCATAGAGAAGAAGATCATTTCTCACTACACTGGTCCAATATGGGTTGGTGGGAGCTAGAGCCTCGATTGTTGATTAGAACAGTCAACCAAGAGCAGATGAGGTTGGCTCGGGTTTCTTCAGTGGTTGCGCTGGACCCGTTACACAACGAATAAAAAAATATAATGACAATAAAGTGGTAGGTCTCTATTGCCGAAGATCGTCTAGATAGATACTTCCGTAGTGCCTATTGTAGCCGCCATACACTCTAGGGTCGTTCCCTCATGTCTGAGGATCGTAGTCAGTGTTGTGTTGCTGTCTGGAGCGGATGATCTGCTGTCACCGGTTCCTGTCCAGCGTATCTCTTACGACCGTGTAAAATTTAGAGGACGACGAGTCTTTAATCTGATCGGTCCATCTGGTTGGTGCACGACCGAATGATCCTTCGGTGTTTCCAACGGCAACCAATTTTTCCAGATAATCATCGCCTCTGCTCATTGTGTAACAAATACACAAGGATGCGTATGACCATATAGCCATAGGTATATGGCCGTCAAACAGTAGTGTGCATATATTACTGAGTTTCTGTTTAAAGGGTAGCTAGTGTAATTACTGGGTAACGAGACTCAATATCATATGTCTCAAGGCGACGAGCACAATGCGGTGCTGCATATAACATCCTACCTAGTGCCTAGTGTTTTGTAAGGATTAAGGATTTTTTGGATTTTAAATTAATATTAGTGTATGAAAAAAATATTTTAATATGATTCTATTTAGGTTTTTTCAAATATGTTAAAAAAAACCAATAACACCTATTTTCATTGGAAGCCGTAATTGATCTAGATGCACCAGTACATATTGTAGTTTGACCTGTCTTTGTTATATTTACAAACTCTAATTAACAATCCATTCAAGGACTAACTCATGATTTTTTTAATAAACAAAAAAATTAATTATAACGACTTTCTTTGAAAATGACAGGAACTGCATTAAAAATCTTGGACGCCGTCAGTAACAGTGGCCAAATTAAACTTTCCAAAACTGTACCGGGCTCTGTGACAGGAGTTTTTCATTCAAGAACATTTTAAGGTCATGTTCGACAAAGCCATTGGAATTTATTAATTTAGTATTATATTTAAAAAGATTTCTTTCTTATATATATACTTAAATCTATGTATCCGTTGACTATTTCACTGCTTACAAGAAAAATATATAATGTATGTAAACGTATGATCCATGATAGCTACAGTTTGCAAAAGTAATAGTTAAAATAGTATTTTTTATAGGAATATTAGCAATCATCAATATCATCTTAACGTAGACGGCTACTAGTACAATTTCAAGGATTGTTTCATATAATATTTTTCTTTTAGTATCTATAAATATTATAAAATTGCTTCGTTCCTTTTCTTTCTTACATTTCCCTTGAAATAATTTTTGATAACATCTAATGAGAATATACCTTTAATAATTTCTCATTAGGTGTTATGAAAATTCCATAAGGCTTTAAATATTAACTGTTAATAAAATTTATGAATATCTGTTGAAATAATAAGATATTCGTTAGTTGAATATTGCAAAAATTTGCTAATAAGGTTATAAGAAAGAATGAATACTTAGCATCCACAATGTGTGAGATCTTTAGTATATTTATTATACGGCGAAATCTAAATCCGCAGAAGCAATACAGTTCTGAAAATAAGGAGTTCTTTATATAGGAATTATATACAAGAATTAAAGTATATAAAAATAATATTGATGTAAAAACAAAAAAAGATACTGTAGGTTCATATGCTATGGAAGTAATTTTTTTTATTCTGGTTAATATATAAGAGAATGAGACGGATACACTATGGAGGTTGCAAACAGAGATAGACACTGTCCGATTCCATCAAAACATTTTTAATTACATATTTTTATAGGCATCCGGGGTTTTTAGTCCTTATGCAGACAGTAAAGTAGGTATAGTATCTACCACAGTACAAAGGAGACAAAGGTTAGGAAAACTACAGAGAAACGAACCGCAGCCTAAACCCTATAATCATATTTATAGTTGTATCTCTTTCGTTACACTTTATCGTTTCATGAACTCAAACTGTCTCAAAAGGAGGTTTAATTCAAAAATGAATTAGTTAAGTAAGAGATAATAAAGATAAGAATAATAATGAGAAGATAATTAAGAAGATAGATAGATATTATTATAAGAGTAGTAATGGCTATGAGTTGAGTAATCTAGGTCCTTGATCTTTTGTGGCAGGAGAAAGAGAAAATAAATAAGCTATAAAGAGTCGATGTAACAGGCGATGATAATATCGCAATATTTATGTATATAGTTTCCTGCGCAGGATGTCATCGCGTCCAGCAGTCTGTGGTGGCGACTGGGTCGGTGATGTCATATCAAACGCATTTAGATTCGAAGCCGTTATTGCGGCTATACTGAAACGCAACCCATCGACGCGGTTTATGACACATGCACCCATTCATGAATAATAATAGCACAATAACAACACCAGTCGGAATGAATAATTGTTGCACAACGTACATTTACAGTTTTACACGAATCAGACGCAGCTAGTTGGTGGGAATTGAGAGAAGCTGTGTGAAATCTTTCTTGAATACACCGCCGTAGCTGCATTGCCGACATTATACCAATGTTACTATTTCACTAAAAATATAATTTTTTTTTATTTAACGAAGCGACTGGATGAGCGAGACGTTCACTTGATTGTAAGTGATATGACTAACCGTGCTCGTTGCCTTGAGACGTTTTCTTATTCGATGAAACGATGATATGAGCGAGACCTTCAAGAGATGGTTAGTTTTACTCCTGTCCATACCGATGTGGCGCTAGTTAGGATGATGTACTCCACTACATTGTCTAAAAGTATAAGGTGTAAAGTATCGATAGTCACCCCAGTTACACTAGCTAGAGTGCCCTTCAAACCAGAACACAGTAATGTTAGCACGGTACTTTTCGTCGGCAGCAATAACCGCTGCGGTGGTACCTACTTAGGCGGTACCCAGAAACGGACACCTACCACCAGTAAAAGTAGTTACTTCATCCGTAATGATCCTAAAACAGTAAATTATGCTTTAATTGTGTAATAAATTCGTTTAACACAACCATTTTACATTTAATGAACACGTAAAACATTATTAACTGCTTGTGATAAAGCGTTTAGTATAGCAAAATAATTCCCATTGTATTAAATTATCATCTTCTATGATACACGTGTAACTAACGTCGAGGGTTTTAGTTCATTAATTATAATTGCTGCTAAACAATAATTAAAAAAATTATCTAAACGTATACTTCATTATGATTTATTTTTACATGATATTTTGTCTTCACTTATAATTTTTTTAACCTATATCTCAGAGCCTAATGCGAAAGAGGTATAGAGCTCGGCAGAGAAGTGATCCAAGAGGTTTGTGCAGCTGGATTATGCAGTCTTAAATACTAGCTTGAATTTGACAATCCCTTTAAAATATCCCTTTATGTTCTATAAAATATTTTTAAGTGTACAGCACTAATACAATTCCTCGTCCCCATTTTACCATCAGTACGTTGTTAAAGATCATAAACAACAATGGAATAGATCAACTTCCCATCGTCAGTATTCTTGTTTAATATGACGCGAGTATCTTCCAAACAAAACCATAAAAGAACACACTATGGAATTCTGAATCTGTATGTACAAATAAAAAAAAATTATAAACTCATTATTAACGTATTATATATTATAATACATAAAAGATTAGGCCTCATACTTACTAATTAATATGTTCTGTTCAGTGTCTTTTAAAATAATAGGTTGGGGAAAAAGAAATCCATTATTTTTATATGAACTTCAGGACTTTATTTAACATGCTTCGGATTGTCTGATTTGGGTCAAATATGCACCGTTTTGTTCTATGATTTGTTGCCATTTTAAAGGTAACTTCACAATGCCTCTCTCGTAGAAGTCCTGGTCTCTATTTGCAAAAAACTCTAGTAGCCGATTTTCACAATCTTCCCTAGATGCCAATTTTTTATCACTAAAGAAATTTTGTAATGCAAGAAAAAGATGGTAATCGCTTGATGCCAAGTCCGGACTGTATGGCGGATGCATTAAAACTTCCCAACCAAGCTCCCGAAGTTTCTGGCGAGTCACTGTAGACGTGTGTGGCCTAGCGTTGTCCTGGTGGAACACGACACCTCTCCTGTTGGCCAATTCTGGCCGTTTCTGGTCAATTGCTATCTTCAAACGGTCCAGTTGTTGACAGTAGAGATCAGAATTTAGTGCTTGGCCATATGGAAACAACTCATAATAAATAATCCCCTTCCAGTCCCACCAAATGCACAGCAGAACCTTCCTGGCCGTTAGTCCTGGTTTGGCCACCGTTTGAGGTGCTTCACCGCTCTTTGACCATGATCGTTTTCGCACAGGGTTATCGTATGTGATCCATTTCTCATCTCCAGTCACCATCCGTTAAAATGGGTCTATCTCATTCCGTTTGGCCAAGGCTTCGCAGATGGAAATTCGATCTATCATATTTTTTTCTGTTAATTGGTGTGGCACCCAAACATCGAGCTTCTTTTTGAATCCAGCTTTGTGTAAATGGTTTAAAACTGTTTTGTGGTCCATTTTTAGCTCCTGGGCGATGTTACGACTGCCAACATGCCGGTCAACTTCGATCATTTCTCCGATTTTATCGACATTTTCGGCGACCGGCCTACCTGTGCGAGGTGCATCTTTAACATCAAAAATTCCTCAACGGAATCTACGAAACCAAAATTGCACATAATTGGCTGTTACAGTATCGGGTCCATAAACACCATTCACAATTTTAGCCGCCTGGCTCGCATTTTCGCCTTTGTCAAAGAAAAACTGTAAAATGTACCGAATTTTTTCTTTGTTCACTTCCATTTTTAACATCCTGTAACTCACAATTGAATGCACCAAACAAAAAACAGCAAAAGAATTTTTTTACTGCGAAATGTCACCTTTCCAACGAGCATAAATCTAAAACTGTTTGATCGATACTTTACGAGAAATTTATCACTACAGCCATCTACCGAAAAAATAATGGATTTCTTTTTCCCCAACAAATTATATTGGTATATGTACATAATAATATATGTTGTTTCCTATAATTCTGTTATTTTGTTAATTTTCTTCAATATTACTGTGTTGTTTTTCAACATAATCACAGTTTAATTTAATACATTTATCCTAAGGATAAACTATATTTTTAAGGCGTCTTCAAAGAATATTTCAGTATCTCCTTAATTCATCTATTTAATACACCTCTTACGTCAAACTTTCAAATCGAACTCCTTGTAAGGGTTTTTCAAATCCGGAAACAGATGATAATCACTGGGTTTAAGGCCCGGGGAATAAGGTGGGTGCAGAAGTAATTCACTTTGTAAATCCTTCAAAATATCCTTCATCTTTCTTGAGGTTTGTGTCTTACATTATCCTGTTGCTATTGTATATAAGTGTATGTCGTATTGGTCCGGATAATAAATTCGAATCATACTCTGCGTTAATTTTAATACCTTTCCCTAAATAATGTATAAAAACAATCCCTTAGCAATACTAAAATATTGTAATTTAATTAATTCCCAGAATTACGTAAACATCCCTCGTACTTTCCCATTCTTGTAGTATAGTTCGTCAAACATGAAACGAATTTTAAATTCAAACGTTTATATTATAAAGTATGTATTTAAGGGCGTCTCACCCTCTGATCGCTCAAAACAAATTAGGAATGGGTCACCGATGGTAAGCTTTGTATAAATATCTCATCAACCTTTATTGGAAATCGATCTGCTTAAAATTCCACACAAGCTCCCTCTCTCTCACTGGTCGGGGCGCTTTTTCTATTTTAAATATTAAATTCAAATTCGTATGTTTAAATTTTCATAGCTTTGGAGTCTGGCATGTTTAAATTCTGAAGGATTCACCTCTCCATTCAAACAATATAGTTTAAAAAAACGGAATCTTCTCGAGTTGTAAAAACACATTTAAAACAGAAAAATCTCGTATAAGGTTCCTTTCAACAAGCAATAAGACAAACATAACATTCGCTTGATGGTACCAACCCTCATAACAATATGGTGTAAGTTAAGATGTTGAACACACAGTACTTGTCGCCTTGATACAAGTGATATTAAATCTCGTTATCCCAGTAATTTTTCTAACTACTATACCTTTCAAACAAGAGTGTCTGTATACTAATGTTTGGCGACTGAAATAAAGTTTACAGTGATACTGTCAAACTGGTCAATAATTGAGACATACCCACCAGTGAAGCTTTCTAATGGAAAATTGTGTGGTTAATGATAGCTTATGTATACTAAAAGCTCTCTAACCTAGTTGCGTATACCATCTCAGTAAATTAACTAGCTACAGCGCCTTTCATAGTGTGATAGACCTTGACCCGAACTTCGGCTATTTAAATCTAACAATAGCCAAGATACTTATCTTTGATTTAATCTATGAAAGAATAGTTGTACTTTTTTAATTAATATGCTAAGCACATAGCCAGCTCAAGTGAAATAGTGCCAGCTCAAGTAAAGTGTAGATGTAGTCGATTCGTATCTTTCCTTCGGTCAATGTACTACAGAATTAGCTCCAACTAGGAGCCGATTGACATCTCTGACCAATATTGCTACGAGCTGCTCTGTTTGTTTGGGCCGACCCCATTTCCAAATCCCTTTGACCTACCAATAAATCTAATTACACAGAATTGTTTTTTTACGATACGAAAAAAATAAATTGTATACATTTTTGTTTTCTGCTTTCAGAAGATAAAGTAAGCTTCAGTATGTAATTTGAGTTTACTGACCGCATTCGGATATTACGGTCTGTTTTAAATCGGGGAAAATCCAGTCTATAAAGATTGTATAGTTTTCATGACACCCCCGTAGATTAAGGACTATACTAATAATTAAGATATAATTGGAATTTATTTCATTTATTTCATGAAGGATAACTGTGGTAAGCTTTACAGCCTGTGAGAAGGATAGCTATATTTTAAAGAGGTGTATGAATTGTCGCTATTAAGGTATTTTCACTAGCTTCAGCGCTCTTTAGACAGGAAAACATGCTACTAACAGACAAACTAGCTTGCAAACTACTGATGGTCCTGCAAACGTAACTAAATTGACGTATAAAGAAACTAGTTCTTGTCATTGGATTAAGCCGGTGTCGGTCCTAGGGCTGCAATGATCATTTATATAGAAAACTACTCTAAAAATCAAGTTTTCTTAATGGTATTTTCATCGTCAGTTCATACGCGTCCACTGCTGGAGATAAGCATCCCCGATTGCACACGATCGGGTAAGGATTTATATGGGGGGATTTGGGCCATTTCCCACCACGCGGGTCCAACGCGACCTTGGATCTTGGTGGGAGTTATAGCTTTGTTTGTTGATTAGCAGAGTGCACCAGAAGGTGCGGTTGACTTGTATCCCGTGAGTAGTTGTGCAGGAACTCTAACAACCCCTAATAAGATTTTTCCTTAGGATATTTCAAAGAGAACCAGTATAAAGTTTTTCAAAAAGAATTATCAAAGCTTCCTTCAGCGTTAACACTGCTTGTGTATTTTCTGGTACTTATAGGTTGACCTTATTGTTTGTAGACAGAGATATGATGGTATTACAACACAAAAAAGCGAAAATGAAAGTATACTTTATACTGTAATTTTATTTAATTGAACTTATGCTATTTGATTTGTATAAACTGCACAGTTAAAGTGCAGACGTAACACTGACTGTGCTACTTTACATACACAGTGTCATAAATTAAGTTATGACTTCATACGTTCTTGACATCGGTCCGTAATGCACAGTCGGTGGTCCCAATGATATGTTCGGAATTTAAAATTCATTGCAGCGGATGTACTAAGGTCCGATGCGTTTATTTTTGATTACATCCGGGCCGTAGAACAACACTTGAGAATAATAAGACATTGTAAAACAGTCCTAGTAAATAATAATTATTATGTATGGTGAATGTCCCGGTCATATTGCTGCCATATTTCTATATCTATTTTTAATTTAAAAGTCTCTGAAGCTCAACGGCTAAGTGTTTGCTTTATAACAAAGCCCTTGATTCGATTCCGGGACTAAATATTTTGAATTTTGATAGATAGTTTATCTAAGCTCCGAACAAGTACCATGTAAAATTGTGGTTTGTTACTTAACAGGTATTTAAATATAAACACGTATTATAAACATGAAAGCAACATCAAAATTTTTCTTCTCTCTGCCCTTTGACAGTTTAAAAATAAAAACAGCTGTTAATATGAAGCATTTTGTTTTTTTTTTAAACCAGCAATATTTATAATTATTATAATAATTTTTAAGGCAGCAATGAGATCATCTAATGTGGTAGTAGATCCAAGTCTGCAGTTCACTGTAGCACGTAGGTGGGCAGGATCGACCGGTGAAACACTACCCTCTCACAGAAAATCAGCGTGAAGTGGGGGCCTCCTAGATGCCACCGCGTTTCGACTGGTGAGTGAGAGTCCCGGCGCCCTTATCCCTCTACCTCGGGGCCCAAATAGCAACTGGCACTTTCATTATACTACACGTACCGCAACAGATTTTCTAGGGGCTGTTGCGTTGCGTGTGGGAATGAGTATCAGTTGGCCCCTTCCTATCTTTTTATTCCCTGTCCCACAATTCCTCACCCTCTGTGACCTTTCTCCTTCCCTTTCCTCCCCCACCCCTTATGCTCTTACTGTGATGGCGACGAGTGATAGAAATAAAATACCCCAGGAGGGTACCAGTCTCTTAGAGACTGGAGAATCCCTCTCTGAGCGAGAGCGAGAGATGTTATCCTCTCGCTCTCGCTCAGGCTGCCCATCGTATTCTGGGGGGGCACATCAAGCGTCGTTTATCGCAGCTGCTGGGTGCAAACTGAGCCCAATCACGAGGAAGTCCCCCTCCACTTTAGTAGTGGATTTTTCTAACATCAGGGGACTTCACTCGAACTTAAATGCCGTCCACCACCATCTCGAGACGGAAAGGCCAGATTTGCTTTTCCTGACGGAGACGCAGATTTCCTCCCCGACGGACACTTCATATCTAAAGTGCCCGGCCTATAGCCTGGAGCACTTTTTTGTGCCACGCGCCGGCGTGTGTGTGTACGTTAGGGAGGGAATTTGTTACCGTAGGCTCAGCTATCTTGAAGGCAGAGACCTGTCGATCCTTTGGGTGCGCGTCGATTGTGAGGATCACATTCGAGTCTACGCGTGCCTTTACAGGTCTCATAGCGGAAATTCGGAAATTGATCGGCTTTTCGAGCACCTGCAGGTGTCCACTGACAGAATACTTGAGCAAATTCCTACCGCAGAAATCGTGGTTTTGGGCGACTTTAATGCCCACCACTCTGACTGGCTTGGGTCAACACGTACTGACCATGCGGGAAGGTCTGCTCACGATTTTGCCATTGCCAATGGTCTGACGCAGATGGTAACTTCTCCCACACGTGTGCCAGATGTGGAAGACCATTCGCCTTCCTTATTGGACCTTCTGCTGACCTCTCGCCCTGAACCCATTCGGGTATGGGTCGATGCTCCTCTCGGGTCATCGGACCATTGCCTAATTAGGAGCGTGGTGCCTCTCACCGTCTCGTCGCAACCACTTTCATCTGGTAGACGACGTGTTTGGCACTACAGGTCGGCAGATTGGGACGGGATGCGCTCTTTCTTTGCATCCTACCCATGGGGGCAGATTTGCTTCAAGTCAGAGGATCCTAGCACCTGCGCTGATTCGGTTGCCGGCGTCGTGCTGCAGGGCATGGAATTGTTTGTTCCTAGCTCAGCGGTACCCGTCGGTGGCAGATCTCGGCCCTGGTTTGGTGGGTCCTGCCGTGACGCACATCGTCGCAAGCGGGAATGCTACCAAGCTTGGGCTAGGGCTAAGGCCTCTAAGGATGTAAACTCTGACTCACTCAAGAAGAAGTACAACTCTGCTTCCAGGTTCTTAAAGAGGCAAATTGCATTGGCAAAGTCGAAGTACGTTGGGAGAATTGGCGAGAGACTAGCACGGCTGCCATCTGGCTCTCGTGCGTTCTGGTCTCTCGCCAAAGCTGTCCAGGGTAATTTCTGTCGGTCGACACTTCCACCTTTGCGCGGGGAGGATGGTTCATTGGCCTATTCCGCAAGGGAAAAAGCCGATCTTCTTGGCTCTATCTTTGCGGAAAACTCGACTCTTGACGACAGGGGGAACACACCTCCTACCATCCCGAGGTGTGAAACCACAATGGCGGACGTCCGCTTCACACAGTGTGCTGTGCGGAAAGCACTATTCTCCCTGGATGTCAACAAGTCGTGTGGGCCCGATGGAGTATCTCCTATTGTGCTGAAGGTGTGTGCTCCAGAGCTGGCACCGGTTTTAACGCGCTTATTCAGACACTCTTATGTCCTCGGCGTTGTCCCACATTCATGGAAGACGGCTCTAGTACACTCGATCCCTAAAAAAGGCGACCGCTCAGATCCGTTCAACTACAGGCCTATCGCTATCACCTCCTTGCTCTCCAAAATTATGGAATCCATAATCAACCGCCAGCTCATGGGCTACCTGGAAGAGCACCAGCTGATCAGCGACCGCCAATATGGCTTCCGCAAAGGCCGATCAGCTGGTGATCTTCTGGCTTTACTAACTCACCGTTGGGCGCAGGCGGTCGAAAGTAGGGGTGAGGCACTAGGCGTTAGTTTGGACATAGCGAAAGCCTTCGATCGGGTTTGGCATAAAGCCTTACTATCGAAGCTTCCTTCCTATGGGCTTCCTAAGAGACTTTGTAGGTGGATCGGCAGTTTCCTTGCGGAACGGAGAGTTACAGTCGTCGTAGACGGCTCGTGCTCGGACCTCCGAACCGTAAATGCTGGTGTTCCCCAAGGCTGCGTGTTATCCCCGACATTGTTTATTCTGCATATCAATGATTTGTTGCATACCAGTGGCATTCATTGCTATGCGGATGACAGTACCGTGGATGCACTGTATTTCGGCCGCAGCAATATCTCTCGGGATCACGTCGATGAGTGTCGGAACAAACTTGTGTCTGAAATCGAATCATCCCTTGTGAAGATTTCCGATTGGGGGGGACTAAATCTAGTCCAGTTTAACCCTTCTAAGACTCAAGTTTGCGCGTTCACCGCTAAAAAAGCCCCCTTTGTCGCATCGCCACTCTTCGGAAACACTCACCTTTGTGCCAAGCCGAACATTGGCATTCTAGGTGTCGACATTTCGAGTGTTGTCCAGTTTGGCGGTCATTTGGAGAGCAAGGCTAAAATGGCCTCCAAAAAACTCGGAGTACTCAACAGGGCCAAACAGTACTTCAAGCCGGCTCACCGCCTTAAACTGTATAAGGCGCAGGTGCGGCCTCACATGGAGTATTGTTGCCACCTTTGGGCCGGGGCTCCGGGTTATCAGCTATCTCCATTTGACCGAATCCAACGTAGGGCATCTCGGATTGTCGACGATCCTGAACTTGCCGATCGGCTAGATCCTTTGGCACTGCGTAGGGATCTATCTTCCCTATGCATACTTTACCGAATTTACAATGGGGAGTGTTCTGAGGAGTTGTTCGATTTAATAGAAGCCGCTGATTTTCGCAACCGATCGTCGCGCCGGAACTATCATCCGCACCATCTGGATGGTTGGCGTTCCACTACAATGCGTTTTAAAAACAGTTTTTTGCCACGCACAGTAAGTCTCTGGAATTCGTTGCCATCAGCGGTCTTCCCCAACAACTGCGACATTGGGTTATTCAAGAAAAGAGCATACTCTTACCTGAAGGGTAGGCAACACACTGGCATCGCTGGTGACCGTGGGCGGCGGTGAATCACTTACCATCAGGTGACCCGTCTTGCTCGTTTGCCTACTAGATCTTATAAAAAAAAAAAATGTTCTGTCAATAAAAGAACATTTAAGGATAGGACAAGACTTTAAATATGATTAATTTAAACAGGACAATTCTACAATAATAATATAAACCTTAGTATTTATTTTACAGGAAGTCTTTTTCTTCTATAGTCGTGGCGGCTCTCGTTAGTTGATTACAACCTTACTGAAGTTTACAATTTACAATTGTTAAAATTAAGTTAATACGATTAATGTTAGTATAGACACATATATAAACCATACAAATATCAAAAAAATGTTTTAATAGATGACACAGGACCATCTATTTCTGTGGTCAACCTGTGTAGAGGTAGTACTGTTCCGATTTGATAAGCGCTATACGTTGCTTGTATCAATAATTTTAAACATTGTTTTATTGATTAATATAACATATAAAACTCTAATTGATTCGGTGATATAAAGGCTGACTTCTAACATTGTAACAGACAGGTTCCTGCTTCGATTCCAGATCCACATGTGATGTTTATAAGTAAAGACCTGCCTTTCTAGCTGCCATTGTTCAGCAGTTGAAATAAAGTGGTATTTAAGGATGATAAACTAAAGCAAAGAGTTTAGTTAAGTATTATATTTGAGTGTAAGTATATTATTCACTGTTGAAAGAATAACCGTACATCTCAATTATCAGAATAAGTAATAAAGTCAGCATCCAACGAAGCTGACTTAATAGTGGAGTTACTCTTTGCGAGAGTAGGAAACGCAATAGCGTAAGAGCTCGTGGGAAATAAAGTGCAGCCATTATCACATGGCGTCCTGAGCGGTTTAAGTGCATTTCAGCTCAATAGTTAAGTGTTAAAGTTACATCTTTACCGTGTTTTTCATGTTAACTGAGATAAACAGCAGAATAAACCTGAGTTTAATCAACCTTAAAACTTCACGTAAAGTCAATTTCACATTTCATTGATTATATTCGTAAACGTTATACCACTCCTTAGATTAAAGGATGAATAGTTTATACCTCGTAACACGTATGGGGATGATGAAGTAAATTTCATCACCAATTCCCAACCAAAAATTGGATTATTTTCTGATAGCGCCATGCTATGACCAGTTCTTGTGACCCTTATAATATTTTTTCTTTTATTCAAAGAAGCAACAAGACAAACGGCGCGTTCACTTGATAGTAAGTAATACGCCTGCCTATAACAACGTGGCGCTAGTTAGGACTTTATACACGACACCACATTGCGCTCGCCACTTTGAGACAAGGGTAACACGTTAGCCCAGTAATTTAACTAGCTACAGCGTTCATTAAACCGGAACACAGTAATGTTTGCACACTACAGTTTGGCAGCGGAAATATGCACTGCGATGGTACCTATCTAGATTGTTTTCGGCAAGAGAGACCTACCACAAATAAATATAATTAAAATCTGCTGCAATGAGAAATGTATGTTCCAGCTGTTGTGATAGAGGCCATTTCACTATTTCTGTACAGATTGTCATATAACTTAGGTGAAAGTAAGCTTATATCAAACTGTTGATAATATAAAAAAATCATTATCTCTCTACTTCCATCACCTCACACTTGGCCTGTGTTATAATAAAAATAGCATCGATTCTCCGTATTTTGTACATGCATGTATCATCGTCCACTGTTAGACATAGGCCTCTCCCAAAGATTCTTACATCGATCGAGTAGGGGATAATACGGGGGGATTTGGGTCATTTCCCACCCTCTTAGCCCAATGCGAGTTAGTGTGAGCCAGTGCCTCGTTTGTTGATTAGCAGGGTGCACCACGAGCAGGTGAGGTTGGCTTGAACCCCGTGAGTTGTAAGAAAACCCTTACACCCCTTACATGTATATACATATACATTGTAAATACATTTAATCTGATAACTGTTTAACTTTTTATACTCTTGATATCATTGATAATATTGACAGGAGAATCATCAGAACTGCAAATAATCGTAGGCTCTCAAACAGCAGTAATAATAGGTTGAGGAAAAAGAAATCCATTATTTTTATATGAACTTCAGGACTTTATTTAACATGCTTCGGATTGTCCGATTTGGGTCAAATATGCACCGTTTTGTTCTATGATTTGTTGCCATTTTAAAGGTAACTTCATAATGTCTCTCTCTTAGAAGTCCTGGTCTCTATTTGCAAAAAACTCTAGTAGCCGATTTTCACAATCTTCCCTAGATGCCAATTTTTTATCACTAAAGAAATTTTGTAATGCAAGAAAAAGATGGTAATCGCTTGGTGCCAAGTCCGGACTGTATGGCGGATGCATTAAAACTTCCCAACCAAGCTCCCGAAGTTTCTAGCGAGTCACTGTAGACGTGTGTGGCCTAGCGTTGTCCTGGTGGAACACGACACCTCTCCTGTTGGTCAATTCTGGCCGTTTCTGGTCAATTGCTATCTTCAAACGGTCCAGTTGTTGACAGTAGAGATCAGAATTTAGTGCTTGGCCATATGGAAACAACTCATAATAAATAATCCCCTTCCAGTTTTTCTGTTAATTGGTGTGGCACCCAAACATCGAGCTTCTTTTTGAATCCAGCTTTGTGTAAATGGTTTAAAACTATTTTGTGGTCCATTTTTAGCTCCTGGGCGATGTTACGACTGCTAACATGCCGGTCAACTTCGATCATTTCCCCGATTTTATCGACATTTTCGGCGACCGGCCTACCTGTGCGAGGTGCATATTTAACATCAAAAATTCCTGAACGGAATCTACGAAACCAAAATTGCACATAATTGGCTGTTACAGTATCGGGTCCATAAACACCATTCACAATTTTAGCCGCCTGGCTTGCATTTTCAGCTTTGTCAAAGAAAAACTGTAAAATGTACCGAATTTTCTCTTTGTTCACTTCCATTTTTAACACCCTGTAACTCACAATTGAATGCACCAAACAAAAAACAGCAAAAGAATTTTTTTACTGCGAAATGTCACCTTTCCAACGAGCATAAATCTAAAACTGTCTGATCGATACTTTACGAGAAATTTATCACTACAGCCATCTACCACAAAAATAATGGATTTCTTTTTCCCCAACCTAATATATGTGTGATATTGGATATTAGTAAAGTTGTCTTGTATTTAAGTACTTGTTGTTGAAATGTATAAATCAATGAAATTATTCATCTACACCCATATTTAAAAATCTACTCTCAAAAAGTATTTTCTAGTATTTATAACTTTATAATGTTCTTCTATTTTAATAATAATTGAAAGCCTTTTCTCGTTATACGCTGAAGGTTGTTTGTTTTACATTTTGTACATCATCATCAGCTGATAGATGATCATTGCTGAACGTGCGTCTTTAAAGATTTCTATAATGATCAGTCTACTCTAATGTTATCCAAACCCATCCAGATCATCGGTTTACTTTGAGGAGGAGAGATAGGGAGCTTATGGAACCCATTGGACGCGGATCTAGAATCCGAAAACTAGCTTGTAGCTGCAGTACTCGACCGCCACTGGTAAAAATAAAGTGTCGAAATATATATGTATGTATAATATAGGATATTCAGTTATTTTACAATTGGTACGGCGGTGACGTCACGTTGTCAACGGTCGCGGAGCTGATAGGAATTGCAAATGGATTATTACCGGTGGTATTTTCATTCAAACTTCATACCTCACATATATAATGCCTCTTATTTTACCTCACTTCAAATGAATACGATTACAACTGTCTGTTTTAAGTTTATAAACCACTTTTACTCAAAGAACAATTGTATTAAAACTAATGTTTTTAAGATTCAAATTATTGAAATGCATTGCCATACTCCCATAAAGTTTTTTAAGCTTTCTCCATTATCGTAAATTGAGCTTTCTCCAGTCGTTCGCTAAAACAGTAGATAATCTGCCTGCTTCAGTGTTTTCGTTCCGATACGCCGTTTTTTTCACGGAGACAAGTACGGTATTTAGGAAAAGTACTGAATTAGCATTTCCACACTTCTATTCCTTATTTACATAAAAATACTATATTTTTGGCTTGTTCTTAAATCAACGAAAGCAATAAAGTAAATTGAATTTCTTCATTTAATCGTTATCTGAATTTTTCCAATCAAGTTAAGACGACCTTAGATTTTTTCCGAAGTTATCATTATACGTGGCGGCCATTGGATCGGAATTTTTCTTACTATCATGATTAGAAAGAAAGAAAATACTTTTCTTGATCGAGATTATGGATTGCCATGTAATCGAAGTTATGGTCAGAATAAAGAAGAAATGCTGTTAACAAGAATCAGGTGTTAAGGCAATGACTATATCGTATTACCTAATAAAGAGCTTATTGAGCAATGAAGGTGCCAACCTTCAAAACCAAGAATCCGGAAACTCTTTTAGTCGCCTTCCACAACAGGAAAGGCTTATCTTAGTCTTATTCTTTATAGCCCGAGACTACAGGGAAGATACAACGACCATGTTGTACCCTCGTCACGTAACAGCCGTTTCATATCATTAACGATAAAAAGTCACAATATAATAAACAATACAATAGTACCCATTCTTCTATTGAAGGCACAATGAAGCTCTACACAGTGAAGTTAGCCTTTCATTCATAATTACGACTCTTTGTAACTTGATGCTTTATTTAAATATAGTTAATTATCCTTCTTCTCTTTGATGCCGGACGGTCACTTTAACCTTTCGAAACATCCCTCTCAAACAATATAAATTATATTTAGACACACAATAGATGGTTACATGAAATCCAATGCTTTCTGTTCAAAGTTTATTATTATTAAACAATGCAAAATACTCTCCTTAATATAAATATTGGATTAAGAGTGAAAGGTTGTTTTAATATCTACGTATTATAGTCTGCTTATGGTATTAAATAATATGATCTTCGGTCAAACTATTTCATTTTCCATATTTCTCCACTGAAGTGTTAATTTCATCAAGTAGTATTAAGCACTGTACTTAAAGTAAAGATATATATAAAGTATGATAATATTAAATATTAATTTAAGCTATCAACAAATCGTATTGATAATAAAATTCAGCTGAACTGCTTAATGATTCATTGCTACTGATAACCAAGTCAGTTTGTGATTTGAGATTCTCCTCCTTCATATCACTTTACAAATGGACATTTGTTTAGTGAACTTCATGTTTTTGTGACGAAAAGACTACATACAAATAGATAATCTAGCTTTCTATAAGCGCTCAATCATGCTAGACAACCTAGCTTTCCTTAAGGCTATGGGAACACTACGTATGAAACATCTGTTTCCCTTGTACTTTCTAAACACATATCAGCTATCATTAATATGTTTATATAATACTTATAACATGTTCTAGTTTTACAATATATGTATTAATACCTTGTATGAACTATATTTATTATGATATATTAATATGAGTAATTAACCAGTATTTTTGTTGTCTGCTCAACCCTAAGTGAGAGCGAATGCCATTTGGTAGTAATACATCCTTTTGTAAAGTTTCTAAATAAATAAAAGAAACCTATTTTATCATATTTGAACATCCATAAACAAGTCTATATATCAAGTGTATAAATTTTCAAAAGTACAAGTCAACCTTGTACCGATTTTGAGTGTCCATTGCTTGGCTATAAACTTATGGTGATTGCTGTGACAGTCGCAAGTTAAGCTTTTTGTGAATCATCCATTAATGGTCATTGCGTCATATAGTCGCTATTGTTTCATCAGCGCTGCTTGAATCATGTGTAAAAATGGTCAATTGTTATAAATATTAAAACAAAAACGGTTCATCTACCATACATATGTTTAAAAAGGGTTCATTGCATCGGACTCCTACATATTCTCTGTACGGAAGTATTTTCTTTATCTTATTGTTGTTGTAGACTTTGTGGAATATTTAGTATAAATTCAAGATTACATTAGAAAGTAAGAAAATACTAAAGACAGTATATAACTCGTAATAAATTGATTGTGAATGTAAAACTTGAAACTGTACTCGTACAAAAGGTTTAAACGAGAGGCTCCTTTAGAATTTTAAGTGGATCGATTTCCTATAAAGTTCGATGGGATATTTATACAAAGATTACCGACTCTGTGACCCATTCAAATTTTGTTGTTGACTACGATAAAATTTAGGATCAAGCAGTATTTTATGGGCTTTGAGAGTAAAAGGCGATAATTTTATTGCCGACTTAAAATACATATGTACTGGTAGTAAACGTATTGGTGGTTGGCCTCTGTTGCTGGAGATCGTCCAAGTAGGTACTACTACCTTCTATTGCAGCCGACAAACAGTACCGTAGAAACGTTACTGTGTTTTGGTTTGAAGCAAGCTGTAGCTAATGTAATTATTGGGGTAACGACAGTCAACATCCGTCTGAAGGCGAGAAGCAAAATTTGATGCAGCTTATAACATCCTAACTAGCGTCACGTCGGTAATGCCAGACGTATGACTTCAAACAATCATCAACCGATAGACGTCTAAATCTGGATATAGCCGTATCACTTACCATCAGGTGAACGTCTCTCTCGTCTCGTCTCTTCGTTGAATAAAAAAAATGCAGTTGTCTGTATCCAACACCACAACCTTGTAAATTATATCTGTCAAACGCAAACTATTAGATACGTATATATTTATCTGATACTTCAGTGTACCTATCCTCATAATATTTACACTATACCATTTAGAAGAATACATTTATTTTGTTTACCGATACAGAAGTACAATAAACAACCATCAAATTTAACGTGATACTAAAAATATTTGTGAGACCAAAATAAAGTTACACTATTAACAGTATACAAATTGTATGGCGACGTACAGAGACGTCGACCTCACGACGTTATGGTGTAACTGTTATGACCTCACATTACTGACCTTAATTAATATTTCGTTACAATGGCCCACGTTGTCCCTTGAGACATCGGGGAGTGAATGTTTCAAAGAACTTTCTTATCGCTCATTAAAAATGGTCCGTTTAAGATGATCTCTAATAAAAAGTAGTTAAAGTGAACGAACTTTTTAATTCATTCAAAGTTATTACTTTGTACAGAACCACAACAAAAGTTTTCTTATCGTTTGAAACTAGAATATACTTGTTAATATATTTATAAACATATTTTATATCGTACAAAGTGGCAAAAGATATATAATTATAAGTATATATTATATAAAGAAAAGAGAAGATTTCCTCTGTTACTTAACTATGTAATGAGTGATTACCAATAATTACATATGTATTAGGGTTAATTGTATATAACAAATAAATTATTATATAAGAGCCAAAGTACTGTAAACAAGTTTAAAAATATTCGTTTTCTTATAACTGAATAACATATGAAATTAAAGTTAAACATTGTATATAAAAAGGAAGTAACTTTCCGAGCTTTTATTTTAGATAACAAATATACAAATAAACTTTTAAGCATGTATGTTATCTTAGCCTGATAACGTCCACTGCTGGGCATAGGCCTCCTTCAAGGATTCTCATTGAGGAGGAATTGAGCCTTGGCACCATCACGTTGGCCCAGGTCGATTTGGTGTGTGATGAGCACGCGCAGGTGAGGTTAATATAGGCTCCATAAGCTGTTGGGCGGAAGCTTTTATACCCCAAACACGTATTAGTAATTCATTTAATGTTATACTTTAAATCTTTAGATATTTTTGAAACAAATTGAAGTTTCTTTTCAACTATTCCATGTATTTCAGCTTTACAGAGTCCGTCTTCGGACTTCGGTCTTCGTTTACTTCATTTTTCCACTCTTGTCGATCCTTCGCCTTCTGCATCCAACGTGTACCCGCTGCCTGGCAGATATAATTCTTCCACCTCTTCGGTGATCTTCCCCTTCCACGGGTGTTTGAGCGGGGTTTCCACTCCAAAGTCTGTCTCACCCAACGACTATAATCCATCCGAACAATGTGTCCAGACCATCCCCTCCATCCTTCTAACGATAAAATTAAAATATACTTCACTAAGCGATGCAATAGGTGCCAAAATGATGTCTACTGAATGTAGTAAGTAACATTCCTTAAATTAACGTCCGACGAAAAGGTTTTGAAGTATTATAATAATCATCATCATCGTTATTATCAGCCGACGGACGTCCACTGCTGGACGTAGGCCTCCCACAAAGATCTCCACATCGATCGAAGTAATAATTATTTAAGTAAATTTTAAGCCTTACTTCGTTCATTAGTTACAAGGTTAGCTTGTATTAAGAATTATACTAAAATTCTTCGATCTGAGGACCTTTAAGAGCTTAAACTTAAATAAAACTTAAAAGAATGACATCATACTTTGGTAATGTTCAGTTAAAAATAACTGCCCAAAAGGAATTAATTTATTCTTTCAATTTAACCCTTATGTGCTACAGAAGACTGACAACTCTTAAAGAAGATCCGAAAAAGTTAAAAAAAAGCCATCGCCACATGTGAACTGCATTCCGAGTAATCAGCATAACAATACCGCCAAAGAGGGCCGGCTCCCCTCTTCGGAGGAATTGGTACAAGGACAAATTTCGCAACCATGTGCATCATCCGCCGAGTACATGGTAGATGACTCATATGACTTTGTTATAAGGTTGTTATTCTTTTGATGGTTTAAAGCAGTGGCAATAATCGAATAAATTACTCCGTCGGTAGGCATTTTTACCCGTCAACGCAAAAAAGGGGTGCTAAATGTTACACCCTCGAATCTATAGGTATATCTTTGACCTTTTTTGACATTGTTGTCTTTTTGTCGTATACAAATAAAGCATGGTTTTGTCTGAGTTATTGTACTGGAGATATGTCTCTGTTGCTGGAGACGATCTAGGTAGAAACCGCCGGAGATCGTATTTCTGCTTACAAACAGTAGAGTGCAAACATTACTATCTTTCGGTTTGAAGGGCGTTGTAGCTAGTGCAATTACTGGGGTAATAAGATTTGACCTGTTATGTATTAAAGCGACGAGTAGTAGGTGGTGCATCTAATGCTACGTTGCTGTACGAAGGCGTATCGCTTACTATCAAATGAACGTCTCGTTTGTCGCGTCTCAAATTAAACGTAGGATCCAGTTTATATTAGTTATAGTATCATCATCATCAGCAGCAGATAGACGTCCACATATGCCTCTCCCAAAGATCTCCACATCTGAAGGTAACGGTTAATGTTTATTTTGATGATGAAATGACAATGGATGATAGTCATAAAATTTGTCTATTCGATACGGCTCGCTATTTAAACTTCGGTTATATATAGAGACGCAATGAACACATTTCATTTTGTCCATTTGCGTTACGGATTACGTGATAGCGCTTCCGGCGACTGAAATTGGGACTGCAAACGGTTTGAAATTTAAATCCGATTACCAACTACACTAAATTATACAAACTACCGCGCTACTGAAGCAAAATGCTGCAATTAATTTATCTGACCGCCCGTACTGAAATCCTCCAGCTTAAAGAATTTTTTATCTTTTAAATATCACTTTATTCTGTACATAATGAAGCGAAGAAACGAGCAAGGCTTTAATTAAAAAAAAAAACTCTTGCTAGGTACTGTTGTTGGAGGCCTTCAAGGTAAGTACCACTTTAGTATTCATATCTAACGTGAAACAGTATGGAGGTAGATCTCTGTTGCTGGAGATCACGGCAGCGCCTACTTCTGCCGCCAAACAGTGTGTAAACATTACTGTGTTCCGGTTTTAAGGGCGCTGTATCTAGTGTAATTTTTGGGGTAATGAGACTCGAGACTCAACATTATGTCTCAGACGACGAGCGAAATATGGTGCAGTGCATACCATCTCAACTAGCGTCAATGTTATGGGCGGATGTATCACCTATCATCAGAATAAGGTTCTGCTAGTCTCGTCGCTTAATTACATAAAAAAATTCAAAGATCAATATATTTTGGGTTTGAAGCGAAACTAAATTACTGGGGTAATATGACTAGTAAATCTGAAGCTAGTAAAGATATGTCATCCTTACTAGCTTCAGATTATTATCGGCTATAACTGATCGCAAGTTGAACGTCCGTTGGTCAAACATAAAAAATAAATGAAACATACTTGTGGTATAAATAAGCACTCTAGTGTCCATCTAGATAGTAACCTATTCAAAATGGATACTAGTTTTCTTACATTTTCTTCAAATTCTTCTGCAATGTGAAACATGAAGCTAGAAAACTGCGTTTTGATATGCTTTTTTGTAACTTATAAACTTCATAATCAATGAAAGGAAGCAAATTACTTACTTCCATATATGTCTATTTTCTAATCATGTACGACAGATATTTTATAGAAACTATTAGTCATAGTAAGTACGAAGGTTTTAGTATAAAACATATATTAAAGATACTATCAGTTATCATAGTTTACATAGCATGAATATATCATTCATTTGAATAACTATCAAAGTGAAAATTCTAGCACAGTATACATTAAATAGACTCAGACTTACGAAATATTTGTGGAACAGATATTTGCTATATATTTATATAAATGTATGAGAATTGAGTTAATATACGAGTGAAGTATGTTAAGTACATATTATTTTATTTTAATTATACAATAGGTGGTAGTTAGGATGATAGCGACTGCACCAGGTTGTGCTCGTCGCTATGAGACAAGATGTTAAGTCTCGTTACTTAGATTTAATGAAAAAGCTACTGAATAATGTTTATATGCTTCATCTATTCTCTATTGTTCTATGTGTACTTGTAATTTCAACATTAGAAGTTATAACGGCAAGCTAAACTCAACGCTGGAGTTGACATAAAATAAAATGGCGCTTAATGGAGCAACAGCGAGCTCTTGAAGGCACATGATAAATGGACCGCCGTAAAGCTGAAGGCATAGCTTGCAGTAAGTGCAGATTCTGAAAAACTTTAACGATATATTACAAGTGTTTATTTTCATACTTTTAAATTCAATATACCAGCGATGTGAACAGCTGGGGAGTTGTAGTTTAAGGCTAATGGATGATGATGGAATTTCGTTACTATTGTCCATTAAAAATTTCTTTTTTAATATCATATCAATTTATTGATCATATCAGTCGCTTATCACAGATTCTTTGTAAATATTACATGGTTCTTAAAATTTCTACTTCGTTCGTTTGGTGGTAGTGCTGATTAAGTAAAATTTTCTTCCTTCAGTAATTTTTGTTGCTATAAAGTATTTCCGGATGTAAAGGTTCTCGCATAACAACTCACGGGATCTAAGTCAACATCTGCTCGTGGTGCATCCTGCTAATCAACAAACGAAGCTTTGCCTCCCACCAACCTGCATTGGGCCAGCGTAATGGGAAATGGCCTATATAATACCCTACTCGGGCGAAGTGGGATTCTTTGGGAGAGGCCTATGTCCAGCAGTGGATGTCTATTGGTTGATTTATTTGATATATTTCAAATTTGATGAGGTACGGTGCCGTCTTAGTAAAGACGGAGCTATCTACCATTAATAACTTAAAAATCAATAGCACGAACCAATGTTCAAATATAATAATCCCACAACAAGATAGACTATTCTTTCCGTAATCAAATCAGCCGGAATAAGATTTCTTCCGAGATTGGAAGCTCGAACAGGGGGTCAACTTTCCAATATACTTTATTGAAACTTAATAAAATAACCGACATTATTCCTATGTTGAGACGGAGTTCCGAAGGGCGATCGGCATTTCAATAGATTCCTCTTAAATATTTCATCGAACACTAATGGGAGTGGATCTTATTAAAATTTCGAACAAAGCGCTTTGCCTTAGCACATTTTACGTTTTTGATTGACGTCCTGAACTTTCCTTAAACTAATTTTAAAAACTTTGAAATGAAAACTGGGATATACCGCAAGAATTTTAATAAGAATCTCCTCCAACGTAGTTGATCTTATAATAATCATTTATTAAATGATTTTCTTGACAGAAGTATCAGTATAAATAAATACATAGAAAACTACTTTTCCTAAAACAAATATAACAGTTTAATTAGTAATCGCCAAAGATGGTTAAGTTTCTACCGTTATTCCACCAAAGAAACCCACTCACTTTTCAGTGTTATCTAAAATAACATGTTGCCAAAACAAGTCCACTGACCCTAATGTCTTCAAAGGTTGATTTATAACCACTACCGCTTGGTGAAGCTTTCGCCCCCTATTTGTATTAGTAAGAGAACATAAAAACTCTTTCATCGACATCTTAAAATAATACTTATATCTTTATCTTAAAGCTTACAATCGTATATCTATCATTTAGATTATCAGTTCAAGGTTGTAGGCATTTGCCGCTAGTCATAAATTTCATCAATATTTGGTATGTGCACAGTTTTAACCGCAAAAGCGGATCGGTTTCAGATTTCACTAGGGGTGCATCAGAAATATAATTGGTGCAGACTAACAAGCACTTACTGATGCTGAACAGTATGATATAATATATTTGACTTTGGAAAAGATTAATATAAAAATCCAAGTAATTTACAAGATACTTTCAGATCATCCGGAAGACAACGTACAAAGTAGTTTAGTGGTATGTGAGACTGGATATATTTTAATTAATCCATATTTAAAGAAAGACACAGGATCAGAAAAGTCTTCTCCAACTGACCACCTAAGTTCTGTTTGAAAATGGCATGCAATGGTGATGATGAGCTGCTTTCTCTTCTCAATGTTTAAATCATGTATAAATTTCTTTCTTCAGTAAAGCTCTCAATTCTTCAATTTGTATTCCTTCTATATTATTCATTACCATATCGTACCATCATAGTTATTCACAACACTCCTATCATAATGTATTTATTGTATATATTGTATGTATTAAGTACGACTTATTACATTCTTCCACTTCCCTACAATATTTCTTGCTTCACAGGGTCGATTGGCAAAGGTTAATACAGCTTTAAGTCTCCCTGTGTACCTTGATCGTGTATGATAAGAATAAATAAATAAAAGAAAATACTAAAAAATAAATGCTTAGTTTAATATTGTATTTAAAAAAATCCACTGTTACAATGCTCTTGGCGTGATATCCAAAGGCTTTTAGGGGAGAATAATTCGAGATCGTTCTCAAGCTGGACGAATTCTCACAACTTATTGTCTGAGTTCTCACCTACTTCATGTTGTCAAACTTTATATGTGCCGGAAGTCGGCTGGAGTTGAGTAGAGTAGAAAATGATCTGAGTATTCTGGACGAGCACATTTTACTACCTTCCGATTCACTGTCATTTAACACAATGTATATATCAAGTGTTAGCTCATTTTTGGACCATTAACTATCTACCAGGTAATGCTATTGTTTAACATATACTGAAGCAGATAATATGCCTAATTGCTTTTTTTTGATAACTGTTACGGCTCCATTGGGCTCAGGAGACGCGGATCCACGAGCTAAATAAAGAAAAAAATCTTTATCATTGATATAAAAACGTTTCTTGTAGGTTGGTGTTGTGACACTCACGCCACAGAGTATACTGTACCGTTTAATTGACAGTCGATGATTGGGTCGTTAATGAACATTACCACTCGGTCGTAATGGATGAAACGATAAGTACAGTAAGTCTTTTAAAGATCTATGCCGTGGGAATAATTCTCGATTACTACTGTTAAGTAATCACCTACAAAGTCGAACGAAATGTCCTCTCTTTAGAAAGTAGTCGTTTAATTATATGAAAAGGTAGGAGTTCAAATTTCAGAGAATTGATAATGAGAAAGATCATTCCACCCTCATTTCTATTAATACTGTTTTTTTTTTTTCATACTTTCTATTTATTGTTAATTGTTTTTTTTTTAACAAATCATTTTAATTTTTGACTAACTTTAAGTGATATTGACAAAGATTATATATAATTATTTTTAAATCTATCCAGATCTCCAATGAACTAAACTCTACAACAGGTGATAGGTCTATGTTGCTGGAAACTGTTGAGATAGCTATGTCTGCCGCAAAACAAAACTGAATTCTGGTTTGAAGGGTGTTGTAGCTAGACAAAATAATTACAATTTTATAATAGCATTAATAAATAGAAATTATTAGGGTAAAGTTATTTAATATATAATGTCCTAAGGCGACGAGCACATATGGTATATAGGTGTATATTACTCTAACGAGCACCACGCTGTAATAGATAGGTGTATCACCATCATATGGACGTTATGTTAGTCTTGTAGCTTCCTGGAATAAGAAGATAATGTGGCACTAAAATCGAACCGTGGATTCGTGGTCTAGGTAAACGGTTAGCCATTGCGCCACGGAGGCAGGATAAAGTAGTTCTAATTACTTTCCTAAATGTTTTCGTACTGACGCACTGATCTTAGAGTATCCATAATACTTATCATTCATGTCATCAGTTGTAACTATATGATCATATATAAAAAAATACGTTGGTGCAGTGATCGTGACTGGTATATAAATATTTCGGTTCCATTTTTGTTTTCATTTTTCATAGAAGTCATCGTTCAAATTCATAGTTGACGCTCGACGTTGGCTGGTTATTGTTCGCGATGATGAATGGCATATTGTCATATGGCTCAAAGCCTACCGACTCTGAACTTTTAATATTTAGATGCAAGCTAGTGTACATTTATCAGAAAATGCAAACGTTATATTTTAGACTATGAAACACGAAAGGAAGACACTGCCTTTGTAAAACTAGAAATCATTAGGCTTTAAGACTAGAAACTAATTAAGTTTTTATGTTATGAATTAAACACCTAAATGAATAATTACTACAGAACTTAATGCACTTATTATATTAAACTAGTGCCAATATCAGTTACTTAAGTTAAACTTTAAATGTTCTATCACAGAGACATAGAGGACAAACATTTTTATAAAACGAAGTAACGAGAGAAGCTGTGACTACTTGTCAGTTAATCTAAAAATAACAATGAAGTAATTAAGATATTTACACAACATAGTGCAATCATACAAATGAACATTTAAAATATAACTCAGTTATCTATGTATATCATTGTTCAACGTGATAACTACTAGTGTACCTAAACGATTTTAGCTCACCAGTGGAAGTTCTAGAAAATTATCATCTGTATAATACATGAACTAATGATATCCTATTTTAGACCCCAGACATTTTAACCATTAGGCTAGGCGGTAGCATTAAGAGAAAATTTATAAACCACCACTCAGTAAGGTATTAGTTATATACAAAGTTTAGAAGGGATTTATTTCGGGGTTAGAAAGAGGACGTAACTTAGTAAACTTTATATTACTTTGCACGCGCCTTATAGTATTAGATGTTGACTAGTAAATAAAGTTAAAATAACATTTTGTATGTGAACAACTTAGGTAACAAACATTTTATTTATTGACTAATTTCAAATACAGACAAAAGATGAATTTAATACCACAGAGAAAATAGTTAAATACAACAATGGCTGTTGACGAGATATTTTAATATATATGAATAAGGGCTGTTTTTTTATTTAACTAAACGATGAGACGTGTGGGATGTTTCCCTGATGGTAAGTGATAAGTCTGCCCATAACACCATGCTGTTGATTAGGATGATTATATACTGCACTACATTGCGATCGTCGCTTGAGATATAAGATGATGAGTCTCATTACCTCAGTAATTACACTAGCTACAACGACCTTCAAATAGAAACACAGTAATGTTCGGATACTACTGTTTGACGGCAGAAATGGGCACTGCGGTGGTACCTAACTAAACACGCTCCGGCAACAGAGACCTACCATTAGTATTAATGAATTATAAATCAACGCCCTTCGAATCGGAGAACAGTGTTGTTTGCACAGTACTCTTTGACGGCAGAAGTAGGCGTTGCTGTGGTGCCGGAGACTGTCTAGGTAGGTACCTAGACAGTCTCCGGCAATAGAGATCTACCAATAGTAAATCCAGGGAGTAAAGGCTTGTTCTGAAATTGTTATTTCAAAAAACTATTATATATATATATAAATCTTAAATGTCTAGTAAAGATATTGTATTTAATACTACGAATTTTTCTAGATTTTAGATTTTAAGTGATCTACTCTTTCTCAAGCTAAGTATCTATATATCGGTGATTATATTCAGATTCGGAATTTTGTCAAAGGAGCTAAAAAATTATTCATTTCGAAGTACTCGTAAAAACCTTAGAGATTATATTATGACCTAAAGTTTTATTGAAACTAGATAAGAAATCTAATAAAGTTCACTAATAAAAAGAAACGTCCTGTTTCAGACAGCTCTAGACAATCGTGGAATAGATATTACCCTAAATCGATGTTATTAAATCGATTAGAAGTAGTTTCAGAAATATGAATCTCGTATTTTATTAGTCATATATGAATTTTTAGAACTAAGAGAAAGAGAGGAAATGTATATAGACTCATAACGATATATCTACATCCATAAGGCGTAGAGACTTAAAATTTGATAGGAATGTTACTTTTATCGAGTATAAGCCAACTATTACAAAATTTTTAGCCAGGATTTTACAAAATTCCTTCTCCAAAGAGAGTTACGGAAGGGTTACGGCCAGTAAAGCGGGCAGGGAACAGCTAGTATATACACTATAGGCACTAGATTTATCATCACAGCATCATATTATACTACGCTTGGCACTGTAGACACAAGATGGTGTATGCAATAATTTTACAAACAATACCCGCATAAATTTAGTAACATTCACACAGTAATTATCATCCGAATAGATCAAAATAATAAAGCTTACTTTATGTTCAAGTATAACTGTATACAAAATGTTTCAAATAGAGCGAAGTGGAGTGAGAGAAGTAAGAGAGCAGACCCTGTCATAAGACGGGACAAATGTAAAGAAGAAGATACCTGTATACAAAATGTTTCAAATAGAGCGAAGTGGAGTGAGAGAAGTAAGAGAGCAGACCCTGTCATAAGAGAGGGACAAATGTAAAGAAGAAGATACCTGTATACAAAATGTTTCAAATAGAGCGAAGTGGAGTGAGAGAAGTAAGAGAGCAGACCCTGTCATAAGAGAGGGACAAATGTAAAGAAGAAGATACCTGTATACAAAATGTTTCAAATAGAGCGAAGTGGAGTGAGAGAAGTAAGAGAGCAGACCCTGTCATAAGAGAGGGACAAATGTAAAGAAGAAGATACCTGTATACAAAATGTTTCAAATAGAGCGAAGTGGAGTGAGAGAAGTAAGAGAGCAGACCCTGTCATAAGAGAGGGACAAATGTAAAGAAGAAGATACCTGTATACAAAATGTTTCAAATAGAGCGAAGTGGAGTGAGAGAAGTAAGAGAGCAGACCCTGTCATAAGACGGGACAAACGTAAAGAAATAGATACCTGTATACAAAATCTATTAGAATAGACACTCTTAGTTACGAGTTAAAATTTTGTAAACACTGTATTGAACCGATTTGTAACTACAAAGTAATAATGTACCGGATAAATAGTGACAAGTTGGGAAACAATTGTTGCAATATATCACTTGTAACGTACAATTGCAATATCCGGAACAGACGGCAACAATTTATACGAGCAATAATTTTTATATACGACTGATAATTGTTTCCAAAGAATTTATATCGGTAGCCGAGGAATGACTACAAACTGTAGGAGTTCTGCAATTAGACATTTTCTGATGCAAGAAGCTCTAAGGTTCATATAAAACAAGCTTGAGACATTAATATTCCTTACGATAGTACTGAAAGTACCACGAGTATTAAAAAAAATTTCATTTAAAGATATTTTCTAAGAAGAAACCTTTGAATAGATGTTAGGATTAGATTTTTTTTATAAGAACCAATACGTTTTAAATACCAACGAATAATCACAATATATGTATACAACTTTATGAATAGCCGGAACGTTTCACAAAGTGCACGACTGGCTGTGCATAGAGGCGTGTTGGTCCTCATACTGATGTATGGTAGTGAATGTTGGGTATAGCAGAAGAAACATGAAAGTAGGATTAATGCTGTGGAGATGAGAAGCCTGAGAAGTATAACTGGAGTGAAACGGATGGACAAAGTGAGGAACAGTGTGATAAGGAAGCCGTGCGGCGTAGTTGAAGATGTAGTGACAAGGATAGAGAAAGGGATGCTTAGATGGTTCGGCCATGTCGAAAGAATGGATGAAAGAAGATTAACGAAAGAAATATACAAGGTAAGAATGATTGGAAAAATCGGTGCAGGTCGACCTAGACGGACATACTCCGATCAAATCGGAGATGTCCTAAAGAAAGGCCGGATCAAAAGCACACGCAACCGACGAGCGTGCATGAAGACGCTTATGAAAGTGGAGGAAGCGAGAGAGGTGTGCCGGGATCGTAGCAGGTGGAGAGAGGTGGTCTCTGCCTACCCCGCTGGGAACGAGGCGTGATATATATGTATGTATGTATATATCTATAAATATAAATGCTTAACGATTTCATTTTACGGTATATATCGTGACTTATCCTTTTTCGTCATATCCTCGTGTCTGTATGTACTGTTGGGCAATTATTCAAATAAGTCTTAAGATATAAAAAATTAAAAAAAAAATGTAATAGTCCGATCGGTTTGTTATATTTAATTTTACGTACTAATTGATGGTAATAATTATAATTTGGTACTATGTAAAGATCTTCACTACTAATCGCTAAGCAATCTTTACACTTCTTTGTTACAGCAACGAGTATATTTTCCAAAGGAAAACTTGTGCTGCGGTTTCCGGTTACGGTTTATGCCCCTCATGTAGGAAGAAGAGATGTGTAGAGTTATGGCTTACCAACAAAATGTTAAATAAAAAAAATAATTAAGTACTATTTTGTACCTATTGGTGGTAGGTCTCTTTCCAGCGACCGTCTAAGTAGGTACCACCGCAGCTATTTCCCCCGCCAAACAGTAATGTGCAAAACATTACTGTGTTCCGGTTTGTAGGGTGCTGTGGCTAGGGTAATTACTGTGGTAACGAAACATAACACCTTGTGTTTCAAGACGACGAGCGCAATGTGGTCCTAACTAGCGTCGCATTGTTAAGAGCAGGCTTTACGCTTACTATCAGTTGAACGTCTTGCTCGTCTCATCGCATTAACAAATAAAAAAAAGGAATATGTCAGACAACGTAAAGTAAATAGGATAACGAAAATACTGTACGCTGCTGTGTAAATTTCTTAAGAATCACATGAACTATCCGCAGCTGAAAATGGATAGGTAAAAAAACATAACCGCGTTGCTGGTTGCTCTAATTTACTTGTAACTGGAACGCCGCATTGGAGTCGACTGTGTTTGTGTGTGTGTGTATTAATTATGCGCACACATTCATACACCTCCGAACCTAGGTGATTTCTGGCTTTCATTTGAACTTAATGATGTAACACATACATGTAATAATATTATTCTTAATATTCTATTCAATTAAAAATGCAACTGGGGAGTTCAATTGGTGGTAAAGATACACCCTCCCATAACAACGTGGAGCTAGTTAGGACTGTACCACAGCATCGTATTGCGCTCATCGCCTGATACATAAGATATTGAATCTCGTTACTAGTAATTGCACTAGCTACAGCAAGCTTCAAACCGAAACATAGTAATCTTTGCATACTGCTACTTGGCGGCAGAAGTAGGAGCTGCGATGGTACCTACCCAGACGGTTTCCGGCAACAGATACCTACCACCAGTATTAAATATAGGTTAATGAAAAATTTTATATTTCTTCATGTGTTAAAAAAATCTTAATTGATTTGGGAATGTTAATGTTTCAATACTATCGATTAGAATATTTTTTATGTAGATTGAAACTTGCCTTGAGATTGACTTCGTCATCACTTCGTTAAGCGTTAATTCAACTTCCTTAAAAAAATTGTGTACTTATAAATTTGAACACTGTGGATATGTAGCGCTACCCTTTAACACTTTAATGGCAATAATTGGTACAAAATAAAAACATTCGCAGAAAAACGCCTGAGAGATTCAGATGGTATGTTATAAATCAACAGAATTATTATAATTTCCGGGTTGAGTGTAATTGACGCCTTCTCGTATACTACAAATAGGTGTAACTCCTCCGACAATACCCATTGTACGAAGTGTAGTTACTCCAGTAATTATAGTAGCTACAACGTCCTTCAAATCGGAATACAGCACTGTTTGCACAGTACTGTTGGGCAGCAGAAACATATGGTACCTGTACAAACACTTTCCGGTAAGACACCACTAGTGAAATTTTTAACTGTAACCTTTGAGTAGTAGTTAAGCCTATATACATAACAAGAAGAAATAAAAAAAAATGTCGATCTCAAGAATCTCTTCTTGAAAGGATTATAAAGGTATTCTTAGATATTTATAGATGAATTCTAGGTACAGAATTTTCTAAGAGCTTAAACTATTTATGTTGGAAAAGAGATAAATACCGCTGGAGCGAAATGCCCTTATCGACTAGCCAATAAACGGACGTATCCAGGTCATCTGTTTATACTGCAATATTAATAGCTTCGATACCTGCATTCCATTGACCTAATACCTATTTTGTATATAATATATTACCTAGATTAGCTTACATATATCCACAGTATTGATATCATTGATTAATATTTAGCTAGCTGACACCGTGCAGATGTTGAACGGTGTATTTATCTCAGCACAACTGCAATGTTTAACGTATACCTATTAATTTAATAAAACTCGATTAAATATACAGCTGTTTGTGAGAGGGGGTGGCAGAGGGAGTGTTCATGTTGATGAGGATTATAAAAAACAAGTATCTAAAACATTTTCTATGATAAACATATAAATACAAATATATAGAGGCTTACCTATTCAAATATATTTTATAATACATACAAAAGACATATTTGTATGTATATTTAAATTACTTATTATATTAGCATAACTAATTAATCTCGTCAAGATTGCAACAAATAGGAGATTGTCTGTGAATATAAGTGATGTTACATACGATGAAACACCCTGTGTTTTCGCTTTGAAATCCCCTATGTTATGTCTCGTTACTTCAGTAATAACACTAGATAGAAACGCCTTTGATACTACAACACCTCAACATTATTGCGGTAGAAATCAGCATTGTACCTTCCCATAGGGATTTCAATAAGAAAGACCTGGGGGTGAAGAACACGTGGTTTTGTTTGTTTTTCATCCACTAAAATCCTTTCAATAGTTTCCTTCCCCTTTTCATTAGAAGAATCGTCAGAGTCACTTAACATACGCTTCGCTCTAGGGATCAAGTGCTGGCGCTTTGGTTAAATACTTCCCAAGGAAGAAATATCTAGCTCCTTAATCCTTTTAAGCAGAGCTTACCTTAGTCGTATAATTACTAGCCCAAAGACCAGAACAACAGAGAGCTACCTAATATAAACGTTACGTAATAATGATATAAAATTGGATTTACTATTTGTTATATCGAATAGGAACAGATGTATGTTAATAAAAGTTTTTCGAGCAAACAGAGTTGGAGCAATTTGATAGAGTTTGCTGAAATTGGCCGCGCTGCATGAATAGAGACCGAACCGAATCTGAACAAGTTTGAATCGGAATTAGCTTTCAAATATAATACGATTATATTATTGAGCGTACCGAGTGTATCGTTGCTATCATCGGTGTTGTTGTTATTGTTGTATACAGATACTAAAGTAACAACAATGATAACCTATTTACATTCGCTACTTCTATAAGTTTTATACGTAAGAGCCAACTTAATACTTTCATCGAGTTTTTGGTTTAGAGAAAAGCATTTAAAACTTTCTGTTACTAGGTAAATTTTTGTTCCGTTGTTCTCATTGAAATTCTCTACTTCTTAATCTTCCGCCATTATAACTTTCGACGTGAAAAGAATAACAAACCCTTATATTTATGAACAGCTTAGCATTTCTATAATAATATTACCTACAACAATCATTTGAAACCTTTCCAACCACTTCCGCCACGCGTTAGCTCTTTTACCTTATCAACTTCAATTCAGAGGCAGAAATTTTTGTTAATTTAAATTAATTTATAAACTAAACTTATTTATATAAACGATATTAGCGAATTTGGAAGCTTTTTATATACCACAAAATTATTTTCATCTTAAAAAGACAACTTTTAAAGCAGTAAATACTTTACTAACCAGATCAAATGTTGGATCAATAAAATCGTATCTGACCTAATCTAAGAAAAAATTAAGTTTTCTTTGAATAATGTAATATAGTAGTAATCTAGATATTAATAAAACAACACAAGAAGAATAAGAGATTCATGAATAGCTTAGGAATCATTTAATTTTTTTATTTATTGATAAAGTCATACATTTGTAAAACTTATGAACTTCAAATAAGACGAGATGTATCAAAATGTAATATATTTTGTATGAAATGTACTTGAAAATAAAGTGGATTTCAAATGTATCAGTTAAATAAAAAAGCTAGCGAAATAATTCTGATGCAGACAGACATATATCCAAACCCTTCTACGTTTTACGGCATTTTATATGACTCCTGAGATATTGGAGGAGGCGGCATAATAACATGCCGGGATTCGGAATATTTTTGTAAGGAGTTGATTTCGTCTGAAACCTTAGGGAAGCTTTCAATGAAAATATAATTTTAAGGGGAAGTCTTCCGCTAGTAACATCTGTATGTTTCTTTCGCCACGTAGTTGTGTACAATTTTATTTAGGTTTCTATTAATGTAACAATGTAATGAAATTACAGGGGTAAAGAGATTTAACATGTCTAAAAGCGAAGAGCGCAGTGTGGTGCAGTATTCATCATCCTAACCAACACCACATAGTTATGGGCGAGCGTATCACTTACCATCATATGAAAGTCTCTCTCGACTCGTCTCTTAATTGAATAAAAAAATATATATATTTTTTATTATCAAGGAACAACCTTCGTCATTTTAAATTAAAAAAATATATATTAATACTTTAATTTTATTATTGAAATTATTAAAACTAACTGAAACTCGAAACATAACTCCACTGATGGTAGATCTCTGTTGCCAGAGACCATCTAGGTAGGTACCACTGCAGCGCCTTTTTCTGCCACCAAACAGTAGTGTGCAAACATTACTGTGTTCCAGTTTGAAGGGCGCTGTAGCTAGTCAAATTAGTGAGGTAATAATATTTTACATCCTGTCTCAAGGTGACGAGCGGAATGTGGCGAAAGCGCGATATTGTTATTGGAAAGCACATCACTTACTATCAGGTGAATGACCCGTCCGCTTTCTCGCAAATTAAAAAAAAAACCTATTTAGAGCGCGCTAAAATGTTTGACAGCGACGATTTGAAAATGGAACGTGAATTCTGCTCCGCTTTAACTCGTCAAGCGAAATATCATAAATGCACCATTATACAATTTCACTATCCAGGGGCTGTACAGGGGTTGGCATTCCAGTTTTAATAAAATTATATATTTAAAAAGATTTCCCAGTGAATAGATGACAATTATGACTGCAGTAACACAGGGGATAATTAAAATAATGAATGGGAGGCCTCTTCAATATCCACGTTTCGCTCGGAGCAACACATTCGCTACGAGAAACAGGATCGCGTAAAATAATTGACGTCAATTAAAATTTCTCGTCATCTTGAAAAGGGAAAAACAACGGTGTTGTTCAACATTTCATTCAATTAGTAATAACGAAGGAAATGCCTGAAATAAAACCCCATGTGAAAGGAAAATAATAAAATAATAAAGGTGTATGTTCAGCAATGGATGATAATAGTTTGAAATAATAATAATGACCTTGATGAAAAATTAAAAAAAATCAGGATTGTTTATGGTACCAGAATTTTTGATTATATAATACCCAATTGGATCCTTGGTATCATACCGAGAAAGGTTAAAAAGATTGCTCATTGCTAACCAGCCCGGATGTGGCTTGCTCTGCAGCTAGGCGACGACGACTGCATTATCCAGATAAACCTTACTGGTGGTTTTCGGATCATAGTTGGCGTATTTCTTGTAAATATTATTTTATTACATAGAATAAATACTCGGAAATGTGTAGGTACGATCCTCGCTTTGAACTTCCGGTGAAGGAAAATATCAAAGAAAAACCCCTACGTTCTAAGAACAATAGCTTAAGCGGATATGACGAATAACCTACACTTAAACGTCTTGATATTTAAGATGTTTACATAACGAAATATACGCTACATCAGTTGTTTTTTTAAATGGAGTCATAGTATGTTATATTTGTATGTTTCCCAACTAGATAATCTCCAGCCTGAAGGATGGAGGATCATAAGCAATTAATCAATTACTATTATAGTATGAGTGTAAAATTTTAAAAATAAGTGGCCTATTTGCAGGTTTTTTTTATAAAAGAGTCATAAAAAAGATTTACGATCAGCAGGCGACATGTTCCCTGGCGTTAGTATTAGACAGTATGATGCAGGTTGTGAGGTAAGTATGAAAAATATTCGGCAGGTGCGCCGGATATGAAAGACAAAAGGTTAAGTGGAATCATCTCACGTACGCGTTTGAAAAGTTATTCACGTTTTTTAAGGTGTTAGTGATTTGTATCGCCTCGCCGCCTATCGCCCAAAAGGTAGGAAAGGGTTAGAAATCGTTAAAAAAAAAACTATTTATCTGTCATGCTTTTTTTTATTCGGCGAAGCTATGACACTAGGAGATATTAACCAGATGGTAAGTGATACCATACGCCTGTTCATAATAACGTGGCGCTAGTTGGCTTGATATACACTGCAACATAGTGCTCTTCGCCTTGATATATTAAATGTGAAGTCTCGTCACCCCACAAATAGCGAAAGATAAATAAGTCTCGAAAGTTTTGCAACAAAACTACGAAAGGATCAATGATTATTGTCTATGCTTCTTTATTATTAAAATTGTTTAGTTCATTACCGATTTCAATACAAAATTATGTCTATTATAACAAATATTTCTATCTTCTGTACTGTTAAATTTTGTATTTCATTTCGATGTATGCTAGAGTATGAAGAAAACTTAGTAAACAGTACTTCTTAAACCTTTTAATTTAATAGGTTAAATTAATTTACTCAATGATTAACCCTAAGTGAATATGAGATAGTTAAAAGAAATCGCCTAATCGAGAGTATTGAGAGAAGAGGTTTGGAAACGCATATGATAATGATTTGTTACAGCAATCAGGAAACATAGGACATATCTAGCATATCAGCTTTACTAGATAAACAATTAAGACTGTAGACGTTACTCCAAATGGAATACACAATGGAGTCGACGAGTCCTTAAGTAAAAAACTCAAACAAAATTTTTAATTGTTATTATAATACACAGTCCTAGATATAAAATGAAAATAATGAAACTTTTCACTTCATCAAACTTTAATTTAACAAGGATCAAGTGTCTCCACGGAGCGGGGAAAGTTTTAATAGTAACGAAGGTAGAAAGTACATTTGAGGTGATTCTCACGACCTGAAATAATATGCTTAAGTAGAAAAGTTACATTGTCAACGGAACTATTTCACGCAGCTTGATCGGGTGTCTGAACTGTGCTTTAAAGCTACGGTTCCGTAGCTCGAATAAAATTAACTTGATTTCCGTCTTCCGTCAAGAAATATTGCGAGGTAGTTTGTTAGAGTAATGTTGGAGTCCCTATTGTGTATTCATAGAATGTAGAAATCCTTTCTTTTTTTTTGTACAAGCAAATTAATGACTGCGACAAGATTTATAAGTTTCACAGCAAACATTTTCCCTCCAGGAAATTTCCTTTGATTTAATGTAAATAAAAGTGGAGAAAAAAATAAAGAAAGTTGACCCTTCCACCATATGAGATAACAGCTATCTATCTCTCTTCCTATGAAGAGAGAGAGGGAATGTAAATAAAAATATTTCGCTTTCGTCAATTCCAATATACTTTACAAATTCGCTCTTTAAGAGTTTAAGCTTATTTGCTTTATTAGACATTGATTTCCTTTACCTCTTATAGTACAATATATTAATTGTTATTTGCTGATAGATCAATAATAAATAAAAGGACGAAAAATTAATTTTACTATTCTCGAACGTAATATATTTTCGTATATTTCCTTATGTATGTCATATATGACCATTTACAAGATAGTTCAATTTAGATGATATCTACTTTTCCTTCTATATAATAACAAAAGTAGTAACATAACCTCAAAGATGATTCCATAAGAAGTAGAAGATAATAAATATGAATTAAATATTTTAAATTTTCCCGTATTTCAGTTTAATATAAAAATATTACTCTCTTATCACATATTAACATCGTATATAACAACATAGAAGAGATGTTATGTCATATATTTACCACTGGGTGAATATGCTGCTCGTCTCGTCGGTTTACCTTATCAAACAAACGAAATTTTTTTTTTCATTCTGTTATCTCATTCTATCAATCTAAAAAAGAAAACTCTTTATTTTGCCGAACCGGAAATTAATAAGAAACATACAATATATAATACATACATAATAAACTTTAGTATTAACACCAAAAGGAAACATTGACAAAAGGTTGGCTTTAAATATTATATCTACGTAAAATCTTAGAAAAATACGAATCCACCAATAGATCTTAGCCTAAATGTTTTCAACTTTATCCTGACTTCTACAGGTTTTATTGCTTTTTTTTATTCAATTAATCGACGTAGACGAGTGGGACGTTAATATTATGGTAAGTAATACACCCGCCCATAACAACGTGGCGCTAGTTAGGATAAATAATAGGTTGGAAAATATCTCCCTTCCGCCTTTTTGTCTTTTGAATTTCGCGGCTATGTACAAAGCGCTACAGAGCTCGTATCTGGCAATACTATACATAATTTGAAAGGTCTTGACATAACCTACAAAAAGACGCTATGCATAATTAGTTTGGATATTGCTTTCAACAGTTATACACGTGTAAACATATAGTTCACTAACGCCGAAATTCGCGCTATTTTAAAGTTTTCCTTCGTTAAAGGCAAATCCGCTAGAGAAACGTTCCGTGAGATTAATGGTGTTTTGGGGGATGGTACTCTATCACTTCGAACCGCGGAGTAATGGTTTCGACGATTCAGAGCCGGTGAAAACGACACCATGGATAAGCCAGCCGGCGGAAGACCTGTGACGACAAATACCGATGAAATCATGGACTACATCGAGTTAGACCGGCATGTGGCATCTCGTGACATCGCCCAGGAGATGGGAGTTAGTCACCAAACCATTTTAAACCATCTGCAGAAGGCTGGATACAAAAAAAAGCTTGATGTTTGGGTGCCGCATGATTTGACGCAAAAAAACCTTCTGGACCGAATCAACGCCTGCGATATGCTGCTGAAACGGAACGAACTCGACCCATTCTTGAAGCGGATGGTGACTGGCGACAAAAAATGGATCACATACGACAATATCAAGCGAAAACGGTCGTGGTCGAAGGCCGGTGAATCGTCCCAAACAGTGGCCAAGCCGGGATTGACGGCCAGGAAGGTTTTGCTGTGTGTTTGGTGGGATTGGAAGGGAATCATCCACTATGAGCTGCTCCCATATGGCCAGACGCTTAATTCTACCATCTACTGCGAACAACTGGACCGCTTGAAGCAGGCGATCGACCAGAAGCGTCCAGAATTAGCCAACAGGAAGGGTGTAGTGTTCCACCAGGACAACGCCAGACCACACACTTCGTTGATGACTCGTCAGAAGCTACGGGAGCTTGGATGGGAAGTTTTATCGCATCCACCATATAGCCCGGACATAGCGCCAAGTGATTACCACCTGTTCCTGACCATGGTGAACGCCCTTGGTGGTGTAAAGTTGAACTCAAAAGAGGCTTATGAAAAGTGGCTGTCCGAGTTCTTCGCAAATAAGGAGGGGGGCTTCTACGAGGGAGGTATTATGAAGTTGCCGTCTAGATAGAAACAGATTATCGAACAAAACGGCGTATATTTGAACTAAATCCGATCACTGTAACACTTTTTATAAAGCATTGAATAAAGAGCAAAAAAGCGGAAGGGAGATATTTTCCAACCTTATATATTGCATCAAATTGTGTTTGCCGCCTTGAGAGTCTTTATCTCAGTAATTACACTAGCTTCAGCGTCCTTCAAACCGTAAAACAATAATATTTGCACCTACTTATACGGTCTTCGTCAACAGACCTAATACCAGTAAATTGTTATATTTTAAAACGTGGTTATAACTGTCATGGTGACCCAGTGCGTCAGTGTCATATTAAGGAACCGTTTTCTTACTGGACGCTGAGGTCTGAATGTACTGTGATTACTTTCAGAATGATTATGTTATAAACAGAATAACAGAATAACCAGCAGTGGACGTCTGTTCGATGTTAATGATTTTTGGTGAACTATAATAAAGCAGACTACTATTATCAACAATATATCTACAGACACATACATAGTAAAAGACTTATTCTTTATGTTAATTGGACAGTATTTGTTACAAAAATTTCGTCATGAAATATTAATAATAGGAGATTACAAATTAAACGGTTATCATATGAACATATTTTTATAATCAGAGAAGAACTTAGAAATGTTAAAAATTTTTTGGTTAAAATTATTCCCTTAAAAACGTTTTGCTGGTTAAATTATAAGGATATCCTCTGCATAATGATGTCTCCCGAGTGCAATTTCATGTCCACGGATGTCCTCTGCATTCTACTGCAGTGTGTCTAGGGTAAACTTATATTTGAGAAGTTATATGATCCAACTTCCGGTGTTCGTGGAACTGTGAGCTCACTTGGGACAACTTAGTTAGTAACTAGTTAAGGCCCGTAATGGTTTTTAATGTCTACCTACCGCCTAGACATCGAAAAATTAATATAGATTATTTGATTATTAAGACCAAAAATCTTTATTGAAAAACAACAATATCATTACTACTTAATTTAAATAAACAGACTAATTTAATTGATGTAATAGATGATTTATTTTGACTACATGAACTCATAAGCTTATTTCAACTTATATACTTAGGTGTACCGGTATGAAACGAGCGTTTTTTTGTGAAAATAAAACACTAATTATTAATGGGAAAGTGAAAAACATTTCATTCAAAGTATTGGCCATTGTTTTCTACACATTGTGACCACGTTTCTACACATTTTGTGGATACCACGCCAATAAAATTGTTCGTCTTTTAAAGCAAACCAACCAGACACCCAATTTTCGACCTCCTCGTAGGAACCAAAGTGCTGCTCAGCCAATGCGTGTCCCATCGATGAAAACAAATGGTAGTCGGAAGGAGCCAAGTCTGGTGAATACGGCGGGTGGGGTAGCAGGTAGCAGCTCCCAGCCAAGTGTTTTGATTGTATCCTGAACCGGTTTTGCTTTGTGTGCAGGTGCATTGTCATGGAGCAAAATTACCTAGCCGTGTCTTCTGGCCCATTCTGGTCGTTTCTCGATCAATGCATGGTTCAAATTGATCATTTGTTGTCGGTAGCGATCAGTATTAACGGTTTCACCAGGTTTTAGGAGCTCGTGGTACACCACACCTTTCTGATCCCACCAAACACACAGCATTGTCTTCTTGCCGAATCGATCACCAGATCTGCAAAACCATTAGCACTCGATGTTGATGGTTGATGGTTGTTCCGGATCAACTCATGATTTTTTCCGTTTAGGATTCTTAAAATAAATCCATTTTTCATCGCCAGTAACAATCCGATGCAAAACCGATTTTCTTTCGTGTCTTTGAAGCAAAATTTCATAAGTGTTTTTTCGGTTTTCCATCTGTCTTTCATTCAATTCATGTGGCACCCATTTTTCACACTTTTGGATCCTTCCCATAGCTTTTAAACGGTCAGAAATTGTTTGTTGTGTTGTTGTGCAACATTTAACATTTCTGCCATTTGCTTTTGATTCAAAGTGTCATCTCCATCCAAGATCGTTTGCAATTCGGCGTCTTCAAACTTTTTTGGTAGTCTTCCACGTTCTTCATTTCTCACATCAAAATCATTATTTCTGAACCGTTGAAACCATCTTTTGCATGTTGCTTCTGATAGAGCATGATCACCATATGCCTCGACAAGCATTCGATGCGACTCTGCAGCACTTTTCTTCAAATGAAAACAAAAAATTAATGCTTTCCGCGAATCATCACTTTCTGGTACAAAATTCGACATTGTTGTCTGTTCAATTACTTAATGTAGACTAAATATGTTTCACAGATGTCATAGCAAACAAACAAAAAAATTAAATAAAAGCTCGTTCAAAACAAATGTTCCCTATCGAGACATTTGTATTTTGACGCTCACTTCATACCGGTACACCTAGTAAGTATTATACATGGAAACACACATATGTTGCACAATATATATTATAGTCTAAGCCTTGACCACTAATCTATGATCAATGTTAAGTACTAGGTTACATAGGTATCAACTTTATTAGTATTAACATAAACATAAACTACCTGTTAAGTTTAGGTATTGTCACTTTCGTACAAGAATACATTAATTTTACGCAGTTCGATTGTATGTATCATTGGATTATCTAGTTGCGATGTCTGAGCACTCAAAATAGATATAGAAATTAGAAAAGCGGCTATCGGTACGTGGATATACGATAAACAGATTATCATTAAAGTTAAACAAGAAAACTAATGCAATACATGGGAAGTTTTTAACAGATTTGAACCTTAATTCAATTTGCTAAGGTCCACAGTATCTAAAAAAAATACACGATGCACGCTACCGTACTGCGTTAGTCTTTCATCTTAGCGCCGCTGCATCAACTCCAAACAAATTCCTTCCGGTATTTACTGAACACGTAACATCATTATCGTAAAAATATACTCTCGAAGCGAAAAAGTTTCAGCTTACAACGCCGCATGTTTGTGGGTTACTGTACATTTAGCGTAATGGTAATTTTGAATAAGACAACTATGCCTTACTTAGTTGTCTTATACATAATTACCATGGGGATTAGCCATCCATAAGAGAAAACTGTTGTACAAACGAGGATTGGAAAAATACAGTAAATTCCGGAAAGTTAATGCATTCGTTGCAAAAAACTATATATATTAAAAAATGGGTAAGAGAATAAATTTTACATTCGTTAGGCCATCAAAAAGTTTAAAAACTTACAATAATAAATAATATAATTAAGTTTTTCTTGCGCTTCATGCGGATGTATTAAAACTTAAACAAAAAGTTTTCTGCCTTATTAGCTAAAAAGCAAATGTTCAAATGTTCCTGTAGGATTCTAGCTAATGAACTGACTAGGATACAAGTTGTCAAATCTCAATTCAAAGCTGTGTTAACTTCCGAGTCTTTCTTTCTGTAACCGAATGGTGATCAAGACAATGTTACGTACAGGAAAACGATACATTTAGATTTCGCAAAAGAATGTAAATTCGTGTTTTTTTTTTCAATTTTGTATATGATATTTATTATATATATTATATTATACAATTAAGTTATAAAATTACATTATGCTAAATTTATTATTATTAATTTTAATAAGCGACATCTTTTATAGTTTGTAAAATTATTTAAAGCATTCCTTACGCTTTACACGATCTGTTTTATTATCGCAGCTTTAAAGTAAAAGGTCTCATAATGTAAAAGATGGCGCTATTATAAATGAATAGAAATAAATATTCTAATCAAGTTTAATGTTCTTCGCTTAAAAGTAATAATGATCTGTAAAAGTTATACTTTGTCATAGTTACGTTCTTATCTATCTAGTCAAAGAGGGATCATTTTGACACAAAATCAATATTAAAATTTAATTACGACGTTTGTTAATTGAAAAGTATTTTTAATCTGTCATCCATAGATTTCCAGTTCGACTGCAAATTATATTACCTTGACTCTAAAATTATTGCAAATTTATAAAAAAAAGTTGGCTATGACCAACGATTGAAAAAATTTGAATAATTTAAAAATTTCGTAGCTATACGGTATTTCAAATGTTTCGACCAGCTTGTATAATAGGCCGCAATGTGGCTGCGCAAAATAAATTAGAATTTATCCGGTCAAAAGTGGTTAAGGCCTCTTCTATTCTGAGTCCCTCGGAAAAGATTAAATTGTATAACAAAGAGAATAAGGAATTGTTCGGGCCATTATTAGATAGGAAGAAATCAAAGAAAGCACGCGTACAAAAGACAGGTAAGCAATTCGTATTATTGCTCGATCAATCTCGGATACTACACAGTAAGTAGTTTTTACATCAGCATTGGACATTGTCAATACTATTACGTTTTCTATTTTATCACATGTTTACTCTGGTCTTTATTAGGCGAACATGTTTTGTTTGCGGGCAAGGTATTTATTGATGTACTAAGTAAACAATTACTACGTGCCAAAAATTGTAAAATCATATGACAATCCACTGGCGCCTAACGAAAGACGCAGTCGCGTATTTAGACACTCGTAGATAATTCTCTGTTTGTTACAGCTAAAAATAACCGAACGACGCATCAAAACATCGGAGGCGGGGTATCAAGTGAATGTATTAAAAAATTCAGTGCTTCAAGCCATTTACTAGGAGACCTATTTTACAGTCGGACACTAGAAACTTTTAAAAGAAATATGTGGCAAAATACTAGAAGTTGCTTAAATTATGCCGCCGTTTTGTTTAATAATACTACACTTAGAGGAATTAATACATTTGCTGCAAACAATGCTGCTATAAGCTCACCAGCTGAGCCAGGATATGTAAGCGAAGACAAAATTCTGCAGATCAAACAACACCAGAATGATTTTGCAAAGCAATACCCATCGGTCACACTTATCTTGAATAAAACTATGACAGATGAGTCAAGAGCTGCTTTGGAGAAATGGAAGCAGGAAAGGATTGCAGATATGGGCTTGGATGAATTCAATAAGTTCTATGAAGGTAGACTGAATTTATTTTTGTTTAAATGGTGAATAATAGATAAAATTGATTTCTTATTTGTTAATATTATTAAAAATTAATGAGTTAATGAACATGCATAATGTTTTCTATTGTTTCAATAAATGGAAATCAATTAAAATTTGGTGTGAATACATTTCTCATATTTTATAACTAAAAAAACATAGCCTTCAAAATATTACATTTATGGCGGTTTAAGGTTGTTATTACTCTTACTAATAACTCTAAATAGTTAATGCAATTATTGATATAGTTCATTTAAATTTAATTGGCATATAAAACACTTCCTTCTATCTTGTTAACCTTGCATTTATTAAAACTAAGTGAAAGAGAAAATCAATACACTTCATTGATTTAAAGGTTTAACATTAACAATTAATATGAACAATAAATAACTATGATTGGTTTAATAATTTTTTATACCTAGTTTTTATTTCATGTAGATGTTTAAAAGAAATTAAACTATTGCCTTGAACTCTACTAAAATGTTAATGCCTTTGATAAGATAATGAAATGTTAAGATAACAAATAGTTTTGTTTTTGCTATAGATGATAATAAAATGAAATATGTATAAACAGCTTTCTTAACATTTTGATGTTAAATTTTAATTACTTTATTAAAAGAGTATATATTACTTTTATGTAGTTTAGACCACACTTACACTTACAAGTTACAAGTTGAATCAATCAATTATTTTTCTATTATTGTTTCTAAATAATTGTTTAATGTGTATAGTTTATAGTTTGTGGTTATCTTTAGGATTATTCAATAATTCACAGGTGGTCAGTCTCTCGTGAAAGACATTGTTCAAAGAAGAAAAATAGATATAGATGCTGTGGTGGTTTGGCTTAACAGCTGAAATATTTAACTTGCTTTCTATGACATAGTTTCTCGTTCCCCGATCAGTCAGTTACTTATACCAAAATCTCTATTTTTTTTAGCTCAACTCGCGTTGGGGTCGAAATTTCACAAAACATTAAAAAATTATTTCACACAGCCACGTAGCCAGTTGCGTATTGATAAGGATGTTGAAGGTGTATGGGTTTCTGTTGCTGATGTATTAAAAAGTGTATCATCACCAAAAGCAATTGAGTCTAATGTCGTTCATCCTGTTTTAAAGTATAGGGGAATTTTTGATGCTATAGCAGATTATGAGTAAGTATCACAACCATATGTTTTCTCAGACATAGCATTTACATTGAAATTTCAATTATTTGGAATGGTTCTCGGGTTCATAGCCTTACATTAGATGTAACATACTACGGGAAATAAATGTTCATAGTAAAAAGGACTCTAAGGAATGATTATGATGGAATGGACATTGATAGGTTAGCTGAAGTTGGAGTGAGAGAGGGTATAGTAAAGAAAAAGGCTTTGGATATAAAATTATAAAAATCAGGCTTATCATTGAAACTGGTACATTGACTTTAAATTATGTATGGGTTATTAAATTAAAACCATTAGGCTGCCTTTTGGACACTATTGTTCACATAATTACTTATATTTGGTAATATAGATTACTTCATCTAAGAAATTGCTTGGTTTTTCCATTGGATAATTATGAATGATCAAAATTTCAGGGATAAGCCAACACTAATAGAATGGAAGAAGTCTGAGAAACAAAGGAAGGCCATATCATTGACATATGACAACCCTGTACAGCTAGCAGCATATTTTGGTGCTGTGTGCAATGATCTGAATTACAAGCACTTAAATGTAAGGGATGCATTACTAGTGATTGCATACACAGATGGCTCCAAAGCTGATGTCTTCCATTTGTCTACGGATAAACTGAGAGAACATTGGGCTCAGTGGCTGATCAGACTGGAAGAGTACACAAAGAAATATAACGATGATTCAGAGAAGATATTGAAAGGTGGGAAAAGACTTTTTGAAGAGGATATTGGGAATCTCTAATAAGTGTATGTTTATTGTTGTATGTATATAGTAGCTCTCCCCGCTGGTTTGTTGGCCGTAACATATCTGCAACTCCTTTTTGGGGAAAAAATTTTGTTAAATCAATTATGTGACCTGTACTTAGTAAAAGGATTATCCCTACTAAATTTATGGTACATGAGTTCCGGTTCCAGAGATGTCATGATGAGTCTACACAGACGAGATTAAGATATATATATACATAAAGACATTGACTGTCCTCTTTATATAATAGACGGAAAACATAATCATTCCCACCTGAAAATATCTAATTGTTTAACAATAAACACTGCAAATAAGTAATAAATAATGCTAAAAATTACTTATCAATTTATGACTTTGTGATCTTAAGTAGTTCTACTATGTACCACTTCTGGGATACTCTTTTACATGAAGGTCTTATTCACTTTTGCTGAAAATGAGTGCAAGCATATGTCATGTCCATAAAGCTTCTGTCCTCTGAATATATGTTACCTTACTATATTTTCCCTTGCTAAAATCACAGGTACAAAGGGGATGGTACCTATGCATATTTATGTGCCATGTAATGCTTAATTTATTGCAACTACATCAAAATAAGTGTGATGATTGGAGGTGGACACAACCCTCAGACATGAGGCATAATATGATTAAAAGTGGAGGAGAGGGACTATCGCACTTGTACCAAGCTGTCTCACTCCTTAGAATCCTTTGCGATATTGAAGTGTATTAATTTCAGTTAATGTAAACCTTGATTTTCAAAAGTAAAGTCTTCAGTAGTGATAACTTATGTACACAATGATAAAGAATAACTTTAATGATCCCACTGTTGGGAATAGGGGCCTTCTCTCATAATGGCATTTATTCACTATGCTAATTTGCATTCATAGTCCCACACTGATTTGCCTATACATTACTTTCCATTAATTTTAAATTAATCATTAACATTGATCTTTTAGCCACCCTTCGATCGACAAAAACAATAAAGAAGATAAGAATCTGAAAAAAAAAATAATAGAAGAATAGAATTAAATATGCACAATGTATGTTTTAATGTTTGTGCATTAAGATATTCGCAGGACTGATTCCTTATTCATATTTACTTTTGTCTGTGGTATATTGCAACACTAATTAAAAATTCATTCATTAGCACCATCTATAATCTTCCTTGCCTTTAATATATAAAATTTAGGAATAAAAGATATAGAAACATCTTTCCTATATAATTTAACAGAAAATAATAATGAGCAATTGAAATATATATATTTCAGACTGACAACACTGGCATTGTAGGTTAAAATACATTGTTATACTAGATGATATTAACATAATGGCAACATTGTGGTAACGGTAAATGAGATACATAAGTACGTAGATACCTAAAAAAAATAATATAATTTTTTGTATTTGAATGCCTCACTATTCGTTCTATGGCCATAATTTGTTAAATGTTTCGGAACAGTTTAGCATGTTCAATGTCCTTTTTTTTTCTATTAATTTTTTGTTGCCATATTGAACCAAATAATATTTAACATTATTTTCGCATTTATTTTGTACTCTAATAACTTTGAACATGATCAAATCTGACGTGGGTGAATAAAGTTAATCATTTATTCCTATTGATTGTATTAATTCCTTCAAAATAATTTGAATATTAAACTGTGTATAGTAAGTGTTTTTGTCTTATTTATTAGTAATCCTTATTTTTGTATGTATAGTCTGCTTATTGATAGATTTTTTTTTATACTTTGGTCACACAATTTGAGGTTATTTTTACGTTAGAATAAATTATTTATCACTAAAATAATTTTGTAAGATACCTACCTGTTCCATTAATTTCCATGGTTTTAGGATAAATGTACATGATTCTTGTTTTTCCGAAGGTCCCAAAACCCAACTGGGAATATTAAGCAGATATTTATTAAACAAACGGCTACACTAGAGCTAATATAATCAATAATTCAATAAATTACGCCATATTGTTAAAGCATTCACACAGACGTTATCGAATCAACTTAAGGGTATCATTAAAACAATACAGATAGTGTAATACCACCGAAGCTGCAATTTTTTCCGCGTAGCGGTAGTGTGCAAACTATACTGTGTTTCGGTTTAAAGGACGTGTGGCTAATGTTGTGGTAATTACTAGAGCATTAAGACAATATCTCTCATAGTGATGAGCGCAATGTGGTGCAGTATCCCAACTCCCAAGTTATGGGCAGGCGTATCATTCCGTGTCGTAGCCTTGTTGAATAAAATTATATATAAATAATCAGACATTGAATCTTAATCGTTTAAAATTGTGTATTGTAAAATCAGAAGGAATAATCAACTCGCTCTGGATAACCTGTCAAAGGTTTAGTCATTATAGTTGTTTAAGTTTGTAGTTTATTAAAAACAACATTGTTTTTGTTATCTTACATGTTTATGTTGTTGTCATGTAATTTTTTCTATAATTCATACTTAGTAAGCGCCGAGATAAGAACCTTTATCACCTAACCGTAAGTGATGCGCTTGTCCATCAGGAACATTACGCTAGTTATGATGAAGTACACTGCACCACATGTCCGTCGCGTTGAGGAATAAGATACAGTCTCGTTACCTCAGAAATTTCATTAACTACAGCACCCTTTATGTAGGAACATGGTAATCTTTGCACACTGATGTTTGTCGGCAGATATAGGAGCTGAATTGGTGTCTAGACAACCACCGGCAACAAACCTACCATCAGTTATTTCTTTGCTGATGATTCTTACTAATGATGACTCCAGTAAAACTTGCACAACTGAAGACAATCATTATATAGAAATAAAATTGCATATTGTTCTTTATGACAGTCCATGTCCGGCCTGTAAAATTTTTATCCGTTCATTAAAGATCTTATGTAAATAAAATGTACTTAACGTCTAACGTTTATAATACAACAAAAACTACTTTTTTTATATTAAGAAATGACGATACCAGCGGGATGTTCACCTGATGGTAAGTGATACGCCTGCCCATAATGTGGCGCGCTAATAAGGATGGTATACACAGCACCACATTGCACTCGTCTTGAGACTAGATGTTGAATTTCTTTACCCTAGTAACTTCACTAGCTACAGCGCACTTCAAATCGGAAGTCAGCACTGTTTTGGCGGCAGAAATAGGCGCTACGGTGGTAACTACCTAGACGGTTTCCGGTAACAAAGGCCTACCACCAGTGCTACCGAGTAAGATTCTCGTTTTATATTTACCAGAAAAATCATATGAATAAGATTTTTTTTATTTGACCTTTTAGGTTTTCCATTTTATAATAATCTTAAAAATCTCTAAGAAAAGCCGAAAATTGTATAACATTTTTATTATAAGAAATTTATTGTTTTTTGATATGTAACAAGTCAGTAAACATTTCAAAGATTTAAACGGAAGATTATCTCTATTTTATTATTTATTGGTTTTCGACTTATTTATTAATTATTGATTATTAAAATTAAATCATATGTTATTTGATAGAACGGACATAAATTAAATTAATCAGAAGACATTTAGGTTCATTTCACATATAAACGGCAAAGTCTCGTTACAATCTTTTGATTTTGTCCAAATAAAAGTTACGTCTGAATTATAATCATTGTTTCTCCCATTCAAACTTACTGTTCCACAGTTATATCTGTCCTCACCTGAAATGTGTATCTTTGATCCTGGAACAATATTTACACGGTTATAATGAAGTGGTTTTAATGATGTATTGTAATTGATGGTTATGATTCTGGCCGCAGTATCTTTGAACTATCGCCATTACCTAAAAACCTTCAATTTATAGATATATATGAAAATAACAGCAACGCGCTGATTTACTTATTTATTAGTTCTGGAAAACGTTTAACAGGAGTGTTCTCTTCTAGTCAACTTTAAGTTTAGTAAGAAATTGAAGCAGTTTGTTTCTAAGAGAATGCATTTAACACTTTTCTCATGATCATCAGTAAATAGACGTCCACTGCTGGACATAGGCCTTCCTGAAAGATCCGGCATCGACCAGTCCCGCGCTGCCCGCATCGATGGATATCCGAGTCCGTCCTTTGTAGGGGTACTTATAGGGGATTTGGGCTATTTCCTACCACGCTGGCCAAATTCGGGTTGGTGGACACTTTTCATACGTAAGGAAATACCGTTTCCCGAAACTAATAAAATATTTAAGCAATATAGTTACTCTCTCGGATGTAATATCAATCTTGAAATCGGAGATAAGAGGAATCAATATGGGAGAAGTAATTGTTGTCAAGTCATAATTAACAAGAATCGTAAACCAGCTGTTACTCGGTGTTATCATAAATGAGAAATGATATAGACAGGCAGAATCGAGTACTACGCCGGGAAGGTATTAGTTTTTTTGGAAAAGTATGTTTTCATGCTAACTATAGTATGAATGAATTTCGATCAAAAACGGCCAAGCGTGATCTATGAAAAAACTATTAAAGATTATACAGAAGAAAATTTTTCAGATCCTTTGTAATAAGATTAAATAGAAGTTTAGAACGAATGTTAGTTTCGAACCCTTAGCTTCATTGAAACAATGTTAGTGGGTTCTTTTTCATGACAAAGTGGGAATTCCGAAAATCTGTTATTATCTAATTACAATTCTATTTAGGTTAGAAACTGATTTTTTTCAGACCTTGAGTGGTGTAAAACGCCTCATCTGGTAAAATCCTTCTAACGCCGATGAAATAATCTTTATTTATGTCAATGACTCGTTTCAAAGTATTTTCATTAATTTGTAGTATAGCTGTCGACAAAATAGCGCCTTCCATAGAGCATGTATGCATAGCTTCATCCCAAGTTTTCAGTCTTTCGTTCACTTTGAAACATTTATTTGCCACTTTTGAGTAAACGTAACCTAAAAATTAGAGATAGATTATATCTGTAGAAAGGTGTTCTGCTATCTGAACAGGTTGTCGGGGTTACGTGGAGATTTGAACTCACAAATACGCCTCCGGCATCATCCTCAGCGTTCGAAGAGATCAATTCATATCTCAACGACGGCGGCCTCTCTAATAATATAAAGAGATAAGTCTTCTTAAGGATTGCTTCGTGCAGTTCCCAGAACCATTATAGTTACTATCATTTTGACTGAAGACCACATACTGTCACCGTCCTCTTGTCGTCCAGTTATATGAGGACAACAGGCATTCAGTTTATGTACTTAAACAGTCTCCGACAACAGAAACGAGCCACTTATTTTTATAGTCATGTGTGTCAATTACCATCAGGTAAATGTCCAGCTAGTTCCGTCTCTTTGTGGGTGGCAAGCGAGCGATTACTAAAACTATGACTTGTTGATGTTGATTACTTCAACGATTCAAGTTTTGTAAAATGTATAAAACAAGTCAGAAATATAACGTTTTATGTATCGTATAAAATTTTTGTAGGAGTAACGCTACCTGAATCGGCCGTAGGGCAATTTTCGTTGTTAAATTTCTTGCAAATAAAAGCTCGCCTGTGTTTACAAGAACCGATGCTGTTCGAGCCTGTTTGTACCGACATCACAACACACTTGGATTCTGAACCGTCTTGCCTCCTACCAGACTTCGTAAAAAAATCTGGAGAGAAACGCCCTGGGAAAGATAAGATAAAAATGTATAAATATATTAGTAAACATCAACACAGTTAATATAATATATACAAGGAATACAATTTTTGTTATAACATTTTCATAAGTACGTTGCTATTTTGTAATAGTTTCCACCTTACCGTCGATGGTAAGAAAGTCTCCTCGTCCGAACTCATCTCGTATGCCTATAAAGATATCCTCAACGTCAATCAGCGACTCGGTCAAGTTGGCAGCGACTTGCCATTCTTCAAATACTTCCGGGAAAAAGAATTTAGCTCCCTCATCGTCGCATGTCAAAAAAGCTTCCTCCCAAGAACTAGCATGAGCCGAGTGAAATTTATAGAACGCGTCATATTGATCTACGTAAGTATAGTCCCGTCGGAAGAATTTGTCGTGACCCCACACGGTCAGGCTTATAGCACCTATGACAAAAAATACAAGTTACAAATTTACCGTGTCTTATATATCTTCCATTTGCAAACTTACACCATTATTGTAACAAAACGCGCGTTAAAAAAGTGTATGAATATTATTAATAAGCAGTACAGAGCATTTATAAACGATTTCTTTATTATTTAATAAAATAATAATAAAACATATCCTTACCCAGAATAATAGCGAATGTTCTAAAAATCATCTTGATCCGATTTTGTAACAGTACTTAGCACGAAGCTAATATCGTCACCTTATATAGTCAGCGTTATCTGAAGTCACTATACAGTATGTGCGATTTTTGTTAAAAATTAAATATATATTATTTTAAATCTTTTACTTTATTATAATACCAAAATATATAAATACATATGAGTATTAATCAAATTAAAAGGAAAACTGAATTAGAAACGTTTGCAGGAGTGTTAATAACCGGAAGGAGCTCAGCGAGCAGCGGGTTGCCTAACGTGAATATTTCTGAATATTTTCAGGTCAAAATTTCAAATCTCAGTCTATATTATGGCCAGCAAAGCGAGCGAGAAACAGCAAGTAACAATAATGATACATTGTTATAAAAAAATAATTGAAATACTTAATCATCTATATTAGAATATTCAAATAAAATAACCAGTAATAATGTTTTTTTTTTAATTTATTAAGCGACGACAAAGGATATGCCCACCCGTCACAGCGCAGCGCTACCTAGAAAAGATATTCACATAACTAAATAGCGCTTGTCTTGGTTAGACATAAGATGTTGACACTCGTTACCTCAGTAATGACACTAGCTACAACGCCCTTCAAACCGGGATACAGTAATGTTTGTACACTACTGTTTAGTGGCAGATATACAACAACCTAGACGGTCTCCGGCAACAGAGACCTACCACCAGTAATTTATAAACATGAACCAGTAAATTAATTATAAATATAAACTTATTTGGATCACCCTGTATTATACATTTTTGATAAACCATCATAATTGATGTTTGTGCATATGATATTTCAAACTATGGGGTAAGTATATTTAAAATGTTTATTTTAGGGATAAAATATTAAGTATGTTTTGTATACAGTTATATAAATAATTGATTGTACGAAAATTTATGTAATTCTCATACTTAATAAATAAAAGGTGCGTAAGAGTTCCAGCACAACAATTCACGGCAACCAAGCCAACCTCACCTGCTCGTGGTGCACCCTGCTGATCGACAAACGAGGCTTTGGCTCTCACCAAAGCGCATTGGGTCAGCGTGGTGGGAAGCGTTCCAAGTCCTCCCACATGAGCCTTACAATCGACGGCTCCTGGTGCCCGGCGATGCGACCGATCGATGTGAGGATCTTTGGGGGAGGCCTACGTCCAGCAGCGAACGTCTATTGATGCTGCTTGAGTTGATGATGATGATGATGATAAATAAAAGATTTTTTTGTACTTTACAAATTATAAATAATTTAATGTGTAGGAAAGACATGTTACATATATAACTTATCAAAGTTGTTGTTGTTGTCTTATTCCAGCATCTTCCCTCTAGTGTTACATAACTTTCCAAAGTTGTATTTACTGGTGTAAGGCCTCTGTTGCCGAAAACCGCCTAGATGAGTACCACCGCAAGTCCTATGTCCTATTTGCCCAATGCCAGATAGTAGTGTGTAAACTTTACTGTATTCCGGTTTGAAGGGCGCTGTAGCTATTGTATAGGGTAACGCGGCTTAACATCCTATATATAAGGAGACGAGCGCAATGTGGTGGTCTGAATACCATTTTAGCTAGCGCCACGTTGTAATGGGCGGGCGTATCCTTTACCATCAGGTGAACGACCCGCTCGATTTGTCGCTTAATAGAATAAAAAAAAGTCGCTTAACCGCCATGTTTAGTGTTAGAGACTGCTACTAGAGCTCATCATACAATGGCCTATCTTTGACTACCTCATCATATTCAGTATTATGATTACCTAAGTTGTAAGTATTGGTATTAATGGTGAGTAAAATTGGTCCTGGTCTTGCGCTTTCGAGAAAGCAAGACCAAAACCAAGGTCTTATGCAAGACCAAGGTTATCCAGGTCTTCATATTGTCCTTGCCCATGAATAATTCGTATTGAATTTCTCATGTAAATTCGCTGAACAATTTTGGATTTCCTCAAAAGACCGTATCTCAATAATACATGTCATGGGTATATGGAACAGAATATATTTTACATTGATTTACTAAACGAAACGATCAGCTGATGGTATTTAATACATCTCCTAACAATATGGTAAGGATGGTGTAAACCGCACCATCTTGTGCTCGTCTACTTGGTACATGAGATTTTAAGTCGCGTTTCCATAGTAATTTCATTAGTTACAGCGCCTCTTAAACCGGAACACAGAAATGTTTGTCGGCAGAAATAAGTGTAGTGCTGTTACCTCATCATCATCAGCCGATAGAAGTCCACTGCTGGAAATAGATCTGTCCTAACGATCTCCACGTTTGTAGGGGTTCATATGGGGTGATTTGAGCCATTTCCCATCACACTGGCCCAATGCTGGTTGGTGGAAGCCAGAGCCTCGTTTATTGATTATCAGGGTGCACCAGGAGCAGGTGAGGTTGGCTTGGGTCCCGTAAGTTGTTGTGTGGAATCCTATACAGACTTTATAACCGGTGTTGCCCATTTCTCCTTTTTCTTTTGAATTTTCTTAGTGAGATCATCTTCAGTCGATATATTTCCGGTAAGTTTGTTGTTGAGCTGTAGTAGCGATAGTTCAATTCATTAGGCAGTTATATACGCAGCACGTCTCGGGGAGCGCTGGTTCAATCCCCACTGAGCTTGAGCTTCCGGTGAAGGAAAACGTTGTGACGCAATCAGCTTGATCCAATAACGGCAGCTACTGATTATAGTTGTGTTTTCGGAGACCGTTTAGGTAGATACTAGTAAAGCTCGTATATCCGCCGCCAAATAGTAGTGTGCAAACGTTACTGTGTTCTGGTAAGAAGGGCGCCGAAATTACTGGGATAATGCGACTTGACTTCTTATGTTCTAAGGTGACGAGCGTAGTGTGATGCGTCCTAACTAGCGACACGCTGTTACGGGCAGGCGTGTCACTTACTATCACTCGTCTCGTTTGGTTGAACAATAAAAAAGCTTTCTTGAGCGTGTTACATCAATCAAATCTCATTTTGAAAGCGTAATGGATAAATGGCCTCCTTGTCAGAGAAGACTAAGTCCACCTGTGGGTTTATTACCATATTAAGTTTAAAGTATTGTAAACTTATTATCATGCTTTTGTTATTTACCATTAATTTGAATTACTATCTTATTACTAAATATATTATAATTTAAATCTAATATGAAAGTCCTTAAAAGCAGGATCATTTGGACAATGGCATTTATGTTTTGCTCTATAGGCGAATAGGTATACATAGATAAAATGCAACATTGCTATTATTATTGCAAATTAACAAAGTTGCTACAAAAGCTGCATGCATACATATAAAAAGTTCTATTGTTTTGTACAAGGAAATATGATTAAGCTATATACACATGTATTGCCTTTATTAATTGATAACGAACTTTTTGTATGATAAGAGTCATTTAGCGTCCACTCGCCTTCCTTGTTGTATATAAAATACCCATTTTAATGAAGAGACTTTTGATGCTATCGACTTTGACGTATGTAGCACTTTTAGGTCATACTAATTTAGTATTCTGACTATATTTAATACAGGATATTTTAGGTGGTTTTAGTCGGCTTAATTCAGCTTGTTTCGTTCTATATCGGACGTTTCAAACCTCACCGATAGACGACCACTGCTGGATACAGGCCTCTCCTTAAGATCTCAACATCGGTCGGTCCCGCGCTGCCTGCATCTAGCAGACCTCTGACACCACCGATTACTAGGGGTCTTGGATTATAGGGGTTCATATTGGGGGGTTTGAGTAATTTCCTACCATGATGGGTCAATGCGGGTTGGTGGGATCCAGAGCCTCGTTTGTTGTTTAACAAGATGCATCACGAGCAGGTGAAGTTGGCTTGGATCCCGTGAGTTGTTGAGAGGGACCCCTAACACCCCAGTTTCTTCATTGTCTGTATATAGATGTAATAATAGGTCGTCAAATATCTCCCTTCCGCCTTTTTGTCTTTTTGAATTTCGCGGCTATGTACAAAGCGCTACAGAGCTCGTATCTGGCAATACTATACATAATTTGAAAGGTCTTGACATAACCTACAAAACGACGCTATGCATAATTAGTTTGGATATTGCGTTCAACAGTTATAGACGTGTAAACATATAGTTCACTAACGCCGAAATTCGCGCTATTTTAAAGTTTTCCTTCGTTAAAGGCAAATCCGCTAGAGAAACGTTCCGTGAGATTAATGGTGTTTTGAGGGATGGTACTCTATCACTTCGAACCGCGGAGGAATGGTTTCGACGATTCAGAGCCGGTGAAAACGACACCATGGATAAGCCAGCCGGCGGAAGACCTGTGACGACAAATACCGATCAAATCATGGACTATATCGAGTTAGACCGGCATGTGGCATCTCGTGACATCGCCCAGGAGATGGGAGTTAGTCACCAAACCATTTTAAACCATCTGCAGAAGGCTGGATACAAAAAAAAGCTTGATGTTTGGGTGCCGCATAATTTGACGCAAAAAACCTTCTGGACCGAATCAACGCCTGCGATATGCTGCTGAAACGGAACGAACTCGACCCATTCTTGAAGCGGATGGTGACTGGCGACCAAAAATGGATCACATACGACAATATCAAGCGAAAACGGTCGTGGTCGAAGGCCGGTGAATCGTCCCAAACAGTGGCCAAGCCGGGATTGACGGCCAGGAAGGTTTTGCTGTGTGTTTGGTGGGATTGGAAGGGAATCATCCACTATGAGCTGCTCCCATATGGCCAGACGCTTAATTCTTCCATCTGGAACATGGACTGCGAACAACTGGACCGCTTGAAGCAGGCGATCGACCAGAAGCGTCCAGAATTGGCCAACAGGAAGGGTGTAGTGTTCCACCAGGACAACGCCAGACCACACACTTCGTTGATGACTCGTCAGAAGCTACGGGAGCTCGGATGGGAGGTTTTATTGCATCCATCATATAGCCCGGACTTAGCGCCAAGTGATTACCACCTGTTCCTGTCCATGGTGAACGCCCTTGGTGGTGTAAAGTTGAACTCAAAAGAGGCTTGTGAAAAGTGGCTGTTCGAGTTCTTCGCAAATAAGGAGGGGGGCTTCTACGAGGGAGGTATTATGAAGTTGCCGTCAAGATGGAAACAGATTATCGAACAAAACGGCGCATATTTGAACTAAATCCGATCACTGTAACACTTTTTATAAAGCATTGAATAAAGAGCAAAAAAGCGGAAGGGAGATATTTGACAACCTTATTATTATATATCGGCTGCCTCATATATTTACTGTTTTATCAATCAACCTCTCAACTCTATTACTGATTACATCTCTTTTTCCAACCAATAACATGATGTTATTAATGTTTTCTTTGTAACATTTCCGTAAAGAAATTTCTTCGCAGCTGATTTCGTCAATAAATCAAGTGTTGTTTCCGCTAGAAATCAACACTTTGTTTCAAATGATTTCTTAGAAATTTATATAGGTGGATACCTCTTTATCTTCGAAATATTTTTAATTTCATGCTTTGTTTTTATAACATAATTAAAACGTTTGTTATGCAGAAATTGCTAAAGTATCGTATTCATTTACATTGAAATTAATTAAAGTGTTTGTAAAGCATTCAATATATTGCGCGGGGAATACCCTGAAAGTGGGAACATTGGACATTAAAGTTACAGCAGTCCGCTTAAAGATCAAAATGTATTATACGTTTTTGTGACTGTCTTATTTAGCTCAAGCCAAAGGGTCATATGACCCAGAAACGTCCTGAGTATCACCCGACAAAGATGATAAGAATTACAATGTTTCCTTTGTCATTACCGTAACTTATTTAATTTTTTTATTATAACTATCTGCTCTGAACTCTTAATACCGACGCATGAAACATATTTATATGACTATAATACTATTTCGCACAATTTCTTTAAAAGGGACAATAATGAAGAAATTCGACGGAGAAGTGAAGTTGTCGATGTAGCTCTCAAAATCTGCAAGCAGAGGTTTCAGAAAGCCTTGGAGTAGAGGCCGCAGAAGGGTAAGCCACCCTCTTGCGAGTTATACCGACGATATCTAAAGAGTAGTCGGAAGTGGGTGGATGCGTAATCTTGAGGATTATATCTGGTGGAAGACATTGGAGAAGGCTTACATCTAGCAGTGGATTGAATTGTGATGTACACTCTTATATATATTTTATGCTACCTGAACCTTCCATACGTCAACCGACTATTTAATAGTTTGTTTAAAGTATAAGAAGAAAGACATTTATACATACTAAAACGTAAATATCTTTATATTATTAAAGCTTTAAAGTATTCAGTAAAGGATATATGAATAAGTCTTTTGTATATAGATATTCTCTAAAGCTTTAGTAAAGCGACAAATATATATTTATGATGTGAAATCTACTGAATAGGTTGTGCTGTGTGCGGAGTTTCCTCATTTATTTTCCATTTACATTTGACAGGACATTAAAATGATGAATAGGTAACAAGGAAAGCGCTGGTGTTAACTGTTTTTGAACGTTTTAAATGGTATAAAACCTGTAGAGCAGTGCTATCAATACTTTATTTATATACTGTATATCTCGCATTAGAGATGTTTCCTTGCAAGGATAACAAGTTGTAATCGACCAAATAAATAATTCCTTCAACAATTATTACGGCGGATACTCCTTGCAGTATCATTTTTACCTGAGGGCCAGATTATCTGTAGTACCAGGACATTAGGATATGCCAGAACATTTTCCTCCTGCGTCTTCGTCATTTTGAAGATGTATTTTCTACAATTTGGATGATAGTGGAAACAATGAATAGTATCATCTACTACACAGAACATTCGCACAGCAGTGATGAGAAGATGACTTAGTGGTTTAAACACCTCAGTGAGGATTTTGATGTAGCTCATCATACAGTTGGTTTTCGCCAGAAGATTGACAGCGTAAGGAGAGGAATATGGAACTTTGCTTTGTGGCTTAATTTCCTTCAACGTTTTCAGCTAGAGATCTGGAGTCCTAATGTAGACAGTTCTACAACCAGATGGACCATCTGCTGATAACAAACAGAAACACTTCTTATGTGGGAGTTTTCTACTGATTAGAGCCTTTCGATCATTGTTCAGAGGATTGAGACAAGACGTTCAGTTTAGTTACCCCTATTGACTTATAAAGGGTGTCTGGCGGCAGATTTATATTTTAAAAAACGAATATCTGAATAAGTTATGAACAGTACGGGGGGAAGGTGGTGTCATTAGAATCACCGATCGTGCGGATTTCTTAGTCACGATGTCGCAGTGGTCGGGTGAGCATCGCGCGTCCGCTATTGAAGCATTTTTCAAGAGTATCGATTCTTACGTACTCGCTCGCCGACAGTTTTGTTCACATTTCAATATTCGACGGATAGGCGATGGGCCGAGTGTGAATTTAATTCGTTCGTGGGTGGAGAGGTTCCGCGCAACTGCTTCGGCTATGAACACACCACGGCCAGGACCTAGTCGATCGTCAAGGACCCCCGAAAACATTGAACTGGTTGAACGCAGTTTACGTGAAAATGCAGTATGTAGTTGTAACGAAACTCGAAGTTTGGGATAGTGAAATTTCACTAGCTACAACGCTTTTCAAACTGAAACACAGTAATGTTAGCGAAATATTGTTTTATTTAGACGGTCTCCGGCAACAGTGACCTATCACCAGTAAACGAAAAATACCAGTAATCAACGAAAAGCTTTCATGTTATTCTCCCAAGGACTGATCGCTCTCAGTGCCAGTCTGAATCCTGGCACTAAGAACTATCAGTGAACACTGGTTTAGAAATATTTATTGAGTAGATACTTTGGCTTATACAAAAGCTCTGAATTCTGGCTCTTTAGTGAACTTTTACTTCGTTATAGATTTAAAAATTATCTTATTTGTAATGTGAAAAAACTTAACATATTTATGTTGTGTTATGGAGGAAATATTGTTTCATTCAAGATATTAGTTGTTTTCTTTAATTATGCATTTCTTTCAATGAGTTTCACTACGAGGGTTGTACAATTAGAATGCTGAGCTTAAAGAAAGTGATTAATGCTTCGACTCATTAGTGATCATTAGAGGGTTTTGAAATAAACCGTTTCAATTAATCTTTCGCAATGTAGCTTAAATATTTGATTTATATTAAGTTACTACGTTTTGGCTTAGGATAAACTTCATTATGACACTTGAATTTATACTAAATATGTATAAATTCTGTGCGACTTTTGAGAAATAAGTTCACATTAAGCATTATCAGATTACAGTTTAAAAGTATAAGCATCACTAAGCTGATGGCGGTGTAAGATACTTTATCAGATTACAGTCAGCAAGTAGAAAGGCTATACGATATTCATCACTACCGTTGATTGATGGAAAGGGACAGAATGTTGCTTCACAGGAGATCCGATCTGAGACCTATAAATGCCTTAAATATTTGACCAAATTCTGAACCACGTACCTATCATTCCGTTTGTGGTCCGTTAAATTGTTTCTTCATTGTTTGTAGTTCATCTGTTATATAAACCTAACGGACTCAAGTCAATAAAGTCTCAAAATATTATCGAATATTAAACTAAACTAACAGAAACTAACAATTGTTTATCGACAATATTAGAGATTGTTGTATTATTTACAAAACTAATTTCTCATTAAATTAAAAGACGGATTTACGGATAACGAATATTGAAGTAAAAATAATATAGTACTTGTTGATATTCGTTATGCCTTCAATGAAAACGTTTGAATTAAACATAATGGAATCGAAATACAATCAATTTTCAGAAAAAATCTTCTCGAGTCTTAACGATGTCGTGATACTTCAAATTTATGACATAATATAGGTCTCGAGACGGTAAAGAAAAACATCACGTTTTTAGAACCAAAGCTTTCATAAGTATTTGAGTCTCTTTTCGAAAGGAAATTCCTCGATTTCCAGCAGTGGGCAGAAAGAGTTAAGGGGACTGTTCGTTTATTATTTTTATAACAGCTAGCGGAAGACTTAATAATAAAGATTACCGCCTATATGTTTAGGTGTACCGTATACATAGTGTAAGGTACGGTGTAAGGGGTTGCGCCCAACATCTAACGAAGCCTAAGTGAAGCTCATCTACACGTGGTGCACCCTGCTAAATAAGAGACGAGGATCTGATCACCTACCAATTCGCACTGGGCCAGCGTGGTGAGTTAAGGCCCAATTCCCCTCAATGAACTCTTTGGAGATCTCTGGCGGAGGCCTATGTGAAACAGTGGTATTCTATCGGCAGATGATGACATACATAGTATGTTTCATTAAAACCAAACAATCTTAGGACTGAACTTAATTTCCGTCACGATGATTACTTAGCATCATATGAATTTGTGATCAAACCAAACAATGAAAGATAACCAACTTAAAGCCTATTAGTTTCGCCGTCTATAATCATTATCACATTAAAGTCGTAAGATTTTCAAGTAAATATACAAGTAAACCTTTTTAAATCCTAAACTCTATCGAACAGCGATTTATCATTCTCAACTGTAGGAGCTTATTACAGGTTCTCCATATTTTAAGAGCAGCTCCTTATTTTAAAGTAAAATCTTTCCTTCAGTGCTCTCGACGTAATTGACTCAATTTACTAACATTTGCAATGCAAATGCTATTATTTCGATAAGTGAAGTGTACTAAAGACACCCTTTATTAAAATGAATTCGCTAATGATAGATTACAGTTGAAAAGCACTTAAGTTGTGTTTGGATTACTTAGTGCATAATGCTGTGAGCTAAGATCTCCGTACAGCTAGATAAATGTATCAAAGAAGCAGTTGAAAGTTTGAAATGGGTGGAAAAGTTGGAATATACACACCAGTGGATACTACGGTATAGTAATATGTACTCGTACAACACTTTTACTCGATACTTAAGTGAAACGTGGGTACTTTCATTTATAACTATTGCCGACACTAAAATATGTCTTCTTAGTATTATTTACTTAGTATAAAGCACAGGTAACCAACGGTATCGGTACCGCCTCGTGGCAGGCGCTGGAGCTTTATTATAGCGCAAATAGAGAGGGAGAGGCTTAGTTTTAGAGAGAATAAAATAATTACCTTTTTTATTAATAATTATTAATTAAATCATATAAATTTATTTTAATTAAATATTATTTAAAACATGTCTATGGTTTTTTACACAGTAATTTTTTACAAGTAGCATACTTGCCCTCGGGTGGGCAAAGACAGGTAATGTCGGACTTGTACCGACTAAAACCGCCACACTGTTCCACCGTTCTTGCTTTACGGCGGAGCCACGGAAACGCTTTTGCATACTTCCGCGGCTCCGCCAGGACCGGCAGCATCATGCTGTCCCATCTCCAGGTAGAAACTCCCACTCTCCCGTCATCTACCTCTGTAAGAGCGCATCGGAACATACAGCGCGTCCTCCTCTCAGCCTCTCACTGTCATCTAGGCAACAAATCCAGTTGAATCCATCAACCAGACGCCGTGGGAGCCAAGAGAGAAAACCCTTACGACTGCCGTCGGCGGATGTGGTCTCACTTAGTCGCAGGGGTCAGGAGTCTGCGATTCCACCACGGTTGACGAAGAGTAGAACAGTTCTGCCCCCGCAGCCAGTTCAAGCATCACTGTGTTAATTCCTAATCGTTGTTATAATACAATTATTTTTTTATAGAAAAATGTTCCAAAAACAGCATTGAAGATTCACCACTTGTTTATGGGGGGAAAGATAAGGTTAGTTGTGGTCTATACCTAATGAAACCCTAGCGAATCCAGACAATGTTAGATGCAGTCGGAGCGCGATGACAGCAGCCTGCCGCAAGGCGGGGCCGGGCACACGACCGCCGAATGGCTCCTCGGCAGGAACCTGGCGCCGCGACCGACAAGGGCCGTTGGGCCGGCGCCCCCCTTGGAGAGGGTTCCTGGGGTGCATATGGTGATGCGTCTCGTATTCCGACGCGTCGCCATGTAGGGATTTTTAACGGGAGGGGTGCTTCACACCCTTCCACGAGGTGGGCCCGGTCATTCGAACGCCGTTCGAGGGGTCGCGGAGGAACTAAAATATTTTATCCCGCGATCCCACGAGCACGTGGATGAGAGTGGAATACCGTGTGAAGCTTTTTAGTCGGTTGGATCCCGACACTACCACCGACGCCGGCCCAATTTGGCGACGGGGTGTGCATTTCCGTTAGCATTTTGTTACACACAAAAAAAAATCCAGACAATGTTAGCGACCTATTATTCTTTAGTTTACCCGATTTAAGAACTAAGATAAAGATTTATCCAGTGTTACCTAGTAAATAATACTTTTCATATTTTATGAATAAAAATCCCAGAAAATGTTTAGATAGCTATTTTTTTTCTGTACTTTATTCTATAGTATATATTAGTTCATATCTATGTTAAAAAAAATCATATAATATTTATAAGCTTCCGACACAAGACACAATTGGATTTAAAACTCTCAACGCTTTCGAGGTAGCTCCTCCGTAAATAAGTATAACACTTGAACATGATCGCGCTTTCCTGTTCTTCATACTTCCGCTAAACTATTCGAAGTAATGCCATCCGCTAGCCTGAATACATCGGACAGTCTGACTAAATACTTCACTCAGTTCGAGAGATCTTAACCTATTTAAAATGCTTTTGTAGCTAAGGGGTGTTGCAAGAGTTCAAGAGTTAGGATCAAGATAAAAGCGCTTCAAAAATAACTTTACTTTCAAACTATTTCTTAGTAAAATACTGGTGGTAGATCTCCGTTGCCGGAAATCGTAAAGTAAGTACTACTGTAGTTTTAATTTCTGCCGACAAACAGTAGTTTTCAAACATTACTGTGTTCCGGTTTGAAGGGAGCTGTAGCAAAATCACTGGGCTAATTCGACTTAACGTATTATGTGTCAGGGCGAAGGGCGCAATGTGGTGCTGTGTATAACATTCTAACTAGCACCACGTTGTTATGAGCAGGTCTCACTTACCATCAGTAAAAGGCTTTTCATCTCGTGGCTTCTTTAAAAAAAAAATTACATTAGTGTAATTACTCTAGAAGCTAGAGTTATAACGTGCACAGTTCATGGACTCGCATTGGGTCAGCGTCGTGGGAAATGACCCAATCCCCCTATATGAACCCCTACAAACAAGGGCCTCTGGTGCCTGGTGATACCAAGGAGTTAGCAAGGAACGCCGGAACCAGGGCAGCGCAGGACCAGTCGATGAGGAGATTCTTGAGGGACGCCTATGTCCAACAGTGGACGTCTATCGGCTGATGATGATGTGGTGTGTAATGAATTTCACCAGAACCTCAGTATTTTCGATAGTAACATATATATATATATATATATTTGCATGGGACTGATCGAGGTGGAGTTCTTTGGGGGAGGCTTATGTCCACATATATATTCTTCGTATTATAAATACAAAGCTTTTTGTATGCGACGAATAAATTTTGGGGATAGAAATAACTTCTTTTATAGTTTTTCTTTATATTTTTTTAATTTCAAATGAGATCATGGAGATTTGTAGTTTCCGTATCCGTTATAGGGCGTCTACTTTTTTGTTTGTTGCTGAGGTTGCTTCAGTACTTTAGCGAATATTGTCGATAGATCGGAGTTGATATAACAACAAAAGTTGCAGTGTGCACAAAGGTGATTAAATGTTAAATAAATAAAATTAGATCAGACATCTTACTGATTTCTGAAATAAATAGGTTACTTGGTTTCTTAGTGACTTCTTTTTTAATCTATGGAGCCAAGAGATAAGTGAAACATTCACCTAATGGTAAGTGATATAACAATAACAACTTGGTTCTATTTAGTATGATATAAACACTCCACTATAAAGTGCTCGTTACATTGACACGTAAGATGATAAATCACCTTACCTCAGTAATTTCATCACCTATAGCGACCTTCTAACCGGAACACAGTAATATTTGCGCACTATTGATTAGCGGCAGAAATAGGTGCTGCGGTAGTACCTACTTAGACGGTTTCCGACTACAGAGATCTGCAACCAGTAAAGTGTTGTCTTCATCATCAGCTGATGGATGTCCATTCTGGAAATAGGCGTCTCTAAAAATCTCCACATCGATCCTGTGCTGTTCGCATAAAATCGTCGGGCACTAGAGGCTGTCGTTTGTAAGGGTTCATATAGGGGGGATTTAGGTAATTTTCCACCACGCTATGGGTTGGTGGGAGCCAGAGACCCGTTTTCGACTTCGAGAGCAGATGAGGTTGGCTTTTCTCGTGAGTAGGGATACTTTACATCCCTGTTTAAAATTCTTGGCGCTGTTTGGTACTTATTAGTTATTTAATTTAGGTCTTAAGTATTAAGAATGTCGTAGAAATTTTAATATTCGGTACATTGCCATTAAATTGTTCCCGTTTCGCGTCCCCACTCACCCCCTATATAATATGTATTTCAAGACTCCATATGGGTGGAAAAAAACACTCCGTGGCTTTCAAACAACTTTAGTGAGCTTTCTGTATAATAATGTGGCTCTTACCATCTCCGCATGTAGGTCGCGACTTTCAAACTGAAACGTTTCACGTTTAAAGTTGGGCTGAAATGTATTACTTTTTAAGCTAGCTTTGAGATCGGGTCGTGGATGTAACGTTGGTGATCGAAGCTTCTACATATGTGCAGAACGTATTACGGAACTGATGTTTCTTTTCGTAGAAAAAGCTTTTTTTTTATTCTACGAAGCGACGAGACGAGCAGAACGTACATCTGATGGTAAGTGATACGCTTGCTCTTAACAATATAACCCTAGTTATTATGATATACATTGCATCACATTATGTCCGTCGCCTTGATTAATAAGATGTAAAATCTTAGTACCTGTGTAATATCTGTAGCTATAGAATCCTTCAAATCGGAAGAGAGTAATGTATGCTCCCTACTAATAGGTGGACCGGAAAGTAATGTCGTTTCTGCGCATGCCAATACTTGATTGTCATTTGTCAGCTCATTGTTTTGTTCAGAGGCGTACCAAAGACATTGTGAGGTTATAGTGATTTCTTTACTTATAGACAATTGAATTACAATTTTTTTTTGTAATTTTGGGTAAAATGGCCAGCCAAATACCAGAAGAGGTACACATCCGGCATTGCATGCTCTTTGAGTTTCGCAAGGGAAATAACGCAACAGTTGCTACCAAAAACATTTGCGATGTTTATCCAAATGCACTGGACATTCGTAAATGCCAAAGGTGGTTTTCCAAGTTCAAATCGGGTAATTTTGATCTTTCCGACTCGTATCGATCAGGAAGACCATCAGCGTTAGACAACGACGTGTTAAGGGCGGAAGTGGAAGCAAATCCGTGTCAGACGATCGAGGAATTGTCAAACAGTCTCAACAAACCTTGGTCGACCATCCAAGAACATTTGAAGCAGATTGGAAAAGTAAGCAGAGCAGGTGTTTGGGTCCCGCATAATCTGTCCGAACAGAATAAGGCTAACCGATCAATCACATGCAACTTATTGCTTCAACGACACAACACAGAAGCGTTTTTTGATCGCTTGATCACAGGAGATGAGAAATGGGTCCTGTATGATAACCCAAAACGCAAAAGGCAGTGGCTCTCTCCAAATGAAATCCCTCGGAGTACTGCTAAGCCAGGTTTACACCCCAAAAAAGCGCTTTTGTGTGTTTGGTGGAGTATTCGCGGCATTGTTCATTTTGAATTACTGAAACCTGGAGAAACTGTTACTGCAGACCTCTACAGCGAACAATTGCAGCGAGTCAATCAATCTTTAATTGAAAAGTGGCCAGCGATTGTCAACCGAAAAGGCGTCATTCTCCAACATGACAATGCAAGACCGCACTGCGCAAGGCGAACTCTAGAAAAAATTAATGAATTGGGGTGGGAGGTGCTGCCTCATCCACCATATTCGCCCGATGTTGCACCATCGGATTTCCACTTATTCCGAGCGCTGCAACACTTTTTAAGTGGCAAAACATTTGCAAATTTGGATGATATCCAAAATGCCATCTCTAGATATTTTGCCGAAAAACCAATTAATTTTTATCGATCAGGGATTGAAAATTTACTCACTAGATGGCAAAAGGTTATTGACAATGATGGGGAATACATCATTGATTAAAAATAAAGACTCGTTAAAAATGTATGTGTTTGTATTTAGCGTAAGAAAACGACATTACTTTCCGGTCCCCCTAATATTTGGCGGCAGAAATAGGAGCAGCGGAGGTACTTTTCTAGATGGTCACCGGCAACAGAGAACTAGCTCTGATGAAGCATCTTCAGTTCCCCAGGGTTAATTAGCAGAGAATACTAATACGGCATTAAGTCCTACTTGTGCCCTAATCTTGTGTCGTAAGAATAAATAAATAAAAAAAATGTAGCGGAGTCAACTTCCAGTACCCTCTGGAACTGGAATACAGTAATATTGCATACTGTTCTATTATCTATATATCTAGATATCTAACTGTTAGGGGGCGGAATAGGAGCTGCGATGACACCTATCTAGATGGTCTCCGGTAATAGAGACTTACCATCATTAACTTTTTTTTCCATGTATTATATATCAAATTAAAAGTATAGTAAGCCTGGAATAAGTGATTTAAACTACAAATTTAAAACTGTTTTTTAGTGTTTGTGGGCGACATGTGTCCACATGTGGACATCTATTGGATATCGATGATCACTGTATGTACAAAACATCACAATCATATGAAAAGTAATATAAATACGATACGTAATATAACCATAAACAAAATGATGTGTCAAATAAATTTGTTTATTAAATTGTTTATAATAATTTCTATAAGGTTTTTGGTTAATGTTTCATTGTAACTCGCCCCCTGATGGATGCATCGTGTCATACCTGACATCCGATCTACTTGCTATATCCGGGCAAGCATCTCTCGCTATCTACTTGTTAAGAGTTATCGAAAGATGGCTCTGTAACGTTCCTTCTATCATACCGTTAACTTTCCTTGGTGATAACTCGTCTGCACTAATTATGTATGAAATATATATAAATTGGAAGGAAAAGGTTCGTGGAGTAATTGGCCAATAGTTATTATATATAATATAATTAGTTTTACGGTAGTAGATCCAAGTCTGCAGTTCGTTGTAGTGTGTAGATGGGCAGGATCGACCGGTGAAACACTACCCTCTCACAGAAAATCAGCGTGAAGTAGGGGCCTCCTAGAAGCCACCGCGTTTCGACTGGTGAATGAGAGCCCCGGCGCCCTCAACCCTCTACCTCGGGGCCCAAATAGCAACTGGCACTTTCATTATACTACACGTACCGCAACTGATTTTCTAGGGACTGTTGCGTTGCGTGGGGGAATGAGTATCAGTTGGCCCCTTCCTGTCTTTTTATTCCCTGTCCCACAATTCCTCACCCTCTGTGACCTTTCTCCTTCCCTTTCCTTCCCCACCTCTCTTATGCTCTTATTGTAATATTCAAGAAAAGAGCATATTCTTACCTGAAGGGTAGGCAACGCACTGGCGTCGCTGGTGACCGTGGGCGGCGGTGAATCACTTACCATCAGGTGACCCGTCTTGCTCGTTTTCCTCCTAGCTATTATAAAAAAAAAAAAAGAAGTTATTATACCAATATGAGTCATAAGCTGTCTAAGGAGATACTAGACGGAATCTTGAAACTTTTTAGATGGAGATCTTAGCTTCTCATCATCGGAATTTAAAAATGTGATTGGCAAGTAGAAGGAAGTAGTGAATATGTTCTATTCGGAGTTCTACTGATATGATATGATATTCACGGAAGAACTTTTGCACTAAACAGTTAAAGATTTTTAGGAACATGTAATTATTTTAATTATAGCTAAGTAATTGGACTGTATAGCTGCATCCCTTTCACGCTGCTAATATAACTATATAGATTATTTTTTAATATTATCTCCAAAGAGAATGGATATTTAAGAAATCATCTTTTTATGTACATACACGAAAGTTGATTTTTGATGATGCCTTCTTTTTTGAAATAATATTCTCATTTCTAGGAGTCATAATGTTTTTATTCTATAAGATGATAATCAATAAAGATCTAAAGAATAACAAATTGACAGAGACTATGACACAAAATAGAGATAGATTTAGAAGAATGACCAGGAGGGTCGACCCCAAGTAAAGATGAGACAAGGTGTAGTAAGAAGAAGAAGAATATCTCTATTCTATTTGAAAGTACGCAATACTTCCGACTGTTATAAAGGTATCCACTATTTCAAGACTATAACATTGTTGTGTGTATTGATAGGTGTTTTTTTTTATATAAATTACTTAGCGATAAAATATTGCAGGTCGTTTTCAGAACTAAACGTGCTTACACGCTGGAGGCTGTTAAATAAGGAAGACCTCGTAAACTGGTACTTAAGTGTTGTGTTGGTTCAGTATTTTCAACTAAGTGGATCGGTTTCCTTCGTCAATATCCGAACTGAAGTCCGTAGAAGTATATTATACAGGCACGGTTAATTCTCTGATAATATTACTGCTTTTCATTACTACTCTATCCATATCTTACTGTATAATTAAAAAGGATTTTTGTTATTCTGTTGCTCTCAAGCATAAAGTTATAACACTAAGATTATTTTATGAAATCTCATTAAGCTTTAAGTATGTGCTTTTCCTCGATTAGTTAAAGAAGAGTCCTCTTCGATTTGTTGTCATTCTACATCTTTCAATTTCTAAAATCTAACTTGTTTCTTGATTTTGTTACATATATATATAATCACACCTTTTTCCCAATAGGGGTAGGCAGAGGTGAATAAACACCTACTTTTCGCCAGATGTGGTCAGATTAGGTCCCATGTAACAAAGGGCGAGCCTGTTGCCACTTTATTGGGGCCACCACACACATACAAAGATGATTTCAGTGTGAGGGTTTCCTCACGATGTGTCCCTTCACCGTTTTTGTATCTCGCTGTTGTAACCAAAGTTCACAAATGTACATAACCTAAATATTAAAGTCATCGGTACATGCCGAGTACAACCCGCGACCTTCGGAATGAAAGCCGGACGCCATTAGGCCAGCGAGCTGATTTTATTACACCTGCTTTCAATATTTCTTCTGCCTCTCAAGCGCCGTGATTGTACTTGGCGATAACAAATGTAGTAAATATTAAAATTTTTGTCATTATACCTGATTAATGTGAAAATAATCTCGCGAGTCCGCAGTACTGCCGCCGTCAGAGTATTTTTAATCTCACATCGCAAGCTCCGAACTCAAAGTTCTGATCCGGCGAATTCATTACAATTTTCAACTTTTCGTTTATTACTCCTCGCTCCACAATAGTTTCAGCTCGAATTTGGATTTTCCTAACTTCACTTGTTACGAAAAAATTTCGTAAAATTTTTCGGGGATCAGGTTTCGGTCGAAATTTTTTTTTGACGCAACTTTATCATCATCCTGTCCTTTTTTTTATCTTCATTTCCACCGTTTCCATCTCTGGAGTACCATATTAACCATGCCCACGTTCATTTTAATATCGCTCCTCCTGTTTTCATTACCTAAGAAACTTTTGTAGTTACTTTTATTTGTTGTGGATCAAGAGCGCCGCGCTGCTGATCCTCGTAACGCGCAGCAGGAATGAATTCGCAGAACTGGTGTCCAATCTTCATTAGTAGGAGAGGCACAAGAAGGAGGGTATTTTTATAGCTCTTCCTGGGATCTGTATATTGTGTTGGCAACTTTAGAGCTATGACAAAATAAGTATCGACAAGTACTTTCCGTTTCTTCTCTAATCAACCTGTTGGATGCATATCATGTACTCTTGCAACTAAAATGATTTTAAGTTTAATCATCAGAATCCATTTACTTTAATAGATCGCTGGCCTAATAGTTAGAGCGTGCAGCTTTCATTACGAAGATCGCGGGTTCGAATCTCGGCATGTACCGATGACTTAATATTTAAGTTATGTACATTTGTGGACTTTAGTTACAGCAGCGAGATACAAACGGTGAAGAAAACATCGTGAGGAAACCCGCACACTGATATCATCTTTGTGTGTGTGTGGTGGTCCCAATAAAGTGGCAACAGGCTCGCCCCCTGTTACATGGGACATACTCTGACCACATCTGGCGAAACGTGGGTGGTTTATTCACCTCTGCCTACCCCTACTGGGAAAAAGGCGTGACTATATAAAAAAAAAATTACGTAACATGTTCAAAACTGATAGGTATTAAGCACAAAGTCCTTAACAATAATTACTCGAATTTTTAACGTCACTAGGATTGTTTGTGTTGTAGTATTTTTAGGAAATTACCAAGTATTTTTAATAATAACACAAGGTTAGGTTGTGTTAGAGGAAATAGCGGTTTTAGATAAACTATATAACCTTCGTTCTAAATTAAAAATTAAGTTACTAATGTTTATTTAAATATTAGTGTTTTTTTATCCAGTAAGTTACCGAGACATATTACTTTATGATAAGTGATAACAAAGTGATTCCTGTGAGGTTGTTATATACAATAGTAAATTATACTCAACGCGTTGAGATGTAAGATTCACAATCTTGTTATACCTGTACTTTGATTTTAGAGTAAGTAATATAGTCTTGAATATTCGATCAAACTTACTGAGTGTTTTAGTATAAGTTAATTGATAACAAATTGAAGTTTAATTCATCATTGGTGAATACAGTGAGCATTCGGGGACTCCCCGCGCGTGGACTAAGAATCATACGGGGATTCCCCGATTTTAAATATACATGTGGTATATTATTTTTCAGCGGGGTTTCAGGGTAACGTTCTCTGCTGGACATAGGCAACCTTTAAGGATCTCCACGCCGATTGGACCTGCTCTTTCCGCATCCAGCTGCTTCTCGCGACCTTCATCAATCATCAGTCCACCAGTGGGGTGTATACAAACAGTGCATCTTACGGTACGTAAGACGGTATATTATATGTGTAATAGGGTACTGCGATAAATTATACTTGCGCATACTAAATCGGGTCGTTACTTCAATAATTAAGGAAAAAAGGTAATTTGAATTTCTAAAATTAACTCTTTCATATTCAACCTGTCCGACGAGTTGAAATTTTATATAATCGTCAGCATGCCAATCCCGGATGTCAAAGTGATAAAAATGAAAAATCTTTTATGCTCTTACCTATTGAGTAGTTATTTTAACTTGGTTAAAATGGTTCATTTAACTTAGTTCATTCATAATATAATATACCGGCGAGATAAAGGTATTGCTAACAGGTTATAAAGTAAAGGTAATACAAGCAAATTTCTAGGTAAAGTACATAACATTTAGACTTATCATATTTTTATTCAATAAGCTTACAGTTTTTCTCAGCAATATTAAATAGAGGTTATATACAAGAATTAAAATCACTGCTCCCGCAATTCACAACTAGAAAACTTAAGTACCCTCGTTTCATATATAAAAATATTTATTTATTTTCTTAAGGAATGAAAGAGAAGTTACTTGGAAATATTGTAAACGTATAAAAGTTTTCTCGTGTTTTTCCTTGTAACAAGTTTTCTTATTTCAAAGAGCTTACATACTTATACACTACTTGATATCTTTAGGTACAGCCAAAACGAAAAGAATTTTTGGTTCATCGCATAAAAACAGAATATAGGAGTAAGTAAACAGGACGAAAAGTAATATCACAACTTATATATCCTTGTTGAATCGTTATTTGATTATATATCTTTTTTGACTTTATTACTTATAAAAGATATTGATTTCACCGTAATAATGACGTGTGTGAAATTATCAAAGAAAGTGTTTGAATATTTTTGAATACTCTTCAAATGAAATGAAACTAAAACATAAACTAAGAGAAGATAATACGAAACAGAATGAAAGATTTTCATAAAAGCACTCAAACTATATTTATTATATCTTAACAATAAAATAATTGAACCGTGTAAGCATTCTACTTAGTCGCTTAGCCCGATTTATGCACCGAGACGAGATATTTCAAGATTCAAACAATAGTTAAGTAAACTAAAGTAGAAATGAAGTAGACTTGACAAAGAGAATGATTACAATAGTATTTTTATCAGTAAGTAAAGCCTTCCTTTAATTTTATACTTTTAAAAGATATTTAACATAAAGTTTAAAAATAACATACAAACTACCCTCTCAACGTTCACACGATTGAGACTGAGCGATTTACTCGGGAGAGTTTCGAAGAATGTCAAAGCAACTTTTTTTTATTCATCAAAGTGAGGAGACAAGCATTCACGTGATGGTAAGTGATACCCATAACAACGTACCGTTAATTAAGATAACAGCTTTGAAACTTAGGTTAAAGTTTATTTATACATATGTATAGTTACCTCAGTAATTTCACTAGCTACAGCGCTTTTCAGATCAGAATACGGTAATGTTTGAAGACTAGTATTTGGTGACAGAAATAGGAGTTGTGATGGTACTTATCTAGACCTTCTCCGGCAACAGACTTCTATCACCACTTATGTCATACAGATGTGGCGATAGTTAAGATGATATACATTACATAACATTGAATTCATCGCTTTGTTGCACAATGATATTACTCCGGTAATATTATATTAATAGATATAAAGACTTTTAAACTGGACAATAATAATGTGTGAAAACTACTGTTTGAAAGGAAAAGGTATTGCGGTAGTACAAAGACGATCTCCGGCAACGGAGATCTTTACACTATAGATTACTATGTCTATAGATTACCTTGAACTGGTGAACTTATACTCACAGAGGCGTTAAGGTGGATTCTCCATCAGCCAACGATCCATTACATGTACCAATTACTACTTAAATGTGCCAAGGTTCCACCAAAATGGATATTAAGTACAGTTGCTGGTCGTCCGCTAAACTGTAAAGGAGCTCCGCCATTTTTACTAATTGCAATGTACTTCTTAAAATGGCACCATTATCTTTAATGTTCAATTTTCCTTTTTTTTTTAGTAACGTAATCTAAACAGATACAATGTTATGATTGTTACTTAATATACTTTGCGCATTTATTATATACATACATACATATAGGATACATTAGGAAGACGAGAGTGATGGGTGGAGGCAGTCACGACCCTCACACATGTTTAATACGATTTGAGGAGGGAAACAGGAGATATCTGGACATTCATGAACTTACGAGATTTCCGAAACTATTAGAGGTAAACACTCAATATTTGGTAGAGATACTGCTTCTGCCATTTAGAGGTCACCTAAGAATCAATTTTAAACACTATTACTCGAAGGGAGCTGTCGTGGACAGGGGAGGAAGAGGGTTTGTTAAGAAATCTTTCAAACAAAATTTCAAATCAAATGTATATCATGCCCAGTAAAGCGGCTAGGGAACAGCTAGTGTATATGTAAAATGACCTAAGTTTTATTTGTGATATCTGCGACTGTTTAGATATCATTACATTGCTTATCTACATTCCGATTCTACGAACTAAAGGTAAGGATATTACTGAAGTAATAAGACTTCTTTTATATCTCAAAGCGAAGAGTATAATACAATATACATCCTAATTAGTGTCACAATGTTAAAGACTCATCACTATCAGGCAAAAGTTAAAAGTTCTGCTCCTTTTGACGCTTTGTATTTATTATTTATGTTTATACAAACTATATTACATAATTTTATTACACCTGCTGATATATCTGTCTATAGCATTGAATACTGCCTAGGCATTATGTTGGCTCTGTCCTAAGTACGACAAAAATATATTGAAAAAAATATATAGAAATGGTTATACCTATTATGTAAAGTACTTTGTAGATGCAGGATATATAAAGCCTTTAATATATGGCCTATAATATAAAGGCTTATGGTTTAAGGCTACTGTAAACAAGGTTTGCGGCAAACGACGAAAGGGCGAACTTGTTTGTACATATAAAATTTGGTCGCGTAATACGGGGACTTATCATTTTCACAAGTTATTATATTGAATAACTTATTTATTTAAATAGTTTATATATGCGTTTTTAAGTAAAATCTACTTACAATCGATTATTTAAAACGAATATTTATACATTTCTGATATATGTTGTATATACATTCGTTATTATACATTTGAATTTTAAACTTTTGTAGGTGAAAGATTGAAGGGGTTGTCGCAACCTATTACCATATTATGTTACCTTAGACCAGTGGCTGATTAGACGTTATAATAGAAAGGTCTCAGATTGGATTCCAATGTTATATATGAACTGATGTCATAAAGTTTATGTTATCATAAGGTTTATAGTACTTAGATACTAAAGGGTGTCTGGCGGCAGATTTATATTTTAAAAAACGAATATCTCAATAAGTTATAAACAGTGCGGGGGGAAGGTGGTGGTGTGGTGTCATTAGAATCACCGATCGTGCGGATTTCTTAGTCACGATGTCGCAGTGGTCGGGTGAGCATCGCGCGTTCACTATTGAAGCATTTTTCAAGAGTAACGATTCTTACGTACTCGCTCGCCGACAGTTTTGTTCACAGGCGAGAAATCAGCGCAATTGAACCAAGTTTACTGCAGCGTGTGGCACGGAATACGAGGCTTCGTTTCGAACAGTGTGTGCAACAGGATGGAAAACATTTGGATGACATTATCTTTAAGAAATAAAATCCGCATTTGTACTCTATCTTTTAACACTTTTAATAAAATTATATGTCAAACATATTATTTTTTATTTAAATTTGAAAACATAAATCTGCCACCAGACACCCTGTATATAAGACTAATATACTTTAGCAGTGATACAGACGAAGAGTATTCTGTGTCCGCTTCATGATCATACAGTATATATTTATTTAGAGAATATACCTTGTAATAAGATAAAAGTGGTATTCATGTCCTTGGTTTATGTTTACGAATAAATCTCTTTTATAACTGAATACTTTTTATTTTGCGTTTTCTTATTAAGGAGCGCGATTGAAGTAATTTTGTAAAGTTACCTCTCACAATGACATTGTTGCGATCCCATCGCAGCTCGTTCGTGTATTGTTCAGGTTTTGAATGTCTTATTTCGATTCGGACTAAAAACTAATTTGAATACTGTTAAGAGCTTCAGCTGCCATTTTGTTACGGACTAGCAATTAGTTTTATAATATTGCTATTAATTCCAAATAGTCCTTTGTCGTTTTATTTTTATGTAAATTCCTATAGGTTTAGTTGAATTCTATTACGCGTTTTATTGTATGAAGCGACGAGACGAGCGGGACGTTCTTCTGATGGTAAGCGATACGCTTTTCCATAACAACGTGGAGTAAGTTAGAATGGCATACATTGCACCACATTGTCTCCTTACCTCAGTCATCACACTAGCTACAGGGCTCTTCAAATCGGAACACAGTAATGTTTAGACACAACTGGCTGTCAGCAGAAAGAGACGCGGCGGTATCAACCTAAACGGGTTCCGGAAACCTAGATCTATCAACAGTAAATTAATTACGTTTTGTTATGTCGGTGTTAATTGTTATTGTTTGTGTAATTTTATTATAAAGTTTATTCATATTACACGAATACTTAATATAATAGATTTCTTCAAAGCTATTTAGATATAAAAGCTTAGAAGTATTAAAAGATTTTCGGGAAATAATGATGATGATGCAAATTTCGATTCAGCTATTTCGGAGAAAAACCAGAAAATTAGACAAAAAAACAATCATTACTCGTTTTTTTTTCTGTTAATCTACTTTGAATATTTATATGAATTACAAAAAAAAAACTGGATATTAAAAAAAAAAATTATATTTTCCTTTTCTATATTAAACTTTGTCTTAAATTCGTCACTGAGAGGAAATTGTAATACAAGTCCATAAAGTAACATTTTTTTTTACGAAATGATCTAAAACCGGAAATGAACACATATATGGTTATATATCTAATATTTTTCATTAATTCCGCGTGATCTGACCCAGTCGGAAACCATAACTTGTCCGTAACTTATGTCGCTTGATCGAGTCCTTTTTTTCCGTTGGTTACTTAAATGGCTTTATTGCGACATGTAACTTATTATTACATATTGAAATATATTATATCTACATACAAATTTTATAAGGTTGTTGTTACCGATCGTAGACCTCTGCTGTTGGAGACCGTCTTGGTAGATACCACCGAAGCTCTTACTTCCGCCGCCAAATACTACTGTATTTCGGAATGAAAGACGTTGTAGCTTGTGAAATTGCTGATGTAAAGCTACTTGTAGACTAGAGTGATTTACAATCAAGCAGTACATTTTAGTTTACTGTTAGGAATGGTAGTAATATAGTATAGTTAAAAATAATAACTCATGGGACTCAAGTCAACCTAACCTGCTCGTGGTGCACCCTGCTTATCAACAAACGAGGCTCTGGCTTCCACCAATCCGAATTGAACCAGCGTGGTGGGAAATGACCCTAGTTTCCTCATATGAACCCCTACTAATGTGGAGATCTTTAGGGGAGGCCTATGTCCAGCAGTGGACGTATATCGGCTGATGATGATTCTTCTTCTTAAAGTGCCTTTCTAACTAGTGAAGGTTATCAATCAGAGTGCTATAGTCCTTTCTGTCTCTGGTTTAGAGGAACAATACGGACGCTTCACATATGCCAGTCCATTCCCTGATATTCCTCAACTATGACTTTCCTTCTCCTCACCTTCCGGCTTATAAACTTTACCCATTATAATTAGCTGTGGAAGATCATAACGCTGATGACGGTGTATAAGACTGAGGTAGGAGTTTTTACGTTCCTTAACCGTAACTTGCCGATGATGATGATGATGATAAGTAAACAATATCTTTATCTTTGTATTAACTGTGAACTGAGCTTCGTTCTAAAAATTGAAAAGCTCGTGTTTCGTCAGTTGGGGTTTAGCAATGGGAACTTTTGATAAATTACGAATTATTTCTTTGTTCGTGCAGACGAGATAAGTAAATTCATTTGTACGTTTCCATTTTACTAAACGCGTTCTGAATATCTAATGACCAATCGGTTGCTTTGTTTATATTTATAAAAAAAAAGGAGGAATGGCGTAGGAAAATCAATTGCCTTATAAAGAAATTCGTCAGTGGTAGGTTTTTACATTAGTCGCTTACTCTGTGGTGTAGTGGTTAACTTATATTATACCTTTCTAACATATTTTCCTGGTTAGCAGTGGTAAAGTTTTCGAACCCGCTAAGACCGGCTTAGGGATGTAAGGGGTTCCGCACAACATCTCACAGAATTCCTGCTAATCAACAAACTAGGCTCTAGCTCCCAAGCCCCATTTGGCCAGCGAGGTGGAAAATGGCCCAAATCATCCCAATATGGACCATACAAACGCGGGGATTTTCGAAGGTCTACTTCCTGTAGTGGACATCTATCGGTTGATGATGATGATGAAGCTCGGCTATAATTATTACGTAATAAACCCTCTCTACCAACATCGCTGTGTTTCGTCTATCAATGTATGAGTTAATGTAATTTATATGAGCTCTCCTCACCACGCACAGTCTTATTGTTACGTTAAAGCGAATCTTTCTTTTTTTTTTTAAACTTTAATCAACTTAATTTTAATCCTCATCGAACTAAGTTCACTTTGATACGGTCACTTGTGTTTAGTTTCAGTATTGCTTTGAAAATGAATTCGTTCAGTAGCGAGCGCTCGGATGTCCTCGGACTTTCCATCCTTATAGATTTAATTTATTAAATGACAGCAGAGTTTTTTATTAAAACAGCAAGCTCGTGGGAAACTTTATATTGTGGAAACTTTACGAAAATAGTCACCAACGATATATAAAGTAGAATGAAACTCAATTATCTACAAATAGAATATGTCTATTGCACTAGACGGCTGAAAGAGGCAACAATACTTGTCGGATAGAATGGTTGACATAATTCTACTTGATCGTTACATATTAATAGATTTTTTTATACTTTTAAAATTTAGGATCGTTGTAATCGGTTATATTGGTCATAGGGGTGACAGGGGTGGGGGGTAATAAGGGGTCTTTCTCAACAACTCACGAGATTGAATCCAAATTCACCTGCTCGTACTCTGGTAATCAACAAACGAGGTCTTGGCTCCCATCAATCCGCATTGGGTCAGCATAATCGGAAATGGCCCAAATCTCACACATCTTGTTAAAGCTAAGAAAAGATCAATAGCTAAAGCAAAAGAGAAGGAGCTGAGTAAAAAAGAAAAGGGGTGTATGGGGTTCCACCCAACATATTACGGAGCCCAAGTCAACCTCACCTGCACGCGGTGCATCCTGCTGAATAGCAGTCGAGGTTTCGATCACTCACTAACCTGTACTGGGTTAGCGTGGCAGGCTAAGGCTCATTTCCTCTCTATGAAGTTTGTTGAGATCTTTGGGGGAGGCCTATGTCGAGTAGTGGACGTCTATCGGCCGATGATGATGATGATGAAAGAGAAATAGCTCAATTATTCCGCTGGAGCTAGTGGCTAATGTTTAACCCACTCCTCGCCCTTCGCGTAGGATGTGTGAGAGTTACAGATTTTTTTCAACGAATTATCTAACTAAAGACGATTTTATCAACTTACACATTAACATCAATGTCAACAAGCGAAGTACTTCCGGTTTTGTATTATGATTTTGTATTTATCTTTGAAGGCTTTCCTTTAATTTCTGGATTAATGAAATAAATCATAGTTGCAGCGGACGTTTGTATGATGAACAAATTTTATAATTTCAGCTTCTAAAATACTTCCGCTTTGTTCTTCATATAATAATTCGTTTCCTATGTTGTAAATTTACATATCTTCTACTGAAGAAAAGAAGTTTCATAAGTTAACCACTGAAAGTACGAGTAACCGGATTGTATTAAAATACGCTGTCATAATTTCACTGCAAAGATAAAAACAAGTATTGTAGTCGCGATAAGTTGTGGGGGAGTTTGACTTACTTAAAAATAATCTCAAGTTTTATGAAAAGGCTCTAACAATGGAGTGGCAAGTGGAGAATTTTTTTTATTTTTTAATATATCTTATTCGTAACTATGGCTCGTTATTAGTTTATTTTTCAGATAGTAAAACTTTAGGCGGATGTTTCTACCATCTTATTATCAGATTTACCTCTTATAGCCTTGAGAGTAATATGGTGCTGCAAAGATATATTGAATATTTTTATATATATTGTGAGTATGTATAGCAATGACGGCAGACTAACAACATGAGTTTAGTAGATAGTCTGCAGGTATTTCATAATTTTATTTCTATCTCCTTGCATCTAAAGAAGCAATCGATTATCTCCTCGCCAACATGAGCTGTTAAATTTGGCAAAGGTATTTGTATCCTTTTCAGAGGCGGTCAAAATTTACTGAAATGAAACCTGAAAGAGACATTAAAGCCAAAAATGTTTTGCTATAGTTTATGAGTAATATATATTACTTATGACAAACAGTTTTCCCGTGATTGTTGTTGACTCTTAATCATATACTTGGTAAAATACTTAATAAAAAAGTGCTTATCATGGTACTGTTATTGAATGTTGTCAATGTGATAGTGATAACCACGACGATTCTGATAAGAGTAAAGCGACGAAGATACATATATAATATAAAGATTTCACAGAGATTTTGGATAAAGTGTGTACCATTACCGGAAATCTCTGAGCTTATCAGACGTTCATTGCCTTCACCAAAGATCGCCACATCGATAGGTTCTGCGGTACCCACATCCAGCTGCTTCCCGCGATCTTCACTGAATCGTAGAACTATCAGTTTGCTTAACCATACTTAAAATATACTTACCAATTTCTATTCAGCATATTTGTGTACCTTTTGTGTTACTTGACAAGCTATTAGTTAGGTAGGTTAATGATCTAATGCATGCAGTGCTTATAAGCTTTCAGCTGTGCTTATAAGCTTACGAGCCTGTTTAAGATGTGTTCAGCACAAATTTAAAAATGGTACATTACTATTTCAGAATACGTGGAGGTTGAAAGTGTCAGAAACCAATCGATCGCCATTATGCGAGTGAAACATGTCAAGTGGCACTAGCGGTTGCGTTTCGAAGTCACGTTTCTGCTATTGACTCTTGGTAAGTGAGGTTTTTTTCCATGAATAAACTATGTCTGTATTGTATCTAAAAATACCCTATTCAAAAAGTTACCCTATCAAAAATTACCCTATTAAAAAATCACACGTTATCATGAAGTTTAGTATGATCAAAATGTTATATATAATTAAGCTAAGTTGGTGAAGCATACTTGCACAGAAGCTTTGGTTATATGTCGACAGCTTGAATACAGCTTTTGTGGTGGTTGATTTACAATATGGAGATGGTAGACTGTATCTAGGGTTCAAAAATATCTTACTCCATCCGTATGTACCTGTGGACTCTAGTACCGTGTTATATGAAAATTGGTTCTCTGTTATCTCAGAGGATATCATTTATCTTAAGAAAAATTGAGTTTTACTCATATTTCTATTAAAAAAAAAATTAGTCTTGCCAGATTATGATAATCAAGTATGCATGCTGTGGTGCTTTGACAATGGAAGTGAAATATTGTTAAGGTATAATTTGATCGAGGATTTCCCCTATTAATGTTCTCCACTAGAAATAGTAAAAGATAATACAATCATAAGGTTATGAATATTAACAGGCAGTTTTTTAAACTATAATTATTACGTTTTTCTTCTTAATTATATCCATTTATATATGAGATTTCCACCTATGGAGACACTGATCACGATATCTCTGGATCCCTAAGTCCTAGAGACTAGAAATTTAGCAGGAATATTTTATCGAGTATAGATCATCAGAATATACTTTGTGGGGGTGTCATGGCTAACAAAGCGGGCGGGGAACATCGAGTATCTTATATGGTCCTGGGCTTAGGCTTTATTTTTTTTCTTCTACTGAACTACACTCTATCCTTAAACATTGTCAATAATGAGACGGCTTTCATTTAAAAGTACATTTCTCTGTGGATATACAAGTAGTTATAGTATTTAAATCAATAATACTAAGAGGAATGATATTTAGTGTTTTTACAAATTTTGAAATAGTAGTCGATTTTTTTTTTAAACATATTTGTACTTTGATCCTAACTAGAATGTTAATTGTTTATTTAGCTAAAATCATTCGGAGTAATTGAAAAATATTTCGTCGATACTTAGATATTCAACTCGTACTAAACAATTTGCAACGCAAAAGTCGAAGCCGGTCGATTTAAGGATTCTCGGCATAATTATGAGATGAAGGAATTGACTTTCAAATAATGTGGTGGGCTTTAGTCAGGGTCTGCGGTGAACCAGCGCTATTCAATTACTAGTAAATTATTCGTAAAAGCTCTGATTGTTGTTACAAGGTTTCTTTTTCTTCGCTGAAATACGTGAAAGCATTCGCGAAGCAATGTAAACTACTTATGAAACGAAGAAACGAATCGATTTTTTATCTATTGTAGGATAATACTTGAATACCTGAATTATATTTGATGTTTAGTGATGATGAGGGTGCAGCGGGAGTGGCGTATTTGTTCAGAATACTTTGACTCAAATATGACTACTGGAACACAGCAATGCTTTCAGCGATAGACTAATCATTTGAAGTTAGTCTATTTTAGAGAGTTTCTAAATAAAGTACTACAATTCAGATTTTGACATTATCGTAGAATCTGAATATATATTGGTCAGAGACCATTTAGATTAATGTAGCGCTAATTTCTGTGTCGGAGAAGTATGAATATGAAATATCTTATTGAGAGAAGGGTGCAATAGTTAATAAAATAAGTGTTATAACGAAGTAATATATTCGTATGCCCTAAGTTCATGTGCCTAATAACTAGTATATCGTTGCTATTAATGTAACTCAGCACTACTGTTGGTGAGTCTCTATCGCTGGAGACTATCTGGTTAGGTGATGATACCCCTATTTATTATTACCTATTGGTCTATTATTTATCATCAAGTGAACGTATTGCTCGTCTCATTGCTTTGTCGGATAAATTAGAGCACGTGTAAGTGCTCGTTTAGTCGGTTAGTTTTAAATGAAGCCATGCGTTTGCCCACTGTCGGGCAAAACCGTCCTGCCTCTGTGAAATTATAATATGGTCAATATGTACGGGTGTCGTTAAAGCGTAACGTTCGGTTTTCATACGACATCTCATAGAAAAACAACTCTTGCAGATTTTCACCGTTTTTATTCTAAACACGCAATCTAAAAAGGAATTGGACGCGTGAATTTTACTTATCTCATCCGCACGAACAAAGGGGGATATATTTCAAAGCTTTATCGAGGCCTAAGGGAAAATTTCGTAACGAGGCCCTAATTTGTACTATTCTGTGCGAAAAATATTCATTCTCTATTAGGTATTTGTTTTACGTGTGATATTTTTTTTTTCAATTTGAACAAATTGCAACAAACAGTACACTGAGTACCTGATGATTTAGTTAGTAGCTCCAGTATCGCAAAGTGGTGTATGCCCTCTACGCAATAAGGGTGGAGAAAAGAGAATAAAATATGTGAAAAATAATTCTATACCTATACTCCTATCCTCTTTTCTCCATCCTTCTAAATTTACTTTCATTTCTTTGTATAATTATATTATACTAATTGTTTTTCTCTTTCTGTCTAAGTAACTCTAGTATCTAGTTTTGGTTATATACATCTGGAGTTGGACACTCCTAACTACAACAGTTATCTTTTTAACTACTGTTATAAACAACATATAATTATACTCTATATTACTGTAAGTTTTTGATTAAAAAAAAAAAATTGTTGCTATTGATGGTCTAATAATACACTATTAAAATACACCGTCCGCCAACATAGATCTACTACCGGGAAGGGTAGTTAAACTTCTTTAGATATTTCATAATGTTATTTGAGATGTTTACTACATTTATTAAGAATAATTTTCCAAAAGCAAGTAAAACTAAATCTAAGGAGAAAAAGTTTGAAAAGCAACGTATATAACAGGAAAATCAATATTTAACATTAACGATATGGGGGTGTAGATAACATCCGTGTAGTATTGAACCTTGTTCGTTTAAAAGAAAATGGGATCGACAATATAATACATATCTCGTTAAATTAATATTCATAAGGATAATTAATCAAAATGTATATTTCCTATGTACACTTACAATGAGATCATGTCCAATATTCTAACATTAGATAACTTAGACTGAAACTAGTTTGAAGTGTAGAAGTTGTCGTCGACTTCATAAATTTACTTAGATATGCACAAGCACTTCCTATGTAACTTGCTATCCCCTGCCGTTTTCATCGTATTTCATTCCCTTTTGGGTTTACTTAAATTAACAATGTTCAGTATATCATACTAATAAAGTTACAAACGGGTGAATATTACTTAATTTGTTTGAAAATCTATGTATAGTTCTCTTTCTATACATCATAGATGCGATTGTTTGAACAATGTAAAAGTATATCATAGAACAAAATATATCTAAAGTGGAGTTACAACATATAGAATATAAGAGTATAGTCCACAGTATACTTATAACGAAAGTTAATAACATCTAATAATTATATTAATTAATGTTGTATTATATTAGTATTAATAACATAAGCTATACATCAGTATTATTTTCGCTAGAATTGGCTTAGTCTTTATGAAGTTTATCGCCAAAAGCAAACAAAACAAATGAATGCATATTTTCATATTATGTATAGTTACATAACGTAAACAGTCCACTTGATATTCCCACTGCTGGGCTTCCTTTTATAAGGACAGAATCAAGGCAATTTATCTATCACGCGAATGCAAGTTAGTCGGTTACTAAGGGATATCTTACCTCAATAGAAATTCCAACTCGAGGATTGAAGCTGGAACTCCTCGAGAGTATAGCTCATAAGATCAGCTTACAAACTGTGCTATTTCGGTTTCTGGTACTATATGTAGAGATAATTAAATTTTTTATTGTAAACTCAAAGAAACTTTCAGATTTTTTTTTAATTAACGAAGCGATAAGACGAGCTCGACGTTCACCTGCTGTGGTGATACGCCTGCCCATAACAACGTGGTGCTAGTTAGGATGTCATTTACTGCTCCACATTGCACTCGTCGCGTTCAGATATAATATATTGTCTCCTTACTGTAGTAATTTCAATAGGTACAACTCCATTCAAACCGGATTACACTACTGTTTGTCGGCTGCAATAGGAGCTGCAGTAGTATCTACTTAGTAGTTCATCGCGACAGAGACCTAGCACTAGTAACTTGGCTTTATCGGTTTACTTGGTCAAAAAAGGAGTTTACTATTATAGTCGTTTGATAATAGAATAAAAAAAAAACATAATATCTATATAAATAACAACTATTTGCAGTATAAAGGGTTTATTTTTTTACTGTTTCCGTCCAAAGTTTATGGCAATACATAACATTTGTTGGTAAAATCGTAAATATTATATCACAAAATTTTTCCATACATTTTACGAACTATTCACGTAAAAAAAAAAACATTGCTTCCGGGTAATTAGATTTATTTCACATTTTATCATTTTTACGTTACAGTAACTTTTTTCCGTAATATATAAAATTACTGTACTAATAAATAATTGTTATAAATGTAGTTAATGTAATAAGTTTAACTGGGTAGTTAGTTACCGAGTAACTGCAGTGTCTTTTTCGGACCTCGAGATGTAGTAATAAATATACTGCTGCAGTTGGGGGGGTTAAGTAATAAATTAAATTACTGAAGGCAAAGTGAGGTTTATGTAATATTTTTATACTTTATATAACTCATGTGATTATTTATTTGTGAAGAAAAAAAAATCGCTCTTCCAATTGGGCGACGGAGGTAGTAAAGACATGAACGTTTTACTGGTGGTACGGTCCTATTGCTGGAGACTGTCTAGGTACCACTGCAGTGCCTATTTCAACAGCCAAACGATACCGTGCAAAGATTACTATGTTTGAATTTGGACGGCGCTGTAGTAAGTGTTATTACTGGGGTAACGAGACTCATCTTATGTCTTAGTCGATGAGGGCAATGTGCCAGTATATATCAACTAGCGCCAAGTTGTTATCGTCATTTACCATCAAATAATAAGAATAAAAAAAATCTAGAACAGTCTCAGTATTTGTAGGTAGCTCTCATTGATAGGAGAATGGAATGAAATAAACTAATATACCCATACGGCACGTATATGGTACGGATATATAACTATTCGTACCGGTATTTATTAATTACGAATTTCAGGCAAAGAAACCTACACATACCTAAGTTATATTTTTTCTTATTCTACTAAGTGATTAGACGAGTGGGACTCACCTGATAGTAAATGATACGCCCATAATAACGTGGCACTAACTAGGATGACATACACTGCACCACATAATGCTCGTCACCTTAGACATGAGATGTCAAGTCTCCTTAACCCAGTAATTTAACCGGCTACAACCCATTAAGGGGTGGAAGGGGTCCCACACAACAACTCACCGGACCCAGGCCAACCTCACCTTCTCGTGGTGCATCCTACTAAGCAAAAATCTAGGCTCTGGCTCCCACCAACCCGCATTAGGCCAGAGTGATAGGGAATCACTATAATTCCCCATATGAACCCCTATAGACGAAGAGCCTTAGTCACCAGCGATGCAAGAGGCCATGCTGATTGCAGCGCAAGACCAATCGATCTAAAGATTTTTTTTGGGAACGCCTATGTCGAGCAGTGGACGTCCATCGACTGATGATGATGATGATTACAACACATTTCAAACCGGAATGCAGTAATGTATGCATTATATTATTTGGTGGCAGAATATGCGGTGGTACTTAACCCGAATATTAGTTTACCGGCAACAGACACTTACCATCAGTACATTTCTACATATTTCCGAATAATGCGATGAAGAGGATATCCGATGTTGGGATGCACTTGTACGGATTTTTTTTTATTAAAGTATACATAGGCGGCTATAGTAACACTGCGAATGAATCAGTATTCACTTTTCGTCCGTATCACAAATTAAGTTAATACCCCGACCCGTGACTTGGCTGAATTAAAACGCATAATTATTAACAAGAATTTTAATAATGTTGCTATCATTAAAAAGTCTTATATAAACGGAACAAAGAGGAATATTACAAAAACTTCAGCGTGAACGGGAGCGTTCAGTAAAGGAGGCGAATTGTTACGGTGCCGTTTTATTACGTCATTTCTCTGTTGACATTGTTGTACAGGAAAAAAACATCTCCATGGAAGATTTGATCCCTCGAGTTAAAACATCACATAACCAACAAACTTAACTGTTTGAGTTGAAGGAGGTAACCGTGGGAATGTAATTACTTATAAGGATAACTCATAGATTAATTAGGTCAATTAGAATTGCCGGAGGCCGTCTAGGTAGGTACCAACGCAGCTCCTATTTCTGCTGTTTTTGTACTGTCGTAACACACGCCCTCATGTGAATATCCTTCTCGTCTCGTCACTTAATTGAATAAAAAAAAAAAAAGTTTTTTTTTTTTTAATTATTTTGATATACATGATGTTTGGAACGAAGGTCTGCATAACAGATGTTTGCTTATAGATTTTACACAGCGGTGACATTTTGAAGAGAAAAAAAAATACCTACAATATCTCTTAACGTACTTCAACTTGAGAAGTTATTGTTAGATCTGATTTTATAACTGAAACGTTATCAGTTAAGAAGTTAGGTAAAAAAAACATAGAGAAAAGTAATAGATTCTCTTCTCGCTATTCGACCCTCGCTTAGGCTCCTCCTTTAAAGTCGTGTTTCCACAATTTGCATTCCGATACGCACATAAAGAAAAGCTACAGAGTCAATGAGTTTACCGGAAATTTATTTCAAACTCTCTTTAAATAGGTTATATTGCAAAGGAAAAGAGAACATTTTGCACTATTCTACTATACAAACATCTTAATTAACGTCTCTTTATTATGGATAATACTAGTCAATCACTACCAGATCCTGCTTATCGCGCTATGTAAATTAATTCATTTATATCATTATAATTTTATCTAGCAGTGACATGAGAAGGATCTAGTCAGGATTTACAAAGTTTACTAATACTAATGCGGATCTAGTTAAGATGGTTAGTTAGCACCAAACTGTGTTATGGTTGTTTCTTCTAGTAAAAGAGTTTTTTTTTTTTAATATTACAAATGAGGGACTCAGAATCAAAACTATTCTTCAATCTTCTAAAGAGAAAATAACGTTATAGAAGATTTTTACCGAAACTTCATCGGTGTTCGTTTTTGATTATTCTAATCTAGTTCTAATACTACGAATGTATAGTACTGTTTGCGGTAGAGCACTAGACCAGTGTTGCACAGTATTTGTCTTTAGATTGATATTGCAGTTGCTAGTTGCACTATCTCTTTACTCATCTAAGTATTCTCGAATATACCTTACAAAGGTACCCGTTCGGAAGCTTTGACTCAAAATTTCAATCAACACAAATAATCGAAATGCTTATTACTTTGATACATAGAGTAATTTAAATACAGTCCACATAAACCTAAAAACAGGACCTAACAGTTTTTAAAATGATTACTATAGTAATACAAATATAAAAACTGATACTCCGTAGAGGTAGTAACACCATTTTATATTTATGTTCTCGCTTTTTACTATCGTCTTAGTATCCTGTTGTTATGACTTTTAAATTAGTTGAAAAGTATTGAAGTACACTGTAGTGCTACTATCGATAAGTTACTACTACAGTATTAATATTAAATCATTCTCCAATAAAAACTATTAAATACAAAGTACATATATAAAGGATATTTTAAACAATATGGACTACTTTTATGTTGGGATTTTACGAAGCTACTTAAGATTTCCTTTGTACATTACAAAGAGCAGTTCTTATTTCTTATATCTCCTTACGGCTCAAGCCTCTTAAGGAAACATTTTTTTTTTATGTGTAAAGAAAGTTAACAATGGAGATGAGATGTTTTTGAGATGTTAGCGGCCCGCAATCGCTGCGCGCCGCGCCGCACTCGGATATTATTACGACTTCCACGTTGAAATTTATATGGTTAGAAAAGTTCTCTGAAAACGTTGCTACAGATTTTCTCTCCTTCCGCACTCACAGAGATCGATTACTCTGTACCTTCTAATGGTACTGGTCCTGTATAAGTATAATCTTATCTTGTTGCTAACGGATGTTGTTAACTAGCGGAAATAGAATCTTTAGTTTGTTCATCCGATGAAATATGTTAATAAAATCAAATGAAATATTACCTTATTTGCATTTAATGTATAAGAACTTATTTTATTTTATTTTATTTGGAAGCTTAAACCAAACCTTTATCATCATCAGCTGATAGACGACCAATGTGGGGATATAGGCCTCTTCGAAAGATTCCCACTTAGCCTGGGTAGAGATTTATATGGGCCATTTCCCGCTACGCTGGCTCAATGCGGGTTGGTGGGAGCCAGAGCCTCGTTTGTCGATTAGCAGGGTGCACCACGAGCAGGTGAGGTTCACATGGCTCTCGTGACTCCTTGCACCATATTCTCAAATATATTATTTATTTAATTAAAATGGTTCAGGCATAAAATTTTATACAGAAAACACATTTTATGCAAAGGGTTACGGCTTCAAATGAAACATTCAGTCTTCGACTTGAGAAGAAAAATATGTTAAATGAAAGAGGAACTAGAAGTTATTATGAAAGAACATGATGTAATTAAAGAGTTTGTATTTAATACTAAATTTCACGCAGGTGATAAATCCTCCAGAGTGGAAGAAACCACAAGTCACATATAACCCCAATAATTGTAGTAATGTAATAATTTTCTAAGGGTTAGCAATGTATGCAGATAATCTATTAATAAACGTTCAAGCCTTCCAACCAGAGCCGAGGCCTCGGTGTAACAAACAAGTACATCCCTTTAGGGTCTCTCGCCAATCTCGTTTATGGGTAGCGCGGGAGCGTTGCCAATATCAATAAGGCTTTACGGTTCATGTTATCGCCACAAATATATTTACTATTGGAGTTTTCGGCGCGGCCCAATATGATTATTGTATTTTGACCCGAATTTATTTGATTAAATAAGAAACATTCACTGTTCTATTAGTGATATACGAAAATCTAATATCTCGTGTTTTCCTACTCGAGAGTAATTGAAATGAGATTACAATTACATTACACAAGTTTTTCTTTACGGGAAATACGAAAGGGAAATATTAGTCGTCAGAAGTAGGCCGTTTAAGTCCATCGAGAATACTACAGCACCTGTCTCTCAATAATGTACACATATAAAGCTAATGACAGTCTCTTTCACATTATATTATATATCTATAGTTATATAATATATTTTATACGATTGTAGAATAGACGGAACATGAACAGATAGCGACCCTAACGCGGACCACGATCTCAGATATGAAGGATCGATCCTAGACAAAGAGAGATAATATCATCATCATCATCAGCCGATAGAGGTGCACCGCTAGACATAGACCTCCCCCAAAGATTTCCACTTCAATCGGTTAGGGATTCATATGGGATTGGGGTCATTTCGCACTGCCCTGGCCCAATGCGGGTTGGTGGGATCTAGAGCCTCGTTTATTGATTAGCAGGCTGCACCATGAGCAGCTGAGGTAGGTTTGGATCTTGTGAGTTGTACGGGAATCCTTACATCCCTAGTGATATATAAATGTTTGTACTTTATAGATTGAATCATTGCCGGGTTGTATATATATCTACAAATTTCAATATATAGCTACATATCGAGGTGCTCCAGAAGTAATACAGATAAATTTTTTTTTTCGTTTATTGTAAAATCTTATAGCGAGGTATACAAAAGACAGGCTTAATACCTGTTGACATTCACTACCAGCCAACCTTCGGTTAGATGAGATGTTGTAGTAGGTGACAACTAGTGACTGTTTACATGTCTGTAAAATATTTTTTTTTCATCAGCAACTATCAAAAACTGTAAATAGTATGAAAGGGAACAAAGTAATTGGTTTAGTTCTATCTGTGTACAATTGTCGCATCTACTTACCGAGCATCAAAGACGTGTAAGGAAAATGGTAACTCGCTCCGAGGAATACATTATCTCTTTTTCATAAATGATGCTGCCAGGAGTGGAGTAACGTGTACAGAAAATAAAAGTCGTTCCATCGATCCCTGCTCCCTGTAGCTTTTGTTCGGCTTCAGTAATTTACTAACTAAATTGTATCACACGGAACTACACGACGGTACTGTACCTTTACTACATTTGTTGATTTATTTCTTTATGCGGCTGCTGTTAACAAAAATAGGGGAGATGGTAATGTATAAAGAAAGGTTTCTTTGTGATTGGTGATACCTCTTGGAATATATTGAAAAAAAAAAAAACTATATTATATTTAAACAACAGCACAACAAATAACTCACCGCACCCAAGCCAACCCTGCTTGTGATGCACCCTGCTTATCAACAAACGAGGGTAAACCCCTATATACGTCAACCCCTACATCCTGGCGGTATTGAAGGCCATGTTGACTGTATATGGAAAGCTTTGGGGTAGGCCTATGTCCAGCAGTTGACGTTTGTGATCTGATGATAAACAGTTTGAATTCTGCTTTAGCTAGTGTAGTGTATTGCATTGAGATTAATTATAGTAATTTATCATCTGATTGATATCCTCGTCCTCATGATGATTTTAAAGATAAAAAACAATTAATTTCTTAGTTTATTCCTAAACAAACCTGATATAAACTGATGTATGTTTATTTTAAATAAAGATATGAGTCAAAGAAAAGGTTGAAACTTATAGTTTTTCTAAGTTAAGAAAATGATATGATTTCAAAGAGAAATCCAAAATTGTTGCAAATGAATAGTTTTTTTTTTTTTTATAAATAAAAGTAATATTTCTTTTCTCTATATAAATAAATAAATATAAAAATCTGGAATAATAACACTATAACGGCAAATATGTTAATTTAATTGCAATTTACTTTAAGTTACAATTATCTAACACTAGACCGCTTCAACATCATAAAAGGTTACATTATTTTTATCGCTTTAATAACTTGGTGTAACTTCAGCAATAATATGTAGCAGGTGAAGGCGTACTTTAAAAAAAAAGTAATAAAACAGACCTTAAAACTTAGGTGAGCGAGCAATCAGAATATAGCTTCAGCGATAAACGTGTTACAAAAACACAAGGCCCTATTAAGCTGATAATATATTTTTTTTAATTTCATCAAGTGACGAGACGAGCGGGACGTTCACCTGATGGTAAGTGATACACCCGCCCATAACCACTTGGCTCTAGCTAGAATGGTACACACTACACCAAACTACGCTCGTCGCCCTGAGACATTAGATGTTCATTCTCGCTACTCCAGTAAGTACATTAGTTATAGCGTCCTTCAAACCGAGACCGTATTGTTTGGCGGCAGAAATAGGCGCTGCTCTGGTACCCATGTAGACAGTCTCCAGCAGCAGAGACCTACCACCAGTAAGTCTAGTACCACAGCAGTAATATTGATTACTTTATGTATTGAAATATAAGTTACCCTTATACTTTTTATCCTTTTGCACCACATCGTTATTATCAGCTCTACCTTATACTATGAAGTACTATCCAATCATCGCTTCGTATAATAGCAACAAGCCTTAAACCCCTTTTATTACGTTATCATATAAACCAATGTATATGTATATATATGTTATATAAACGGTGATAGTATTGTTTGTAGACTCAAAGAGGGATTGTATTTGACCAGTGCAGTAAAGATGATCTTGATTCTATCCTTGAGAGAGACTCTACCTCTCAAAAGTCCTAGCAGTAAGAAAAATAATTGGGATGTTTATGTATCTACCATCACCATCATCAGCTGATAGATTTCCAGTGCTGGACATAGGCCTTTCATAAAGATCTCCATAACGATCGGCTCTTCGATGCCCGCGTCAGTTTCCTGCAACTTTCACCAGACCCTCGGTCCACCCAATATTACTCCTACTGGTCGCCGTTAGTATATATACAAAAACATTTTTTTTTATCAAAAACACTACGACTTATTAAAAAAAAAATTTATAACGACTCTCGAATTTAATACGCGAAGTTTGAACGCACTAAATTAACCTGACCCAAATTAATGTTTTGATCATCGCAGCAAATATTTAACTGGGGGTAACTTTTCGGCGCTCAGCTTCCGTGAATTTTAAAAAAAAATTAGATAATCGGTTAGTGTTAAATAAAGAATAATATTTCACAGGAATTTATTTTTCTTTATTTAAATAACTGCTGTGAAGTATTAGCCAATTGGGGTCTAAGGGCCCCCGCACGACAACTCACGGGTCCCATTGTCACCTGCTCGTGGTGCAACCTGCTAATCAAAAAACGAGGCTTTGGCTCCGTTGACCTGCATTGGGCTAAGATGGTGGGGAATGGCTCAAATCCCTTTATATGAATATATAAAACACGACGGTCCCTAGTGCCCGGCGGTACCTGAGACCATGCTCAATGTATGAGGGAATCTTTGGTGGAGGCCTATGTCCAGCAGTGGATGTCTATCGGTTGATTATTATCAAATTAGAATGAGAGATCTAAAATTATTTACAGTGACATTTTTTCCAAATAAGGGGAAAAGGGTTGAGAAAATTGAAATATCAAAAGACAAAGCAATTTTTTTTTTTTTATATTCAATCGAGTGGAGGAGACGAGCGGGATGTTCACCTGATAGCAAATGATACGCCTGCCCATAACAATGTGTTGCTAGATAGGATATTATGTACTGAACTACATTTCGCTCGTCGCATTGGGATATATGTTAAGTCTCGTTACTGTAGTAATTTCACTAGGTACAACTCCCTTCAAACCGGATTACGGTAGTGTTTATACAGTACCATTTGTCGGCTGCAATAGGAGCTGCGGTGGGACCTACTTAGTGGCTAACTGGAGATCTTTTTTCATCGCGGGGGAGTTCTTAAAAGATACCTATCTTTTGGGGGAACAAAAGGTTATGTGGGGTTTCTACCCACTAAAACCCCCTCGCTGGTCTCACTCAATGCATTAGGAGGAGCTCCGGGATCTGGTATGGAACGGACCGGTGCTCCCCTGCACTCTGGCTAAAACATTCCACGGAAGGGTAAAGCTCTCCTTAGCACCCACGCTGTGCTATGACAAATACAAGACGACCATACATCGACCCTCAAAGCTCATGAACCCGAGGATCCTTTTAGTCGCCTAGTACGACAGGAAGGGAATTATTCTTAATAGCCCGCGACTACAGGGTTGACGGGCTGGAGCGTCCGTTGCCATCGCCCCGACGTCCTCGTCTATTAACGGAGTTTTGCGTTGGCCGGAATCGAACCCGGATCAACTGTTTGGAAGGCAACTATGCTGACCATAATACCGTCAACGCCACTACCTACTTACATATTAATGTAAAACGTTGTTTCATACATTTCGTATTTGGCTTCATTTTAATGTACACTAAGTACCATTATCTACTCTTACTCAAATGAATAAAGTTTAAGAAGGTTCTGGTTTAGACCTTCTTTCACCAGTTGGACCCCGCCCGTTACATTTGTGTAAGTGGATCGCTATCTTACGCCAATATCCGGCTGAAACTAAAGGGAACTAGACTTAACGTTCAGCGTTAATGGCGTCATGAGTGAGGAATGATGCAATTACCACGAGTAGGAACGATTTACTTTTATCCCCGTCCCTTAACACGGGTTCACTTTTTCTTAGGACACTCAAACTGGATTAAATACATTACAATACTTGTGAGGGTGTCGGTTTGAGAAGCTGGTTCAGTTTATCATCGGACTGGACGAAAGAGAAGAGGTTGCTGTTCTCAGTTATATGAAGCAATGATGGTTCAGTTTGTGAAGCGGTGTAGCTATGTGCTGTAAGTCTCAAAGCGGAACTGGTTCGATACTCACGCATCTCAAAGTTTCGGTGAAGAATAATATCGTCAGGAATACAACATGTTTAGGAATAACTTTCACAGACATATGACATCTAAACCGCACTAAGGCAATGAGGTGAATGAATGACCTTGTCTCTCATATTAAGAAGAGACCCTGATTCCTAACAGTGTGAATATTGATGAATATCATAGATTCCACAGATTCTATAGTTCTTTATTAATTTTTTTTAGTTTACAAAGCGACGAGACGACCTTCACCTGATGTGGTCATACCTACTAAGACGGTCTCCGGCAATAGAGACCTACCACCGTTATTGTTTACTATATCATATTTATACATTTGATACATACATATATCTCACGCCTCGTTCCCAGTGGGGTAGGCAGAGACCACCTCTCTCCACCTGCTACGATCCTGGCACACCTCTCTCGCTTCCTCCACTTTCATACATTTGATACATGTCTCATTTGTTAAAAAACATTTTTTTAAATATTTCAGAATATCGGTATTCATATAATAATTTATAGCCTTTTACAGGATGTTGATCGGTTGAAGCTTTGACGGATGCGCATACTGCGCAACCCAAATGCGGAAGTGTCAAAGAAATAATCGTTTGACATCGACATCGGGCAGTTTCAGCAACATTTATTATTTATTTATTAACTTTATATATATATTACTGTATGTATATAGATATATACATACAGTAACTGTAATTACTTTTACATTTACTTTAGAATTATACAACGAGTTTAGATAATACAAAGGCTGTTTCCACAATTGAACAAAGGCGCACATTTCACTTGTCTCTTCGCTTCTTGAATATATAAAACAAAGTATTTTGTTAATTTTCGTCAATTTTGCAATGTGATTTTTTAATGTAATCTCTATTTAACTTAATATATTTACTGCAGCGATAAACTAAGTTTTTAAGTGGGCCTTGAAGGAATTTTTCGGTGTCTTTTCAATCCACTTATATATGACACTTTACGTTAGTTGAACATTCAAATCGAACAACCTGTAAGGGTTTTTTCAAATCCGGAAACATATGATAATCACTAGATGCAATATCCGATGAATAAGGTGAGTGGGGGAAGCAATTTACATCGTAACTCTTTTAAAAAATCCTTAGTTTTCTTCCGGTGTGTAGTTTTGGATTATTCTTTTGCGACAATGGACGCTGAGGCTACTTTCTATGTAGTTTTTTAACACGTGTCTATCGCAGTGGTGGGATAATGAGCTCAAATAATACTCTGCGTTAATTGTAGTACCTTTCGCCAGATAATCCATAACAGTAATTCTTATGCAATACCAAACTTCGTAATCTAATTATAACCTATTACCCAAAAATCTAGAAATCCATCGTATATACAGTATGAAACCAGTGAGCCTAACTTACGAATTTCTATGAGTGTAATACGACAAATCTATAAGCTATATCTGCCAACGGGTAGTTTTTATTTAAGCTTTTATATTTCATGACACGATAAAGCTCGGGTACGATACTGACAAAAATATTACATCTTACAAACATAAACTTTCAAAGTCGCGTAAAAAGACAAACGATGGACGCTTTACATTGCGTTAAACTTCGACAAAGACCTGAACCGGCTCTACGAGGGAGAGGGGTTGATGGGTTGATGGGTTGACGTTTATTTACCAAACACGTCACTTTACTACTGTACGCAACGTTTATGAAGAATGATAAAATATTTCCTCGAACGAGTCATGGGGCTTTTTGTGTGAACTCTCGTTTGGGCCGCCTTTGTGAGGAGTGACAGGCGATGTGCCAGACACGCGCCCGGATGTTTATTGATGATCCATTGACGCAATAGTTTGTACATAATTGTACTAACTCGACAAATGTCTTATCCTTCAACTTATTCTTGTATTAAGTTGCTGTCAGTACGATATACAGAACTTAATTTATTGAAGGTTATACACTACTTTTACAAATTTACATTAGATATGATATCATAAAAGAGATATCTACATGTAGCAGTGGATATCTATCAGCTGATGATGATTATGAGATATTTAAATTATTTATAAGTAAACAATTAATTCTATATATAAACAAAACTTTTCATACAAATGAATTATAGTGAGTGATTGGTTTCCATTTTGATCAAACATGTGACCTACACACAGTTTGAGGGGCACTTTAATTACTGAAGGAATAAGTATCTCAAGGCGAGTTGACAAAGTGTTTTGTATCATCATAACTAGCTCCACATTACAATGTGTGGGCGTCAGTATCATCAGGTGAACAGTCCGCTCGTTCCGTCGTTTCCTCGAAGCACAAAAATAGCGAACAATAGTTGTCCCAGTATCCGTCGACAATTTTATCGCTCGGACGGACAGGGTATAGTAATGAATCGCTAAAGCTTTTCGCATGAGCATCGCCGTTTCGTATTGTAAGGGTAGCACAAAGTAAAATGTCGACGGTGGTGAGCTTGCGAAAATTTCTGTTGTAAAACTGGCTATATATTGAAAACGTTCTATTTCACGCTGCATAGAAACGAATATTGTAATTCATCAAAGTTTTTCATACACATATATATATTTTCAGTTGAAAATAACTAAACGTTTTGTTTTTTATGAAGGTTGCTTTTTTTTCACTATCTTCTATTTACGGTTTTTATTGATGCTTCAAATGAAAACTGTTCCGTTTTTTTCGCTTTATATAAAAATTGTTAGCTCGCTGGCCTAATGGTTAGAGCGTGCGGCTTTCATTCCGAAGGTCGCGGGTTCGAATCTCGGCATGTACCGATGACTTAATATTTAAGTTATGTACATTTGTGAACTTTAGTTACAACAGCGAAATACAAACGGTGAAGGAAAACATCGTGAGGAAACCCGCACACTGAAATCATTTTTGCGTGTGTGGTGGCCCCAATAAAGTGGCAACAGGCTCGCCCCCTGTTACATGGGACCTAATCTGACCACATCTGATGAAAAGTGGGTGTTTATTCACCTCTGCCTACACCTATTGGGAAAAAGGCGTGATTATATAAATAAAAATTGATAACAGTGTGATGATTTTTTTATTCTTGTTCCAACTTACGGAACAGTTTTATTCACAAGAAGGAAACCATTCCTGTTGTGAATTAATCTGAAATTCAATTTGAAATGAGGATAATTCCTGTTTACCGAGTCGCCACTCCCCCAACAGTAAAAGTTATTGATTTAAGCGATTTTTATTTTCATCACGTAGTAGGGCGAGTGTTGGGTTCCTTAATTTCAGTTATCTGCACGACTAAGTACGCAAATATTTTGAACGTTAATCTTGATTTATAACAGTTTCCGGTTGGATTTGAACTAAGTTGTTTAAAATGTCAATTTATTATTAAAATGAGAACATTTTTTTTATCAATACCTATGAAGTAACTCCGTCAATTCAATCTCGAACATACCTTATAAGTGACTACTAACATGTTGGCTTAAGTACAAAACCGATATCGAATAAAATTGCTATAACGCTGAATGTAGACGATATAGCGATTTTGCTGTACCACAAATTGATGTTCAAGATCTTGACTTGAAATTTATGGCTCGTTAAAATACCAGTAGATACTAATTTAGTTTCGAAAATGTAATAAAGTCGTAACAAAGAAAGACTAGCATTTGATTGAATTAGAGTCCTTAGATACAAGTTCTTACTTCAAGACCCGCAGTTTTTCAGTGTATTAATAAATGTAAATACTGCTAATACATTACACACAAACTTTTATTTATTAATTTTATTTAAAACAAGGGTAGATGGATCGATTAGATTGGAAAGTAATGTATAGAGTGATCTGAAACATCAATGAAAAGAGAGAGGCAACCAATTAAGTTGAGAACGGAAGGAAGAAATATAGTCAAACTTCTAGTAGTATAAATTCTGTGACTGTAATAATTATGATATTTTAAAGATTATATAATATTATAAATAGTTATTACCCGCCCACTTTGCTAGCTGTAATGTAAAATTAGATTTGTAATTATGACTCCTCTCTTCGCTATCAACACCTCCGCAACGCCTTGTGGAGGTAACATTGTCTAACATCCGTTTTTAGCTAACATATACTCGGAAAAAGGATCATTCCTACCAAGTTTTGAGTATCCAGGCCATATGGTTACAGAGACCGTGATGAGTCTTTGTATAATTGGAAACCATTTATATATATGTATATACGAATTGTTCACCGCCCGCTTTGCTAGCCGTAATACAGATTCAGACTTGAAATTTGTATGAAATATTCCTTGAGAGCCAACGCAACCGCAAATGACTTTCTATAGCAACCGTTACTATAGCAACCGCATAAATAATAGGAAATGAAAATGTTTATAAAGGTTAATTAGAAGTAAAACGATGTTACAAATTATTCCTCGTTGTATAGTCAACTTCCCATTCTCATACATTCACTAGTTTTTGCGTGATCGGCGAACAAAGACAACCCAAAATCATTATACATATATATATTGATAAAAATTTTATAGAAATAATTTCCACTCAATTTAAGTCACATCCTAAACCTGTGAGGTCGAAGTAGGATCCCTTAATCTTGCGGGGAATTTATTAAATGGCCCCCAAGTCAGTGACAAATTGGTCCACATTAATGACCCTTTTACGTGATTACCCAACTTAAGTGTTACTTAGATTGATTCGTGTGTAATTACAACTACTTCTGGTCAAGTATCCTAACAAACATCAAATTTTGACTGCACAGAGGTTCAGTACTGTGAATTATATGTAATTAATCAATTCAGTGTTACAGTTTAGATTGTAGTATGAAATATATTTTTTTTATTATTTTCAAATTTTCTCTAATATCCTCCATTTGAATATTTTTCTCCCCCATCGGCTGTCACTGCCACGACAGACCTGGCCAGCCCACTGCCACTTCAGCTTTCAGATATTGAGAGCTACATCATCTACTTTAGTTCTCCGTCGAATTTCTTCGTTCCGGATTTTGCCCCTTAGAGAAATGCCCAGCATAGCTCTCTCCATCACTCACTGTGCTACAATGAATCGGTGGACCAGCCTGATGGTGCCAGGTTTCTGTGTCGTAAGTAAGGACAGAGAGGACGCACTGGTTAAAGACTTTCGTCTTGGGACATTAGGGTATTTGTGAGGTGAGGATGTGAAGGAGTTTCCCATACGCTTCCCATCCCAGCAGAATAAGTCTACCGATCTCTTTGTTGAAGTTACCTCGGCCAAGTTCTACAATCTGTTCTGTCCTGAAAGGGTGTAAGTTTACTTTTTTGCTGCATCTATATGATTAATAACATTAGATTCCTGGTTCTTTGGGCTACCTGTGGTGGACAGTTTACTTAGTCCATCTGTGCACTTATACCTTAGTTTATATCGTGCTAAGTACCACATTTATCTAGTTGTTTTTAGGTTTGGTTCTATAGAAGACTAAGTTATTTGTCTTATTCAAGGGTTCAATGAAGCACGCCTATTATTAGTAGTAATATCGAAGATGGTAGTGGTGAACTGTAAAGTAGTAATCTTAGTCTATATTTATTATAATCAAGTCATTATGTGCTCACAACTGTTTGTACGTTATTCCCGTATACTTACGACTAAAACAAATTGTGTACACAGTTACGCAGAATTACTTAAACGATTTTTTTTTCTGAGAAGTGCTCGGTAAATAAATATCGTAGAACTGTTCATAAAATAGCAAGTGAGCTTAAAAGCATGTACTAAGCGATGCTCTTTTTTAAATATTTAAAAGCTACCGCAAAGTCTCGCTAGTAATTTCCTTCGTTTGATTTTGATTTTCCGCACTATCGTTCGATAAACGTATAACTTCCCATAGTAAGTAGCTAATATTTTTTTTTTTATTTAGCTCTTTTGTTTATCTCCTAATAAAATATGATTGCGTTATCTATTTAAGAATTTGTTTGATGTAATGATTGTCTTAAATGTCAAAGTAAGATAAGCTTTTAATGTTGCGTAAAGTAAAGGTGTCTTTCTTTTGAATATAAAATAATATCATTTTTCTCAAGGATAATATTACAAGACGAATATTAACTCCACCTGAAATCGAACTCCTCATGTCTGAAGGTCGTGACTATCTCCACTTATTACTCTTGTCCTCATGATGTTTCACGATCTCGTCCTATCTTCGTGTCCTCGGAGAGCATCGTAATATGTGGAGTCGAGTGTGTTGCGGATCTCGTCAGACCAATGTATTGGATTAACCACAAGTTTTTCAAAGTAATCTCCATTTTTCGGATACAATATAATTATAAATCTATTAATACAGATTTCATATGGTATTGTAGTCAAAATTAAATGAATAATATAGAGAAATAGTAATATTTACAAGTATTTATAACTGTAACGGTAACAGAAAAACAACGAAGATATTATCTGAAACTTTTTAAAATAACACTGAGATTTTTCTTATATATATATTTTGTATTAAACACAACTTAATTATGCATACTCTTTCAAAACATATATACCGATAAATTTTTCATATCGTAAATGACTTAATCTTATTATTTAAAGTACTTACTCTCACTTAACAAAGGGTACCTCTAAGAATGAATGTCAAGTTGTCTTTTGTATTCTAAATTAAGTAGGACTGGGAATTTTCGTTTTCAAATAACTTAAGTAAGAGGAATTGCTAAAAAAGACTAACAAAAAAGGTAAAATATAACAAAAAGGTAAGTACTGTATATATAAGATTTACGCATCTATGTACTTTAAGTTATAAGCGATGTATAATTAAATGTTAGGCATAACTTTTGGTTGTCGTTTGATTGTTAGTTTTAATAAAACTTACTTTTATTTGAATCGGTTGTTATTTATTACTTCAGTATTAATAATTATTACTAATAATTAACACTATTACATACACAAACATTCATTATTTTTTATTATTTGACGTTACCTTTATAACGAGATGAACATTTATGATATTACTGTTAAAGTGTACGAAGATATAGATGTTAAGTTATTTTCACAAATTAAATATAAACTGTGTATAATAGTTTTTTTGCTCTCCTAATGTCTCATATATAACTGTACTATCTATAGCATATATGAGTTATAACTAACGCTGTTAGTTTGATTAATACTTTAAAGTACTAAAATGCTGTAGTTAAATATACTTTAAGTGTCTTAGGATAGATATTAGGGAGATAACAGTTTCGCTTTCAATATTCTATTCGCACGCAAACCAAGAACTAAAAAAGAAATAAATTGTATATAACTACACAATAAATCCATTATTATACGTTATTGCTGATTAAATCGCGACGTACAGTATTATATTGCTATGAAAAACAAAACGGTTGTAATGTATCAAAATATATGCTACCGGTATATTCAATCAAACGAGTCACGCAATCTATTCGCTTACCAATTAACACCTCGTTTTCCCTCAGCCTTCAGCACTCGTCGATGATTGACTGCAGGTTAATAAACCTAAGCGAATTAGGAACAGGGTTATGTGAGTTAGACGTTTATAGGTGAATGACCTCTAAATAGTCTGACATAGACTTGGTTATAGAATACTATAACCAGATGAAGATACCAGAGAGAGACCAGAGATGAAGGTTTCATCCCATCTCCCCGGTAGAGTAAAATGTCGTAGAGTTATTGTCATTGCTACTTATTAATTACAGTAAGTGTATTTTTTTTTGTAGTAAAATCCTGTATGTATATTTTCTCGTTTCCGGTGTAACGATAAAGTTATGTTAGACTCTTACTGGCTAAAACCTCTCGGTTTCCTCGCTGCAGTTTTGGCCACAAGTGTGGAAACGCTTTCGCATACTTCCGCAGTTCCGGTAGCGTTGGCCTATTAACGGGCTTCGATATAACATAGCATTCCCCATGGCGGAACCCAGATGCAGTTTTTTACCTAGTGTACTAGGTGGCGGATTAGTAAGTTTATAACTTAATGTATTAAACAACGGCAACGGATGCAATCTATGCTACGAAAACGCTACGGTTGCTACAGCAGCTACATGTTCTGCTACGACGGTAGCTACGCTACTCTTTCGCTACGGCAATTGTTATACGTTCCTTGCCAACAATAGTAATGGCGACGATTTATTTAAGACCTTTAACAATAATAAACGTTTACATATTAAACTAAATTTTAATAGTTTAATTATTAATTAAAACAATTGTAAGAATACTAACAAGTTCTTTACAGTGATTCTTTTACTGTCAATTCAATGAAGCTAAAATTTTCTTCCTCACGTTATATATATACTTATACATCCTTAGTTATCTTCATGAGGAGAGAAAAGGTTGGCCTTTATTCTTTCCGTCTCTTGTTACATATTTTGTATATAACTTTATTCGCATAGCATAATTATATATTTTGTATTCTCTATTACATACTTTAATTGTTTTTCTTTTGCCTGAGTTTTACTGGAAGAAATCTTATTAAGGTTAAACCTGTCTTTACTCTATACATCTCATAGAGATCATTAGTCATACAGCATCATTTTTGTAAAAATAAGTAATAACTATTTATCAAACATGTATAAAACCAATTCTTCTCAAATAAAGAGGTAAAATCCTTTGAAAATAAACAATGAGTATTGGAATACAAACCAGCTGACGGTAAATGATCAATAGAAGGGTTTAATCCAGTTATAATATTAAACGGACTTTATTTGACCGTTACCTGAATCAAACAATATAGAAATGGAGTTTCGGGATACAAGGTAGGAATGGATGTAGTATTGATCTAACGCGGCCAACGAATCCGTTGGACTGGAAAACTAATTTACCTTTCGTATGAAAATGTTGCGATGGAATTCAGATCCTGAGCAAAGTTTATAATGACTTATCCCAATAAAATTTACAAGATAATGACTTGGAGATTATATGATGATGATTGTTTCAACTCTGAAAGTCATGTGCAGGATGTTTAAGTGATGATGAGGAATATGCTCTTGAAGTTATTGCTATTTAATTTTTTAGTCCACTTTTTATATACAAGGAAATTTCTGTACAATAAAAATGGCTTACTATGATAACGTGGCGTTCGTTAGAATATTATGCACTGAAATACATTGTGCTCGTCGCCTTGAGATATAAGATGTTGAGTCTCATTACCCTAGTAATTACATTAACTACATCACTCTTCAAACTGGAATATAGTAATGTTTGCACAGTACTGTTTGTCGGCTGCAATAGGAACTGCAATGGTACCTATCTAAACGGTCCCTGTCAACAGAAACCTACCTCCTAGTAGATCATTCTGGTTATCGCTATAAAACAATCTATTCATTTTTATTTAATTTATTAAATAAAAAAAAAAAATGAACAGTTTAATAAATGATAAGATTCATCATCATCATCAGACGATAGAGGTCCATTGTTGGACATATGAGAACTCGTGAGAATCGCGGAAATCCACTGAATGCGAGCAACGCGGGACCGATCGACGTGGAGATCGTTGAGGGAGGCCTAATGTTAGATTATCTATATAAAATTCCAATAGGGTTGCTATATAAGTGTTAAAGAAATGATCAAAGTCAAGGATAATGGTAAAAGGATCCCGATTGTCTCTCGATCGGATATCTCGAAATACCTCGTAACAATGTTTACTTAAGTGCGTGTTAAGTTTAAAACGAAATATATATCTAATAGGTCATATTATTAACGGCTTCTCTTGTACATATATGTGTGAGTTTTTTCACTATCCACTAATTCTATATGGAAGAACGCCTATGATATGGACTGACCAGATAAAGGCAGTAAATGGTTCGTCATCGTTAACACTGAATATGCACTAGGAAGGCGACCATCACAGAAAAGTGGGGACTTGTCGTGAAGCCTGTGACCAACACCTGAATAGTGACCACGGCCACTTTGTCAAGAGTGATACCGACGAAGAAGAAGAAGAATTCTATCAATTTAATGTTCAGAATATCACTATTCATCTTTTCAGATGAAAATAGATTAAGTTAAAATTTGATATAAAGCCTATTTCAGCTGCCAAACAGTTTTGCAAATATTACTATAATCCTGTTTAAAAGGAGCTGTGTGGAGGAACGGTGTTGTGTAAACAATTTTAAGAGCGATACGTTGTTTTGGGCACGCGTATTATTTACTATCAGAAGCTTCAGCTCTTCTCGTCGATTAGTTTACTTACAGTTTAAATGATTATTCTATAAATTAAAAGATTGTTTTAACTAATAGGGGGACCGGAAAGTAATGTCGTTTCTGCGCATGCCAATACTTGATTGTCATTTGTCAGCTCATTGTTTTGTTCAGAGGCGTACCAAAGACATTGTGAGGTTATAGTGATTTCTTTACTTATAGACAATTGAATTACAATTTTTTTTTGTAATTTTGGGTAAAATGGCCAGCCAAATACCAGAAGAGGTACACATCCGGCATTGCATGCTCTTTGAGTTTCGCAAGGGAAATAACGCAACAGTTGCTACCAAAAACATTTGCGATGTTTATCCAAATGCACTGGACATTCGTAAATGCCAAAGGTGGTTTTCCAAGTTCAAATCGGGTAATTTTGATCTTTCCGACTCGTATCGATCAGGAAGACCATCAGCGTTAGACAACGACGTGTTAAGGGCGGAAGTGGAAGCAAATCCGTGTCAGACGATCGAGGAATTGTCAAACAGTCTCAACAAACCTTGGTCGACCATCCAAGAACATTTGAAGCAGATTGGAAAAGTAAGCAGAGCAGGTGTTTGGGTCCCGCATAATCTGTCCGAACAGAATAAGGCTAACCGATCAATCACATGCAACTTATTGCTTCAACGACACAACACAGAAGCGTTTTTTGATCGCTTGATCACAGGAGATGAGAAATGGGTCCTGTATGATAACCCAAAACGCAAAAGGCAGTGGCTCTCTCCAAATGAAATCCCTCGGAGTACTGCTAAGCCAGGTTTACACCCCAAAAAAGCGCTTTTGTGTGTTTGGTGGAGTATTCGCGGCATTGTTCATTTTGAATTACTGAAACCTGGAGAAACTGTTACTGCAGACCTCTACAGCGAACAATTGCAGCGAGTCAATCAATCTTTAATTGAAAAGTGGCCAGCGATTGTCAACCGAAAAGGCGTCATTCTCCAACATGACAATGCAAGACCGCACTGCGCAAGGCGAACTCTAGAAAAAATTAATGAATTGGGGTGGGAGGTGCTGCCTCATCCACCATATTCGCCCGATGTTGCACCATCGGATTTCCACTTATTCCGAGCGCTGCAACACTTTTTAAGTGGCAAAACATTTGCAAATTTGGATGATATCCAAAATGCCATCTCTAGATATTTTGCCGAAAAACCAATTAATTTTTATCGATCAGGGATTGAAAATTTACTCACTAGATGGCAAAAGGTTATTGACAATGATGGGGAATACATCATTGATTAAAAATAAAGACTCGTTAAAAATGTATGTGTTTGTATTTAGCGTAAGAAAACGACATTACTTTCCGGTCCCCCTAATATAATCGGCGACGGTAGTCTAAGGCGTAGAGACTTAAAATTGGGCAGGAATATTTCTTTTACCGAGAATAGGTCAGCTAAGAACGGATGTTACGAAATGTTTCCTCCAAAAGGGGTTGCGGTGGTGTTGATACCCGATAGAGGAACAAGTAGTAATATATGAGTAGTAATATATATATGATACATAATTGTATATTGAAACATGATAGTAAGATTAATGGTGTGGAAATGAGAAGCCTGAGGAGTATAGCTGGAGTGAAACTGATGGCCAAAGTGAGGAACAGGACAAGGATAGAGAAAGGGATGCTTAGATGGTTCGGCCATGTCGAAAGAATGTAAGAAAGAAGATTAACGAAAGATATACAAGGTAAGAATGATTGGAAAAATCGGTGTAGGTCGACCTAGGCGGATATATTCAGATCAAATCGGAGATGTCCTAAAGAAAGGCCGGGTCAAAAGCACTCGCAACCGATGAGCGTGCATGAAGACGCTTATGAAAGTGGAGGAAGCGAGAGAGGTGTGCCGGGATCGTAGCAGGTGGAGAGATGTGGTCTCTGCCTACCCCACTGGGAACGAGGCGTGATATATATGTATGTATGTATGTAATTGTATATTAAATAAAATGTAAGAAAAATGTATTTATAATATTCATGTTTTGCAAATAAAGCTTTATGAAGTTTTTGAACATTCTTATATTTCGAAACTTCATAAGTTATTCAGTGAAATCCGTTGACTTCAAAATTTCTTAGGCGTTGTTCTCTTCGAAAGGTTCGGGCTTAGCCGGTAAAGTTTAAAGTGGTGCCAAAACATCGGAGAAACGTTATTTTAACATTGTGTTTACTAAGTCGCAGATTAGTCTAGCTGCAAAGTGTTCACTATGTAAAATACAACTTACTATAATATATCATACGTTACCTATTCAGTAAATTAGTATATATATATTGCTGTTCATATTTATCGTGTTCAATACTGTCGGACATGGACCTTCGCCCGAATCGATCCTGTGCTGCCCGCAGCCATCGGTTTCCCGTGACCTTCACCAGATCGTCAGTCCATCTTACCTACTTTTCTAGCTTAATTCGGGATAAACTTAATTGCTAAGTAAATGTTTGGATAATAAGGCATGATCTAACAAATCTAAATTCCTTGTACTTTTATCAATTTATTCAATTCTAAGGTATCATTTACTTATACGATTTCAAACTATGAGAAGAGATGTTCAGGTCGGAATTGATATGCTCTATCATAACAATATCACCAAGGACGTATCTTCTCAAGACGTATAGGAAATATTAGTGATATAACTACGGTATATTCACAAAAAACCTATGCATAGAGGCGTGTTAGTCCCCACATTGATGTATGGTAGTGAATGTTGTGTATGGCAGAAGAAAATGAAAATAGGATTAATGCTGTAAAGATGAGAAACTGGAGAAGTATAAATGGAGTGAAGCTGATGAACAAAGTGAGGAACAGTGTGATAAGGAAGCGGTGCGGCGTGTTTGAAGATGTAGTGACAAAGATAGAGAAAGGGATGCTTAGATGGTTCGGCCATGTAGAATGAATGGATGAAGATTAACGAGAGAGGTATACAAGGTATGAATGATTGGACAAATCGGTGCAGGTCGACCTAGGCGGAGATATTCCGATCAAATCGAAGATGTCCTAAAGAAAGGCCGGGTCAAGAGTATTCACAACCGACGAGCAAGCATGAAGACGCTCATGGAAGTGGAGGAAGCGAGGGAAGTGCGTCAGGATTGTAGCAAGTGGAGAGAGGTGGTCTCTGCCTACCCCACTGGGAACGAGTATATATATATGTAGATATGTATATCCTCAATAGTTGAATGATAAAGAATACTATTATTTTTAAATGTTTTAGATTCATATTAACTTTATTTATTGACATTGGCACATTTGCTGGACATTGGCCTATCTCTAAGATCTCCTCCTCAGCTGGTACGCACTGCCCGCATACAGCTGTTTCTCGCTACCCTCATCAGATCACTTATCTATTCAAATATGATAGTAATACAAAGAAATATTTTTATAGTTACATTTTAGTATCACATTTGTGATACCGCTGTGATATTTTAATGTATGCAAATAGCTTCTGCGGCGATATAAGACGCGTTCACAGCTTCAAATTCGGTAACACAGTTCCCGCCGCCCACGGCAAGGATAATGTGATTTGCAATTCGGAACGGAAGCTATGCGCTTTTAAAAATGTTGTGATTTAAGATTTGACTTTAAAATTAGCTGCAACCGCTTATCTAGCGTATTTTAAACTGCTCCGGCATGAGGCGCGTCCGTAGTACTTTGAAAACGTAAAAAAACATATTCCACTACATCCGCGCGCGTTAGCTTTATAATTCTTTTATTTTCACCTGATAGTAAACGATATTTTTTTTACTCTAATTAAGCGACTTGAAGAACGGGATCACCTGATGTTAAGTGATAACTTGGCGCTAGTTAGGATGTTGTAATCAGCACCACATTGCGCTCGTCGCCTTGGGACATAATATGTTAAGTCCCGTTACCCCAGTGATTTCACTTGCATTTCAAACTGGAATACAGTAATGTTTGTCAGATGCAATAGGTGAAGCGCTATGGTGGTATCTATGGTCTCCTTCAACAGAACCCTCCCAGCAGTACAAATATATATAACATAGTAATTCAAATAACAATCGGGTATATGTTTGTCCAATTCGATATCGCAGTGGCAAAAGTTATCGATTCGCGCGATTTTTATTTCGGGCACGTTTTAAGGGAACGTGTTGGGTTCCGTAATTTGACTTTAGCGACTAAATTCAACGAATTCGCAAATACGTTTTATACATTAATCTTGAATTATGGTGACCCTTGGTCAAATACAAAGATTTTCGGTAAAGAAAACAGAAACGTGAAATTCTTAATAATTATTTCTCTCTCCATCTTGCTCGTTATATTATTTGTATGTACTATTCTATTGAATATATAAATACTAGCTCGCTGGCCTAATGGTTAGAGCGTGCGGCTTTCATTCCGAAGGTCGCGGGTTCGAATCTCGGCATGTACCAATGATTTAATATTTAAGTTGTGTACATTTGTGAACTTTAGTTACAACAGCGAGATACAAACGGTGAAGGAAAACGTCGTGAGGAAACCCGCACACTGAAATCATCTTTGTGTGTGTGTGTGTGTGGTGGCCCCAATAAAGAGGCAACAGGCTCGCCTCCTGTTACATGGGACCTAATCTGACGAAAAGTGGGTGTTTGTTCGCTTTTGCCTACCCCTACTGGGAAAAAGGCGTGATAATATAAAAAAAGTTTTATGTATCCTGTCGAAGACTTATAAGCAAATCCAAGAAAAGTCGTTTTTTTGATTTCAACGATTGATAACTGTCGTTGCTATGGTATTTATTTAAAAGGTATTCTGTAAAAGAGTCTAGTACCTATCAGCTGTAGAAATTTACATAAACCGTGTAGCAGGAGCAACGGCGTCAAGGTCGCGAGAAGTGATAAGATTTAAAGAGAACAAGATGCTGATGGTGGGGGTCTATATCCAGCGGCTTTGTTTTGACCGGTGGTGAAGAATGACAGTGATATTAATGAACATTTATATATACAAATTATCAAAGAATTAAAGTAAATTATTCATTAATTAAACGAGATTAACTAACTGTACTAATTCAACGTTGAATTAATTACACTCCATGATGTAACCCATTTCGGGTGAACTATATTACTGAAACTAGTGTGTATGCGGTCGTATAAAGTAAACCCGCGCATGAGTAAATCCAAGTAACACTAAGTTACATTACGCATTCACGTGAAAGGGTCATTAATGGGTATCAATTTGTCACTGACATGGGGTACGATTTAATGAGTTCCCCACAGATTAAAGGATCCAAGTTCGCTGGATACATATTTAACGGAGCAATTTCCTAATGCGAGGTTAATACTGTGATGCTTTTTGTTTTTGAAGCGAAACCGCGATACCTCAGTAAAACTATACTGTACACTAAATGTATGGAAAAGGAAAGTATTAAAATAGCATCTATATAATAGGTTGGGGAAAAAGAAATCCATTATTTTTATATGAACTTCACGACTTTATTTAACATGCTTCGGATTGTCCGATTTGGGTCAAATATGCACCGTTTTGTTCTATGATTTGTTGCCATTTTAAAGGTAACTTCACAATGCCTCTCTCGTAGAATTCCTGGTCTCTATTTGCAAAAAACTCTAGTAGCCGATCTTCACAATCTTCCCTAAGATGCCAATTTTTTATCACTAAAGAAATTTTGTAATGCAAGAAAAAGATGGTAATCGCTTGGTGCCAAGTCCGGACTGTATGGCGGATGCATTAAAACTTCCCAACCAAGCTGCGAGCATAAATCTGAAACTGTTTGATCGATACTTTACGAGAAATTTATCTCTACAGCCATCTACCGAAAAAATAATGGATTTCTTTTTCCCCAACCTATTATTTTTTTATATATTGAAGTGTCGAAACGAATGGGAAGTTCACTTGATGGTAAGTGATACGCCTTAGTTAGGATGTTATACACACCACTTAGCGCTCGTTGCCTTTAGACATAAGTTGTTAAGTAATATTAATAATACTACGCCATTTATTTGTCTAAAATAAACTTCAGTAAAAGGTCCAGGACTCAGTTTATTGGGATTTAGTGCCAATTCCTAGTATTCTGACCCGGCCTGATATTATTAAAACAACTGAACACTTAATTGTATAAACACTTGATTAGTTAAGTTACGGATACAGTGTAGTGATAAACAGCGGACACACGAATCAACCAGAACTGTTTGTGCTGAATGATTCAAGCCAGTAAAGTCTAGTTACCTCAGTAATCACTATCTACAATGCCCTTCAAACTGGAACGCAGTAATGTTTGCATAGTACTGTCTGTCGGTAAATATAGACGCCGCGGTGGTACATAACTATACGGTCTCCGACAACAGAGACCTAACGCCAGTAAAAACAATAAAACACCATTGAAATAGCAATGCTATAAAAACCTAATATATTTCTGCTATTAAATTGTAGGTTAGCAAATAACACTGCGCTAGCGAATATTTCATATCACTTAGATTTCAGTGTAAATATCTAACAGCAGTTTGAGTGATCAGTATAAAATTGTTGTTACTACCTGTACGTTACTAGGTCCCTTCTTTTGTAGACCAAGTTGGAATCACCGCACCGCCTTTTCCTGCTAATGAGCTATGTTCAATTACCGTATTCCGGTTTAAAAGGCGCTGTATCTAGAATATATGGTTAGATAGAGATGTACTGCACTTACTTACCCGTAAGATTTTGTCTTGTTAGATATATCTGCATGATTTATTTGTTTTTCCGATTCTTTACATGGGTTCTTCGTATTATCAGTGCTGCAGCATTAAACTTGCTTCAGTAGATGTTCATCATTTCCATCAGCGGATACACGTCCGTCGTCTGATGTATATGGCTTTTATCCAAAGATCTCCACATCGATTAATCCTACAGTGTCCGAATTCAGCAGCTTCCTGTAAGCTTTAGTTGTTTGCAGGGGATCATATGGGGAGATTTGGGTTAATTCCCACCACGCTGGTCCAATATGGGTTGGTGATTGTTCATTGACTAGCATGATGCACCACAAGCAGGTGAGGTTGGCTTGGATTTCAGGAGTTGTTGTATACCTTAGAGATAATATATAAATATTTATACTTTACAGATTTTGAATGATCGCAGGATCCTATATAAATCTACAAATTTCAATATATTATATATTAGGTTGGGGAAAAAGTTTCTTCGCATTTTTTAAGAAAATTCAAAACATATTTTAATATAGTTTATTTATATTTAACTAAAGTATGTAGGTACCATTTTGTTTGATAACTTTTTTCCATCTTGTAAGTATAGACATGATCCCATTGCTATAGAAATTTTGGGACTTCTGATCAAAATACCGCGACAAGTGGTTTTGACAGTCCTCCCGTGATGTTAACTTAATTCTGCCTAAAGAAGTCTGAGGAGACCGAAACAGGTGAAAATCTGAAGGTGCAAGGTTAGGACTACACGGCGGAAGCATTAACACCTCCCAGCCAAGCTCTCCCAACTTTTGCTGAGTGGCTAAAGATGTGTGAGGTCTAGCGTTATAATGATGAAAAACCACACCCATTCTGTTGATTAATTCCGGCCGCTTTCACTCAACTTCTTGCTTTAAACTCTTCAGTTGTACGCATTAGAGTTCAGAATCGATGGTCCTGTCTGGTGGTAACAGCTCGTAATGAATAATTCTCTTCCAATCCCATCACACACACAGCACACCTTCTTGCGAGTTAACCTGGGTTTCGCCACAGTCTGTGAAGCCAGACCGACCTTTGACCTTGACCAATATGTCTCACGTTTTTGTCGTAAAGGATCCACTTTTCATCACCAGTTATCAGCTTCTTAAAAAATAGTTTGGTTTCATTACGTCGTAATAAAGAATCACAAACGAGTACACGGTTCATTATTAGGTTTCTTTCAGTGCGCTCGTGAGGTACCCATACATCGAGTTTTTTTGTGTACCCAGTTTTTTGAAATAAGTCAAAACAGTTTTGTAGTCAATTCCCAGTTCTTCAGCTACGTCGTAACTACTGATATGCCGACCTTGCTCCACTTTTTCAAAAATGGCATCCATTTTATCTGTAATAGGGCGACCAGAGCGACGTGCATATTTGACATCAAAATTTCCGGATTGAAAACGCTTAAACCAAATTTGTGCTACTCTCACAGACACTGCACACTGCATGCTGCACTGGCTCCATAATCATCGCAAATTTTTTTCGCGGCTTGCGTTGCATTTTTACCTTTTTTGTAGTAAAATTTTAAAATGTACCGAATTTCTTCACTAGATTCACTCGTCTTGACTCAGTACGAAAAACAAATGAAAATCACACATTTTTCTAATTTGAATTTGGAATTATGTTCTTTAAAATCTAAACTTTCAATGATACTAAAACCAGCCAGATATAAAAAGCATAGCCAAAGAGACTTTATTACAAGTACGTACATATTATAATGCGAAAAGATTTTTTCCCCAACCTAAAAGCTACATAACGAGGAGCTCCGTAAGTAATACGGATTAAAGCTATAGTATTTTGTAATTTCTTTTTTTCTTGTTACTCCAGTAACATCACAAACTACAGCATCCTTCAAAACGGAATACGATAATGTTGGTGTAATACAGTTCGACGTAGGAAATAAGCGCTACGTTGCAACCTAAATAGACGGTCTCTGATAACACTACCGAAGTATTCATTTTATTTCTCAGTTTAATTTTTTTTTTACCATATTGTTGTTCATCTAATTACGTTCTAACAAAATCTTGTCGTATACAAACTGTTCATTCGCCCCCACACTCGATCCGATCCTCGTACTGTACAATATATTGTTCGTCACTGCTTCTGAACAATACACGATTTGTTGGAAGAAATTAATCTTAATTTATAAAGGACGCTCACAACACAAAGAAGTCTGAAGAAATAAACGTCAAGACGTCTTTTGTTGTCTAAATTCAATACGTCAGACCGTTTTTACGTTGAAAGATAATTTAAAATGTATTGATAATACAAATTTCAATAGTAATAGAAAGCCAAGCATTGTGTATTGTTTAATTTCTCCGTGTGAGAGATATATCAAAGTAATCCCAAATTTGCTAAACCTCCTGTGTTTTTAAAGCCGACTAAAGACGTAATATTTATTGCCGATAGAAAGCGATTTCTCCTAAGGTTAATCGTAAAAATACATGTTAATTGTTTACTAATACATCCTCCATGTTAGAATACTTGCAGACGCGACGCCACGGAAGTTTTATATCATGTCTTCAATAGATTTACAGCTGATGAGTTACCACAATAAAAAAGCTATAGCTATATAGTTATATTATAATCTGTGTTAAATATTTCACAAGTTTAACTAATAGCTGCTACGTAATCTCCATTTCACATCACCGCGTCGCCTCTTCAACCTGTGTTGCTTTAACCACCTGAAACATAATATTTGCTTAAGGTATTAAGTCATAAATAAACTAGTTAAGTATTTACTTATCATGTTATGGACGGGAAGTATCTGATACAGTGATAAGAGATCTCTGATTGCGTTGTCTGTTCTTAATTATATAATATAAGTAATCTCAGGATGGATCGATGTGGAAATCTTTGGGGATGCCGATGTCCATCTGTCGGCTGATGATGATGAAGCAAACTAGTAATTCGGTTGTAAACGTACAATTATTTTTCTGTAGGAACAGCTTGTTAGTGGTGTGTATTTATTGCCGGAAGTGCATTAGATAGGCAGCAGTGTGCACACGTTACTGTTATCAAGCTTAGAGAGCGTTATGAGTGTTGTCTATCGTATCCTAACTAACGCATCGTTCTTATCAGCAGGCGTATCACTTATTATCAGATTAAAGTGTTGTGGTTGCTGACTAATTGGCAGTGCATGCGAACTAAAAGCATCTAATTTTATCTTCAAACAGAGAGTTCTATACCCATGTAATATTATTATAACAAATTAGATAACTATAATGTGATAAAATATCGGACCAGATGGGAATCCATCGTTGTTGGCACATATCTTAACGTCATCAATCACAACGCACGTCGGCGTCTTTGAAATTTAATCTGTCAAAACTGGGCACGACGACGTAACTGTATTTGGTAATCCGCTGGAGATATTACGTGCTACGAAATGTAAGCATCGGTAAGGTAGAACAGATCGTAACTAAAAATCATTACCAGTCCTGTTAATGTCCGTTCAGGTGGTATGGTTACCGCCAGTTTGGGATCTATGGGAAATTATAGCCAACGATAAGCATGTCAATAGACTACTCCAAGACAAGAACAAGTGTAGAAGCTACTTGATGACTATGACCTTAATACCGTCTGTCAGTTTAGTTTTCATTTAACCCATAGTTAAATCACTTGAGACGTGGGGTTATTAACTAAATAAATTAACGCGATAAAATACCTCCGCCTATCCAAAACAATATGGCACTTCATATGTTGCACCACAATGTGCTCTTCTTTTAAAACAAGACTCTAAGAGTCGTTATCCCAGAAATTTCATTAGCTACAACGCCCTTCAAACTTGAACACAGCAATTTTTGTACAGTGCTGTGTGGCGGCAGAAATTGGCGCTGCGGTGGTACTAACTTCGGTCTCATACAATACAGATCTGTTACTAGCAAATAGGTTCTAAGCCAACATATGAGAGCATAACAGAGGCAAACAACGTGCATACATTACTATGTTCTGCTTTGAAAGGCGCTGTAGCTAGTAATATTACTGGATTAACGAGACTTAACATGCTATGTTTTACAGCGATGATCGCAACGTGGTGTATAGTATACCTGTATAACGAGCACCAAGTTATGGGCAGGCATACTTGCCATCAGGTGAACGTCCTGCTCGTCTCCTCGCTTTATTGAATTATAAAAGAGGATCATTTTTGTCGGCCGCCATCTTGGTTTGAGCAACGCTGAACCCAATCAAGTAGTATACATAACGGATTTAGTAACGCTAAATTAAACTTAGTTACATAAGACAAAATACTTAAATCTCTAAAGGTCACACTCAATATCTGTCAAATATTTACTATACTTAAACTAAGTTTGTTTGGAGTAAGTTGATTAAGTGTAATGAACTAATATTAGTGACTAAACAAAAATACATTTTCCTTTGTTTTAGCTCAACTGATTTTCCTTGTTCTTTTTATCTTTATAAGAGCGTATCGAGCGTGCAATTTATTTTAAGTGCCTATTGCGAACGCAAGGGAATTTCGTAACAATTGCCTGCAATCGTATTTTTGGTGTTGCCTGTCTTTTGTTTCATTAAGGAGTAATTGTACAGAAATGAAATATTACATTGCATTAACATGCCTCGAGATAGACGGCTATTAAGTTTGTGCTTAATGTGTTTTTGCTTTGATATATTAATACATAGTGAACGGTAAGAATCGCCGGAACACACTGGAAGCAAGCAACGCGGGAGTGATCGATGTGCAGGTCTTTGTGTGCCTATGTCCAGCAGTGGACTTCTATCGGCTGATGATGAAATACAGACACTTTAGTGACTAGTGTGAACGTCTCACTAGTCACTTCGCCGAATAAAAATGTACTTATCTCTATACGTACAACACGATTTTCATTTTCGAGATTATTACTGAAGATCGAGTTCACATCTTACCGAATCAGGTACGTGGCACACCTGGGGACATTTTCTATGGTTAAGAAAATTTTATTTCACTCTTACGCTTTATGTATATATGTATACACTCACACTATCTCTCACAGATACGGAATGATGCGTGCTCACAATAAATCGAGCTGAAGTCTGGCGAAACGCTCGGCGCATCAGAAACAAGCTTCAGCATCAAATATGAATCAGTGAATATGATATTGAAGTAAGGCCGCCGTATATATGTGTTTAAGTTTTAATATCAAGGGAAGAAAAGGATGAAGAGGACTACTGCTACACTCACAGACTTGCGTTTGATTGTTTTTATTCAATTTAGTTGCCATATTCACTAAGTATACAGAAATTCATCATGAGCAATCAACAAAGCTGTAGTTAACCAGTGATGCTAATAGCTTCGACTTTGTCCTCGTATTATAAGGTTTAGAGTCCAGTACTGGAAAAATTATGAGAGAATTTCATTCAATTTGCCTTTGAACCGCTGACAGTAAAATGAGAAAGATAGAAGATAATTAATAGTTGAAAAAAATATGCAGAAAAACAAATATAATAGGTTGGCAAATATCTCCCTTCCGCCTTTTTGTCTTTTGAATTTCGCGGCTATGTACAAAGCGCTACAGAGCTCGTATCTGGCAATACTATACATAATTTGAAAGGTCTTGACATAACCTACAAAACGACGCTATGTATAATTAGTTTGGATATTGCGTTCAACAGTTATAGACGTGTAAACATATAGTTCACTAACGCCGAAATTCGCGCTATTTTAAAGTTTTCCTTCGTTAAAGGCAAATCCGCTAGAGAAACGTTCCGTGAGATTAATGGTGTTTTGGGGGATGGTACTCTATCACTTCGAACCGCGGAGGAATGGTTTAGACGATTCAGAGCCGGTGAAAACGACACCATGGATAAGCCAGCCGGCGGAAGACCTGTGACGACAAATACCGATCAAATCATGGACTACATCGAGTTAGACCGACATGTGGCATCTCGTGACATCGCCCAGGAGATGAGAGTTAGTCACCAAACCATTTTAAACCATCCGCAGAAGGCTGGATACAAAAAAAAGCTTGATGTTTGGGTGCCGCATGATTTGACGCAAAAAAACCTTCTGGACCGAATCAACGCCTGCGATATGCTGCTGAAACGGAACGAACTCGACCCATTCTTGAAGCGGATGGTGACTGGCGACCAAAAATGGATCACATACGACAATATCAAGCGAAAACGGTCGTGGTCGAAGGCCGGTGAATCGTCCCAAACAGTGGCCAAGCCGGGATTGACGGCCAGGAAGGTTTTGCTGTGTGTTTGGTGGGATTGGAAGGGAATCATCCACTATGAGCTGCTCCCATATGGCCAGACGCTTAATTCTACCATCTACTGCGAACAACTGGACCGCTTGAAGCAGGCGATCGACCAGAAGCGTCCAGAATTGGCCAACAGGAAGGGTGTAGTGTTCCACCAGGACAACGCCAGACCACACACTTCGTTGATGACTCGTCAGAAGCTACGGGGGCTCGGATGGGAAGTTTTATCGCATCCACCATATAGCCCGGACATAGCGCCAAGTGATTACCACCTGTTCCTGTCCATGGTGAACGCCCTTGGTGGTGTAAAGTTGAACTCAAAAGAGGCTTATGAAAAGTGGCTGTCCGAGTTCTTCGCAAATAAGGAGGGGGGCTTCTACGAGGGAGGTATTATGAAGTTGCCGTCTAGATGGAAACAGATTATCGAACAAAACGGCGCATATTTGAACTAAATCCGATCACTGTAACACTTTTTATAAAGCATTAAATAAAGAGCAAAAAAGCGGAAGGGAGATATTTTCCAAGCTTATATATATACATATAGGGTATATACAATCGCTTCTCTTTTTTTGGTTTCGGGAAGAAAATCTTTAAAATATCTGCTTCGGGGGTAAGTTAGGATTATGTGAAATTGTTACTCACCAAAACCACCTCGGTAATATTTATCAGTGCATTGGGAACGGCCCTATGATATATTATATGTACACTTTGCATTTGTACGTCTCAAAGGAAGGGCCAACCTCTCTTAGGTAACATAATCGAGCTTCGGCATGCGTAACCTGTGCCACGCGGGTTTTGCTTGTTGAAGGATAAAGGCCCCCACTCTCAAGGCCTGCGAAATCTATTAATCCTTTTAGTCGTCTTCTACGACAGGTTGGGCTTATCTTAGTCATATTCTTATCAACCCGAGACAACATGGCTGAAGGGCTGGAGCATTCGTTACCAAAGCCTCCAACGTCTTCTTCTCCGAGCAAATTCAACTCTGTTCGTTCCCGCTCGACGGCTTCCTTCTGTATTATAATGGCTGCACAGAAGGAGACCAACGCCGTCTATGCACTTTTGCTCTCCAGCGAAATCGCTACTGTTACTGATAAGAAAGGTCGTGTCTGCTTTTGTGGATCAGGGTTTATTGCTCGAATTCCCACGCAGGGCTTTCAACGAACAGTTATATACCCCCACAGCTACGTGTCCTTTGTCTTTCTGTTAACCGTTGTTTAATGCTTATATTTTAATACCCTTAAGGTAAAAAAATTCTTAATAATGTAAACGGACCTATAACACAGGTCAATTTATCAACGGATCTATTGTACTTCCAGCTTGCATATTAAGAATAGGTTATAAGGGTAGAGGACGAACGAAGTAAGTTTGTATGGATTGTGTGAAAGATGACATGTGTAAGAAGAGTGTGAATTCAGATATAACGGCTTATAGAGGTATATGGAAGAGAAGTAGATACTGTGCCGAGCCCACATAGCTGGGAAAAGGGTGGAAGAATACATTGTGTGCATGCATAAATACAAATAAAGATATGTTTCCATACACTGACATATTATTTTGATGAGTTTAAGCTTATTGGCGATATTTTACATTGTTGAGTAGAGGCCAAAAGTGCTAAAGCGACTAAAAAGGAATTCCCATTTACTGAGCGATTGGAAATTCCATCTTAGTCGTCGGATCGCTCGCGCACTGTGGAACCTAATTTTGCACTTTGTTACGAGCTTTGCTACCGCGGCTCATGGCTTTGCAATGAAAAAAATAACTTGTTCGTTTCCATTCCGAAATATGAAACGAATGCAAAATAGAAAGCGGAAGAGAGTCTAAAAATAAATAAACAAAACACACATGCAAATTTTTCCGTAAGCTCAGAAATACCAAAAGGAAATGAAATCCCCGTGATTTAACGAATTTTTTGTTAGGAAGGAGGAAAAACAAACTTCTCAATTGCTTTATCCAAACTTTGAACAAGTGTGTAGATTCCGTCGGGATATGAAAAGTTTGAAGAAATACGAACTGAAATCGGAAGGCCTGTAAGAAAAATATAAACGAATACCTACTACAGAAAGATTAGCCTTAGTTTGTTATGGATTTACAATATATATAAACAAATTTCTGGCGTTACTTCTCTATTGACGGCGTCAAACATCTCAGCGTCCCGATCTGATGGACCTTTTTGATAATTGGCCCAAATCCCCCCATATCAACCTACATTTGTCGCAAGAAGCCGCTGGATTGATTTGGAGATTTTTTGAAGATGTCAATGTCTAGTTGTGGACGTTAATCGACTGATGATGACGCTGATGAATATTCTAAATAAACAGCGAGTGACGTTTAAGAGACGATGTACGAAAAAGAAGGGAATAGAAGTAAAAATAAGGAGTGGAAGAACATAGTAAGAATAGTGGGACGGATGAATAAAAATAGAGCCTCATCTTATTTTCATAGTTCAACTTGATATAGGTGTTGCTTGTTTCGTCTAACATCGAACAATAAAATTTACTTTAATATTTATAATAGTTTAAAACATTTAAGGGTTGGAATCATTGATTTTCTTCATCATCACCTTCTAACGAAAGTTGGGAGGTTAATCGGGAATACTTCGACCCAATCATATTCTTTTAAGGTTGTAATTAAAATTTACTTCCTGTTTCGTTTACCGTCGGTTCAGTTTTCTCGTGAAATATACTCGTATATTATGGTTTAAATAACATGTACATTCAATATTCCAACGCTGAAATGATAATATAAGCCCAGTTTCTGCAAATGTAGGATAAGCGCGAGCAATTTACAATTTCAAGTAGACACAACGTTGTCTTAATTGCGTTGTGAACGTCGATTTGACTTTAAAATACGCTGCATCCGCTTTACATCCACTTCTTTTATTGTTGCGTGTAAACTGAGCTGTATTTAAACCCTCAAATTATAATTTTAAACATTCAGCTTTTCGCTTTATATGCAATTTTAAACAAATCTGTAAAAGCTTCTTAGAGAAATTTTACTTAGAAGTATTGAAGTTGTCTACATTGTTAATATTATATAACAAAACTTTTAATACAATATTCTGTTAATTTTCATACGTTAAATAAAGTGTCTGTCGTCTAAAGAGGTATTATATTAAAGTAGAAACTTTTGGGAGATCTGTATGTAATTTGAGATTTCTTCAAAGTTTTAGTTATGAGTGCATTACATTAACACTCGCTCGTTAGTTATGAAATACTCTTTGGGACTTTAGTCGAAGTACTCTTCATCGTCAGTGCACTGCTGGACATAGAAAAGTTGGGAACGAAGTACACTTAACAGTTATTAATTAAACGAAAGTTACTGTATATCAGTTAGTAAATTAATGAAATTAAAACAAAGTAAGTTATATGAAAATATACTATAATGTTACTTAGTGTTAGTATCGCTGAAAGAATTTACTTTATTTCAATTTTTTTTTTTTGTATATATTTCTTAATTTGAGATGTATATTATTGTATATGTTGTAATATTATTTATCAAAAGTTGTATTACTTACACTTTCATGTGTTAAGAATTAGTTATAAGAATGTCTTCTTTTATTAACATTTTTTATACCATACACTACTACTATACATTTGATACAAAACAGTAAAACATGTGGTTTACTTTATACAAAAACAAAAAGCTTTAAGATTTATATATTTTTAGTTCAGTTTTATTGTAAATTGATTAACATACAATGATAAATAGAAACATTCGATCTGCCAGTACAGAAAGTACAAAGGCTAACTGTAAGTATATAATGAACAAAATAGCTATAAATGCATAATCAAATATTCAATGTAAATATATAATAATGGAGTTAATTAACACCTTTGATGATAGCAATAAAAAGTAATACGACCACTATCACCAATCAGAGCTCGGCACAGCTTTATTTCCCCGAAGGATCTTAAAGGAACTGCTAGATTATGCGTTACCGATATGAAACTGTTTGATTGTAAGACCACTGGGAGCTCCAGCCGTAATTCTAATCCAAGTTAGTTCCACAAGCCTATAAAGCTAACTTCAAATATACATATATATATTAAGATATTTTATTGTATTTGTATAAATAAACTAATAAAGATTTATAGATGGGAGATAACTAGCGCAAATGATATGAGAAAGATCGGATACACAATTTCTAAAGAGATTTGCATAAGTCAACATGGACTAAAAAAGTTACATGTTAAGTATAACCAAGTAAACTAAGATGAAACAGAATAATAATAAGAGTAGTAGTAGAAGTAGCTCGCTGGCCTAATGGTTAGAGCGTGCGGCTTTCATTCCGAAGGTCGCGGGTTCGAATCTCGGCATGTACCGATGACTTAATATTTAAGTTATGTACATTTGTGAACTTTAGTTACAACAGCGAGATACAAACGGTGAAGGAAAACATCGTGAGGAAACCCGCACACTGAAACCATCTTTGGGTGTGTGTGTGGTGGCCCCAATAAAGTGGCAACAGGCTCGCCCCCTGTTACATGGGACCTAATCTGACCACATCCAGCGAAATATGGGTGCGTTACTCACTTCTACCTATCCCTACTGGAGAAAAAGGCGTAATGATATAAAAGAAATGCAAAGAATAAGAATATCAGGGAAGAGAAGAAAAAACTAAAGAAAATCTGCTTTATCTATACGTATATTAGTTATTAGCTATCCTAATTGTTTCCGCGGTATATATTAAGTGCAGTACTAAAAGATATCTTTTTTTAATTCCTTAGACTACTACAGACTACTATACTATTAGTCCGTAAAAATAGTGTATTATCTGACATATTAGTATAAAAAAATCGTTCACAGACGAATGTTTTTCTAAGCAGATAAAAATAGGTTTTTAATGATGAATATAAGAAATTTTCATCATACATAAAAATCCGGAAAGGATCTAAGTAAACACTGTCGTGCTACAAAAACTAGATTTACAGTAATACGTATATATATGTATTAATATGAATATATTTATATATGTATTTTTTATATATGAAGAAGAGATAAGAGTAAGACGTTCACCTGATATTAAGTGATACGCTTGCCAACACATTGCACCACATTGCTCTCGTTGCCTTGAGATATAACATATCTGTCGCGTTACCCCAGTAATGTCACCAGCTACAACGCCCTTCAAACCAGAAAACTATAATGTTTGCATAGTACTACTTGGCGGTAGAAATAGGGGCTGCGGTGGTACCTACCTAGACGGTTTCCGGCAATAGAGACCTGCCACCAGTAAACCGTTATTTCGCAGCATCTGTTTTATTCGGAGAAGTGAGATTACATGAAGATCAAAAATTACTGGTAATTCAGGCCTTTTATACTGCTATCGTGATAATCAGATCTGTTCAGTGTTTTTTTTTATTGTACAAAACGACGAGACAAGCGAGACGTTAACCTAATGGTAACACCCCAGCCCATAACAATGTGACGCTAACTAGGAGGATGTAAAGAACTACATTGCGCTTGTTGCCTTGAGATATAACATGTTAGTTAGGTTAGGTAATGAGTTACCCCAGTAATTAAACTAGCTATAGCGTCATTCAAACGAGAACAAAGTAATGTTTATATATAATACAATTGTTTAGCGGAGGAAATATACGCTGCGGTGGGTGCTGTGTCTAGGTACCGGTTAGTCTCTGTCGTATAAGGCGACTAAAAGGGTCCTCGGGTTTGTGGGCTTTAAGGGTGGGGGCCCTTAGAGCTCCATAAGCGAGCCTTAGGAGGACACCAAATACATGGTGGTCTTGTAATTGCACAGCGTGGGTGCTAAGGCTTTGCTCTTCCGTGGGATGTTTTAGCCAGAGGGCAGGAGGGCACTGATGCGTTCCGTAGGAGATCCCGGAGCCCCTCCTAATGCACTGAGGGAGACCACCGAGAGTGTTTTAGTGGGTAGAAGCCCCACATAACTTTGTCTTCCTCTCAAAGCAAAGTATCTTTTAAGAAGATTTCCTTCGCGATCAAAAAAAGTTATCGGCTAGTCTAAATTCGACAGCCAAGCTAGCCGTATCCACTTCCTATCAGATAGGAAGTAGACCGATTGTATATCAGCCTTTTTTACATATACTTTGTGTTTTCGAAACGTTTTGTTATTTCGCTTGCATAACGGAAAATATGAAATGTTAGAGTAAGCAGTGAAATCCTCAAAGAGACCAATTCATGTTTTATTTATTCAGAATTCGTGTATGCGCGGGGCGTGCGTGAATGTAGTTGCCGATATTCAAAAGAATCTAATAAATATTTCAAATATACATATCTAAAATTACTACTTCAGGTCGATGTTAAAACATTTTTTTATTACTCGCGAGAAGAGACGAACGGGTCCTCCACCTGATGGTAAATTACACGTCCGCACACAACAAGGCATTAGCTAGAATGGTACACATATCATTGTTTTCGTCGCCTTGAGACATGTTCTTAAGTCTCGTTACACCCGTACTTTCATTAGTTACAGCATCCTTCAAGCTGGAACATGATAATATCTGCTCAGTACTATTTACCGGCAGAAATAGGCGCTGCGGTGTTGCTTACCTAGACAGCATCCGGCAACAGAGACCTACCACTAGAACTATATCTTTAACCAGCGAAAAATAAGAGTTACAAGTTCTATAAGACCTCTTTATATAGTTTAATTTCTTTTGAAAGTATTTGTTTATTTTACATAATGAGAGGAGATCAGCCAATCGAAGTTTATCACTTGTATTCAAGTTTCTGATGTTTAATGTATTCAGAGATTTGAACGTTTCATTTGAATATTTAACTACTTTTTAACAAATTTTGTATGTATAGATTAAAGCGTACCTTGATAGATTTTCTTGATTTCCCTTAAGATTTTGAAACGACTCTCGGATTATAAAATAAGGATATAAAACAGTTTTCGATTCCGATCATTGGTCCATCCCCTGGGCTATTCGATCGAACTTAATTATTGAAAAAAGTCTACAACCTGTTAGAAATTTACTCTAGCTTATTAAATTATTAACTTGGTACAGTTTGTCCTAACTCCGTTCTCATGGCTATCTTTTTCAATGGATTTTTTATGACAATATCAACTGGTGTCCGAGGGTATGAACTAAGGTTGAATATGGTGAAGGACTCTCGCTCAGAATACGCCTTCATCAAGTATTAATGGAAAATTTATAATATAAACAAAGCAGCTAAGTAAACTTCACCAATTTATTTACAAAAAACCAATTGAAACAGTTCAAAGCTTTATCTAAAGACCTTTAGTGTTTAATTTGTGGTCTATTTTTACTATAAACAAGACTATAATATATTTAATTAAGTATTATAACAAAGAGGTGTGTCATAGAAGACGCCCAATTTTGAGCATAAGTGCAGACCTATTCTTAGATCCTTGAGGGAGCTCAAGTACTAAGGATAGGTATAGAGGATAACTATCCTTAAACCTTTATAATTTAAAATTAGGTATTTATAGTACATTAATTATTCTCTTTGATCAGTAAGTTTATATCTATGAGTTTAAATATTTTAAGGATTAAAAATGTGTCGAAATCCTTAATAGTGAATACATTTGCGTCGATAATATGAACCATAAAGCTTTATTATTATCGCTTATTCCCCCGCGTCGCACATAAATGAAATTGGGAGGAAACTCAGCGAGTTTTTGCGTAAATGGTTTCTATTTCCTTAGCTGACAGTCGTTACCGATATTGTGTAGTATAATGCTGTTTGAATCATACATTTATTATCCTCATTATCGAAATATCAGGTTAACAGTAAGCATATAGATAGCAAAGGGTATAAAGTCTCTAAATTCGGAACGAATAATTCCAAATCTGTAGGATTTTATAACGATTGAATCAAGGGATGTTTATTTAAAAAAAATTGCTACAACTTCCAAATTCCTATTCATGTTGTGTTTGATCATATCTGATCTTTCAGATCCTTTCCCCCTTATGCTAAGTGAAAAAGATCTTCAGCGGATAACATGTCTCTATACTCCCATATGTTTCTTCCGTAACTTCTTTCGTTTGCTAGTTGGATTTTTTCACAATTACTTACTACACGAATCAATATAATTATATACCTTTTCACTACTTCATGAAGCAGTTGATCGGTTACTGGGCTACGGAACCAACTACGGAACAATAGATCCTGTTGAAATGTAAGAAGGAAGTAGAGAAAAATCCATATTTCTTGTTAGCGAGGACTTTCGTAGATAAAACGTAAGCTGAACTATTTTGCTAGTTTTTTGCCGACTTTACCGGCTTGCCTCAGATAGATGTAAGTAAAAGATTTTCTATCCACTTCATTATTTCTAGATATATAATTCTGTATTTGAAAAATATAGTTATGATAGATTTTTTATTTAAGAAAACCGTGAGTAATACGTATGTGTAAAAGCTCTTATTGTACAGACTGTAAGCAGATTCGGATACCGACCGCAGTTATTGGTGCTGCTTAAAATAAATTGAAACAAATAACACGACAGACAAAAGTATTTATTCGGATGTACCTTATTCACATTGCTCTCGATAAAACGGTATTGGACACGTGAATGTAACTTATCTCATCCACACGATCGCAACGAGAAATATTTCAAAGCTCTCTAGTCTAGCAGCAAAATCTGTGCGAATGAGGTTTTATCATTTTAAATATATATACTGTATATAGTAAAATCTTTGTTTCTTATATTCTTTAAAAATCCCAAAAACATGTTACTCTAGTTAGGATGACATACACAGCATCTCATTGTACTAAATGCATTGAGACATAAGATGTTAAGTAGCTTAATCTACCAATATTTCAGTTCAAACCAGAAAACAGTAAAGTTAGCACGCTACTGTTTGTCGGCAGAAATAGGAGCTGCGGCGATACCTAAGATGGGGTCTGGCAACAAAGACCTACCACCAGTGACTACAATGCTTAATGTATAATAATTTAAATTAGATATCACCAAAAGCACACGCAACAGACGAGCGTGCATGAAGACGCTTATGAAAGTGGAGGAAGCGAGAGAGGTGTGCCAGGATCGTAGCAGGTGGAGAGAGGTGGTCTCTGCCTACCCCACTGGGAACGAGGCGTGATATATATGTATGTATGTAGATATCACCATCGTCATCATCAGCCGATAGACGTCCACTGCTGGACATAGGCATCCCCTTAAGATCTACACATCGATCGGTCCCGCGATTCTCGCACACAGATAGATAAACTTTTTAAAAAAAGTATAAAAAGTGTAGAAAAGACTTCCCTCAGCCAAATATAACACATTATTTGCAAAATAATATAAAAAAAACGTGGTAGTGTTAGGTCTCTATCACCGTTTAGAAACAACTACAACACCTATTTTTGCCGGCACACATTGCTGTAGTCCGATTTGAAGGTCGTAGTGGCTAATAAAATTACTGGGGAAACAAGTTCTAAAATTTTGTCTTGAGGCGTTCCTTTATCACAATGTGGTAATGAGTATAATTACTAACTAGTGCCATATTGGTATCAGCAAGCATATAACGGGGTGTAAGGGGTTCTGCTCAACACCTTACAGGGGCCAAGTTAACCTCACCTGCACGCGGTGCACCCTGCTGAATAACAGACGAGGCTCTGACCACTCACAAACCCGCACTGGGCCAGCGTGGTGGGCTAAAGCTCAATTCCTCTCAATGAACTCTTGGATGTGGAGACCTATAAGAGAGGTCTATGTCCAGTAGTGGACGTCTTTTGACTATCGGCGGATGATAAGGCGTACTACATGAAGATCTCTATCACCAGAAAAAAAAGATAAGTTTTATAATATAACATATGTGATTTCTGTTTCACTATTTCATATTAAAAATATGTAAGGTTATATACAATAACCTTGTTACTTAAAGCTATGATGATATCTTCTTAAGGTGCTACTCCGGCTAGGGAAGATGGCGGTCAGGTCACCATATGTCAGCATTTTTCTAGACCTGTAGTTTCGGGTTAGGAAGAATAGGACTAAGATAAGCCCTGCCTGTCGTAGAAGGCGATTAAAAGGGTCTAGGACTTTCGCGGGCCTTGAGAGTGGGGGTCCTTACTGCTCAACAAGCGAACCTGTGTGAGACAGCCTAGGAGGGTTAAGCCCCTCCTCAGAGACGTGTTGAGAAAGTGTAGAGAGGCACCGGTGCGTTCTATAAGAGATCCCGGAGCTCCAAATGCACTGATGCAGAGCACCACCTCCTCGGTTCTTTAGTGAATAAAAATTTCACATAACCATGACTTCCTCCCAGAATTAGGGTATCTTTCGAAAGGCCACCATATTTCGCCAGGTCTCTTGCGAAGCGGAACAATTAGGCAGCACTCGCAATCCTGGTTTACTCCTCGACGTAACGCAGCCACGATCTCTTCCTACGACCAACACTTCTCATAATGATATAAAAAAGAAAATTTTTTTCGTCGAAATGTTAGCGCGAGATGGAAGCTGTGAGCACTTACCAATAACCTAAACAAGTATAAAGTTTAATATTAAACATAAGTTCGCTTTCACAACCTAGACACGTTGCGGTTATAAGCAATGTGATAAAATTTTGAATCGAAAAGGTTTGCCGTTGTAAAATAAACTTTATGCTCTTAGTAATACGTTAAAAAATACCTTGCTATATAAGGTTATAAAAACAAATGTTATCTATATGTTTATTTGCTAACAACCACTACAATAAATTATTCAAACTGCACAGTACTTGTTGTTGTTACATCATTTGCCTTTAAGAAGAACGAAGGTCTAATTGGGGGATGTATTTACTATTTATCTTGTTGAACCTTTCATTTGATTTCGAATATTAGATAGTACTGTATTTTTTTATTCTATAAACGAGCATGTCGTTTACTTGATGGTAAGTTATACGTCATCCCATAGCAACATAGCGCTAGTTAGGATAATAAACACAACACCACATTGTGCTCGTCGTCCAGTTGCATAAGATCTACTGTTCTGAAGTAGAAATAGGAGCTGCGGTACCTACAAAGATAGTTTCGGGCAACAGAAACCTATCAGCTGTATTTTAGTATATAATATTATAGTATTTTTTTTTTAATGTTACTAGAAAAAAAAATTAAAAGAAGTAACTACTGGAAAACTAGTTAATAATACGTACTACTACATATTGTATGTGGTAAGCACTATGACTTGAAGCTATCTTATAAGCGTTCTATTTATCATGTTGTTATCTTATATAATAAAAAAAAAATTGTACATCATCTGTACATAAATTTCTATCAAAGAAAGGATATAACAATCTAATCCAATCAGGGATACGATAAGACAAACAGGATATCTGTTGGCAAACGTTTGCACAAAGCAAATTATTGATTTTCGGGGTCAGTGTTTAATAATTTTGTGATACAGTATCCACGATGTCGAGGGTTGTTTAGCCCTTACATTACGTTTAGAATACAGGGAATTTTATCATTACATTTTGTAATGTGTGGGCGTATATAGCCCAAGCAGGAAGTTCCTATTAAACATTTCCCACCGTTTACGAGCACACAGACTTCCCACATAGTGGGCGAGTCATATGATTGAAATTACAGAAGCCACTAGACATAGCTTAACCGATCAGAGTCAAGCTCTTTGGAGAAGCTAGCCAACTGCAACTAAGATTTTTTTTTGTATTCAAGGGATGAGATGAGCAGGACGTTCACCTAATAGTAAGAGATACACCTGTTCATAACAACGCGACGTTAGTTTGGATGGTGTACACAGCACCACATAGTGCTCGTCGCCTTAGACCTAAGATGTTGTCTCGTCACCCCAGTAATTTCATTAACTACAACGCCTTTCAAACCGTAACACAGTAATGTTTGTACACTACTGTTAGGTGGGAGAAATAGGGGCTGCGGTGGTACCAACATAGACCTGCCACCAGTATATATTTTTAATGTTAGCTCATAAAATGATCATCATCATGATCATCAGGCGATAGACGCACACTGCTCAATGCATTTGCATCAAAAAAATATCTTGTAAACTTTATACCAATCTTAACAATGTTAAATATGACTACAGTATAGCCAATTGGGATGGTGATCTATGGGTGAAACCTAAGTCCAGCATTGGGCATCTATCGGATAATGATAATTAGGTAGTTACTTGAACCTACATGAAAGAAATTGATGTTATTAATTGTTGTTTCTATAGAGCTCTGATGACACTTCACCATGATGTGATAATATTCCTCAGTCCATCAATTTTTGTACCGGAAATATTGAATATATAAGACGATACAATTTTTTTATTTCTTTCAAATATATTTGTGGAGATCTTTGGAGGTGGTCTATGTCCAGCAGTGGTGCTGTTATAACATAAATATCTATCGTAGATCCTTCCACAGATACAAACATCTAGGATCGTTTCGTGTAACTTCAAAGGTACTAAGCAGCAAAATAAATAGATTCTTTATATAGGTGACTTGTTAAATTTGTATGTAGTTCACATGTAAAAGAAAATACAAAATCATCGTATCTATAATGAACCTATAAAAGGGTCGTAATTTTTATGTAATAGCCGTGCTTAGCTTCAGTTTAAAAACGTCGTAAAATACCAGTAAATTGTACGCCGCAGATGAATCGATAGCACGTTAGGCTTTTAGTGGGTTTCCTTAATGTACACGGTTTAATTCCCTCTTTCCTATTATCAACCGGATATTGCCACTTTAGTTACTATCTTCTGCAAACGCCCGAAAAAAGAAATGTGGGGTGAGTAAAAGCTTTAATCACTTTAATAGAAATCTATACATTAGCTTTATAACCTAGCAGTTTTAAATTTTTAATTGACGCAATGGATTCTATTGTAGAAGTTGTTAATAATATACTATGGTATGAAAATTTCTGTATACATATAGGATATTTGATACCAATATAATGGATAAAAGCTAAAGGTTTTTTTATTCAACGTACGAAGACGAGCTTTATGTTCATATGATGGTAAGTGATACCTTGTCCTTATTAACCTTCGATCATAAATTGTATTGTTTAAGTCTGAAGCTTTTCTATATACTCTCAAATTAGTTATAAATGCTCGATTGTTTCATCTAATATATAATGTAATAAATAAGGTTTCTTACTTATTTATTTCGTAGTTTTATCAATAGATGAATACCGAAGGAAAATTCTTGGAACGTTTTGTAAAGAGAAAGAAAAAAAAAAAAATGTCCTAATATCAAAAACGAGGTCTTCGGAGATAAAGCGATGGCTTTTATCACGAGAAAATATTTTACGCCCAAGTTCCTTCTTTAAAGGTTCTCAACGTTTTCGTGAATAAATATAAGTCGTACAAAAAAAAATACTAATGATAAATTTAAAGTATAATAAGTAGTTGTAATTTGTGATGACTATTAAAAACAGATTTTATTCCAAAAAAGTACTGAATCTAAAACGAATGTTATACATTAAGTGAGAGATCGGCCACATCGTCCACCATATACTCACCTCGCAAATATCCCAATGGCGAAAGTCTTTAACCAGTGCTTCCTCCTGATCCTTACTTATAGCGCAGATACATGGCACTTGACCTTCGGGCTAGTCCACTGATTCAAAGTAGCACAGCGAGCGATGGAGAGAGCTATGCTTGGTATTCCTCTTAGGGACAAAATCCGGAACGAAGAAATTCGACGGAGAACTAAAGTTGTCAATGAAGCTATCAATATCTGCGAGCTGAAGAGGGAGTGGATAGAGGAGAAAACTCTTGGAGTGGAGGCCGCAGAAGTGTAGGACGCCTTCCCTCTAGATTGACTGAGGAGATCATCAGGGCGGTTGGAAATGGGTGGATGTGGAGTGGATAAACAAAGGTAATGATGAAGAGATAGGCTATAGTGGATTTACGACAGTCAGACATAACTGTTAATGAACATTGTTTTACTCATACACAGTAATAAATATATATCCTCAATAACTTCTAATAATAACAAGACAATTTAAATAAAAAAAAAAATAATTTCTATATCTACGCTAATTACTACTGCCTTGAAGTCTTGTTATGCTTAGCACAGCTGGTAGGTCACCAACGCAGCTCCTATTTATTCCGCCAAAGAGTAATGGGTAAATCTTATTGTATTCCGGTTGGAAGAGTGTTGAAGCTATTGAAGTTACTGGGTTAACGAGATCGTATGTCTCAAGGCGACGAGCACTATGTAGTGCCTTTTATCATCTTTACTAGCGCCTCATTTTCATTGTCGGTATAGGCATTCGTATCACTTAACATCAGGTGAACGTTTCACTCGTTACGTCGAAGATAAAAACCAGTGCCTTTTGCAGTAAGCGGAGCGTATTTCTTTATATGTATAAGGTCACTTCAGTATTCGTTATGAAGATGTAAAGCACTGTGAACCTTAGACAAAACATTTCATACATTATAATAGGTAAGACACCTTTAACGAGACTTTATACATATGTATAAGGATTAGTTTTATATATTTTTATATCTTCGATAACACAGCTAATTAAAGAAGTATATGTTGGAGTAAACGGAATATCTGTGTTGAACTTTTACATTGATGGATCAGTTTTTATCACAAACTGATCTTGTTTTTAAATTTAGAAAGTAAATATACATATCATACAATTCGATATGTATGTATGTATGTAATATCTTCTATAGTGTATAAGCATTCTGTTCGCGTAGCGCGGGCAATAACTTGCAGATCATACGCAATCGACAACTGCCGGCGTTATTTGTTCCGTATATACGCAAAGGCTCTAAACCTGTCACAATTACAAATTTATGTACCTTATTTATTTAGGGCACGAGGGAGGTAAGGGCATCGGGTTTAATTTAACTTATCGTGCACGAGTAAAAAATTAAATATTTCCAAACCTTTACCGTGATTTACGGTTCAACGTTGACCCATAAGTTAAATTAGACAATTTTCACGTTGTATACAAAACAAACTCTAAAGTTATATCATATAAAAATAATAATATAATAAATATGTTTAATTTATCATTAATATATATTGTAATATATATATAACTTATTATACTCATCATCATAAGATCCTCCACGAGATGGACTAACAATCTGATGAAGGTTGCGGAAAACATTGGGATTCGGCCGGCGCAGGATCGGTTTGGAAATAATTAGTGGAGGTCTAGACCTCCCCTAATTATTTCCACATGCCCACAGCTGAACCTAGGTTCAGCTGTGGGCATCTATCAGTCGATGTTGATGATAAACAATCATCTTCAGTTTTACCTACATCAAATTATGAGATAGTTTACGCAATATAACAACGCGGAGAAGAAAGTATTGACATTCATAATATGGAACTAGAAAGAAATTGCATACATTAACAAGTAGAAATCATTTTTTTTTTCCATTATAAATAATTTACGTTGTGTATCTGTTCAGTTGTTTGTTGGAGCTACTGTGAAATGTTTCCTTAGTTAGCTAAAGGTATCATTTGCAAACTGCCTTAAGCGTGTAGTCGACCTCAAAGCAACTAACCCGTCTCTGTTTTACACTATCCGATATGATATGAATACATTACTAAACGAAAGCCGGCTAAAATTAAACAACTGACGTAGTTACATGTTTTATATATTTATTTAGTTATAGTTAAATCTTTTATGTTGCGGTCGTGGCGGCTGCTACATAAGTTATTTATGACTAACGTGAGTTCTAACAATTGCGCTGTTTACTTCACGTCGGGCTTTGACTGTATTGTAGTTGGATATTGCTATATCAAAAATTTACTTATAATTTTTATTTATATTAAGAGGAAATTTTAAATTAACTGTGACTTTAAATATAACTACAGTCTTTTACATTTTATTTAAACCCTTTAGTAACCGTCTAAAATGTTTAAATGTGAATTTAGTTTCAGTTGACAGTAATGGTAAAAATCGATTTTTCTTACAAATTAAATAGTTCTGATATCAAAGTCTTCAAACAATTACATCAATAATAATACTGCCATCATAACTATAATATCCCAGTTATGTTCTTCCCAATTAGATGCTAGTTATAACAATTTTAAAGCGAAACATATAAACTTTCTGAAAGCAGTAGTTCAAGTCAACCGTATTATATCATGAATTTTTGATATCAATTTAACATTCACATTGTAATCACATATTACTTATATACGGAAGATTTTATCAGATTTAGAGCAAATAACAATCAGTCTTAAACTATCCATCAAAAGCTAGGGATGAGGGTCCGAGTTTCTCTGCGCGAGAGGGTTTAGCAAGGGCGAAGTAGAAAGAACACAAATGTCGGATGTTGTTGCCGGAGGTTAGAAGAAGTCCTGAGAGTCCTGAGAGGTGGAAAACAAAGTACTAGTAAATCACCAACAAGGCAGACTTACGATTTACTGGAGATCGCAATAGTAGTTAGAAGTATTAAGATCTTTGGAAGATGTAATAACAAAAAAATACATTGTATATTTTTATGATATAACTGTTATCAAATACATATGGTTTGTATTGTGTGTGTAAAAGAAGTTTATAGGGCCAAATTCCCCTTTAATGACGATCCTTGAGGGGGCCTACGACCAGCAGTGGGTACTCCGTCTGATAAGATGCAAGACAAACGTGGTTAGTAAAATTCGATTAAGGCAGACTTTGCAATAAAACCGGATTGTATAAAAATAAAGAACTGTTACATTGGTAATAACACAAAATTCTATTCAACGCAAGTTTATAAATTGTCAAAGTTATACTCGTTACGATCATAAAAAAAAGTTTGATACAGAACATACCGAAACACACCGGATAAAATTCGTACCGGCTCCTAACGCGTTAACCAAACTCTAACACTTCAACTCACTTAGAATTTTGAACGATAGACCTGAATCTTTTAACAGCGATATCGAAAGAAAACTTCCCAATCGGATTTGACTCAACTTCTTGTAAACTCTTAAGTATTGGCAAAATCTCTGAGAGTTGCGAACTGGAGGTGAGGAAGCCTGTTTACTTAGAACATGTTCTGATTTATTAACAAAGGTAATTTATCAAATTAAATTGATTGTTTTGTTTAGTGTTCTTCTCTCTCTACATTTTGTTTAGGAGTTAGTATGCATTTTTTATCTAGTGAAATCACTTTAAGTGATGATAATTTAATATAATCTGAAGCTGAAGATTCAAATATAATAATTATAACAGTAACAACAAACGATATCGGAAGAATCGCTGGAAGCCACTGGCGAAACGACCTATACCTAGCAGTGGATGTCCAACGGTTGGAATGATGATGAATTAATGATACTATTTTAATTTTACTGATTTTTTAAATAACTGTCAAAGAATACCTTAGAAAAGTCTTTGTTCTTCATTTTTTTTTTTTTTTTTTATATTCTCACGCCTTTTTCCCAGTAGGGGTAGGCAGAGGTGAATAAACCACCCACGTTTCGCCAGATGTGGTCAGATTAGGTCCCATGTAACAGGGGGCGAGCCTGTTGCCACTTTATTGGGACCACCACACATACATACATACATATATATCACGCCTCGTTCCCAGTGGGGTAGGCAGAGACCACCTCTCTCCACCTCACACACTCACACAAAGATGATATCAGTGTGCGGGTTTCCTCACGATGTTTTCCTTCACCGTTTTTGTATCTCGCTGTTGTAACTAAAGTTCACAAATGTACATAACTTAAATATTAAGTCATTGGTACATGCCGAGGTTTGAACCCGCGACCTTCGGAATGAAAGCCGCACGCTCTAACCATTAGGCCAGCGAGCTACTTTTTTCTTTAATACTGCGAAATTTCCTCTTCTATATCCGATGACTGTAGGTTTTATCAGTTTTTAATATTAAGGCAGCGAACGATTTTTTTAGGTTAGTCTAGCTGACGAACTAGGCTAGTTTTTTTTTAAGGTACGCTATAAATAGTCACACGCAATAAACTAATAACGATTCTCTTTTCATGCTAGAAGCCTGTTTGTTTTCATATTTGTGACAGGGAAGGTTTAATAAAAAATTACGCTTACGTCGTATTTGAATTTGCTAAACTTAGTGTTTCTCTATGACCTGTGCTCTTAATTTCTTCTGAATAACGTTTAAAATCTTAATGCTTCTCTGCAATGTCCTCGATTCTTAAAAGTATTCCAATTAATAGTTTCTTAGCCATAAATTATGGTCGCAATATATTAAGCGGCGCGGGTGCCAACAGTTAATTAATATTTGAAACAATTTCAAGAGTTAAGAGAGATAATTAAAAACTTTGCGAACTGAGTTCTTAATGCGAGATCTTGGTCAATTAAATAGTCGACTTCATTGATTTGAAATAAGTTTTCATAATTATTTACTCGTGAAAAAGAGATACTAGCGGAATTTTATTTTATCAAGCCCATAACATGGGAGCTACGAATAAATGTAGTTTCTTCTTTATTTTCTCTTTCTTTAGTATGAATAACAAAACTAATAATAAACATTAGCTATAATTCATTAAAGTTTGAAAAATCTATCAAATCTTAAACTTACTACTTACTCTTCTGGCTCAGGAACCTAAAATGAGTCTTGGCCTCCGACACAAGAGAACGCCAGCGCTGTCTGTCTCGCACTTCTTTTTGCCAGTCCACTGCTTGAAGCTCGCGTAGATCTTGATCTATGGCATCGTTTCTGCGATATCTGGGCTGGCCAACTGGTCGGCAACCAATTGGAGACTAAGTAACGCTGTTTTGACGCTACATACGTCTTCCATCTTTAGCAAGTGGCCTATCCAATGTTATCTGTTGGCTTTGGCTTCTTCTTGATGTTCGGTTCGCCAACCAGTCTCTCGATTTCAATAATGTATCGGGCTCACCACCTACCGTACTCTCTCTGGGTCGTGTCCAAGATCCTGCACATGATCAGATCTTAAACTATAGTACCTAAATTATTACGTATTCAGTTATATTATCTAATAAAGCTTTCTCTAAAAATTTCTATTCCCTCGCTGTCTTGCTATTCGTATCAAAATGGATCCTGCTGGTCCACTAATTTGGCTTTAATATCATTTATTTTTTTCGGGCTTATATCTTGTTTTTCTTTCTTGTCTCTTACCGGAGTTCTTATGGTAGTCGTGTTGATATTAGTGGTAAACTACACAGGCCGTTGAACTCATCGCGCATTGAAGCTTTTCTTACTCTCTCGTGTAGTGTACCATTTAGTAAAGACTATTTAACCCTTAAATTGTGTTGCTATGTTGGATTTTTTCTACTGATTTTCAATAAACAATTGTTGTATTTACATCCCTTAGTACATTGGTTTTTCGTCTATTAATTGGGTGATATGTTTCTATTCCTCCATTATTACTTTATCTTCTTTAAAGATAAAGTTTAAAACAGTGATACTTCCTTTCCAATTTAAGTATACATGTGCTTTGTGTAATTTAATACTGGAATAGTGCCAATGGCTTGAAAGCAATGTCCGTGTCTAAAAACGGTATCTTGCCAGTCCTGCCAATTATCGACCCGTCTCAATTACCACTCTACTCGGTACAATGCTCACGATGCACCTATTTCCTCATTACAAAAAAAGTCTGCTTTTATTCGTTGTGATGCTAGTATTTAATCTCAATACTTTCACATGAAATATCATCACTTAATAAAATATCATATACTATGAAGCGTCTCGCGTAGAATACTTTACCTCCAATATGTTGAAAAACAAAGATAGTAGCTAACCACGTGGTTTATACAAAGCAAAACCACCAACCAAACTCCACAACGTATACCACGGATTCGAACAAGAGACCTCCCTGCTACTAAACAAATCATTCAGGACTTATCATCATATGATAAGCACAATCTGGTGCTGTGTATATCATTTTAAATAGGATCATGTTGTTATCGGTAACTGATTCCTGACTATAAGGCGAACGTCGAGCTCGTTTCGTCGCTTTGTATAATAAGAAATAAATATATTAAGACTCGTTGCCCACTGTAATTTCACTCTCTACAACACCCTTCAAGTCGGAATACAGATATATTTGCAATTTACTGTTTAACCGTAGACGGCCCTGGCAATAGAGACCTAATCTGATTTGCTATACAAAGTAGTTACCTCTAATTTATAAACTAGACGTATAACTAGGTCACAAAGTGTTTGTGTAATAAAAGCACTAGATCCAAGGTTTATCTTCCACATCAAACTGTCTACAAAGGCGATATATTTGCAAGTACAAATAAAGCAACGTTGCTTCGAATGCCTTTCACCCGGCTTGTTTGACTTTCAAATGAGTTGCAACTGTCTGTCAAATGAATTCGTTACCGTGGTCAAGCCTTCGATGTGTTGTTGTAAGAAAACATTTACATTGCTTTTTTTTACTTTTATATTCAATCGAAATTCAGGTTAATATAGCAAATATGTAATATAATAAAGAAGTTTAGAAGATGTAAATGCATAGGATTCAATATCTTTTCAAGCTTTAATCAAACCAATGGAACAATCTTGAGGTCTAATTTATTTCTAGTTTGATTACTTCAACCTTCAATAAATCTTCCGTCTCCTATATCTCAATTTATAACAATATTACATAAATAACAATAAAAAGTAATATTTAATATGTAAGACGCATTTAGTAGTTACTTTAAACTACTATCTTTAGCAAAAATCCTCCTAAGTACTGCGCTCTGGTATAATGGATACTGTACCTTTGGATAATATTGGAGTAATTAGACTATAGTTTATTAAATAGACTAGTATATTGCGGTGTTTATTAAACATGCTAATACCAGCCTGCACAGTTATGGACAATATAATCTAATAACAGAACAATATAAAAAAAATGTTAATTTTGTATGAATAGTAATGAAATAATGAAATTTTAAGAATCAATATTCACACGAGGGGTGTAAGAGGTCCCGCACAACAACTCACGGGATCCAAGCCAACCCGACCTGCTCGTGGTGCACCCTACTAATCTACTAACGAGGCTCTGGCTCCCACTAACCCACAGCGTGGTAGGAAATGGCCCAAATCCCTCCATGTGAACTACGCGATTGATATGAGAACCTTTGGAGGAGGCTTATGTCCAGTAATGGAGTCGATAAAAATGACAGTCATTGACATATATTGGTGTAAACCTCGATATAAGACAAGGATCATTGTTTTATTTAACGTGGATGCTAGTTAGGATGGTGTACACAACATCACAAGGTCGCCGACTTATGATAACAGATTTTTTTTAATTTAATTAACGAGTGAGAAGTCTCAATTATGGCAAATGATGCGCCCGCCCATAATATTTTGTCTCTGGTAAGGATGAGATGTACTACACCATAATGCGCTCGTCGCCTGATACATATGATGTTTTGTCTCATTACTTTAGCAATTATATAAGCTAATAACACCTTATATACCGGAAGTACAAGAAACCATAGTGTTGTTTGTACATGACTGTTTGGCGGTAGAGATAAGCCCTGCGGTGGTACTAGACGGACTTCAGCAACAGTGAATTACCAACACACTAAGTTTACCAAATAGTGCAGCTTCTTCGTGATGCTTATGTCCAGCAGTTGACATCGCCTGAAATGATAATATGTCACAAAGGAGAGTTGAATTTGCTAGTTATTGTATATATTTATATGTACAGTTAAATGTAAGTAGTATATTTGTTGTTACGGATAACATAACAAACTTCGGTGCTAGTGGGTTAGGTAAGCAATATAATTTGCAATTCGGAGCAGGTTTACCATAGTCTTAAATATGTTGTGATTGGCAATTTGACTTTAAAATAAGTTGGAACCGCTTATCAAGGAAGTCTTCACCCGGCCTGGCATGAGATATTACTCGGCATTTAAAGCATCTGTTTAAGGAAAGCAATTGATGTGGCTGCTTTAATTATTCACTTATTACTCTGAAAATAAATAAAGATTGGCTATATCTTTAACAGCTGACAGAGATGCTAACAGAGATGCTGTGAGTGTAAAGGGTCTCATACAGCAACTCACGGGATCCAAGGCCTCCTCACCTGCGGTGCATCCTACTCAATAAACGAGGCTCTCGCTTCTACCAATCCGCATTGAGCCAGCGTGGTGGAAAACGGCTCAATTCTCCCCACATGAATGCGGGAGGTGCTGGACCGACCAATGTAGGGATTTTTGGGAGAGACCTGTGTCCACCTGTGGACATCTATCGGTTGATGACGACGACGAAGCGATGTTGAACTATCACATGATAGTCTAGCAAAAAAAGGACATTACCTAGGATGACTGACTCGGGATTATCTTATATATATTTTTAGTAGTTCTCTTAATTTGCCTTTACGAGAAACTCAAGATCTCTGTTACATATTTCACCCCATTTTCAAATCGTTCAAGTAATTCCATAACACTTACAATTGACTTGCTGACTTGACGTGCCGTTCATCTGATAATTAAGTAGCCTGCCCATATTAATGCAGCGCTAGTTAAGATGATATAAATTGCACCATATTGCGCTCTTCGCGTTTAGACATGTTAAATCTCCTTACCACAGTAAATTCATTAGCTACAACGCCGTACAAACTGGAACACAGTAATATTTACATACTACCTTTTGACGGCAGAAATAGGAACTAGCAGCGGTACCTAGATAATCCTGGCGCAGATCTAACACTAGTAAAGTACATTTTATAGTAACTATCAAAATATTTACTTCATTATAAGTAGGTTTACTTATTAAACCTTAACTGCAAGTATATTAAAGTTTGATACCACAACGTTATAAAACTTCCTCGCTGTAATAAAAGATGCCATGATGCGATTTTAATGTAATAAACGTCAAAACGACTAATTAAGTGCTTAATTTATTAGAACCTCCGCAGATATTTGTCGCAATCGCTTTAACTTACAACTTTATTGTATTATTATATTCAACAAGAGTAACATATTGAATAATTCTATATAAGAAAACAGAATGTTCAAAGAAGAGCTTAGCCTTAAAAAAAATTCTTTCAGCAGATCCTGGGAAAGATAACATAATTTTTTTTCGTCACGCCTTTTTCCCAGTAGGGGTAAGCAGAGGTGAATAAACACCCACATTTCGCACGATGTGGTCAGATTAGGTCCCGTGTAACAGAGGGCGAGCCTGTTGCCACTTTATTGGGGCCACCACACACACACACACACACACACACAAAGATGATTTCAGTGTGCGGGTTTCCTCACGATGTTTTTCCTTCACCGTTTTGTATCTCGCTGTTGTAACTAAAGTTCACAAATGTACATAACTTAAATATTAAGTCATTGGTACATGCCGAGGTTTGAACCCGCGACCTTCAGAATGAAACCCGCACGCTCTAACCATTAGGCCAGCGAGCTACTATAAGGATAATATAATAGTGTTCTGATATACCATGAAACAGAAATAAGAATGCGTAATAAAATCGGTAAAAAAAACTATTTACAACTAGTAACACTGCGATATAATAAATACAATCCATAACTAAAGTTTTATGAAAATTATTAAAAAAAAAAAAAAAAAATTTTTTTTTATTTTTGCGGTTATATTGTTCTAAAGATTCCTCCATCTTTCGACCTATACACAGTTATTGGTAGTCGTTACCGAGAACGGTCATGACGGTTACCGTCGCAGCGTCTGTTTTTACCATCAAATAGTCAATGTTATATTCGCTCCTTGTTCCGGTTTAAAGTTTATTGAACAAGTGAAATTACTTGAGTAACGAAGACAACATTTTATCGACAATTTGTTGCGGCATAAACATTTTATACTACCGAGATTCCACCCGTCTGGGAGACGGGTCAGAATATTTAACCTATCTGATCTCTTTGTAGAATAAAAAGAAAAACGCTGTGCTCACCGCCTTGAGACTTAATATATTAATCTCGTTACCCCATTCTATTCCATCACTAGCTAAAGCGCCCTTCAAACCGGAACACAGTTATGATTGCGCACTACAGTTTACAGAAATAAACGCTGTTGTATACGCCTATCCATCACAATGTAGCCCTAGTTAGGATGTTACATACTGCACATTGTGTTAAACGCCTTTATACATTATATGTTAAATCCCGTTACCTCAGTAATTACAATAGCTAGTGCACCCTTCAAGCCGGAACACGGTAAGGTTCGTACACTACAGTTTGGCGGCGGAAATAGGAGTTACCACCGTAGCTATAGCCTATGTACCTAGAGGGTTTCCGACTATCGATACCTACCACTAGCAACTTCTCTGTCTCACCGTTTTCAGGACACTGAAAGTATTAAGTTATTAAGTAAGCAATGGATACCATTTAAAATTTTGAAAGGATATTCATGTACTAATTAACACATTTATTATTATATTACTTATCTTGTTAATAGTTAAAATGTCCTGCAATGGGATGCGAGCAAAGAGGCACCTGTCGATGTGAAGATCTGTAGAAGAGGCCTATGTCCAGCTTTGGATATCTATCGCCTGATGATGAAATGATTACTAAGTATTTTAGGGAATACAAGTTAAAGTTAAAGTAGTCCTTCGTCGTATATATTATTAAAATAAACTACATTCTATAAATATTTAATACGTACACACAAGAATTTTCGTGATTCGTGTAAAGTGTAAGGTGGAGTGCGGGCGCACTTTACGCCCCATAAAGAACAATTTAATGACGGCTTAAGCCTTGGGAGCAAGGACCTAAACCGAAACCGATTGATCTCCCACTCTTTTATGTTTATCTCGCAATATAAGTGAACATACGCTGATTTCTCACGAGATCATTTTTTGCGCAGCTGTTGTAAGAACCACCACTCGCGGGATCCAAGCCAGCCTCAGCTGCTGGTGGTGCACCCTACTAATCAACGGACGAAACTGCCAATAACTCGCATTGGGCCAGCGTGGTGGGAAATGGTCCAAATCCCTCCGTATGAACCCAACATCTTTGGAAGTCTTGTGTCCAGCAATGAACGTCTGTCGGCTGATGATGATGATGAAAAATCATTGTTTATAGCTTTCTTAATGATTTTGACTATATGCAGTCTTTTACTTACATCCGTGTATGTAAACTACAGCTTTTTCAGTATACCGATAGAACTACTCGACGTCTATTGATCTAAGCTGAATTTTATCGTGTCAGATCTTGTCGCCATTGAGAAAAGCCTTATCTCCATCTGTGTCGTATTTAAACAAAGGTAATAACAGAGACAAGGCACCTATTAAAGTCTCGTCTTATATTATTGTTTACTAAACATTCTTACCATCAGTACTACTTAATACACCTGCGCATGATAATATGGCACTAGTTAGGATTATATAAACCACTACAAGCTATCCTTAAGGTATAAGATGTTGTCCATTACTCCCGCAATTTCACCAGCTATTATAAATCGCCTTCAAACAAGAACACTTTATAGTTTGCACATTACTGTTCAGGGGCAGAAATAGGAGCTGCGGTAGTACCTATCTTGACTGTCCCAGGTAATGTAGACTTACCATCATTATAGCACGGAAAAGGTGATAATATGGTGGAGTTTTCCAAAGATTGCCGAACCATGTGGAATGCATCTATCTATATTTCAAAAAAATCACATGACTTCTTTCATGAAGGAGTATATTAAAATAGCATTCTGACAAATGGCAGTGCGCTGTCTAGGTAGGTACAATTGTTGGACAGCAGTAATACTATCTATGTCTTCATCATCAGCCGATCGATATCCACAGCCGGACATACAGCGGTCCTGCGCTGTCTGCATCCAGCGGCTACCTGCGACCTGATGGTCTCAAGAGCTCGTTTGTAGGTGGCTCAATGTGGGTTGGTGGGAGACAGATCCTCGTTTGTTCATTAGCAGCGTAGCCCCTTGCATCTGTCTCAGACTCAAAATATTTTGGTTTTAAACCATGCTTAATCTAATGCTGTTTATACACAACATTGTTAAAAGTAGTTTTTTTTTTTTATTTAACGAAGATACGAGACGAACGTGACGTTCAGCGGATGGTAAGTGCACATTGCACCACATTAAGCTAATCGCCTTGAGACTTGAAATGTTAAGTCTCGTTATCCCAGTAATTTCACTAGCTACAGAAGCCTTCAAACGGGTACACGTGTAGGAATGGTAGCTGCGGTGGTACGTACCTATCCGGTCTCCGGTAACAGAGACCTAATGAATGTGGAAATGTATTTAAATTACTATGGAGTTTATGCATAGAAAGATAGTGGTGGTAGTAGCCAGTAGTTTGGGGCTGGCATAGTACAAAAAAGCTAGTAGATTTGTGATTGTATCCGTTTGATTAGTAAAGTAACGATTATACTAATAAAAATAACTAAAGCAATGTCTGTACAAAGTCTCATTAAATATGAAACCAGTACAAATGCAATCCGACGCTACGAAAACGGAAACCAATTTCGCTCATTTCCCTATCTTAGTGAGACGTACAGTTCTAAAACTGTAAATGTATATATCTATACAGTTTCCTTTTTTCCTTACATTTCATTTGATTACCGCCAGTTCCCGGTATTCTCGGAGCTCGTAAACAAAAACTTGTATATTCGTTCACATTTTCCCCGGATACGCAAATCGTAATTTGGGTGAAAGGGTATCAGATAATGTTACGAAATATTATTTAGGAGAGATTTCTGTTCGCCAACAATGATGTACTAATGATTACGATAAATGAAACGCTGGAAAACATCATCTATTATTGTTTACAAAATAATTAAATTCTATGAAAGTAATGTACAATAACAATAATATTGTCCAGTAATGTAATATCTATAATTCTGGTAGTGGACGTCTGTCGGCTGATAATGATGATGATAAATGTAATGTAGCGGGAATCGAAGAGACCATGAAGGTTTGTCAATAACACTACAATCAGATTTAGTCATGAGGACCATTAAATATTGCAGAGCATATACAATATATAATTTTCTACAGGAAACAAGAGCAAGAAACGTAATAAATTATGGATCAAAAGAAACAGATCAAGATTTGGACATAAAACTGATTTTAGATTTAATGTCCTCTGCTGAATATAGGCCTCCCTCAAAGATCTCCAGATCTATCGGTACTGCGCTGCTCGCATCCAGGAGCTTCCCGTGACCTTCAACAGTCAGCATGGCCACTGGTATCGTCGGGCACTAAAAGCTGTCGTTTCGTGAGCCAGAGCCTCGTTTGATGATTAACAGGATACGTCACGAGCAAGTGAGGATGGCTTGGGTCCCGTGAGTTATTGTGCTCCTCACACCCTCCAAGAATGTTTTAATTGGTTAGTGTATTTATACTTCAGAGGATAGTTGTTTGATATCTGTTGGTGGTTCTCTGTTGCTGAAGACCCTGTAGGTAGGTACCACCGTACCTTCTATTTCTGCACACAAACAGTACTGTGCAAACATCATTGATTTATCTTTTATATGGTATTGCACCTAGTGATATGATGGTAAGTGATACGCGTGAACATTCCCAGATCATTACCCTGTTTTAAGTATCTTCAGATATTAGATGTTGAGTATCTTTACCCTAGAAATTATATTAGCTAGAGCGCCCTCCTGCTCTTTTTATTTTGCCTTATATGACGGAGATTAGCCTGCCCATCCATAAAAGCCGATTTAAATCCCCCACTGTTGGGGCACAGATCTACCCTCAAAATGAGGGCGATGGGCCATAGTCACCACGCGGGCCTAACGCGGATTGGTGACTTCACACACACCTTAGAATAAATTCTAATTCATGTGCAGGTTTCCTCACGATGTTCTCCTTCACCGTTTGTATTTCGCTTTGTAACTAAAGTTCACAAATGTACGTAACTTAAATATTAAAGTCACCGGTACGTCCCGAGATTCGAACTAGCGACCTTCAGAATGAAGGCCTCTAACCTTTAGGCCAGCGAGCTACTTCTCCACCTGCTACATTAACTCGGCCCATAATAATCTGGCCCTAGGTAATGTGATATACATAACAGCAAATTGAGCTTATTGCTTTCATATAAGAAATTTTAAGACTTGGTACCTCAATAAGTTTACTGTCTGCGGCGCCCTTCAAACTGGAACACTATAATGTATCTACACTACTGTTTGGCAGCCGAAATAGGAGTTGCTGGGAGAGCTATCACCAGTAATAGTAACAAAATCTGTTAATTGTTCACGCTGATTACATACAATAAAGTAATTTTACGTCACAGGAGATGAATGCTTATCTGACGCATCCTCTCTCATTTTTCTTTATACATTTCCTTCGCATTTTAAACGCTACTATATCTATGTGTATGTATCTTGTAATGAAGCTTGTTCAGACACTGTAAGTTACTGCTTGAGTATGAAATCCTTAACACCACACTACATTGTACAGTCTGGTCTTCATTGTTCGTTCCCTCGCTAAACTTTCACTTGTTATAAGAATGGCTCGGTGCTTGGGACCCCCTTTTTTTCTTGTAGCGACACTATTAAAAATGATCTTGTTCAACGCCATTACAGCGATTCGGTTTTCAGACACCGTAATTACGTACTTAGAGCAAGTTTGCTTTTCATTGATGTTTATAAACTTGAGACAATAATAACAGCAGCGAAATATTTTAGAACGTCTGTATAGAAGTTGAAGTAGACGAACGCGGGTCCGGTCAATGTGGGGACCTGGGGGAGACCTATGTCCAGCTGTGGGAGAGATAGAGCTGTGTAGCTGGGAGGACTTAGTCTATCGGCTGATGATGATGATAATGATAACATTTTTTATTTAGAAACTAATAAAACTATTATTAACAACAGAAAAGAGTAAACACAGTTTAATACATGAATGTACATATAGAACCTACTGTTTTTTTTGTTTATAAGGTTTATATACATTAAACTTTTATTAAAACTGTATTTTACTAAATCTAGATATTTTATTAAAACTAGATTTTTTAACTTTATAATCCCAACACCTTCATAGCGAAGATGCTGGTAAATGATACCCGAAATGTATTCCAAGGAAGACATGGAATAAACATTTGATATAGAAAATAGAATCTTGTCGAAGGAAACTACTTTCTTTGTAAGACTACTTTGTAAGCAGTCTGTAGATACTGACGGTAGATTTCTACTGCTGGAGTCCATCCAGGTTAGTTCCTCAACTTCTATATCTGCCATAAAATATCAGTGTGCAAACGGTATTACATTTCAATTTGAAGAGCGTTGTAGCTAGTGAAATTACTGAGGTAGCGAGACAAGATCTCTTCAAGACGAGGAGCATAGTGTGGTGCTGTGTAATCATCTTAACTAGCGTCACGTTGTTATCGACAGACGTATTCCTTACCATCAGGTGAACTTGTTCGTAGTGCACCCGGCTAATCAACAAACGATACTCTGGCTCCCAACAATCCGCATTGGGCCAGTGTGGTAAGAATTGGCCCAAATGTCTCCATATGAAACCTCTACAAACGATGGCTCCTCGTGCCCAGTGATACGGACGCAGGATTGATCGATGTGGGATTTTTTTGGGGGAAGCCTATGTCCTTCAGTGGACGTCTTTCAGCTGATGAAGAGGTGCACGTCTCGCTTGTATTGTTTGCTTTGTTAAATAAAAAAAGTTGACAAGATAGAGAGAGAACTAAACATATGAAAATATATAAGAAATTATTACTTATGTAAATATTCACAAGTTAGGTTTATGATATTATTTGTTTTAACGTAGTATAAAATCATATGAACCTTTTTACTTATACACTCTTCACATTGGAAACCACAAATCAACTCAACTATTGTTACATTTTCCCATTGGTAAACTTTATAGGATTCCGCAAAAAGGGTGAAAAAAGGTTTCTTTATCATTGGCAATGTGCGTGTGATATTGCAGACGTATAAAGGCTTCGGTACGGCATATACATACTTTTATATATAAAAGTATATAGAGAAATAGATAAGTTCATTCCTTACACGTTTTTAAGTATGTAAAGAAATTAATTACCTTATATTCCAAATGAATAAAACATAATTAGCATATATAGGAGATATCTAGAGATTCATTGACTCATTACGCGATCTCCGAGATCATTAGACGTAATCACTCAAAATTTGGTACAGATATTGCTTCTACCATTTAGACGTTGGCTATGAATGGGTTTTACAAAATTCCTCCCCCAAAAAGAGTTGCGGGGATGTCACATGTATAACTTATATGTATAGCTAGAACAACTTATGTCGTTGCATTAAACACTTTACAACCAAACCAATCATAAAGGAAACGGAAACAGTTTTATATACATGCTCAGTTTCCTGAGTTTTACATATATATTTGATGGATCGATGAGAATCTTTTTTTAATTGAAAGTTGTAATACATAAGATATTATATCTTCTTTCTTATATAGATGTTTAAAGTCAAAAACGCTCTAACTCTTGCATACGCAGTAACACAGACAAAGAAAAAATTATTTTTTTTATACGTCTTTCAAATGTATCATCATCAGCTGATAGTGAATAAAGAAACATATTTTTTTTAATATAAGGTTGTCAAATATCTCCCTTCCGCTTTTTTGCTCTTTATTCAATGCTTTATAAAAAGTGTTACAGTGATCGGATTTAGTTCAAATATGCGCCGTTTTGTTCGATAATCTGTTTCCATCTAGACGGCAACTTCATAATACCTCCCTCGTAGAAGCCCCCCTCCTTATTTGCGAAGAACTCGGACAGCCACTTTTCACAAGCCTCTTTTGAGTTCAACTTTACACCACCAAGGGCGTTCACCATGGACAGGAACAGGTGGTAATCACTTGGCGCTATGTCCGGGCTATATGGTGGATGCGATAAAACCTCCCTTCCGAGCTCCCGTAGCTTCTGACGAGTCATCAACGAAGTGTGTGGTCTGGCGTTGTCCTGGTGGAACACTACACCCTTCCTGTTGGCCAATTCTGGACGCTTCTGGTCGATCGCCTACTTCAAGCGGTCCAGTTGTTCGCAGTAGATGGTAGAATTAAGCGTCTGGCCATATGGGAGCAGCTCATAGTGGATGATTCCCTTCCAATCCCACCAAACACACAGCAAAACCTTCCTGGCCGTCAATCCCGGCTTGGCCACTGTTTGGGACGATTCACCGGCCTTCGACCACGACCGTTTTCGCTTGATATTGTCGTATGTGATCCATTTTTGGTCGCCAGTCACCATCCGCTTCAAGAATGGGTCGAGTTCGTTCCGTTTCAGCAGCATATCGCAGGCGTTGATTCGGTCCAGAAGGTTTTTTTGCGTCAAATCATGCGGCACCCAAACATCAAGCTTTTTTTTGTATCCAGCCTTCTGCAGATGGTTTAAAATGGTTTGGTGACTAACTCCCATCTACTGGGCGATGTCACGAGATGCCACATGCCGGTCTAACTCGATGTAGTCCATGATTTGATCGGTATTTGTCGTCACAGGTCTTCCGCCGGCTGGCTTATCCATGGTGTCGTTTTCACCGGCTCTGAATCGTCGAAACCATTCCTCCGCGGTTCGAAGTGATAGAGTACCATCCCCCAAAACACCATTAATCTCACGGAACGTTTCTCTAGCGGATTTGCCTTTAACGAAGGAAAACTTTAAAATAGCGCGAATTTCGGCGTTAGTGAACTCCATGTTTACACGTCTATAACTGTTGAACGCAATATCCAAACTAATTATTCATAGCGTCGTTTTGTAGGTTATGTCAAGACCTTTCAAATTATGTATAGTATTGCCAGATACGAGCTCTGTAGCGCTTTGTACATAGCCGCGAAATTCAAAAGACAAAAAGGCGGAAGGGAGATATTTGACAACCTATTATCACAAACAGACACATATATAAAGTATTAAATGGACTCTAGTACAATTATATAATGGTTTGCAAAACCATTTACGTTATTTAATGTCAAAGCGGATGCTTTACAACTTCACTGATAAGAGACTCTTATCTATTCCTCTTTCAGAACTCGCCTGCAAGAGGAAATTGATAAGGGAACTTTAATTATATCATAAGAACTTGAATGGAAAGTTCTATTTAATCTAAGCCGTTTAAGATTATTTTAATTTCATTAATGAGATACCAATGAACCTATTTATCCTTTAATATAGTACTGTTCTTTACTGGTGGTAGGTCTCTGCTGCCGGAGACCTAGGTAGCTACCACTGCAGACAAACAGTACTGTGAAAACGATGCCGTGTTTCGGATTGAACGAAGTTGTAGCTAGTGGAATTACTACGGTAATAAGATTTAACAAAAATTTTGTAGCTCATTTAAATGTGGTGCAGTGTACACCATCCTAATCAACTCCACGTTGGATAGGCTATCGTTTTTTTGCATTTTTTAGTCTAGACCTCGACTAGATTCCCACCCGATGGTAATCGGCGATGTAGTCTATGATGGTAGCGCGCACTAGCCTAGAAGTAGCCTATTCAAACCTATGCCTAAGCTATTCTGTTTTCCATTAGATTAATGTCTTGTCGCTTAGTTGAATAAAAAACTACTAGAATCTTTTAAAAGCTATAACATATTTTTTTTTAATTTAGTTATATTAGCGTTTACCTTAAGTTACTTATCTAAAGACGAGTATAAAGAATTTCTTCTGTATATTTGTTTCAAGTTACGAAGTTTATGTCGGGATTGTGACAGAATTTTTAAGTTTTTTTTTTATTTATTTTTTATCACGCCTTTGTCCCAGTAGGGGTAGGCGGAGGTGAATAAACACCCACTTTTCGCCAGATGTCCGATTTGGTCACATGTATCAGGGGCGAGCCTGTTGCCACTTTATTGGGGCCACCACACACCGTTTGTATCTCGCTGTTGTAACTAAAGTTCACAAATGTACATAACTTAAATATTAAGTCATCGGTACATGGCGAGCTTTGAACCCGCGACCTTCGGAATGAAAGCCGCACGCTCTAACCATTAGACCAGCAAGCTACTATTTTCCTTTTAACTTACGACTAATAGACGAAGCTGTAGTCCACAAAATTAGCTGGTACGAGGTCAGATGATCCTTGTCATAGAGGAACTAACTTATCCTTTCATAATAATTGTGAAATCGGTCAGAGTTTAAGAGATTATTATTCGATTTATTACCAAAGGATCGTTTGTTAGAATGAACTATTATATATTGGAAACGGCATTTAGTAATTTTAAACTACCTAGAAGCTTCAACTAAATCTCACACATTAAAGTCTTGGTCTTCAGACATATTCAAAGCTCTAACAAAAACCATTAATTTCTTTTTTCTGAATATTTGGGTCGATTAGTTCTAAACGAAAATAGTATGAAATAGTTATTTGAGTAATGTTTAGTAATGATTTTAGATATATATCTACAGTAAACAGTTTTAAATATTCAGCTAATTAATACAGTAGTTACATAGCTATATGAAATTTGCGTTTTGTACGGAAGGAATATAAAGTATTTTTTTTTGTAAGATATATTTAATTAATCAAAGTATGTACTGCTGTTATATATGCACTTTTGCCATCTCATGGGTAGCTAATTGATTCCTTTACTAAATAAACGCATGATGGTAAGAATCATTACTCTTTAAAGGCAGTTTGGACTGCCGTATCAGAGTTGAATTTTTTTCCTTTTAACAAGTTGTCCAAATTTCGGAAAAAATGTTAAACTGTTGGGGCCAGGTCCGAGGAGTACGGTGGATGTTGCAGACATTCCAATTGTAGCTTATCTAACTTAGGGATTGTTTGTAGTGCAGTGTATGGTCTTGCGTTGTCGTGAAGCAGCAGTCGCCTAAAGCGATTGACCAATGTCGGTTGTTTAGCACCTAGTTCTTCCTTCATGGTCTGCAGTTGCAATAGTAGAAAATAGATATCTGCCTTAATCGTTTGGCTAGATTTTAGAAAGCTGTAGTGTACGACACCGGCGCTAGTCCACCAAACACTCAAGTAACTATTCCCGAGTCAATTTTCGTTTAGGACAGGATTTGGCTGGGTCTTTAGGGTTCAGCCATTGCGACGAGTGCTTCCGATTATCGTACAGTTACCACTTTTCATTACAAGTAATAATTCGATTTAAAATACCTTCGTTATTATGTCGGTTGAGCAAAGTAACACAGCAGTGCACGCGTGTTTGCAAGTTCGATTCATTCAATTCGTGAGGTACGCATCGTTCAAGTTTCAATCAAAGAGGAGATATTTCAGATGAAAGTGGTCAGTACGATAAAACATTAATTCATATGGATATAGTATTATTAATACTGAATTAAATTAAACCTTTTAGTTAATATTCTTACTGGATTATTTTATATGTAAAAAACTAAGAATTTTAGAACAAAGAACTATTTCTTTCTTTCTCTTTGCCAATTAGTTCTTACAGCAATGAAAGTTGGATTCCAACTGAGAACACTGATTCGCACTCTGTACCAAAAGGTTACAATAGAATGATACAAAGTAATGAACCGAAGTAAATGGTCCCAAAGTATCGCAAAAAAAAAATTTATATATATATAACAAAGAGAGGTTGATAGGATGCGGGCGTTCTTCTTCTTCCCTCTGATCTTCATTCATTTTCGATTAAACAATACTCGATAGGTTTGTAATACAACAACAGATTACTACGCGACAACGACAAAAGTCGGATGGTCCGGTATACTGGTGTTCACCGTAGATTGCCCTCTGAGACAGTGTTCGCTCCGACACAGCATTCCTCTTTTTATACCTCCTTGAAATGACATATACATTTAACAAGTCATCTTTAGTGTTGCCCGCTACTATATGCAAATACCCGCAGATCGATTTAGATTCAACCTTAGTCTCGCTCATTATTATATCCGAATACCCGCAGTCTCAATTAAAATGTGACATCGCGTCCTCCATTTTCCGACATATATATATCCTATTCCTTTTTTTACATTTCAATAGAATTTTCCCTCTGAGATTTTTGCTCGGAACTTTGAAAGGTCTTTTTAAAAACGTCTCAGTAATTTAGAAAGAACACTTCAGTACACGAATGAGCTCTTACCCGAAGAAACTATTTGTCACGAACACGGTTATTCTCTCTGTTATAAATCAAAACGTTTCAGTTAAAATTAAAGTCCACTTTTATACATTAAGGTATCTATATTTATTTTAGTTTCTCCTACTGAATGACGCAGTTTATATACAAATACTTGTACTAGATTTGTAGGCTGTAATATCACATCTCCGCAACCCTTTTTTGGGGGTAACACTCCGTAAAATTCGTTTTTAGCTGACATGGAAAAAGTAATGTTTCTATCAACTTTCAAGTTTCTATGCTTTATTGTTTTAGAAATATCGTGATGTCTCTCTTCATAGGTGAAAAATCTGATCTGTATAGATCATCAGCCGATAAACGTCCACTGCTGGGCATGGACCTCCCAGAGATCTTCACAGAATTAATTGAGGGGAATTGGGCCTTAGGCCACCACGCTAGTACAGTGTGGATTGATGAGTGGTCAGTCTCGTCTGTTATTCAGGTGAGGTTGACTTGGGCTACGTAAGATATTGGGCGGAACCCCTTACATCCCTTATCATATATTATTATTATTATATTATATATATTAGTGATAGAAAATAGAATTATAGGTTTTTTTTTATTCAACAAGCGACGAGATGAGCGAGATGTGTACCTTATGGTAAGCGATACGCCTACCCACAAGAACTTGGCGCCAGCTGGAATGGTATACACTGCACTATATTGTGCTCGGCGCCTCGCGATTTTATGTCTCGTTACTTCATTATTTCACTAGCTACACAACCTTCTTCAAACCGGATCATCGTAAGGTTTGCACATTACTGTTTGCTGGCAGAAGTAGGAGCTGCAGTGGTGTGTAACCAGACGATCTCCGGGAACTGAAACCTATCAATAGTACATTAATGAAAAATGTTTAACAACGTTAAGAATCGTCTAACAATAAATTCAGTTGTTTGTTTTAATGTTGCTAAAACATTTTAAACGTATACGTAAACAAGATGAAAGTCACTACCACACAGAAGCAGTTAAACGAAAGATGTAACGAAGAAAGTATTTAATTGTAATTTTGTTCGATACTTACATATATGCGAGTAAATGGCAGTTCAGTTAACAAAGGTGCAACAAACAAAGGCGGTGTTCTCACAAAGGGTGTCATCAGCACACCCACACATGACCGTGACTTGACGTAATATAGTTACAACCCTTACAAATTGGTCAAGATAGACCCTAATTAGTTTATTTATATTTAATTGTATACTCGAATATTTACAGGTGGTAGGTCGACGAGCGCAGCTGAAAAACAGTGGTAGGCAAATATTATTGTGTTCTGGTTCGAAGGGCGCTGTAGCTGGTGAAACTACACGGCTTACCAGATCTAACATCTTATGTATCAAGTCGACGAGCACAATGTGAATTATATAACATTCTAATTAGTGCTACATTAAGTGCAGTAAAACAAAGAAGTATTAATTTAGGAGATAAAGTCTCCATCTGTTTCTAACTCCTGCCAATACTAGAGCAACTCACAGGCAGTGGTTAAATAGTTATATACGATATCGAATCCACTCCATCTCATCGTCGTTGTGAGAGAAGTTATAACAAATTCTTTAGATATACTTCGAAAGAAATCATATAAGAGTGTAAAACTTTATATTCTCCTCTACACCGCGTTAGAGGTAGGTACCATCAATACTTTTAGTTGGGAAACTTGAACGGTCTCACTGTCCCATTGATTCGTTGATAAAAGAGACACGTATTGGACGTTTTTCACATAAGATAGAACAAATCTAGTTAAAGTTCTCTTCCGCTTCCTGTTTGTTCGGATTGTTCCTTCTAATATCTTAGTCAGAACGCGAACTATTGGTTTAGGTTTGACTTACGTCCAAGTTCTAACTCTGCAGTTGAAACTTGAAAGTATTCACGCCAGACTAGTTTAAGGGGATGTGGGGATGAGGTACATGCGAATTGTTTTAGTTTTGATTGAGAATATCTTTTTGAACTACAAAGGGTTCTTATCGTTTTAGATTAAAAAAAAATACTGAATTATCTAATTTACATATACAATATGTATCGTATAAATCAAAATATTAGTAATATTATGTTAATATTAAAATGAAACTAGAATTGGTTACAAAGGTATCTTGTAGATATATGTTACAAGACCTATTTATGCTTTATTTTCTAGTATTGTTAGAAGTGACATAAGTAAGTCTAAAAAGCCGGATATCGTGAAGGTGATCTACCTTCACGATATCCGTTAATTGTTCGAGGGGTACTTTAGGTAGTAAAATCACTGGGATGAAATCTTGTCTCTAGGTAATGACTACAGTGTGGTACAGTGGATATCATCTAAACTACTACTAAAGAAATAACTTATTACCGTTTATTTAGCTTTAGTTATTAGAAAGTGGTATTATTAAGTTATCCCTCCCGCCACCCTCTTTTCAAAAGAGTCGATAATAAAATAATATTATAAGGGAAAGTACCCCTTGACAATAAGAGTAATAGTAACAGCTTTCACTGTAACCCTAAATGTACTCTGCTTACCAATCCATATCTTAATATCCGGTTGCAGTTTTACATAAATAGGAAATTATTACCATAAAAAAAATTCTGTCAACATCCTACCGGAAGTCAGCAAAAATAGCAGCATATAATGTAATCGTATTACTCATGTAATGAAGAGGGTATATTAAGAATTTGAGAATGTTGAAGGAGCTACACCCACAGGGCATATCGTTGTCACACACAGAGAAAATGTTATATGGTTGTTTTAAAGAGACAGCTTCCTGTGTGCAGCGCCAAAGTTACAAGCGGAAGCGATAATATTATTCTTTGACTTCCGATAATTTTTTTTAAATAAAATTGAACTCGTAAATGTTAGAAGTATACATCAGGCATGATGGATGATTACTTGATGGTATACTACCTTTCAATAACGTGGCGCCAGTAGTATACTGCACCACATTGACCTCGTACCCTTGAGACATAGGATACTGGATCCTTTCCATTAATTTCAAACTTTCAAACAGTTACCACATTGCGGTGATACATATTAAGACTATATCATGCAACAGAGATTTACCAGAAAATACTTACGATATATTCATCATTCATCATCATGATCAGCCTGTAGATGCTTACAGCTGGATTTTAATCTCCTACCGATGTTCGCATGATCAGTCCTGCATTGCTCTCATCCAGTGCTTTCCCGCGACCTTCACCAGATCAGATATCCATCTATTCATCATAATTAAAAAAAATATTTAAATAAATAACTCTGCAAAGTTACGAAGACTGTCATTAGTGCTCTATTCACACATACAAATATTGATCATTTCTAGAAGTAGAGTGAATTTTTTTAAAATAAAGAAAAAACGGGAAGGGTATATTTGCGTGTACGTCGTATCTTAAGCCAGAAGCAAAAGAAACTCTACACAGGGTGACCGAACAAAGGGCGTACTCGACACTCGAGGGCTTACCTCTCCACTTGCTTTGTCTTGCTAACATTGTTTAATTTTACTCCGGCGAAAGGTACTTGGGGTTGAATATGAGTTCAGTTTTTCAAAAAATACATATACTACGTATAATACAGAAAATGTTTTTTTTTTATTTGAGAAGAATTTTAATGCCGAAATTACAGCGACAATATAGAGAGTTTTCGACGGACGAAGTTCCACACAATCTGTCCCTGTTAACAAAGAGACTCCACTTCGTTTCGTCTTACTGAAACGTTATAATTAAAAAAAAAAACTCTCGTCTATAATTGAATTTGTTGAAAGATTCAATATTTATCGCTGAGTAAGTGCTTAATATTAAGACAATTGTTTAATGTGTTGAATTTCATTAACAAAGTAACAACTGAATAGAACAGAAATAAAGAAATTCTGATGAAAAACTTGACTTGAAAAGAAACTCGCCTTAAATATTTTTTTGTACTTCATTTACGGGAGCTGAAATCACTGAGAACAAAAAGTAAGTTTAAATGGGGGAATGCTAAGTTTTAGGTCTTGTACACATGAAATATGGGATTTCTTTATTTCACAAATTTAAATTCTTTTCATGTTAAAGAGGTACTTGTGGCGAAAAATTATTTTCACAGCAGTTTTTCACTACAATTTTTTTTTAGTATTAGTATAAATTTTATGCGAAACCTAAGAGGGTTGAAGTATTAAAAATAATATTTTATAGTACGATTTTCGCTTCAAAACAATCCATTGTCATATTTGGCTTAACAAAATTTATATGAAAAGGTAACAGATTATTTTAACCATTACTATTAATATGCGTGTGTTCGTGTAACAAAATATATTGAAACAATAGTTTACAATTCTAATTCATGCAAGTTTAATACTAATAGACAACAATTTAAAATAATCATAAGCTTAAGGTTATATATATATTAGTCCATATTAGAAATCCTTTTTATAAGTAGTAGAATTATAATTATTTTACTAGCGGTAAGTCTTTGTTACCGGACACCGTGTAAATACCACCTCAACTCCCATTTCTTCCGAAATACAGTAGTGTGTAAATATTACTGTGTTCCGGTTAGAAGAACGTTGTAGCTAGTGAAATTGCTGTAGTAATGAGACTTGCTATTATATTATTCAAGGCGACGGGCAGAATGTTATGGGTACGCTTATCATTTGCCATCAGGTCAACGTCATTGTCGTCCGTCCACTTAATTACTTCATGTCCACGAACGCTGATGATTCATTGAGATGAAACACATCTGAACCTTTAATCTTCAACTTGAAGTGTGCTACTACCTTAAAATGAAACGTGCTTCGTTTTCATCAAACACTCGCAGTTTCAGCGGCTATCAGTGTTGAATTACAGAAACTTGTTCGGCGTCCGTAGGTGAGGTCCGAAGGTAATTGGAGTTTGTTTGGGTCTCTAGTGGAATAATTTAAATTTATTTATGCCAATCTTTAAAGTTAATACGAACCAGCCTCCTTGCCTCGAGGAGACGTCGTTTCGTGTTTCAGGGACCTACCGAAACAACTACTATTAACAATTTGAGTAGCGTTTATTATCAAGATAAAGTGGACGGGGGTGGGAAAGGGATTAAACACATATACTACATCATCCTTTATTACTTTGAAACGTTTTCTAAAAGTATAAATGTCTGAGGATGAAACTTAACATTACTCTGTAAAATAGAAATGTGAACGAGGAAAGAGTACAGGTCTGAGTCATTTGTAGCACGAGCGGGAGGATCACCTGGAGATACGCCTCCCATAACAACGTGGCGCTATTTATGATGTTACACACTGCACCACATTGCGCTCGTCGCCTGATACATAAGAAATTGAAGCTCGTTACCCTCGTAATTACACTAGCTGCAACGTCCTTCAAACTGAATGACAGTAATGCTTAATACTGTTTGGCGGCAGAAGAAGGTGTTGCTGTGGTACCCACTTAGACAGTCTCTTTCAATAAAGATGTACCACCAGTAAAACAATATCCTTCAAATCACAGTTTTTTTAAGATTACTTAAGACAAAATTCTTTTTTAGCTTCAAGACTTATTTTTTATCAACCATGAAGTAAGGATTGGTTCCAATTTTACATAGTATTAAGAGACAACAATGCTGTTGATGTTAAAGCATACTCCTATAGAATAGTCTAGCTCTCATATGCTGTAAGCTGGAATATGTTGGAACATCAATATTGTTGGGATATTCAGAAAAATACCGCCGATACTGTAATAATCCCAGAAGGGAAGTGACCGTATTACATGGTATCCTGTTAGTCAAGGAAGGTGAGTGGAAGCAGATAAAGTCTAGGTAAGAAACGCTGCTCATCTTCCGTTTTGAAATTAGGTATGTGAGGTAAATCTTTGTAATGATCCTCTACTTTCTGGTAGGAATTTGAAATAATATGAGATTAGATGTGAGCACGATTTGGACTAATCTGACCTCGTCTGATTTTAGCATAGATCAATAGTTCGTACTCATAAGCAGGTCAGCGTATATATACTGTATTATGTATGTACAGTGTTAATAAATTGAATAATATAATAGAAGGCTTTATATATCAGATTACTAAAGTAACTGTATGCCTACATCATTCCTTATCTTGATTAATGTGAATGTAGCCGCTTGAGCCGTACACTATCAACTTGACAGAGGTAAATCTTTATGTATCATAAGTGGAAGGCATTGCTTTAATTTTAGAATTACATAAAGGGCCATGAAAAAAAATTGTGGTTCTGCCAATGGGGCTGATATATCTCTAAGGGATAAAAGCTCCAAACAAAAATATAAATAAAATGGTTTCAAATTATTCAAACTTTAGAAAGTTCTTTTGAAATTGATCGAGAAAATAATATTAATATTATAAGAAAATAAAAATGATGATGTCTTTACTTCCGGTATGCCTATTTCCGTTAATAAACGGTAGTGTGCATATATTACTTAGTTCCAGATCCAAGACAGTTGTAGGTAATGTTATTACTGGGGTAACGAGATTCAACACTATGTATATAGGCGAAAGCACAATATGATTCAGTTTATTATATCTTAACTAGCTCCTCTTTATTATGCGCAAGCGCACTTAACATCAAGTAAACGTTCCTCTCGTCTAGTCAAGTACTTGAATAAAAAGAAATTGTATTAAATATTCATTGAATTTAAATTATGAACTTTCCATAAAAGCTTTGAAGCGCTGTGTTATATATATAGATTAATTTAACAATAAAATTAGTAATACGATTGGTTAAATATGAACGAGCTGGTACTTATTTAACCGACTTTAATTGATAACACTCAATAGTTAACCTACTGAAAGGTTAAATAAAATGGTGGCCAAGGAAAGGTTTCGCGTCGGTAGAACCTGAAAAATTAAAAGCTGCGAAGTATTTTTAAGCACATTTTATAATTAAATATACAGTTCGCATTTCCTCTGGAGCTTCAGCGGCGTGCTTTCAAACGCTCGCCACCTTTAATACGATTTTTTTTGGTGTACAGGTACATGAGGAAATTTAAATAAACTCTCCCACGACAGAATGTGTTCACGAATAAAAGAGTGAAACTTTTTTTTTTTTTTTTCTACACGTCTTTTCATACTGTATCGGTTTAATGTCACATGTATGTATCATTGTGAAAACGATTTTCGTTTACATTCAGTAATATTTAAGATGAGCATAAGCTTCATCTGATAGTATGTAGCGCTAGATAGGATTATAAACAGAGCATCAGATACTCATCGTTTTTTTTTATTCAAGACAAGGGGAGAAGAAGCCAGGAGACAAGTGGAATGATCCCCTGATGTTGATACACTTGGCCATAACAAGGTAGCGCTACTTAGAATGATATAAACTGCACCACAATACGCTCCTCGTCTATATGGGATGTTAAGTCTCGTTAATCCAGTAAGTTTAATAGTTACAACTCCCTTCAAACCGGAACGCAGTAATACTTGCACAGTAATATTTACCAGTAGAAATAGGGCCTGCGGTGGTACTTATCTAGACGGTCTCCGGTAACAGACAACTACCGTCAATACCGTTTTGCGACAAGTAGAATATTAAGACCTGTTACCTTAGTAATTTTGCTAACTACAGCGTATTTCAAACCGGAACACAGTAATACTTATACTCTGCTTATCGGTGGTTTATTTAGACTGTTTCGAAGCAAAGTAAATAACGAAGTAGAATATTAGTAAACAAAATAATAGGCTGAGGAAAAAGAAATCCATTATTTTTATATGAACTTCAGGACTTTATTTAACATGCTTCGGATTGTCGGATTTGGGTCAAATATGCACCGTTTTGTTCTATGATTTGTTGCCATTTTAAAGGTAACTTCATAATGCCTCTCTCGTAGAAGTCCTGGTCTCCATTTGCAAAAAACTCTAGTAGCCGATTTTCACAATCTTCCCTAGATGCCAATTTTTTATCACTAAAGAAATTTTGTAATGCAAGAAAAAGATGGTAATCGCTTGGTGCCAAGTCCGGACTGTATGGCGGATGCATTAAAACTTCCCAACCAAGCTCCCGAAGTTTCTGGCGAGTCACTGTAGACGTGTGTGGCCTAGCGTTGGCCTGGTGCAACACGACACCTCTCCTGTTGGCCAATTCTGGCCGTTTCTGGTCAATTGCTATCTTCAAACGGTCCAGTTGTTGACAGTAGAGATCGGAATTTAGTTCTTGGCCATATGGAAACAACTCATAATAAATAATCCCCTTCCAGTCCCACCAAATGCACAGCAGAACCTTCCTGGCCGTTAGTCCTGGTTTGGCCACCGTTTGAGGTGCTTCACCGCTCTTTGACCATGATCGTTTTCGCGCAGGGTTATCGTATGTGACCCATTTCTCATCTCCAGTCACCATCCGTTTAAGAAATGGGTCTTTTTTTGCCTGCCTGCTGCAAGCCGCCTGGCTTGCATTTTCGCCTTTGTCAAAGAAAAACTGTAAAATGTACCGAATTTTCTCTTTGTTCACTTCCATTTTTAACACCCTGTAACTCACAATTGAATGCACCAAGCAAAAAACAGCAAAAGAATTTTTTTACTGCGAAATGTCACCTTTCCAACGAGCATAAATCTGAAACTGTTTGATCGATACTTTACGAGAAATTTATCACTACAGCCATCTACCGAAAAAATAATGGATTTCTTTTTCCCTAACCTAATATAATGAACATATTTTTAAAATACAAAATCTAACAAAATAGTCGACCTTTACGACATTCTAGAATTAACCGAGAAATAGACACATTCGTGGCGGGGTTGAAAATAGCTTTTGCTGTCACTTCATCAAACAGGTATTTAAATAAACTTGTTTAACTTAGCACATATATTAAGAGCTCATCCGGTTCGTAGTCAAAGTAAGCTATTTACATAAAGCTTATATTACATAGTTCGAAAATACTAGACTGGGTCGTTTTGCTGAATCTGTCTAAATAGGCAGCAGCTCCGATTTATGCTGCACAGCATCAGCATGTAGTCAATTAAGGTATTCCAGTCTTCAGTTTGAGATACCATATGTATATAATATCACAAGCTGATGAACAGGATGTGGTGTAAATATTCTATCCTGTCACGGACATGTCACAAATCTTAGGAAGACGATGGCTGGTCTTCGGACACTGGTAGTATCTGCGGGAGGAACAGAAAAACCAACGAAAGTGTTTTCTCTACAACGCTGGTTATCTTCTAGAAGACAGGGTAGTTTTTAGCACAATCTATAAGATAGAAAACTAATGGAGATATAGGGGAGTAGTTCTATAATAGACTTTCGTTATTATTTATTTATTTAACTTTAATTGTTATATTTATCTATACGTTGTGTTACCAAAGCCATTATCCGATATTTTAAAAGCTTAATAACTTAATTCTAAAGTAAGTTACTGATAAGTATATTTAAATCAGTATTTAGAAATCATTGCAACACTGTAACGTTGTAACACTATGCTAATATTACGTTTTGAAATATTCTTTTCGGAGGCTCTTTTCGGGGTCCTCTCTGCGCATGTTTGGTGCCTTCTCCAACTGGTAACTTTCGTATGGACCTGAAAGCCAGTGGACGTCGGGCCGCCGGAAGCGTCGCACGCTTCGTCCTCTCCCTCACCCTCCGAGGTGTTACGTCGCGAAGTTTCCTACGGTATCGTTTGAGTGTATTCAGAGCAGTTATCGTGTTTTGGAATTATGATATGAGTTATCCGGTGAGTTTGATTATTAATAGAAATAATAATTATTTGTACTTATTAACAATAAATAATAATGTGTTATTAATAGCCTATTAAAAGTCTATATATTTGATTAATAATTGATGTATAAGAAGTTATTAATACGTGGATCTATTGAATTAAATCAACGTTGATATTAGTTTGTATATACTTAATACTTAGTTTTTAAAAAAAAGTACGACTCTAATTATTTTTAACGTTCGATGAAAAAACAATTAAATACTTTTATTCCTTATTTACAAAAAAAAAAAAAAAAAACATCTATGGTTAATGTGTTACTACGATGAAACCTAATTGAGTACATGTTTTTGTTCGTCCCGTATCGATGTTAACAATGCTTTAGTGTTTATTTTCTACTTTTATATGAAATTAAAAAGGATTATATTCTAAATCAGATCTACTTACTATACTCTTTTTTTTCCTACTGGATAAATTGTAGATATCCTTAGTAGCAAAAAAAAAAATTTGTTTATCTTATCTTACCGTTAGAATGTTATGAAGTAGATATTAGTAATTTTAAGTAAGGTATTTAAGTCATAGAAAAATAACTATACTATGCAAATTGTTTACTTATGATCTATCTATATATCAAATGATGGTCCCATTACCAAATCCAACCAAAAACTTATATTCGAACTGTAGCCGAGCCGCGGATCGGAAAATGTTATATCATTATAAAACCGGGTCAATTGCTTGCGATCCCTTTTCATACATACTTCGAAGTTTTCTTCGTCTAAACGTTCTAGAAGTTTAAGTATCATCTTTACTCGAACTTGTCGCTAATGAGTTCGAACCGTGTCGGGACTGTCCTTCGTTTTCATCAAATATTTATTCCTGCTATTTCTATATTCTTCTTGTATATAGTCATTAAAATTCGTTCGTCTTATAACGGAATCTTCTATCTTACTTCCTTCATCCTACTTAGCTCTATTATCTACATCGTTTCCTTTAATATCGTTGCTGCTCATATCGTTCGTATCTTTAGATATATTATTGATTTTAAGTCTTTTATAGGGAAAAGTAAATCTACGTCTTCATCAAAATCACATCATACAGATGTGATATAAAATGTTACTTTCATAACGCGTACATTGGCATTTGATATGCAAAATCATCAAGTCTTTACACCGTTCGGCGTCTTTCTTCTTCTTCATCTTTAGGTGAGTTTTATGTCCAGCAGTGGGATTCTGACGGTTGAAAATATGAAGATACAAAGTCTTTGTTTTAAAAGGCAACGTTCTATTACCAAGTCGCAGACGGCAAGTGTCTAATACAAACAGTAGTATATATTAAAGGTTAAAACGAATGTACAAACAAATATCATTTTATAAATCAATTTCAAGATTTTGTTTGATCAATGATTTATTGATCTTTTCAATGAGATGACGAGAAACAAATCAATGAGGAACAATCTGCTGTTTAAACCATGATGATCATTAACTGTAACGTGATCCGATTAATCATTTGCCTATCTTCTCCCCAAATATACTATACAATGATTACTTAAAGAAAATTGTTCATTATCATTCTCTTGTCGCCGGAAATAATTTGGGAAGTCCATTGCCCAGCAGTGGACGACAATAAAAATAATGTATTAGGGGGACCGGAAAGTAATGTCGTTTTCTTACGCTAAATACAAACACATACATTTTTAACGAGTCTTTATTTTTAATCAATGATGTATTCCCCATCATTGTCAATAACCTTTTGCCATCTAGTGAGTAAATTTTCAATCCCTGATCGATAAAAATTAATTGGTTTTTCGGCAAAATATCTAGAGATGGCATTTTGGATATCATCCAAATTTGCAAATGTTTTGCCACTTAAAAAGTGTTGCAGCGCTCGGAATAAGTGGAAATCCGATGGTGCAACATCGGGCGAATATGGTGGATGAGGCAGCACCTCCCACCCCAATTCATTAATTTTTTCTAGAGTTCGCCTTGCGCAGTGCGGTCTTGCATTGTCATGTTGGAGAATGACGCCTTTTCGGTTGACAATCGCTGGCCACTTTTCAATTAAAGATTGATTGACTCGCTGCAATTGTTCGCTGTAGAGGTCTGCAGTAACAGTTTCTCCAGGTTTCAGTAATTCAAAATGAACAATGCCGCGAATACTCCACCAAACACACAAAAGCGCTTTTTTGGGGTGTAAACCTGGCTTAGCAGTACTCCGAGGGATTTCATTTGGAGAGAGCCACTGCCTTTTGCGTTTTGGGTTATCATACAGGACCCATTTCTCATCTCCTGTGATCAAGCGATCAAAAAACGCTTCTGTGTTGTGTCGTTGAAGCAATAAGTTGCATGTGATTGATCGGTTAGCCTTATTCTGTTCGGACAGATTATGCGGGACCCAAACACCTGCTCTGCTTACTTTTCCAATCTGCTTCAAATGTTCTTGGATGGTCGACCAAGGTTTGTTGAGACTGTTTGACAATTCCTCGATCGTCTGACACGGATTTGCTTCCACTTCCGCCCTTAACACGTCGTTGTCTAACGCTGATGGTCTTCCTGATCGATACGAGTCGGAAAGATCAAAATTACCCGATTTGAACTTGGAAAACCACCTTTGGCATTTACGAATGTCCAGTGCATTTGGATAAACATCGCAAATGTTTTTGGTAGCAACTGTTGCGTTATTTCCCTTGCGAAACTCAAAGAGCATGCAATGCCGGATGTGTACCTCTTCTGGTATTTGGCTGGCCATTTTACCCAAAATTACAAAAAAAAATTGTAATTCAATTGTCTATAAGTAAAGAAATCACTATAACCTCACAATGTCTTTGGTACGCCTCTGAACAAAACAATGAGCTGACAAATGACAATCAAGTATTGGCATGCGCAGAAACGACATTACTTTCCGGTCCCCCTATTATATAAAAAAAAAAAAAAAAAAGATTGCCTCTTTTTGGTTATATCCGGGCTACGAGTTATCAACATCAGCTATCATCGGCTGATAATAATGTTACTAGCCGATAGATATCTATTGGACATCGGTGTCACCCAAAGATCTCTACGCCGGATCATACATATATATATTTATAGGTATTTGTACAACTAAAAATTACATAAAATATATATATTTTAATACAGTATTTATACTAGATTATTATTGTTTTTGTAAATAATCTTGTATGACAAATAAATCGTATCTTTTTAATACAAAACTTAGAATGATTGAATAGATCAATGAATGAATAGATTAGGTATAAAGGTGTGGTTATATAGATTGAAATTTTACTATATAAATATTTCCTTTACTATTTATTCAGTACACGAACTTTGTGCTGCTGAGATAACTAGTACAGTATTGGAAAAGCGTAGAATTTTTCCAATAACACAGACTTTGTAGAAACGGTTGCATCTCTCTCACATAACTGGAACTGTAACGAGAAGAGACGCAAACACATGAGAGATATTTACTTATCTATTGTAAATAACTATAACTAAAATAGCTGTGATATTTGCTTCGAAATATACTTTTGTATGTTTTATGATGTGTTAAAAAAGTTATGATATTCACGAGCGGCAGTATGAAATATTTTGTTTTAAAATATCTGTTTGAAATTTTTGAGATATTTTTACTTCACATTTCGATACGAATCGCTTCGCCGAACTATATAAAGCTTTTTCGTATTCAGCTAACTGTAAAAGTTGTTGTCGTTTACATACAAAGCTCGGCATAAAATTAGAAGTATTTTTTTTTATGTTGCCATAAACATACTTGTATTTATTCGAGTTTCGAGCTCGACGTAGCCGCAGTTTTTCTTTTAACGCCTCCCACAGGATCGTGGCGGTATAGTTCGGTGGTTTACAACTTCCGTTCTTTTCAAGTGGAATCCTCGCACATTTTATCTGGAGATTTTATCTACTTCAACATTAATGGTTAAAGGAACTCTTCTTACAATGACACGCTTGTAACATCTTTGTTACGATATCTTTGCTTTGTTTCATCACAACTTATGTGGAGTTTACTTTATCACAGATTGTAAAACTAACTGAAAGTTAACTATCTAAACGGTTGCTTGATATATATGAATGCAATAAAACTTAACAGTTTTTGAGTCTTCATGAACTAAAATTTGAAGTTATTAGTAAAGAGTTCTTTTTTTGTAATTTACAGTAATCTTTGGATGAATATAGTTATAAACATTTCAATAACTACAGTATTCGTTCGAAAATGTATACAGATTTTAGGGTTCTCCTATATAGTTTACATAAGATTTTAAAGTCGCAGACATAACAATTTGTCGACATATAAATACTCTTCCAAGAACTTACTCCAAGTAACAACCGCAAATATAAAAAGTATTATTCAAAAAAAAGAACTATTCATTCAAACCCAAAGATTTCTACAGAAATTGAACATTGGTAAATAATGACTATGCCCGTTTACCCTTGCCTTTCAGTCTAGACATTTTCTTTTTGCGTAGTGAAAAAGTCTGAGCTCCAAGAACGTCTGCTTAGTAATTAGACGCACATTTATTCGAGCCTTTTTTTTTTTTTGGTTCCTTTAAAGTAGATTTTAAGATAAATTTATATGATACGACCCGAAGAAGATGGAATCTCCAGCGGTTTCTTAAAATCTTTAGAATATTGAAATTCATCAAATCTCTCGAGTCTTTACTCCAATCCATGAACGTTAAGTGATTTAATGATGGCAGATCTCTGTTGTCGGATATCTTCACGACAGTTAATGTATTATTTATAAAGCGTTGTGTGATTCAAACAAAGGACATAAAGTATTGTTTTTATTATATTTTACGTGGCGCTATTTAGTATAGTAAACAGATCAGCACATTCTGCGCCATTCAACGTAGAACACAGAAATGTTTACACATTACTGTTTAGCGTCAAACATAGGCGATGCGGTGAACCGCAGATAGAAATCTTGATGGACTCTAGCAAGAGACCTATCACCAATAAAAACAATCATCATCATCATCATCATTATCGGTCTTTGTTTATCCATTGCTGGATTTAGGCTTTCCCCAATATCTTCCACCAAATGCGATCTTCAGCTTCTCGCATCCATTGTTCTGATCATGTTGTCGGTCCATCGGGCGTTCTATATTTCTGTGACCTGCACATGACCTCCACTCTAAGACTTTCTTCCCACATAAGCTACTGTCACTTCAGCATGCAGATTTTGGGAGTTCTCCATCACCTTTCTTCGTTCCGGATGCTGTTCCTTAGAGAAATGCCAAGTATAGCTTTCTCCATCGTTCGCTACTTTGAATCGGTAGACCAGCCTGATAAAAAACAATAATTCATACAAAATACTATGTCGGGCATAAGTTGCAATTATCAAATTTCACGCCTTCGAAGCGATTTTATTGCAAGAATGAATTTTGGTCCAACTTTCAAGTGGATTTTTTGTATGTCCCCGTTCGAATTCATTATGGGGTATTGTTCGCCGATCGAATGCAGCGAAATTTTCTACTCGCGAAGAATCCCTGACGATGGTTCGTTATTCAATTGAACGCTGTACAATAATGCTAGAATCATTCCAGATATTGATAGTCATATGATACTTTTGCTAAATTGATATGAACACTAAATTCGTTACACTTCCTTCATCCACTATTAAAGTGGAACGTCTCTGTTTGCGCAGACTGTCTAGGTAGGTGCCGTCGCAGCGCCTATTTCTACCGGCAAATGCTATGTTCCGGTTTAAAGGTGTTGTTGCTAGTGAAATTACTGGAATAACGAGCCTCAACATCTTATGTTTCAGGTGAAGAGCGCTATATGATGTAGTATATACCATCCTAACTAGCGCTACGTTGTTACGAGCAGGCGTTTCGTTTACCATCTGGTGAACGTTTCCCTTGTCTCTTCGGTTAATCAAAATATTCACACTTAATTTGTTACAATGATATGTTTATCAGTAACAATGTTCTAGTTTAAAGAACACCCTTGTCTTCTTGTTATGAATCGGTTCTCGTTACCTAAGTTATTTGATTAGCTACAGTGCCTTTTTAATCAAAATATAATCATGTTGGATTCTTACTTGTTTAGTGGCAAAAATATGCAGCCGTTTATAACTAGACGGATTTTTGTACCTAGTGGTTGAATCTAAAAGAGTAAAAAAAAAATAACAGGCACTTTACTGTTTTACTTAATTACTTTGCCTTTTGCTTTCTGTATCAAAGCTTTATATCGCTAACTATGAATCCTTCACAATGGAAGTACTAAAGCAATCTTGTAGATGACATAGTCTTTGTTTTTGTCGGGACAATACTTTGTTAGGTCCATTGTTTGAAACACACAGCGCCTTATAAATAATTCCGTTAATTGTCTAAATATACGCACCCGACGGCCAGATATTGTTGGAAAGGAGTGATTTCATGAATAATTCATACTTACTTAAAACGCCAGTAAGTTAGTAACGTCGAAAATTGCGACAGCTGTGTCGCATAAAGAACGAACTAAAGTGGCCTTCGCCCTTCATTTTAATTAAGAAGCGGGTAATGCGATATTATGAGGGTCGTAAACAAACAGCGAGCTTTCCTATGTTTCTGAATATGAACGCTAACTAACCAAAGGAGTTTACGCTTAGACAATAGTGGGGTTAGCTATGGCGTCGTTACGGTCCGCTTCTCTCAGGACATACTAATTAAACAGTAGCTAGATTAAAACTCTACACGTTTGCAATCAGTAAATCTTCGATACAGGAGAAGGAATTATTTCTAACACCTCTGTGTTTTTGATTGCGATAAACTTTATTTATAACAAGGATCTTATCGATTACTCTTATACTTCCAGTTAAACTGACAATAGGAACACAAAGAACGAGTTTAAAAAAGTTAACTAAACATATTTTCGTTTTTAATACACTTTTGAATATGAAATTTTCTACATATATAACTAAAATGTTTACTTATCCATATATGATACAGGGGGTGGATGTAATACTTAGATATTCTGTATCAGTCAACCCTAGGAGATAGAAATGTCTATGGCGAGTGTTGCAAATAATAACATATGATAAAAAATAATAAGCAAACATAAAATTATTAATACTAATATAACGCTACATAATAAGACTGTAAAATATTTTGGACTGGATGTGTCTTCAAGTAATGGGGATGAAGCAATCTCTTAGATACGAGTTTACTGGGTACGTTTTACGGCATTAGGCGATGCATTTCAAAGGAGTATGAATGTATTATAAACAAAATTAAAAACAAATATTTGACAACACATCCGCCCTTCCGCTTTCTTGATAAAAGAGCTTATATCACTCAAGCGCCTGTATGGACTAATTTCAATTAAAATTGATTAAAAACGTTTGGTCTGTTAGGAAATTACATCATACGTTTTGTTGCCGGAAACCGTCTAAGTAGAATCCACCGTAGCTCCTATTTGTGCCATGAAACAGTAGTGTGCAAACATTACTGTGTTCCGGTTTGAAGAGGGTTGTAGCTAGGGAAATTACTGAGGTGTTGAGACTTAACATCTTATCTCAAGGCGATGAGTACAATATAGTGCAGTGCTTGTCATCCGAAATGTCTAGTTGTTATGGAACCACTAGATGAACACTCGTCTCGTCGCCTTGTTGAAAAAAAAACTCTACAGCTATCGCCCTAAAACTTTTTAGATAATTCTAGTTAAAGCAATGCTGTTTAGTTATACAGTATTCAAGTTGTAGCTAATAAAATTAAACTAAATTACAGTAATAAACGCTTTGTTAATACAGTCTCAATCAAAGCATACCTATAATCTGTATACAATATACATAGTAATATAATATATATACGTAGGTTTCAAGGAGTCAGATTATTATAAACAATTCCAGATCAACTCGTATTCTCTCATCAAGAACATCTGTTATATATATACATATATATATGTGCTTTTGTATGAACTGAGTTTGGAAGTTTATAAATCATTTTAACGTATCTTGTTCATGTCTGTGAGTATTGCATAACTTTTCCTTACACGTTACAGTCGATAAAGATGTGCCGCAGTCAGTTACGAAGTACCACAACTTTTCTAATATACATACACAATATATAAGAAATGAACATATTTAAGAAGAATTTATATGTTAATTTTCTAAGGAATTAATCAATAATAAGAGTTTTTTTTTTTTGTATCAAAATGATCTATTAACAAATGCACTCTTACAGAGATCTTCGACAGAGATTTACAAGTGCGATATCAAGCACTGTTTTACCATTTTAAAAGTTTTTTTTTTATTTAGAAGTAATCATCAATTTGATCCTATTACCCATACTAATTTGTTTTATTAATAATGATAAAAAAAACAACACTTTAACTATTATGAACTTCATTCTTACAGTTAACATTGTCGGACGTCTGCAAAGAGGATCCTATATAAATTTCCAAGATTGGTCCTGGAGGACAAATTGTATGAAAATTAGCTCTTGGTAAACAGCGGAAGAAACGTAGTAAAGACTTAAATACTAACAGATATTAAAAGCTGGATAGTTACCCTGAATAGTGAATGACAAACTTCCGTTTTAAGAACGCGTCTCACGACGGTGATGAATTAAAAAAAATCTGTTTACTTGTAAGTGTTGTTAGCGTAAGCAATAAAGCGATTGAAGTTTGAATGATAAATGTTCTACACAATATACCTTATTGAGAGAAATATGCATTCAATCATTTTTGGTCGGTGAAGTTTCGGGCGGCGATCTCGAATCCATAAATCAATGTCTGCAAGCGGTCCGACTACAATGTATTAAGGTCTAACTAATAGTATGCGGTGCTAATGTACAGTGAGCAGCTCATATTCAATTATGAAACGGAACTTGGTGCGTAAGGGATTCAGTGCAAAAGTTGATCCACAGCAAAAACGATTGATTATTGACGAAAATTGTAACCTAGGTTTCTAGTTTAATACCGCCCGAACAGGTTCCTGCCTCGTCATGGCGGTGAGGTGCAGTAGGAGTGACTTAGTCACCCGCGGTGAAACTAACAGGAACTTACCCGGCCGGCCTGATTAGTAGGGACAGCCCAAAGTGGTTGCTCCAGGTGTTCTCCGTGAGCTCACCTTGGATTTGTGTTGGTAGGCAGGTGTGTCGGTATTGCGTTTTGCCACTCTCTCTATCCTCCTCTGCCGTATAATGGTTGACGTTTAACATTCAATACTTTAAAATAAACGTTTACGGTTGATACTTTGACGGTTTCCAGCAAGTTAATCTACCATCATTTGAAGTTACCACAAACAAGATGTCAATTTAACTCTCAATAAGTAGAAAATAAAAAAAATATGAGCTTTCTATACATTCTACAAGAACAAATCGTTTAACCCTCAAGGCTATAACTTCCGACTTCTGCTTTATCCGATAAAAAATGACTATAGACATAAATCGAGACATAAAATTTATATTTTATCTTCTCCTTCTTCTACTTAAAGTGCCTCTCCAACTAGTGAAGGTTGGCGATCAGCGTGGTAAAGTCATTTCTGTCTCTGGTTCAGCAGAACAATTCGGAGGCATCAGATATGCCCGTCCATTCCCTTATATTACTCAACCATACCTTTTTCCTTCTTTTTCTTTCTTATAATGATTATCGATTAAACAATATGATCAATAGCATTCCTAAAAACATATCCGTGAATCTCTGACAGAAGCTATTCGTGATTTTTATATTGATTTATGATTAGTGGTCTAAATAAGAAAGCTAATAAAACTCAGCTTGAAGTGTTAACTTATCTAAATTACTTTTAAGTTGAACACGGAATTTAGGTGGCATTTAAGTTACACTTTGACTAACTGTGAACAAAACTTCGGTAAAGAGAGAAGCTTAAATTACAAGCCAATTTCGCAGTGTGATTGGTTTGGAAATTCCTTAAGTGTCGCCTTCCATAATTGACTCTGATCGTTAGACCGTAATGATCAGAACCCGCCCTTTCCATTGCCGACCCTAATGGATCCACTACAGACTAGCGCTGACTGGAGCACTGAACGAACACGCTAATTTACTGTACCGGTGCCGTTTACTCACGAAGTTCAACTAAGCGTTGGTTATCTGTAACCATTACCATTTGATGGCAATATTATCTACCATCAATAACAGCGTTTAACAATGCTTATTTGTAATGAAACTTAACATCTTAAATCTCAAGCGGACCTACAGTGGGTCAGTGTATAACAACTTAACAAGTACCGCGTTGTTATCGACAGGTGTATCAATTATCAACAAGTCGCTCGTCTCATCGGTTTGCAAAATAACACAAAAAAAAAATAGTTTTTGTAATTTAGTATTATATGATAAATATGACCATGAACCGTACTCACTGAAGGGACGCGAGTGACGCGAGACCGATCAATTTAGAGATCTCTGGGACAGTTCTATGTCCAGTATTGGACCTCTATTCGCTGATGATGATAATGATAATAATTTTCGACTTGTGATTCGTTTCCGTTTACATTCAACTTTGATAGCGCAGATTGCTACGCCGGTTAGACACCCACTCAGCTTTAGCTTCCGGTGACCGAAAATATCATAAAGCTAACGACATGCTTCAAGAATTACAGTAATCGTAACATTCGATAACCAATACCAGACCACCAGCCCGCGTACCGGTAGAGATGGTGTTGTGAGGCCTCCCACAAGGTGGACCGACGATCTGGTGAGAATCCACTGGATGCGAGCAACGTAGGACCGATCGACGTGAAGATCTTTGAGGGAGGCCTATGTCCAGGACTGGGCGTCTATCGGCTGATGATTTCACTACTACATGCATTGATGATACGATTTGAGATGTAAGATATGCAACGCTCTTCAAACTCGTGTGGTGGTAGGTCTCTATTGCCGGAAACCGTCTAGGTAACTACCACCGCAGCGCCTAATTCTGCCGTCAAACAGTAGTGTGCAAACATTAATGGTTTCCGGTTTGAATGGTGCTGTAGCTAGCGTAATTACTGACGTAAAGACAATCTCGTCTCAGACGAGTGGAAAGTGATGTAGTATCATTGTAACTAGCGCCACGTTAATATGGGCAGGCGAATCACTTACAATCAGGTGAACTTGCTCGATTAATTGTATAAAAAAAAATATTGTCCTTTTTAAGTTTTTTTTTGGTGTTTGAAATTCTTTAAGATGTTTGTAATCATGATACAAGATTGATAGAGAACAAGAACAAATCTTAAAAATACATCGACGTATGTAAAACCGCGAGCAAAGTCTAGTACCGCTCGAACCATACGGATGAAGCAGTTTTTTTTTTTTATTTATGTAAAGGACAAATAGCAATTTATCTCACTAAGTAAATCCAATCTCTCGTGTAAACAAATGTTTCGTATAAATAATTTTTCACTGCGCTCGAGTTTCGGGAACATTTGTGTTTGTTTTGAAAGTAAATTACACTTGAAAATATATTTACGTTTGATCAGACGTGCGGTTAATTTTAATTGTAGTAGACGATTCAATTTCACAATGCTTTTGTATCAAGTTTTTCCTCTTACTATATTAATTTTGAATTGTTTTATTGTAATAGTCAATTTACTTCTGTATTTATATCATAAGCTAGATTTTAGTAGCGCTCCTCTTTGTATATGATTTTTTTAATCAACGTAACGTTGTTTGATTATCCTGCTCATAACAACGTAGCGCTAATTAGGATGTTTTACATTGCACCAACCACTCGCCACCTTAAGACAGATTCAGAAGTTTTATTACCCCAGTAATTTCATTAGCTATAACTACCTTAAGTCCGGAACACAGTAATGTTTGCTTACTGTTTGGCGGCAGAAATAAAAGCTTTGATATTGTCCGGCAACAGAGACCTACAAGCTGTAATTTAGGTATTAAATATAATAAAATTCTAGAGAAGTTTATATCAATGCTAAAGAGCGGTTTTGATAAAGTTGAGTAACGGAAGTAGTTTCTACAAATCGGTGAAATCAAACCTGTTATGAATACAGTAATGATACCATAGTCGTCTAGTGTTCCAGGTTATCGTACCATCAACAAAATGTATTGGAGCTTAATATTACGTATTTCACAGAAATAAACTCCAAACTTACTTTTGTGTTTTCCGTATTAATGTATGGATTATTAGTTAATAATAAAGTTTAGATTGTTTTTAATCCTGAACTCTGTGCACATTTAGCTGTGGTTACAAAAAAAGACACACCGTGAGATTCACGTCTATTTTTCTCAGAGTGAGACTCGTAGCTATCTATAGTGATAAACGATTGAAAATTAAATATAAATGTATTATAGAATTTTCATAGAGTTTATATTAAAGGTTAATTCACGTAGAGATTTAAGATATACAAGCCTTATAGCCTGTGAGAACGGAAGCTTGTAACGTTTTATCTGCCACCGAGGCGTAGCGGTTAACCACTTGTAACCCCATTTCGATTTAAACGCCACATACATATGTAGTAGAGTTTTGATGGCGCCTAAGGTTTTTCCCATTTTCCCAACTGGGTTACATATTGTAAATCTACTGTCAACAGTAATGCAGTATTCCGATTGTTAATTTACTGTAAAGTGCGAAGATACTTCATATCGCTTAGCTTATTAACATTTAACATCAAATGAGATTGAGGACTAGTGTTATTTGATAAAAAAGAGGAAAACATGAAACTCGTCTTCGCCTTAAATTCTTTCCTACATATCCATCTATAATCATCACATAGGTTCAGTCAATAATTTGATGATTAAAACAATTTCGTTAACTTATCTGATGAGTGAAAGCTCTCTAAGTGTTTCTTTATAACATCCCAGCGACACATCAAGCGGTCCTGGTTATAACTTGTAGCGAAGCTCTGGAGCAAAGTCAAAGTTTGACAAAGTTAAAAACTCAATTATAACTTGTCGTGTGTGATGACGTAATGAAGAAAGCACATAACATGTTAATGAGTAAACTGCATTTTCATCAACAATGATTATTTTTCGTGCTTTAAACGCTTTTAAAAGTTTGTAATTAACAGTACTGATATTTTAATTAAAAAGTTGTTTCAATTTTGATGCTCGTTAATAGATAACAGTCAAATGTATTTCGATCCGAATTTTCAGTGTGAATTTCGTGGAAATTCGGAAACATTTCATTGTTCAGTCGTTAGTGCGAAAATAGTTATTGAGGGATCGGAACATTAGAGAGACATATGGAAAGCAGATCAAATTATTCTTCTTCCTCACTTCTCTTTCATATCCCTCTATCAGCCGTTATATCTGAATTCACACTCTTCTTACATATGTCATCTTTCACACAATCCATCCACACGTTCTTCGGTCTTCATCTACCCTTATAACCATCCACGTTCATCAAAGGAAAGCAGATCAAATTGTTTAATTAATTTTAACGAAACGAAAAGAGGAGTCAGAACATTAACCTGATGTTATATGATACGCCTGCCCATAACAACGTGGCGTTAGGACGTTATAGACTGCCCTACATTGTGGTCGTCGCCTTGAGACATAAGTATAATCGTTACCCCAGTAATTTCACTAGCTACAACTCCTTGCAAACCGTAAAACAGTAATGTTTACACAATACTGTTTGGCGGCAGAAATAAACGCCTGTGGTGGTACCTACCAAGACGATCTACGGCAACAGAGCTTTTATTATTAAATATGATTCAACTAATAAAAAATTATCATTTATTTTATAAAGCTTATAAAGCTTTATGATTCTATTACTAATATGTAAAATGACATCAATCACCATTTAAATTTGTATGTAACAACTTGCTAAAAGAAAGCGAAACAATTCTTTTGCTTCTCTGTCACGGGGAAAACCTTTACAGATTTTTGATAGTTCTATACTAAAAGCAGTTAATTTAAACGAATCTAAGTTAACAATAGAAAATGCTTTCTTTTGTTGCAGATAGCGTACGCCATGGAACAGCTGTCTAAGTACATGATCATCATCGCTTCTGTAATGACTGTGGAGTTAACAATTACTGAAAGCAAGAACGAAACGAAACCTATCATAGACAGGCGTTACTATCAAATCCCGCTCTTCATCAACGTGTGCGATATCGAGGATCGCAGATCTAAAGTGCATTGTTACTGCGACAGTAATAAACCTAAAATGGCAACGAGGGCTGACTGCTGGATATTCAGTGGTGGGATTACGGAAGACGATCCAATATGGCCCAGTTTTACTTCACAAGCACAAATTGAACATTTGATGTTCAACGTCCGATCGGACGACGCGCTGACGTTTATACCAGCTAAAGCAATCGTACGGCTGGACAAGCTGAAAGATATATCAATACAGTTTGGAACAATTAAAAAAATATCACCCTACGCCTTCACGAATTCTTCAACTATAAGGCAAATCGTCCTCAAGTCCAATAAGATCACACAACTGGATAAACATTCATTCTCACAACTGATGATGCTAACTAATTTGACCTTAGACGATAACCAAATATCGGAACTGAAAAGGGACGTATTTTTTAATCTACCGAATCTTCATGTCTTACATTTATCGAATAATAATATAAGCCTGCTTCATGAAGGATGCTTCAAACACTTAAACAACTTGTTAGAACTGAGATTAGATTATAACTATATATCTGTAGTAACGAGAGAAATGTTAGAGGGCCTCGAGAACCTCTCTAGATTAAACTTGAGAAGTAATAAGTTGGCAATGATAGGTAATTTAGCTTTCAGCGAGTTGTGGGGTTTGAAAGAATTGATGTTAGATAACAACGCGATAGAATATATATCGGAGAGGGCATTTGGTGGTCTGATACAGCTGAGAAAATTGACCCTATCAGGAAACAGGATCGCCACGTTCTATGACGATATCCTCGAAGATACGAGACACCTTTCCGTGTTAAATCTAAGAGATAATTTATTAACTTTCGTGTCTTACGAAACGGTACGTCAAGTTGTGGAAAACGATAAGACGGCTTCCGCTGTTGTGTATTTAGACGGTGAGTACCGGTTTAAAGAAGTTTTCGAAAACAATTTAACGTTATCTAAAATCTTAAGCGATCTCGCTTAGCAATATTTCGTTTGTTACGTGCACAACTTTTGCTCGATGTTAAGTTACAACTTGTTACTAAAATATAACAAGAGTTACAAGCTACAGTTTGATATACTAAATAAATGCTGTATATGTAAGCAATGTCTTCCACGACGAGCTCTGTCGAAAAAAGGGAGATATTAGTGTTAATATAGTAAAACTTGTGATACGATAAGAAACAAATCATTTGAAATTGGTGGTTGTTGGAATATTACTTCGTATAATATATTTTATTAAACGCATGGTTATTTGAATGAAAGCTTCTTCTCACGTACAAAAGCTACATTCCTAAATGTTATTTTCAGGTTAATTTAATAATGTATTTTTTATTTTTATGGGCCCCACACGCATTTATATCATGCCCGCAGGGGTTCGGCTCCTACCTATATTTTGCAATGAGACCCGATAAATTTTCGCGGAAACATTGAGAAATAGCTTTTTATTTGTAAGCGTTTCTGCTTGTTTATTAGGTATTTTATAGCTCTTTTGTGTTCGCCCGTATACAGTTTGCTTTATATTATTCATGAGTGGGTCATTCAGTGCCATTGTTGAGTGAATTGAATACAAAAAAAATGGTATTTCACGCATACAACGTACACATGATGCTTTGATACTTATTCACGCGTGTATAGGTGTGAATTATTGTGGGTGCCCCATTGTTGGTCACCTTATCTATCAATTATGTGAAAGGCATGTTATTTATTTAATGGATCGGAATAAATTATTATGAAGTCTAATCTATGAGCACTGTAATGTTAATTTATGTCCAAATAAAACTTACAGTTTTAGGAATATACTTTTTTCCTCCTTTCTGCTGATGATTGAAGTTAATAACAAGTAAAGTTAAATAAACATTGGCATAGCTAATATCAGTAATAATCTTTCTTGATACTTTCTAATTGGTAATTTTTATTTACTAATTAGAAAGTAAAAGAGAGCTTTTATTTACCGCCAAACAATAGTGTGTGTTACTGTGTTTCCGTTTGAAGGGAGTTGTAAACAGTCATATTACTGGGGTAAGGAGATAGAACATCTTATATCTCAAAGTGACGAGCACAATGTGGTGCAGTTCACCATCCTAAATAACTCCTCGTTGCTGTGGGCTGGTGTATCAATTCATCAAGTAAAAGTCAGGTTCGTCTTGTTCCTCCGTCGAATAAAAAATATGAGAACGGTAACGAACCAATTGTAACAACAGCAGCACACCCCTAAACTATAGTTCATATGTAGTAGTGTATTAGTTCCGCCAAAGCCTTTCGGTTACAGTTGTAATTATAAAGTTGTCCTAACTTCCAAAATTTAATCAATCACCGATAAAGTTCACAAACAGATTTAAAAATGATATTACCACTGAATACCACTTTGCATTTGAAAGCTTTCACGTCGTTAAAATTCTCAGCAACGTTTGAACCTTTGAACATTAAAAAAGGATAAAGAACGAGCCGCAGGGTTAGGAATGAAATTATTTTTATTGACTCAGCCTGCTGTACTCACCCCCCAGAGCTTGCGATTCAGAAAAATAATATAACAGTGGTCGGTTCAAAATTATGTAGGTCTTATGCAATTTTATAACAAACTATCTATCACGACTTTCTTAGCTACACAAATTGTATTTATTTCAAATAAAGAGCATTTCACTGTGTCAGAGTACAGAAGTCCAACAGTTCCCCTACCACTTTGCTGGCCTTAATACCCTCACAACTCCCCTAGGGGATAACATTTCGCAAAATCCGTCCTTAGCCGACCTATACAAGGTAAAAGGAATATACCTACTAAATTCCAAGTCTGTAGGCCTTAGTCTCTACATTGGTAGAAATCTCTTATCTATTTATAGATAACAAAATCTAACAAATATTTATTTATAATCATACAGTTGTTTAAGGGGTAGTACTTATATTGATTTTTTAAATGAACTTAAAATGTTCATTAACTACAGTAGTTTAGTACACTGCTTTAGTTTCAAAAATGACGACTATGGAAAATTTAAGGCATAAAAATATCTCGTTTTCGTTCCTGGGGAAAAACCTGTTCCAACGGTAAACTGCGGAAGGTTGTGATGGTGGGAAATATGTCACAGTTTTACCTGTTACAGGGATATTAAAGAGAAGATAGATAACAAATCGCTTAAAACAGTAGACCGTTAAAGTTTTAGTTTCGAAAACAAAACATATAAGTTTGAATGTTGGAGATACTTGCTTGAAGTCCAGGACTATAATTTGTAAAGTTTAGTTGGTGGTAGAGTTTTCCAGAAATAATCTGTATGTATTTTAGCCCCCAACATATGAGCACCAAATTACCCGCAATATTCAAATGAATTTAAGATCAAATTTAAGCCGACGCTTGTAAGATCTACTACTCCCAATCTGTAGTAGTCATGTCATTTTATCTCTCAAATATCGATCATTAATATATGTTGTTTAAGTTATTATGAACGATAAATCATAAAACTTTCCTTTCAGGTAACCCCTTCAACTGTAATTGCCGACTCTCCTGGATTTATCATTTATTAAACGAGACTAAGAGCAGTGAAATGAAAGAGTCACTTGAAAAAGTATCCTGCGTCGAGAACAGCGAACGGCATTCAAACGATCACACTAACGAAGACGTCGAGAGTGGAAATGTTTTATCAGATGACAACTACGAGTACTATGACAAAAACGAGGAGTATTCAGAGAGAGATAAACCAAAGTTGAACAAAGCAAAGAAATTAACGGAGCTACCCATGGAATCGCTTCCCTGTCCCAAGGAGTTGATGCGATCTGTGGAGGAGTCTTACGGGCAACCCATCCAAAACGAGATCAGACTCAAAGCCACTGCTGAAGTCAGAAGAAGTACTCCATGTTTCCTTTTACTCATAACATTAATACAACTGATTTAGACGCGACGAGATTCAACAAAACATTTGTGATATTAGACTTTATAGATATTTCCTTGTTTTAAACAATTAATACGTTTCCATTAAAAAATTATTAAATGGCAATCTGTAAATTGGATTATTGGTACATTAAGAGATTCGATGAAATATTTGTATATATTTGTCTAGATAACGATTACGCGTTGTTTGAATAATGGGTGTTTTAAAATATGCTTCACGCTAACATAATATATGAAATTCACTGATATATTAAAATATATATATATATATTTTAATAATCGTACGTTAATGTAAATATTTTAACTTCTCTATGTAACACTCTAAGAAATAAAATTATTGAAAAAAATACTGTTTTATCAAAATCGGGATATAGAGTGTGTTGTAGGAGATAAGTTGTACATTTTTGTATAAGTCACTGTGGTGATTAATGCTCATGACTCCGATGATGAACCGATGTAATAGTGAAAACCCATACAAATTAACGATTAAAGTATTGTATTATATAACGTCCTTGAACCCATGATTATAGTTGATTTAGTTATGATGTCATAACATTGAAAACCCCATGCAATAGTTCAACTAGTCATATAGCCAAAATAGCAAAACGTGAATCGAGTTTTGTAAATATAGTATAGTAGTCTTAGCTGTTGTTAACTGACACAATGAAGGGTTTGATATAGATCTATCATTCAGTAATTATGTGTTTAAATATAACGACGAAATCATTAAGAAGTCTCCTTCTCGTAATTTCTCGTTTCCGAATAGTATGTAAGTATGTCTAAGGTTTGTATAATATTGTCAAGGAGCACAGTTGAAGCGTTCATTTTTCGTGTATAACCGTGTTACTTGTAGTCATATTACTAAATTAATTTACATTATCTATGATAGTATTATATGTTATTGCATTGTAATTCTGTTGTATTAAATATTTCTGACCGTTTCTTTATTATTATTTTATAAACCAATGAACTTAGTCACTTATACAATTATCTATTTCACGCTCCTTGAATCATATCAGTGATACTCATTGAATAAAAAAGGACTCCTTAACAGTCCATGTTATTTGAAATGTTGGAAGAGTAAGTTTTATTTTGTATTATCCCGTAGCCCTGTAATAAGAAATTACAGCGAAGGCCGTAACGTGAGACTATATTACGAGTAATGGTTGTAAGGCTACGGAGATAATGTTTAGCTATTAATATCCAAGTATCTCTAATTTTAGATGTACTTGCTGTACTCGCAACAGTTTCTACATGGATTGGAGATTTAGATTATTTGTATAGGTCATAGGATAAGCTGCTGTTTGCTTGGATTTGTTTAATTTTTAACCAGCTTATGCAATAACCCGTGGATACAGTAGCTACGCACGAATTAAAACTGTCTCTGGTACAAGAATGCACCTGAACCGATAAGTATTGAAACTGATTCTATGAAAAGCAATTTTTTTCTTCTTTTCTTTATGTATACCTTTCTTCTTAATGTAAATTGTATATCAGAAACATAATTAATTTAATAAGTAATAATAAAATAAGTAGCTCGCTGGCCTAATGGTTAGAGCGTGCGGCTTTCATTCCGAAGGTCGCGGGTTCAAACCTCAGCATGTACCAATGACTTAATATTTAAGTTATGTACATTTGTGAACTTTAGTTACATCAGCGAGATACAAAAACGGTGAAGGAAAACATCGCGAGGAAACCCGCACACTGATATCATCTTTGTGTGTGTGTGTGTGTGGTGGTCCCAATAAAGTGGCAACAGGCTCGCCCCCTGTTACATGGGACCTAATCTGACCACATCTGGCGAAACGTGGGTGGTTTATTCACCTCTGCCTACCCCTACTGGGAAAAAGGCGTAACAATATAAAAAAAAAAAAAATTTAATAAAAAAACATACAGATACTATAACAAAACGAATAGAAACTGTATACTCATATGAGGTCTATTTAATTATTTTAAGTAGCTATGGAGAGTTTGAAATATGTAACATAAAGTAGAACGAAACAATAACCAATTATATAAAAGCAATGAAACTAAAAGTCGACTAAAATATTCAGCATCATACATTAGTTAATTTGTTAATTATTATTTATTTAGTAATACATAGCACAGAAAAGCAGAATTCGCTAACTATGGAATGGAAAAAGATATATATATATAGATAAAATGTAAATGTCTCCCCATGAATTTCATAAAAATATCGAATTTTCTTAGAAAACAACAAAGGGCGATGGTAAATAATTACGAAGCGCTCTTATCAAAAGCCTTAATTTGTGTTAATGACAAGCAGAAAGCTAAGCAACCAATCATAGTGGATTTTGTTGACAAGATCACTCCGGAGCTTTGGAGGCGAAGTAATCGTTAAGCCAAATTGCGGTATGACTAATTCCAGTAATAATCTGTCGTAACATTTGTGATTTGATTGATGAAAATATTATAAAAAATAAGTATCACTGAACCACTTATATATACCACTAAACAGTAGAGTATAAACATTACTATGTTCCAGTTTGAAAGGCGTTGCAGCGAGTCATATTACTGAGGTAACAAAACTTAGCGTGTTATGTATCTAAGTGATGAGCATTGTTATGGACAGGTGTAACACTTTCCATCAGGTGAACTTCCCACTAGTAATATGTTTCAAACAGTAGTCTGCAAACATTACTGAGTTCTGGTTTGATGGACCCTGTAGTTAGTACAATGGGGTGACGAGAGTTAATATCTCATGTATTAAGGCGACGAGCTCATTGTGGTGCTGTATATTGTCCTAAATACTCCTCGTTATTAAGAGCAGGCGCATCACTTACCATCAGATAAAAGTCTCGCTACTCGCTTAGAAGAATAAAAAAAAAAAAATTAAATAATAATATATGTTAATCATATATATTCTCCTTAACATGTATTAGCAATTAAAAGCTATAGATATATAACATAATCATCGATACATAAGCAGTGTGGGTGGTTCAGTATTCATTTGGAATTCTCCGCTACAAAGGAGACTAATGTACTTCACACGACCCTGGATGATGGAGCCAGACGAGAAAATTGCTCACACAAAAGGCAAGAGTAATCAGTGTGCATTGCTCTAACAATGGGAATGATGTGACATGAGCCCATAGTAAAATACTACGTGAGCGACAATACAAAGTGCGAATAATAAGTCTCACTCGTGATGTTATACCGGTGACCGTCTAAGTACCACCGCAGCTCCCATTTCTACCGCCGAACAGTAATGTGCAAATATTACTGTCTTTTAGTTTACAGACGGTATAGCTAATGATAACCATATCAGAATGACCTAAACAATCTAGTAAAGTGGCGTGGTCAAAGATGTGACAAAGTGAGGGATGCTTAGATGGCTCAGCCTTGTTGAAAGAATGGATGAAAGAAGATTAACGAAAGAGGTATACAAGGTAAGTGATTGGAAAAATCGGCGCAGGTCGACCTAGGCGGACATATTCCGATCAAATCGAGGATGTCCTAAAGAAACGCCGGGTCAAGAGTACTCGCGACCGTTGAGCATGCATGACGCTCATGAAAATGGAGGAAGCGAGAGAGGTGTGCCAGGATCGTAGCAAGTGGAGAGAGGTGGTCTCTGCCTACCCCACTGGGAAAGAGGCGTGATACATATGTATCTACTAAATACTCTTTTCGTATATAGACAGCATACTCTCTGGCGTTAAATGAGACATTAATAAGAATGTTCAGCAGACAAGGATAGATCGTAATGATTATCATTCCAGCTATACTTGCTTTTGTAAATAACGCCATTATCTTAAAGGCGGCGTGAAAAGATGATAACAGTTTCATTTCCCGTTGCTCGACTTAGTGCTTATATTAATAACTTACATACGCCGCTTCATTAACTTACATCGTTAGGAATTGGTAAATACTGGAGAGTAGTCCAAAGAATGTTGTTTAAGAAAGTTCAGCCTTTTTAAAGTTTATTTGCTTTACAGTACAAATAAAATAAGTCTAATTATGGTAGTAGATCTTAATCTTATATCAAGTAGTAAGAATCTTTCCGATAGCTATCTAAGTCGTTATGTATGTATAATAGTACTAAAAATTATTCTCTTTTAATTCTACAGCGCAGGATGATCGAAAAAATCTCAAAAGTCTAGGTTTAGTAGGTATCACCACAGAGCCTATTTCTACTACGAAACAGTATTATGCAAATATTACAGATGGACGCCATATACTTACTAAATAGTAGAAAAATTAAGAATATATTTGTATTCGCTATACTACAACAACTCACGGGACCCAAGCTAACCTCACCTGCTGGTGGTATACCCTGTTAATCAAGAAACGAGGGTCTAACTCCCACTAACTGGGATTAGGCCAGCGTGGTGGGAAATGATCGAAATCTTCTATAGAAACCCTTACAGACGACAAGTCCTAATTCCGGTACCGGAAGCTATATGAAGATTTTTGTAGAGGCGTATGTCCAGCAGTGGACATCTATCGGCTGATGATGATGATACTAACATAAATTAATCATTGAATCATCGAGGTGTTATGTATTTTCTATTTAATACCTTACGCTTTATAGCTTTGATTTCTTTATAACATGTGTACATAAGTCGTTTTGTAACTAAAGTGAAAAATAACTTAAACGTTTTAATTTGAGACAACGTATGGAGATATTATACAGTTAATGACTCAGTCGTTATCGAAATAGCTATCGAGTGCATTAGCATAGCATAGCATAGCATTAGCATTAACGACACGGACCGTCCTTAACAATATTTATGCCTTATTCTATACAGATCGAAGACTATGTTTCTCGAATAATCTGTCTATAATAAAAGAGATAAGGTATAAGTAGAAAAAATGTGATAAACTTATCTATAGATAGATTTATTACAAGAAACATTGAGGTAGGAGTTGTAGAATACAGAATAGTCAGAATCAACCCTTGTAAAGGTTTTCCCTTACGATAATGTGATGAGACGAAAGAGGGATATTTAATCTCACGTATTACTTCTTGCACAGAACGACGAAAGAAGATTTCCATAGTCTACTTATGTTAAAGGCTAAAGGACCATATTCAAAAATTTTTTTATTATACGAAGCTTTCACCTGATGTTAAGTGACACCGCCAATAACAACGTGAGTAGGATGATATACACAGCACTATTGAGCTTGTCGTCTCGAGATATAAGATTTTATGTCTTGACAATTTTTACTAGTTCTAGCGCCTTTAAAACCAGAGCACAGTAATGTTGGCACACTATTTTTCGCAGAACCAAAATCCATAGTTTGAACAAAAATATGGAGGTTTCACCACCTTTTCACTTGCCGATTATTTTGACTTAAGACTACCTGTACAATGTTGAATACACTTGGTGAATGGTGCTGTCGCTCTAAATGGGAACATCTCTGATATTTTTTTAATGCTCAGATTAATCGTAAACCAGAAAGAGCTTTGTTTTTTAATTTACAGTCACAGAAATGTTCAATTGAAAAAAAAAACAGTAGTAAGCATGTCATCCTTTAGCCATTTCATCTCCTTTTCATCGAACGATTCATTCTTGTCTTTTAATTTTCTTCCTTTTAAAATCTATGCTTACTTACTATGCGTATTTTTATAATGAACTACTCAATCTACCCGCTTAGTTAGGGGTTGTAAAAGATTACAGGTCGTTTTCCATCAATGTCTAAATAAAAAAAAAAAATAATTTTCATATTCTCCAATAGTCTATAATACGTTGGCGTCCTTTGTAAAGGATATAAAAGATTTAACGGTATAACAATGCAATAAAATCTATTATACTCCTTCTGTATGTATGACCTTAAATATATTATTTATAAAGACCTTTTAATATTTCCGGATATTTTTAAGGAAATGAATCAAATCAGGTCAAGCGACAACAATAGTCGTGGGCGGTCAGGATGTGCCTTTAAATAATATCTCGTATCCTGGCGTTGTCGTGTCTTCTTTATGGCAGACTCCACCGCTATTTAAATATTTAGCTTCCATAGTATAATTCAATTTAGTCTATTAATTACTAGCATTTAGTTTGGGAATGGACTATGCCAGGTTTTTATCTTCGTAATCGAACCAGGAGGAGATCCATAAGAACCAAAGCTCGCTTTGCCCAGCGAGATACATAGAGCGTAGATAGAACGACCGATGAGATAGGAAGCTTTTTGAGTGGAGATCACGATGTAGCAGGCGTGGGTCAGCAGCCTGTTAGATTGACTAACGACCTGATGAACACCGCAAGGATTTGGTTGGATACCAGTAACATAGGACCGGTCGCGCTATAAATCACTTGGGAAGATGGCAGGGAACGACTATCACCAAAGGGCTAAAATAATGTTCTGTTATTACAACCCACACCGGTTATTACAACATTACTTTAACTTGAAGACTAAAGAGTACAAGCTTAGAGAAATTGAAGCAGCTGTCTTTGTAACCCCTTAATACTACCCTTGCTAATATCCCCAAAAAACAAATGTATAGAAATCCCTCCCATATCCAAGTTAGAGTTGCTTATATCCAGCAGTCGATATTAATTAACTTGATATACAAAATGTATGTACTATACAGGCTTCCGCTGCATAATCAAAGACTAACAAATATTAGTCTAACACAAGTTTAAAGTAAGATTAAGTTATTTATTTTTGATATTAACTAAAACATCAATGTTTCAGGACTAAAACTTCGTATTTGTAATTTGTTTAACTTGAAAACTTACGTTGTATGGTCCAATACATCGAAGACCCTATTCTATATCAGTTGTATAATATTTAAAAAAATATATAGCACATACACCGTTTTTTCTTTATTAATATTAAAAATAACTAAATCACTATCTCTTATAATATTATAAACGATATATTATAACTTAATAAATAACATTTCTCATACAATTTAAATAAACGAAACGTTATTTATGTAAATTATCTATAACGACGATCAAGCTTGTTGAAGTATTGAAACGATATAATGCAAATGTGAAAGCTTTCTGGTGTGGAAACTTTATTAAAATTAAAAACGATGCCTGATTTTAAGTGTAGTCTGTGAAGATAAGTTGTACTAACTTAGTAACAGGCTATTCACTCTTTATTTGGCACATGTATTTTTTTTTATTGTTCCCCCTGCGTATTTTGGGTCAGGGCCTTTATTTTCAACTTTACACTCATTTACCATCTTAAAGTTATTTTACCCTATTTTACAATTAACATCTTTATTATTTTCATTTTTTTACATTTGTCTTCTTTACTCATACCCATCTTTCATTCTTTTCCTCTTACATACTCTTCTTTTATTCTTCTTTTCCCTATCATACTCCATTCTATTTCCTTCTTCCATCCCTCCTCTCTGCGTGAAGTGAAGTCCTCCTTCTCGTACTCATCTTTGGGGGGGGGGGGAGCCTGAAAATGATCATCCCCTGTAGCATCATATTTCTTCTTCTTATCAGTTCTTGCCTTTTCTTACAGCTCACTATTTATTAATATCTTTTATAATTTATATTTTTGTTTATGTTAACTATTTTTTTTATTTATTATTATTTACTTATTTATTCATCTATTTACAGTCTGTTCTTTTCTATCACTTTTGCTATGACCTTCCTACAATACCCCAGAAACGCGGATTGACATTCGTCCTCACCCGCGTAGTATTTGAACAGGAACACTGACCCCGGCATGTTGTTCCACTCCTTTGATGTTCTTATAAAGAAAGACCTGAACCTTTTTGCCGGCAATCTGAGGATATCTACAACATAAACATGATGATTCGCTTTGCGTCTGGTTCCTATTCCTAGTTCGATTTCAAAACGAAATAACCAGTTAACACCCTTACATTATTAACCTGCTAGTAAATGTAACTTTGATTTTGTGACGTGTTATCGTAACATGAGAACCAGAGTATTCTAGAAGATGACTTTCGGCCACCTATTCACTGACAATGAGGTGAAAATTATATTTTTTTATGATTCACCTTGGACCAAAGTTCGAACAATCCGGAAGTATTAAAGAAAAATCGCAACAATTTATCCGGTACGATCACATCAAAAATGGATGACTGAGATTTAGCCGTGTCAGTGTTAACGTCTTTTTGAAAATTTCTTTCCGTTTCTAATAAAAATAATTGTTAACGTTAATGAATCTATTTGATGGAATCATTGAATTTATTTTAATGATTTTAGAAGGCTCGATGTTACCCAAAGAGCGATGATGAGAGCTGAGCATGGAGGTTCTCTGCACAAACAAATCATAAATGAATAACAACGAAGAACTGATATCCAACATAGTGCCAGAAGGCCATTCACAATGTGGATCTACAGCCTGGCCAAGGTCAAAAAAGATAGATGCCAGCAGCGCTAATTGATGTGGTTATATTTGTGGAAGGAGTATATCCTTACAACCTCTATCGGCTGATGAAGATGTTTAGAAAAAATACATTGGTTAAATATTTAAACTATAGCATTGTCAACAGCCGTTGAACGTCCATTACAGGACATAGGTCACCCCTCAATGATCTCCATACCGATCTGTCTTTCAACACCTTACAACACCTACAATATATATAAGTTTGCAATATATATTAATATAATATATTAAAAACACACACATATGTATATCTTAAACAGATTTAATATATTATAAACTTCACACTCTGAAATATTGAAAACCACATCGAAAACTGCTGCTTCGTAACTTCCGCAAAAGTTATTACACATACATTCATTCATTTACACATACATATTACATTATATTATATATATTAATGTTTTTATATATACATATATAGGTTAAGCTTACAATAAGTTATTTTAGACGTTAAGAAACGGATTTAATATAAAGCTTTCTGATAGAAACCAAACGGTTATAAACTCAAGGATAATGGGTACCGAACCCTCATTATGCAAATCGAAACCGCAATTAAACAATTTTTTTCATCTTAGACCAGTGCAAGATGATCTAAAAATACAATTTATGTAATTTTGAAATTTACTTATCATTAAGTTAATGTAATTACATTATTCTTACCCTATTTCGTGTTGATTATAAAGCCATACACTTTATAGGGGTGTAAAGGTTTCCGCGCAACAACTAACGGAACCTAACCGAACATCACCTGATCGTAGTCCCTTGCACTCTGCTAATCAACAAACGGGACTGGCGCCTACCAACCCGCATTGAGCCAGTAGGGTGGGAAATGGTCCAAATTCCTCCCATATGAACTCTTACAAACGACTGAAGGTCGCGGGAAGCTGCTGGATACGGATAGCGATGTGGGGATCTTTGGGGAAGTTTATGTCCACTGGACGTCGATCGGCTGATGATGATGATGATGCTCCATAAATTCTCTCACAGCCTCATTTAATATTGTCCAGACATTTCATACTTCATTCCGTTTTATTTATACGTTATTAGAGTGAAATCGTTAAATAAATAATTTAAAGGACACTTCAGCGGAACGTGAATGCCCGCTCTGCGGTTGACCTCTTCACACAGTAAAATTTTAATTACATTTAACATTAGTAATTTGTTACTTTCTAAAGGTTTAATAATGTAACAGCCTTTATATATTTATTTCATTTAAAACTCTATTTAAACATACAAAAAAATGTACAAAAAGCGGAGTTAATGCCTAATGACATTCTCTACCAGTCTACCCTAGGAAGAAACAGAGAGCTAAAGTATAGGTACAGTATCGTACAAGTGGAAAAAGGTAGATATATATTATAACACTATTTTGTAACATTAAGTATAATATTATATATATATATATAAAGAGCGTTTCTTATAGAGAAGAGATAGAGTAGAGACGAAGAGTGTTCCCATAATATTCGCTTAAAGGAAGCTTTATTGCGAGCTGCCCGTATATTACATGGAAGCTCATCTTTACACATACTTAATGAAAAATTCTATATAATCTATGCTTATCTAAATTTTTTCTATCTCGATTAATAGTACGATAACATTAAGAAGCTGTATATACAATTTTCTTGTTATTCAATTAAGCGATAAGATGAACCGGATCACTTGATGGTAAGTGATACGTGCCAATAACAATGTGGCGCTAGATAGCATATACAATGTACCACATTGCGCTCTTCACTTGAGAATGTCTCGTTATCCCAGTGATTTGTTTCACTAGCTATAGTACCTTTCAGACCAGACCTTCAGACAATGCCAGATCAGACCTTTCAGACCACAATGATGTTTGACGATAGAAATAGCAGCTGCAGTCGCACCAACCTAGACAGCAGAAAAGCTAATATCGTTTTATATATTATGTTTATTTTATAGCAATATATGTTTTTATTGTATATCTTATTTATTTACTTTAATTTTATCATGAATACTGGTATTCAGCTGTGGAAAGAGACGCTGCGGTAGTATCTGTCTAGATGGTCTCCGACAATGAAAACCTATTAAATAATAGTAAGTAATAACAATATAAACAATAGTAAGTGTTTTTAAAAATTTCACCCTAACAGTTATGATGTTAAATAACCCCTTGTGTCATTAAAAAAACAGTGTTTTTTAACATAAATTTTAACCTACAATGTACAAACACTTAACCCTAATTTAACATATGTAATAATGACACCGCAAGTGCTGAAACATGCTCGTCCTAAAATACTCTGGTTCTGACATGACATCCGGAACACAACACTTATATACATATGGCAGAATATATACAATACGAGAGAATATTTTGTTAGAGTGTGCAGCCTTCAGGTCGCGGGTTCGAATCTCGTCATGTACCGATGACTTTAATATTTAAGTTATGTACATTTGTGAACTTTAGTTACAACAGCGAGATACAAACGGTGAAGGAAAACATAGTGAGGAAACCTGCATATGACTTAGAATTTATTCTAAGGTGTGTGTGAAGTCACCAAGTGGTGGCTATGGCCCCACCGCCCTCATATTGAGGGTAGACCTGTGCCCCAATAGTGGGGACGTAAATTTTTTTTTATTCAATGAAGCATTGAGTCGAATGGTACATTCAGGTGATGGTAAATAATACACCCGTTATACACAGCACCACATTGCGCTCGTCGCCTTGAGACATAGGACATTGAGTTCCGTTATCCCAGTAATTTCACTAGCTAAAGCGCCTTTCAAACCGGAACTCAGTAATTTTTGCACACTACTATTTCGCAGCATAAATAGGAGCTGCGGCGGTACCTACCTAGACGGACCTGCTACTAATATGTTATTTAGACACCTGTTGTGACTAAAAGGGTACTGCAGTGCTTACGAAATGTACTTAGAAGCTAGGGACTCGTTCGACATCATACAGAGGACATGCATCATGTCATTCATAGTCAAGTTTAGCAGGTGTAGTAACTTGATAGTTCAGGAATTGACAATGAGGTTGCACAATAGCAATACTATACATAATAGGTTGGGGAAAAAGAAATCCATTATTTTGTTCGGTAGATGGCTGTAGTGATAAATTTCTCGTAAAGTATCGATCAAACAGTTTCAGATTTATGCTCGTTGGAAAGGTGACATTTCGCAGTAAAAAAATTCTTTTGCTGTTTTTTGTTTGGTGCATTCAGTTGTGAGTTACAGGGTGTTAAAAATGGAAGTGAACAAACAGAAAATTCGGTACATTTTACAGTTTTTCTTTGACAAAGGCGAAAATGCAAGCCAGGCGGCTAAACTAAACTAACTATTATAAACAGTTGTTAAACATTATTCTGCCCAGCCCAAGTGAGTTTATTAATTTTTTGTTTATTGATTAGTATAGTTTTGTTTCCTTTTCCCCTGTGTATTAATGTGAATCTTGAGTCCGAAATAAAGATCTTTTATTTCTTCATTTATAAAGTATAGTTTCGATTGATAAGTCACTATTGTCGAAGACCATCCAAGTATGCAAACAATATTGTGTTGCAGTTTCAAAGATTTGTATGTACTGAAATTACTGAAGTAAAGAGATTTAATATATTATGTCTCAAAGAGTATGATCACAATGTGGTGCTATTTACTTACATACCTGCTCAGAGGTGCCTTCAAACTGAAGTTTAACGATTTCTGAAGGAAACTATTCCGGTATTCAGATGCTCGTTTCAAGTGATGGTATTTAAGCTCGGTCACCTACTTTATATCGTCAAACCATATCTTCCCTTGTCTACATGAGCATGTTAGGTTTTACATAAAAAATTAAAAATAATCGTTCAATAAACCCTTATAAATAGACATTCATTACGAAACTGTCGTTAAGGGTAAAGGTTGCAACACCAATTGATTTAGTAACCATTAACAATCTTGTACAAACGCCGGAGTATAGAATGGCTTAGTAAATCTATTTTGATAATTAAACAAATTGTCTGATAAACAAAAACTAAGTACTTCAATGTAAATAGTTATTTTTAACTGCGATGACAATACCGCTTTGTGTTCTCGTAGAACATCCAACGATATATATAGCAGTTAAAGGTCAAGGTTGAGACAAGATTGTTTTGTTCCTAGATTATTTCTCAGGTTATTCTATATCTTGTTTAGACTTAAATTACTTTCGGCGACATATCTGTTATATATTTCGGTAGTTTAATAGTCATCATCATCAGCCGAGAGACGTCCACTGTTGGATATAAGCCTCCCCCAAAAAAATGGAATGAAGGAATGTAAATTATATTGTATTTATTGAAATGCAGTACTTTACAGGGGGTTGGTCTCCTTTGGAGGAACTCATCTAGGTTAGTTTACACCACTTATTATTTTGTTTCAAATATACCTGTACAGTGTATTCAGATCACTTGGTAACTACTGCTTTCGCCATGAACGGAAATATCTCTGACCTTTTTTGCATACTATTGTCTGGCGGCAGATATATGAGCTACGGTGGTATCTAGATGGTCTCTAGCGGCAGAGACCTTTTGTTTACAGGAGGGAAACCTTCGAAAGATACCCTTACTTCTGGGGGGGCGTCAGGGTTATATAAGATTCTTACTCACTAAAACCCACTTGGTGGTCTCCATCAGTGCATTCGGAGAGCCTCGGGGATCTCTTATAGAATGCACCGGTGCCCCTCTACACTTAGTGTTAACACGTTTCTGAGGAGGAGTCTAACCCACCCATATACCATCGCTGCGCCATACTCTGTCCCACGCAGGTTCTATTGTTGAGCGATAAGGGCCTCCACCCTCAAGTCCGGCGAAAACCCTAGAGTCTTTTTAATCGCCTTCAGGCAAGGCTTTGCATAGTCATGTTCTTTACAAGCCTAAGACTACAGGGCTGAGCAAAGGAAACCTACCACTATTACAGACCTAATAAGCTTTATCAATATTATTAGGAGGAAGCCAGAGAGGTGTGCCAAGATCGTAGCAAGTGGAGAAAGGTGATCTCTGCTAACCCCTCTGTGAACGAGGTGTGATATATCTGTATGTATCAATATTATTTGTACCACCAACCCTCGCTACGTCCATTAATATTAGTTTTTTTTTATCAAATTCCATGATAGCAAAGTATTTTATTTTTAGTTTTGCGATGTTGACTTAGCAATGGGCGTTACGTTCCAACAAAAAGGGGTTATATATTTCAACGGCAATGATATGGTAAGTTGGTTCCGCCATTTCTACAAACATTCCTTTGTTCTTCGTTTGAATGCGGCCGCTCGTCCCTTCCCGCCGCCCCCCCGTGCTCACCCGGAAGTCATTCAATAAATGGTATTTTAATTTAAACCATTCATCGCTGCCTGAATCAGTGTATTCGTTACTACGAGTATATATATATATTTATGTAACAAAATAATATCAACTCGAAACTTTTATCAATGTTAGTTGTCTGTATAATGCTTTAAGCAAATTCTTGATGAAAAACCTATTATATTGTCAAAATTTATTTTTTTAACGATAAAAAAACAAATACAAATGTATTTAAAGGGAATTAGGCTATGAGAGCTAGTAGCTCGCTGGCGTAATGTTTAGGGCTTGCGGCCTTCATTCCGAAGGTCGCGGATTCGAATCTTGGCATGTACCGATTACTTTAATATTTAAGTTCAGCACATGAATTAGAATTTATTTTATGGTGTGTGTAAAGTCACCAATCAGCATTAGGCCCGTGTGGTGATTATGGCCCATCGCCCTCATATTAAGGGTAGGCCTCTCTGCCCAACAGTATGGACGTAAATTGGCCTTTGAAAAAAAAAAGTAAAAGTAAAGTTCATCTCATTCTATCACAAATTAATTAATTTAAGTAGTTATGTATTTTTTCTAAATTGCATAGACCTGTAAATATATGTTTTTTACTATTTTCTCGTTTGTATAGTTAATTTTAAACGTATGAAAGAATAAAACCTTTATGAACTGATTATCTTTTTTGGGCTCATGATTTTGATATGAAATGTAAGTGTACTCTACCAACTGCTAATATATATAAGAGTATAAGATATATATTTTTATGATTACCAAAATATATTCGTTATTATTGTTTGGCAGCAAATATAGACGCTGCGGTGGTATCTAGACCGTCTCCGACAACAAAAACCTACTTCCAGTGTGAATTTTGTCTATAACTTGATAGTGCTGATAAAGTTTATAATATTTCTCACAAGCTTTTAAGTTTTTATTACTACTATTTATAGAAAATTTATATATAACTTTATATTTGAAAATTAAACAAACAAAAATGAAGCAAAATTCTTAGCCAGTACTAACTTAAACTCGTTGTATACATTTACTTTAAAGTATTATCTATAGTAGAGAAACACGCTCGAAACTTCAAAACAATTTGCGGGTAACAGCTGCTAGCATGATTGCTTCATCATGCATAGAATAATATTAAGCTATTCTACGTTAAAGTATTTTAAACGTTCACGAAGACTGGTGGTATTTCCTTCCTTTACCTAATGTCGAGTTTATCATAAAAGGGAGTGAGGACCACTCATACATCTTCTCTCGGCTTGCAAGTAATATAGTAAGTAAATAAATCAACTAATCGTAAAGATTTACTATTTCAAAATGTTAAAACAACGGTGTTAATAATAGGTACAATAAAAACACCATATATATGTCTAGAAGGATTTGGGCCATTCCCCCCTATATGAACATCTTCGAGCGTAGACATCTTTTGGGGGAGGTCTATGTCAAGCAATAGTCATCTAAAGGGTGATGACAATGATATGTCTAGCAATTATGTATTTATATTGTTTTTTCTTTTTGGTTTCGGGGTGACATCTTCGAAAAGATACTCTGCCTTCTGGGGGGAAGTCAGTTATGTGGAGATGTTTACCCAATAAAACCCCATCGATGGTCACCTTCGACGTTTGGCGAGGTCACAGGATCTCCGTTCGTAGCACAACCGCGGCCTCGCTAGTGCTATGCTGGGATAGCTTGTCCCCGGGTCTGCTTATACAGACCTTACCAGCCTCGAACTCACGGAACCTAAGCCAACTTTACCTGCTCGTGGTGCACTCTGCTAATCAATAAACGAGACTCTAGCTGCCACCAACCCGCATTGGGACAGCGTGGTGGGAAATGGCCAAAACCGCCCGCTATGAACCCCACATATGACAGCCCCTAGTGCCGAGCAATACCAGAGACCATGCTGATTGTATATAGAGATCTTTGAGAGAGGCAATTTTTTTTTATTTTAGTTAATATTTAATAATTACCAGTAAGAAGACTTTTTTGTACTTTTGTCAACTAGATAGTCGATAAGCGATACAAGTGGAATGTTTTGAGATTAATTATATTTATGATACACACACAAATTGATCCAGATCCATTACCAGATCGAACCCCCAGGTGTTGTTTAGTTAAGTTTCCTTTTTAACATTTATATATCAATAGTTTGCATAAGTTTGAATGTAATGTAGATTAAGTTCAAAAAATGACACAAATTGTTTCTGAAAGAATATACAGGTCAGCTTTTTTGTACGATAAGGGTGTCTGTTTAAAAAAAAGCTTAGTGCGAGTGCTCTTTTAACGCTAAATAGAAGATTATCGCTGTAACGGAAGACTGAATCTGAAGGAAATTCTCCTTTGTTATAAAGTCGCGCTCGTCTGAGCTTTAGTTTACGCTTTTCCGATTTATGTCATGATCTGAAAACTCGTAAAGTTTACCTGCATTTTTTTTATTTACCGCTGTAACGTTGAAGGAAAGACGCAAATCAATGCGAACAATTCATATTTTTGTGTCTGTTTACCGTTTATATTATTTACGTAAACTACCGACGTTTTACATTGTACTACGGGATAAAGAAAGCTTTCATTCCTTAAATGTTCTATGTAACACAATACACAATGGAAATATATTATATAAAGATATTTATGGTATTTTCCTAAGGACTACTATATTATATACTCTTCTCTTATCTTTTGTTGATCGGTGATAGATATAATGCTTGTAGATAGAATAGAGATGAATGAAAGAAAGATTTTTCTGGATTACTGTCTATGTGTGGTACAGGCAGCGACCAAAAGACAACTCAATCATTACTTAGTTAAGTACATGTATAAAAAAATCCTTCTATATCTTCTGTTTTCTTTCTTGGTTAGACATCTGTTTCACTTGATAAATTTTTACCTATATCCTCTGTTCTCAGCTGCCGGAGTGCATCACACCGTCCGCCACTCCGCAGACGATTCTATCACGTATAAATCCATCTTCTAAATTATCAAACTCACATGATTGACTAACTTGACTTAGATAAGTGACGTATTCATCCATCGATTCATCCGAATCTTGACATCTCATGAAGAATTTAAACCAGGAGATATTTAGGTAGTTGTAGTCTGTTTTGTACCAAAATAATCATTGAACTTTCTCATTAAGACCTAGATTAAAAGTTGTATATACATCATACCTCTTAAAGATGATTAAATTCCCTATCAAACTGTTTATTTGTAGTCGCTTGATTCCTTCACAAACACGGAACTGTCAACATTTCCGCCAGACGCCTGCCTGAGCCGTGGGTCCATCTTCTAAATTTAGTTCCGGAGGCAGTCGAGCATCCTCCATATTTATCCAAAATAATTAAAAAAAAATTGTTTTAACTGCATTGCATTTTGTCGTATATTTTTAACCGCTATCACTATGTAACAAAAAGTCATTTCGATTAGTTCTAGTTTATTACAGAATACTCCCAAACTCAATCTTTGCATTTATTATTAAGTTACCTACATGTACTAGACATGTCCTACATGTAAGTAACCTACATGTACTAGAAATAGCACTTGACATATTAAAAGAAGTCAGTCTTTAATAGACAGTTGCCAAGGTTGCTGCTAAATAAACCGCAGCAGGTACCGATGAACCCAATAAAAGTAGAAATAAATGTCAGTAGACCACGAGGTATGTGAGGTCTTTGTGAAGGTCACGATGACATTGAAGGTATTTAGCTTGTGACCGCTGCGATTCTTAAGATAGTATAGTCCAGTAGTGGGCAATTTATGATTAATAATCTAATACATACATACATATATATCACGCCTCGTTCCCAGTGGGGTAGGCAGAGACCACCTCTCTCCACTTGCTACGATCCTGGCACACCTCTCTCGCTTCCTCCACTTTCATAAGCGTCTTCATGCACGCTCGTCTGTTGCGTGTGCTTTTGATCCGGCCTTTCTTTAGGACATCTCCGATTTGATCGGAATATGTCCGTAATAATCTAATAATTTAGGCATATTCCAACCAAAGCAATACTGGTTTGTTTATGACTGATCGTTATTTGAAGTCTGCGTAGTATTGCTTAAAAATGTCCAAAATAACCAGAAAAATATTTATTTAAGCACAGAGAAATTGTAATGACAATATGACTAAGTTTAATCTAGAATAGCTTATATATAAAAAGAGAAGAGAAAAAGTAACAAAACAAAATAAAATTTACTGCCATTAGAATACCGTTTAACTCTTTAACTCGCTTTTCAGTATATATATCATTAAAATCTATATATTTGGCTCCACGTGTAGTGTTATTTCGCATCATTGAAGATAATGTATTGTACCAATAGAGTTGTACAACTGTGTTTCATGTCAAATAAATCCGAATCTTTCATTCTTTAATTGCTAAAACTTTTTCTCCCTTTCGACGTTTTGGTAAAATTAAGAGCAATTTGAATTTATTCACTCACAAAGGCGTTAAATTAGAATCATTTGAGCGTGAAAATGTAACGATGAGAGTTTTCTGAAAATTTTTAATTGATTTCTACTTAAGACTTGTACACGTGAATAGATATTGTAAGATTTGTAATATTCTAAGGAGTTATTAGTTGATTTATAAATAGAAGTATATTTAAAAAAAGAGGCTTTGACAGGTCAGTGTGTGTGAAATTGAGCTAGACGTTTACGTAACGGAAAGTGATCACCGACGCTCATAGGCAGACACAACACCTGAGAGCTCGCGGAAATGCCGCTAACCACAATCGATTCTATAAAGCAGTGGTAGATCGCTAACCATCTAAGTGGTGGAGTTATATTTTGGTATTGTGTCGTGTACAGCGATGGTGAAAAGTAGTGACGGGAGCTGTAAGGCAGTCGAACTCATCTCAAAAAGACGTCCCAAACGGTGTTAATCATCGTTTCTTCATACAACTGCAAAACAACACAGAACAACTCCCTCTTCCCCATTTCTTGACATTATTCTTGTATCGGTAAAGTTCAATATCTTGAGATATACGTAGAACACTTCTTTTCCTCTCGCTTTACAGGCGATGATCAGGCTACGACTCCATAGCTGGTCATATTTTCTACATTGCAACGATATATTTTACAACAGAAATAATATTATCTCATTATATATGTAAAAAGAATTCAAAACAACTTAATATTCACATTAAAGGAACTGTATTCCCTATTAAGATATTTGTGGCTAAATTGAGAACAACAAGTAGTTAACATTAAATAAGAAAATGGACGGGGAGGCAGAAGTTATAACATTATATTAAATAGTTTCTTCTAATAAATATCTTTCTCACGACCATATACTTTAAACTTGAACGTTAGTAATATATGAGAGACTTTTTATTTAACAACACAACTTAACGAGTTAACAAGATTTAAAAAGATTCTCTTAATTAAGGCACTGCAGTAAAGTAAAACGTAGTGGATTAAGATTTCGGTATACAGTTCCCTTCGTAGTTTATTCTTTGTGAGAAATTTATATGAGCTGCTATTTCTTAAACAGCAAAATCTCCCTCAGTACTTACTGTATCCAGTGTATCATTAAAGTAAAACTGTTACTTAGAAATATAATATTAATAAACATAATAATCATGTATCATAATAGCAAAGTAATACTAATATCATATTTCAATATTTAAGGACATATTTTTAGTGTTTATTTCTCTTGCCAACTATATGTTTACAGAATAATTGATTAGTGGTACTTTTACTAAAAATAGTGTAATTTTAATTATTCTCCTCGTCACAGACATCGATACAAACACATGTTGGAAACGAAGCACATTTTGTATTAAGAAATCCTAAAAGGTTTTAACTCCTCCCACTTCGTAAAAATTGCAACAAATTTACTTGCAGTGAAGGAACTAAATAAAGCTTCTGAAATTCCACTCGAGCTTTCAGAACGTAAGGATACGAATGAAGTGAAATACAAAAAATATTTCTAAAGAAATTTACAAATATCAAATCACAATTACTGTATAGTAGAAAAACAAATCTAATATTTATTTCGTAGCTTATCATATCTACGAGATAGTTGTACAGAATAACTAGTATAGAAATTGTAATAACCAACTCACATAATAGTAATCTCCCTCCGCTATATGAAGTTACTGCCTTCATAACTAGAAAGTGAGGAGTAGATATTAAAATTGCAACATTTTCGCGGCAACGTGATATCTCGTAACCGGCGTAGCTCTACGTACATACACGTAGCAATACGTAGCTACGGAACGTAGCGCATCTACGCCGTGGCACACATAACACTCATTATTAAAGGCGAGGTGCTCAATAAAGCTACATTTATAATACTAAGTTTTAAAGCGACGATGTGCTGAACAAACATACCAAATAACTTCACATATAGACACTTAGTATCAGGTGATAGGAAGCTGATACGCGTATGCTGTATGTACGAATGTGAATGTGATATTAATATAATTTCTCGATCTCATTTATGTCATTATTACAATATTACCTTCCGATACCTTGACTCGTCGTCTTTGAAAGATATATCGAATCAAATCCTCAAGTTTTCCCGTTCATTTAATATATCAATTCGGAAAGCATCGTTATATTAAGTAATATGTTATTGATATATCTACATTTGTAAATCACTTTGACGTTTATCTAAATATATAAGATACTGTCTCTTTATGTGACATTCAAAGTATTTTTAGAGGTACTTATAGAAAATATATCTAAACAATAATCACCTCGTCTGTACGGCGTTTAACATCATAATGATATTCACACTACTCTCTGATCAGTTATACTATAAAAGAGTTAAGTTGTTTATCTAATAACAAATCTCTTTTAATCGTAAAACTAACATACACTATGACCTTGTATGTTATTATGCTTATTTCTAATTTGCAAGTTACTTTAATCACAGGGAAAAAAATGCAAAAAAGTGAACTTAATCTACGACGTGATCCTTATAATTAGTTCAATAAGAAAGCGACTACAGAGCTATTAAATTGTGAAGAGGATGCAAGGAATAATTTTATTAAATTAATCAAGAAGTAAATGAAAGGATATTGCATAAAAATCGATATCCTTACAGTTCTTTTAAATTACAACTTCTTGAACTTGAATATGAAGCATCTTTGATAAACCGGATAATTTTCATAGCCCTACTTCTCTTTATATCTACTTTTGTAGATATATTATTATATCCTTTGTAGAGATTACTTACGATCTACTACAGAGAATATTTGTAGGAAAATAGGAGTATCTTTTTCTTACTTTATGTAACGAGAACATCAATTATAGGCTCTAATGATAGTCATAAATATCATCGTCGTGAGAATCATTAAACAGGGTCTCTGTTACAGGTGACTATTTAAGTAGGTGTTACTAACGCTCTTATATTTGCCGACAAACAAGAGTGTGAATATATTACTGTATTCCAGTTTGAAAGGCGTTGTAGCTAGTGAAATTACTGACATAACGAGACAACTTTCAAACGCATCCAGCACAATATTATACTGTGTACATCGTCCTAACTAGGACCACGTTGTTATGAGCAGGCGTATCAAATACCATTTGATGGTTGTCGCGTATTTCTCGATGTTTTAATGTATAAAAAAATTAGTGATCAGACTGTCCCAAGCTTCAGCAACTTATGAAATATGAATGAAAACTTCGTGATATTTATTAAATTTTTATATTTTACACCTATTCATCATAATGATAAGGTTTGCGCACAAATCCAAGCGCATTGAATAAATTATTAACTCGCATTTGCTCTTTAATCGTATGTTAAAAACGAATGTAATATTCATGACACGGAAGCAAGTGCAGTCGACCGCATGTTCGCGGACCCCTCGACCTTTGAATTTTTTAAATATGAAAACCAATAATTAACATAAAATTCATTTACACATTCAACACCTATTCATATATTATAAAACATAAAACTTTCATTAACACCCTTTCATATACTTCCTAAGAAACGATTCCTAGTTCTTATTTTTTATAAGCGACGAGACATGCGGGACGATCACCTGATGATAAGTGATACGCCTGCCTATAACAATATGGGGTTAGTAAGGCTTAATATACGCTAGTCGCCTTGAGACATATGATGTTAAATCCCGTTACCCTAGTAATTTTACTAACTACAGCGCCTTTTAAACTGGACCACAGTAATTTTTTCACACTACTGTTTACAGCTGCCGCAGTACCTACCTAGACGGTCTCCGGCAATAAAGACCTACCATCAGTAAGTAGTCATATAATTGTACACCCCCACATAAATGTTTTATTATATTAAGGGAGATTATTGAGAAAAAATTAAAGAAACTCCCAAAGGTTACTTAAAAAGGATTTTTGCTTACTTAAATTTTGAAACGATATAATATGAATATATTCATACAATTGTAACAGATTTAGTCGTAATTAGATTCATGTAATGTTTCACTTACCTCATCGCGCTAAATTATCACAGACGAGCTAAATTAACTATTCAAATTTAGTAATTAGTGTCACGGGCTAGGAGGCTGCTACTGTTGTAAATTAATTATTACAATATGATAGTGTTACGGAGTAACTCATAATTTATGGTTACAGGCCTTTTGTGGGCAAACCCTTATACTTTTTACACAACTCTATTCATTATTATAGTTTACGACTTTCGAATGTTGGTGATCCTTCACTATCGAATTCATGGATCGTCAGCAACTATGTTGTGTAGGTGGGATCCTCGATTCGTTTCTATGACCGATCATTTCGATAAAGCGATCAGACTTGGAGAATAGAAGTTATGTCTCGTCATGACAATAAAACAATGTGTAGCTTTCTTTTATGATATGAAAGAAAAGAGCAGAAGTCGGTTGGGAAGTTATAATGCATCCTCTTTAAAGTCCAGTAACAATGAAAATTTTACTACCATTCACACAAACCTTTTTCTATCTAAAACCTGATTAAATAAAATCCTGCCTGTTTCTATGTGGAGATGTAGTTTAGGTAGTAAAGCACAATGGTCTTTCTCTAGGGTTTTTTCATGTCCGTGAATTGTGGTCAGCCGTAGGATTGGTGTCTTGAGAGAACGGTCTCTCTCCACTGTGATCGGTGTAAAAAAATCCTATTTATTATTGTCATAAAGGAGCCCACACTATACCTGAACGAAAGCACTGACGCCGGCATATTGTTTCAACCCTTACAATCAAATCGTATGTGACGGAAAAAGTGAAACGCTTTTCCAAATTCGCGGAATATTGATAGAGTAAAGAAGAATGTAGATAAAGAATCCACAGAGGTAGAATCTCTGAAATAACCAAGGTATATAAAGAGCGGAAAAGATCATTAATAATAACGATGTCCTTGAATGTACTTACAACCACAGGGACTTTTTATGTAGCTCAAGTATTAAATAACATGAACCTTTCTTATCGGAGTTATCCTGTCAGTATTGGGTTTCAATGGTAATTAAAATTAAATAGAATTAATAGGACAAATCAATATTTACAATTCCCAAAACAAGAATCATTCTGAAAGGAATCCTTCTTTTGTTAGCGCTTTCCGCTCTCCCGACCTTAATTTTACGCTTACACGAATGTCGAAATTCAATAAGCTGTGAAATTTAACTATGACTAAGAGATTTCTTTGCTACGAATAAAATTATTTTCATGCCATTATTTTTAAATTAAGCTCCATTGTATTTTCAACTAACGGTATGCATTCTTTCGATTCATCATCAGCCCATACAACGTCCACGGCTGGACACAGGCCTCCGCCAATGACATCATTGATCGTCATCGTCATCGTCGTCATCATAGATCGAACGTCATAATTGCCCTACATTTAGGGTCGTTGTTCATAGGGGTTCAAGTAAGGGATTTGGACTATTTCCCACCACGATAACACGTATTAACGTGTTGCTGGAAGTCAGAGCCTCGTTTATTGATTAGCAGGGTGCATCACGAGCAGGTGAGGTTAGCTTGGGTCTCGTCAGTTGTTGTGCGGGACCCGTTACACCCCTCCTTTCCATTATTAATTGATAAATACGAGATTTCCACCTATATAGACTCATCACTAATGCTTAAAGAAGAGAAGCAGCTCCTGGTTACCGAGAGGTAAATCATGTGTAGGATCTTCGGCCCGACTCGGAGAGAGGACGGCAGGTGGCGAGCCCGATGCAATATTGAAATCGAGAGACTGGTTGGCGAATCGAACATCGTAGAAGCCAAAGCCCACAGACTTCGCTGAATGGGCGAGTTGCTAAGTATCGGCGACAATCCAGATAAAGTTCCAAAGATCCAGATGCCGTGAAGTACGACCTTCGCGAGCTTCAAGCAGTGGACTGGCAAGAGGCATTGAAAAACAGGCAACACTGGCGCTCTCCTATGTGGGAGACCAAGACTCACTGTGGGTCGCTGCGCCTGAGGAGAAAAATAGTTAAACTCATCACGATATCTCTTAACCATAAGGCCCAAAGACTTTGAAATTTGGTAGGAATATTCCTTTTGCCGAGTATAGGTCAGCTAAGGACAGATTTTGCAAAACTCCCCAAAGGGAGTCGCCGGGGTGTTAATACCAACCATCGGAACGGGCGCTTGCGGTTGTTCTCAAGGAATACTTCAGACAAATTTCAAGTCTAAATTTAATGTCTATTTCTAAACTATCGAATTTAATGTTGAACATTTGTTGTCGAAGACCATTACTGTTGAACCACAGCGCTCATTTCTAACCCCAATTATCAGTGTTTAAAGATAACCGTGTTTTGATTTATAGGCCCTAACTAGTGAAATGGTTTAGCATTTCCGAGTTTTTAGAGGACCAGCTCAATATGGTGTAAAGCTCCTCTACTCGTTACGTTATTATATTGAGAGCGCCATTTAGTGTCGCACAAAACCTAAGTCAGTGCAAATAATTTAAGTTCAAGATCAAAATCTTTGATAATTATTTCAGTTGGTTTTCAGCTAATTGTCCGCTGAGGAGAAATGGACATTAACAGAACTTCATTATCATCACTTTGTCGTTTAATAAGCTCTTTTATTGTTATCTCTAGCTGTTAGGAATATAACTAAGGTATTCTCTGCTTATCGTAGAAACTAAGAGGATCTTCAGGTTCGCAGGCTTTGAAGGTACTGCCAACTTAGCGGAAACGGGATGGACTACTAATACAGGAAGGTTTCGTGTGTGTAGAAGTATAGCGAGAGTACTTGGAAGGGTTACTTTCCTCCCTGGGTATGCTTAGGCGTAATGAAGGTAGACAGTATGGGTGTGTTCAGTAGGACCTTCCGGCGCTCTTAGGAATGCACTGTAAATGACCAATCAGTTTAAATGACTACGGGGTTTAAATGACTACGGGGTTTAAATGAATACAAATCCGGTTAAATCTTATTTACCACTAAATAACCGTTCCCTTTCTTTGTCGTTACACACTTGGCAGAATGGTCAAGATCGTAAAAAACCAACTATTTTTGTTGTTCAATCTTTCCTTTTATCATAAGTCTCTACAGATGTGTCTTTTCAAGATATGACGTGTCTGATGATTCTGAGCATGTGATACTGAACGATGCATCAGTGAAGCTGTCTGATACATAGTTCTCAAAGGATCGACATTGTTCGGAGCTGTGTTCAGGCTAACCGTCCAACTATTATAAATATATTTAGCACAGAAACATCATTAGTGAATGACTAGTTTCTTCAGTTCAGTGTCACATAATGCTTGGTAATATATCACTCAAACACTAGGGAATGTTTGGACAGTTCATACAAATTATAACTAAGGTATTAAACTTGTCAAACGAGATGTTGAAATTTAACGTCTTTTGACGAATCCGTTTCCTTGCAAAGTTTTGGGAGGTATAGAGTAATATTTATGTCATAACTATGTACATTTGCTATACCTGAATTACTCTGACGGACTGGGATGAGCTTGGGTATGTTTTTATTGTTAGTATGCTTTTTCTAGTATAAATAAAATAAGATTATAATATAGCTATATAATTCATGTGTAAATTAGTTGTAAATGTAAATAAAGTTTTTTTTTTAAATAAAATTGTGTAGTGAGGAAAAAGTATTCATAGCTACATCGCAGCAGGCGTAAAATTGAAAGCTTTAAACAAAAAGCTACATGTGAGATGCTCTTTCCATTTGAAAGCGCCTTTAAAATCATTGCCATTTTAAATTTAAAAAGCTTCATTAGGCTTATCTTATAAATGCAAAATGTACTTATGTTAGGATAATGGACAGACTTACGTTAAGCTAAGAATGCCATGATGACATATTCAAGGTTTTGATGTAAACAAATAAGCTATGTATATATAAATTAGCGATATTCTCAAGGGCAAGGTACTATAAAGCAAGTTATCAAAGTATTGTTAAAATTTTATTAACTCATTAAGCTTCAATATTTAATAGGTTTTTTTTAAGATACGTGATTACTCTAGCTGCATATTCACCCTAATGAAACTTTCATCATAATAGCACGATGGATAGCACATCGAAGATAATTACGCACTAATTATTATGTTTACAAACGTGGCGCCGCACAGTAAAAAACCAGGTGAAGAAAATCGGGAAGGCGTGGAATGAGATAAATGGTGAAGATTAAGACCAGACGAGATGGAGGATCTGTAGACGCCCTTTATCTCATCTGAAGGTCATAGGATATTGATGATAATATGTGTACATTGCATTACACAATGAGACAAAACTGAGGACATCGCTTAAAAAGAGCTGGAGAACTAATTAGTTTTCTCAATCTGATCACAGAACTTCAGTTTGAAGAATACATCTCATGATGACGAGAGAAAAGATTGTACGTACTTTCTTATTATTTTTTGTGCAAGGATGTGGACTTTCGATATAAAGAACAAGTTATATCGGATTTCAAAAAGTATGTTCAATACCCTGTTCACATTTATATAGTTGAACCAAATAACTCTTCTCAAATACGACCGACCCCAAAACGACTTGTATTAGGGCAGTTTAGCTCTTCTCCTTCACTTTGACGCCCGCTTAATTATCAAATCTTTCCTCCTTTACCTATCACCCATTAGTCATAGCTCTTGCCAATATTGCTGAATGGTGCGATGAATTATTATAACGGCAATAGCTTATCTTCCTCTGTGGAATATTTAATCCTATTCACAAATATTATGTGGGCTCGTGCTTTTAAATTTGAGTGTGACTTTAAATCTCGCAGTTTACGGTTTCGTGTGTGTACGCCGCAGCAGTGCTGTGTGCCAACGCGAGAAGTTTCCAATTTCATGTGGTTACGATTAATCAGGCGCAACACTCCGGAGAGTCCGACCGCACACAACGTTATACAAATACAAAAATATTCCTTAGCCAAAACTGGTTGAATTTACGTACTAATATGAACACATCATTTTGAAGAAAAATAAATTAAAGCCTAGATCTATTCGACAAAATATTAAGACGCTAAATAGAAACTGAACAATCCTTGATGAGTACGTTTTTTCTGAGTTGGTAAGGACTCGACCCAATTGTCATTATCATGGCAAGTTATCGCAGTCTTGTCGATGGAGCCTCTCCACTAATCCATTGTATGACTGGTGATCAATCAGTTCTTACGAACTGTGTCGTCTTCTCGAGCCGGCCGGGCCTCCAGCACCGCGAGCCCCCCAAGGAAGGGAGGCCAATAAGGACGCCACATATATTGTATGATTCAAACAACTTAAGTTATAAAGCAAAGGCGTGGTTTAGCTACGAGTATGTTGTATGTATGTAAAAACGGAGAAACTATTATTATGCATAATAAACTATTACACAAAAAGTACTACTTAATATAAATACTAAATCTAGTTGAAATTTTCTGAATTTATTTTAATCCCCGACTCTTTCCAATCCCCCTTTTTATGTATGTTTGTATGTATTTAAATTAATATACATATAGATACTTATAAAGATATACATCTGTGTACACACTTTTTGATATGTAAGCCAATTTATGCACTATATAATAACTATGTTGGTGTTTATCGGCTGATGATGATGATGATATCTATACTGCTTTTTATTTTTGGAGTCCGATGGTAGTTAATAATTTTATATCCTTAGAATAAGAAAGATTAACTGGAAGGGAATTCGGTCTGATATTACGTCTACCATTCTGTTTTCCAAATGAACTTTTTCTTTGTTACTCTGTAAAAATTTTGAATTACGTTAATAAATACAACTGAGATATTAAAAAGACAGTGCCATGGTTACACCATAAAGCTATTTTACAGTCACACAGTACTTAATAGTTTTATGGTTAGATAATTTAATGACCTTTCTAATTCATGTTAGACGAAGTTCCGAACTTTCGCTGAGAAATTATTTGATTGATTTATCTACTTTTGTTTTGCTTAAGTAACAGTATTTTTTACACGTAATCTATCACATGAATCATCGTAACATTTGGTTTGTATTCCACTCTGATATTCTAATGGGATGTGTCAAACCCGTCGCGGAATTAACATGATACGAGGCCGGAGAACAAATTTACTTTTGGCTCACGAGGGAACGGAATGAAGGACCCGTGTCGCGAAAACCGCATGTACTGAACCCTGCGGCGGACCATACATTAAATAAACCAATAAATAATTCTATCTCCTCGTATTCAATATATAAAAGTTGATACTGTAAGTTTTAAAAACGTAGATACTTCCTCTAGAAGCATATGAACGACAACCATAAAAAGTGTATGAATTTTTTTCGCATAGATTTTTCCTATGAATTTTTTAACTGTAAGAAACTTATGTATTTACATAAATATTTCGTTATTTCTATGTGTTATATTATTTCTATATGTTATATATTTTTTATTTGTAATGAGCTATCACTTGATTACACTTTCACGTTAAGTTACAACTCCGACTCTCATATACTTCCGGCTGAAACACAACTATATTGTAATGGCGGTAGGTTTACAACATGAGAATGGTGTCACTAACCACACTCCTGAACGTTTGGTCCTAATATAGAAATCAGGTCCACCGTGTAACAAGGCCAGTGCTTAGCCATTGCTGTACTGAGCAGTGTAGATTTTAATAGGAATACTGTATATCCGCTGTGATTTACTGGTATTACTAGATGATGATTCAAGATAAACAGTTTATTTTTATATGCACCCCAAAGACTATTACTGCCGCCAAACAGTAGTATGCAAATATTACTGTATTCCGGTTTGAAGGTCGCTGTAGCTAGTGTAATTACTGGGGTATAGAGATTCAACATCTCATGTTTCGGGTGACAAGCGCTATGTGGTGCGGTGCATCTTAACTAGGGCCACATTGTTATAGGCGAGCGTATCACTTACCATTAGATGAAGGTCCCGCTCGTCTTGTCCCTTAATTATATAAAAAAAAATAATAAATTGCAGGATCTGTCAATAATGACAGATTCCGCATTTTTTAAGTAAAGCTTAAGCTATAGTGTTTGAGAGAAATCCTTCTATATCAAATAATATACAGATAAAAAACGAGTCGTAATATTTCAACTTTACTTTTCCCTTTATTATGCGAAAAAAAAAATGCAAATCCACCATCTGCTGCCACTCCACAGTGACGTATATTTCTTATTTATTTTGCCCTTTGTTTAATCAGGCGGGCAGGATCCCGTCTATTAATTTAAATTTCAAAGAACTTGAATCAACTGAAATACTCCTCGAATAGTTGCGCTTACTTTAAAGTTGTTTACACAATTTTCATTTTGTAATTAAACAAGAAAACACTGGGCTACGTTTTCATGATGAAGCCGTATTTCAATATTGACTGTCTCGCGATGTGGATGCTCCACCACAGCCTCAGCATATTGTTAATGAAAACACAATTATAATGATAAGCAAAATTATGTTTAAGAATCAACGTAAGAGAACAAAAATTTTCATATAATATTTCTGTAGAGCATCATCTACATTACCATCAGTAATCAAAGGTAGATCATAGGACATAAAACTCTGCTAATGGTTAAGGGGGGGACGTTGCAAGCCAAAGGAGGCAAATGGGGAGGATTACCTAGTCTGTGATGAGGGTGCACAATGCGGTCGGCGCCGCATAAAAAGAAGAAGACGTCCAACCTTCGTTTGATTAAATACAATCTCTATTTCAGAGATGATCACTTCAAAGGCCTCAAGGATCAATATTTAGTATATTGTTTACTTATAGAAAAGTAAACAATATAATTTTATCGGTCTTTTGCTATATAATTCGATAATAGATATAATGCTTTTTAAAGGTTATTCTTTAATTCTATAAATCTTCTGCAGTAAAGTTGGCGGATGGCCAGGGTGCATCTGCTGAATCATCGGTGCTATGTAAAACTATAGGAAAGTGCTCTTCTAATTATATAATAAATTTCGCAAGTGCTGATGTTGGCTTCTTGATATAGACAGAAGGCTTTCTGCATAAATTACTATTCCCAGAAAGTTTAACTTACCCTTCAAAGCGCTGATGTAATGAAATATAAATATAGTGTACTCTTTTGTTCTGAAGATAGTTTTTTTGAAGTTCCTTTGCTTTCTTATGAGCAAGCATGGTTATGAGAGATATGTAACCACGCACAAATCACGTGAGCCTTCCTCTGCTTTCGTCTCTAAAGCTTATTCGAAGGATAATAGCATAACATATTAAAACATTTTTTTGGGACGATGAGCAAGGGATCTTGGCATATATAAATAGCTTTTTGAAAAAAAAACGTTTTCATCATCACTATGAGGCCTTATTCAAAGCGAAGTTAGCTAGTCCGATTGTGAAAACTGTTCCAGTCTACAGTTATTCTGGTTTATTAATCACTGAAACCTTTCTCGGTGGTTGCCTTCAATATTTGGACAAGTCACGAGATTCTCGTTAAGATGGTAACTGGCTATATAACGCTGTATCGTAGAACTAGACGATTTTTTAAATCAGAGCGGGGTTGGGGTCTTCGAAAAAATACTCTGCCTTCTGGTAGAAGTATTAAAATCCGTAGAACCATTCCCAACGCATAATTTTATGTATTATCTAATAAGTGTTAATAAATGTTAAGTTCGATAGTTGTATATTAGAGCAGGAGTTCATATTAAATCAGAAAGGTACTGTACTATACAATGGTGTAGAAAAAAAAAGGAAATTATTTAACATGAACTCATATAAAAGAACTTCGCCATGTCTGACGTTTACAGCATACGCCACAGTATATAATGACAACGTACGATGACGGCCGCAGCTGTTACACTTCGCATAAACTTCAATATTTTCACATCCCTAAATTTTTATTCAACCATTTATGTACGTTTACGTTATTTACGTTATCTTATTGTTTATAACAAGACCAAACAAGAACTCTTTATACACAAATTTTTGCAGACGACGGATGCTTTGAAAATCACATTTCGTATAAGGCGAAAAACACTTCAAACTTCTGTTACTTTAATTAACGCTATTTTCTTATTTGATGGACTTATCACCTGTACCTACGTGAACATCGACGTTGTCAGGTTGCGTTTTTATAAAAAAAAAAACTACTTGAAACATTATAAACTCTTCTAAACAAACGATACAAATATGTCTAACAGTGTTAGATTTCTCGTATAATCGCCGAGGGAAGTATTTTGTTGTTTGTTTTATTTATTACCAACTATTTTACAAAGTAAACATACAAACCCTTATAACAGGACAATATTATAGTAATTGTATAGTGATTAATCTAAAAGTGATAGAAATTAATAAACAAACAAATTACAATGAACGAACGAGTAGATGTGCGTGTATGAATGATTAATGGTGAAGCTCTAGTTATATATTCAGTTATACTGCTATTTATTATTTTACTTAAGTGCTTATTATTATATAAATGTAAAATAATAATATAGCGTTTAATAATATAAAAAAAACCATTGTATTATAGTAATAAATGGACATGTAAATGAATGCCAACCTCTAACATATTTCGAAGTAAATGATGTCCTATCATTTTATATTTGTGCTTACGTACATACGTCTATGAGGTGATGATGAATTATCAAGTTATCTCTACAGTAAAGTATTTTATGATGATATAAACTTAAATTTCGTAAAGTGCATTGTACACTGGTAAGTACACCCCCGCATTGCGCAATGCCAAAGCGCTTACCAAGTATTTTCATGTGGTTACACTTAATCCAGTTTAACCCACTGTAACGGCTCGGTGCTGTACATTAAGAAAGGACCGCGGTCGTTTTAAAGGCTTGGAAATTGAACGGGAGATTAAGAAATCTCGGAATTTAATCTCGAAGCTTCTGTGTCTGTTAAACTCTTTTAGAGGCACTACTTTTACGTACTAAATGATTTCCTTCTCTTTTACTACTTTAAAAGGATGTATGTTTTCCTCTTTGAGCCCTAGTACATAATTTGTGTGATGATCGTAAATTTCTTATATTTAGGTGAATATCAAATGATAATATTTAAACGCATTTACACATACATATACATTTACTTTTAATTAAGTTCCCCCAGATTCCTAATGTATATTTATGTATATGTTATCCTAATGTGGTTATTTATTTTGCTACTAAAATGACAACCAAGCATGTAATCCATCTGATATTAACTCTTGTAATACCGAAGATATGGCGAGCTTGTTAGCGACCCTAAAACAATATTCTTAGGCTCTTTTTAAAGAAGTCTTTATTTGACCACATCTTAAATCTTCTCTAGAACTGAGAGAGAACGTCGTTAGAACTGGACTGTACGAGATTACTGCAGTTCCAAAGTGTCAGATGAATCCCATGTCAACAGCGAGCGTTCAGATGGTAAAATCTGACCGTGGGCATCATGTCAAACAACTCTTCAGAATACTTCTGTTTATATAGGCGGCAAAACAAACACAACGGGGGTGTAAGGGGTTCCAGCCGATATCTTACGAAGCCCAAGTGAACCTGACCTGCACGCGGTGCACCCACCTTAACATCAGACGAAGCTCCGATTGATCCACCAAACCGCATTGGGCCAGCGTAGTTATCTAAGACCCAATTTCTCTCGATGAACTTTGTGGAGATCTTTGGGAGAGGCCAACGTCCAGCTGTGGACGGACGATATGGGGTGATAATGATGATGAGGAAATAAACACAAAAAGGCAAAGGATTCATCATTCACTACTTACAGATTTTTTAATTATAGTTTCTAGTTAGACAAAGGGAAGAAAGATAGTTAACCATGCCCGCTGTGATTAAAAATATGACTGACGGAACAACAATATTGGCGGAACTGTCAATATCAGACGACAGCTATCAAGGCAGACAATTATCCTGGCACCGATAATCCCCTCTATTTAAATGTCTTCAGAATAATGGGATTACTGTAGCTGTTGCGCCCCGGAGACGGTTAGAGAAGCAAGTGCTTCTACTAATTGTCTGCGATGTTATAGAATTTTCAGTAGCTATATCTGTTGCAACTTTAGAGTATATAGAGACAATAGCTTGAAAGAAGGAAATGGGCCCTGTGGGGAATATCTGAACCACCTACCTAATGAATAACTTAAAGTTTGTTTAATTAGGATTAAAGTTATGTAAATCTTACTTCACCGATACGCACTTGGCAAGCGTGGTCAATGAATGGACTCGTCTCCCTCTTTGTGAGAGAGGCTCAAGCCCCAGCAATAGAAACATAAGGAGAGCTGTTTATTATCACTTTACATTATACATCAGAAGCAGTAAAAATAGTTCATACCTAGAATGTCTGAGCTCACTAATAACGTTCCTAGAAAGAGCTAACAAAAACAAGTCTTTATTAATAAGTAATTAAATTCAAGGAACGGATACTTATTTATACATAAATACGTATAATTTCAAGCCTGAAAAAGCAGGTAGATATTCTCAAGAGTTTTAATTTACATTAAACATTTACTTCAGTTTTATTAATTGCGATAAAAAAATAAGCTCATGAAAATGTATTACTCGATATTTCGGGCTGAAAGTAATGTTCATTGAAGAGATTTATTCATTGGGGTCGTTACTTTCTGATTAATTCCGTTTTAATATAAGTTATTTCGTTTACTTTAAATTCGAAGTAAACGTATATTTATTAACTACCGTCAATAAGTTTAATATTATGAACTTTATGTTTGTTTAGATGTTACACTTCCTGAATTGATTCAGATTTGTGAAAAGAAAATAACTGTTTTAATGTAACTAACTATTATTACTATAGATATGTAATAATGCTTGTCTGTGACTTTATATGTGATCTTTCCTCATCCTCATCGTTCATCTATGGTTCCCAAATTTTTGTGAACTATTGCCCTCTTTACAAGGAAAATCATTCCAGCGCACACTTTTTATATATTCACAATTTTATATATACATATGTGAGATAATATATCTTTTTAGTGTTGCTCAATGAAAGCTCCGGCACCCATTAAAGTACAGCCCTCGTTGAGAGCCTACGATATAGGTCATTATCAACAGCTCACTGACGTATAGTGCTAGACCTACTGCTGCAAACATATCCACTTCGATCGGTCCTGTGATATCTGTATTCAACGGTTTCCTTCACCAGACCATTCGCATCAACCAGCACTACTTCTAATCAAGATTCTATGCAAATACCCCAGTCTATCTATGAAAATAATATTAGGGGATAGGTGTAAGATGACTGAGACAGTGTACGTAGATACAACTACCTATATCTGCCGACAAACGTTGAAGTTCAAAAGAAGAATAAAGATTACTTTAGTAACAATATCTGTATTAAAAAATGGAGTGTGACATTGTAATTTACAAACATTGTAAAGTCCATAAGCTTTCATACAATTTACCATCATATGATAGTTTACTCGTCTCCTCGCATAACATCGTACTATAAAGTAATAAAGTATATTACTACTTGTATTAATAGTTGCTTCAAGTTGTATACTAGTTCAGTAAGTAAATTTGAAAAATAGTATTCTACTAGTGTACTTGAATCAGCTCTCAAGAGTTACGTGCTTAGATTGTTTACAGTGTTGCCTGAAGTAGTTAGCTCTAGACGCTCGAACGTTTCAGTATCAACTTGACTTTTCAGGAATTAAAAAAGTTCTTTAACTCCAATTTGCTAGAGACGTGTTTCAAGTTATTCCCACCTGAAACTAACTTAGATATTTTTAGTGAGTTAATAACAATGTTCTTACATCGTATAGTGTTGACTGAGAGCTGACCGTTGACTTGACGGCTTGAATTGTCTTTGTGGCCGGAAATCGTCTAGGTAAGTACTGCAACAGCTATTTCTGCGGCCAAACATCCGTGTTCAAACAATCTATGTTCCGATTTAAAGGGCGCTAGAACTAGTGATGTTACTGGCGTAACTAGACGATGCAGTGAGTGATATCCTACTTACCGCCACGTTATTATAGGCAGACGTCACTTACATATAATATATATACGTACATCAAACTGCAGTCATATTTTTTTTGAGTACTCCATTGTAGACCGGAAGAATGCCTTCTGGGGTTAGGTTCGCTTTTGAGCACATTTTTGTGTACATACAAGTAAAGTTTTATACATAAATAAATCATTTATACCTGTACACATAGTTAAACGTGTTTAATTACCAATTCAGTGTTAAACAATACAACATATGAACAATGCGATACTATCTATATAGATGTTCAATGGATAAATAGATTGCTTCCGCTATACAAACGTCGTGATCCCCTCCTATCGATAAAATTGGGAAGCAAACATCAAAAACGGAAATAATTTGAGCAACGACAAAGATTAGAAGATTAGCTAAATAAAGCAGTTAAATTAAAGCGAGTTATCATATCTTTACGTCAAAGTGTAATCAGCGATCAGATGATTCATCATCAGAGATACCGACATAACACCGAATTGAATAAGTCGACTTGATTAATAATTTAAGACACAAGAAGAAAATGAAACAAACATTCAAAATTTTATTACGCGTACACAATAAGGAAAATTAAATGAAGTATCTTAATAGAATATTAATTAATTTCATTTCCTTCAAAGAAAAGTAACTCATGAATATTAAACAGACAATATCAATATTAATTATATTATAGTCTTTCCTTAATTTTGTACGATCTAGCAAGAAGGTTTCTATCTTTTAAACAAAGAGGCTACGAGTCGAACAAATCTTCAACTTACGTTGCATTAGTTAGGGTACCATACACAGCACCATATTGTACTCATCACCTTGAGACATAAGATTTAGAATATCATTACCCCAGTAATTACACTACATTATTAAGTGCCCTCATCAAAAGTTAGTTCACTAGGTATAACAACCTTCAAACAGAATGGCAGTAACGTCTATGCATTTACTAGTGGTAAGTTCCCGAAGACCGTCTTGGTAGGTACTACGCTAGCGCTTATTTTTACCACCATACAGTACTGTGTTCTGGTTTGAAGGGAGCTAGTAAAATTACTGAAGTAATGAGATTGAACATTCTAACTCTGAAAGCGACGAGTGCAATGTACACCGTCTGAACTAGCGCCACATTGTTATGGACAAGCGTATCACTTACTATCAAGTCCCAGCCGTTTGGTCGCTTCGTTGAATAAAAAAAACTGACGGTAGAAATAAGGTCCGCCTACAGACCTAGACGATGTCCTGCAACAAAGGCATACCTCTCTGATGAGTGAAGACCACAGCCGTTATATATTTCAGAAAATTTATGAAAAAGACCTACCTAACTGTCTCCGGTCCTCCTATCATCAATAAAGTCCTACAATACTTAGGAGATGATCATTACAAGTTTTGTTAAGTGACAATTGAACAGTGGACGATGAAGTTTTTCCGTCTATAATAATCTACCTCTTCATCATCAGCCAATAAACGTCACAGCTGGACATAGGCCTCGCGCAAAGATTCCCACACGATCGTGTATGGATTCAAATAGGGGGTTTTGTATCATTTACCACAATGCTCCCCCAATGCGGACTGATGGGACCCACAGCCTCGTTATATGATTAGCAGGGTGCTAATCTGCCTCATACATGGTGACATTTGGAACACATCAATACAATAATGGCGGCATTTTTACAATATTGAAGTGATCCGGTGGAACTCCAGAATATTCTGCCTCTCATATGTGGGCAGCCGGAAAACAGCAACACCATAAATGAAGGTAAATTTATAATATGAGGGCGGTACCTAGTCAGTCTGGTTCCTAAAAGCCACAACTCCAGAATAGATAGTCCCAAATTGAACTAGGGTTCTCTGTATTAATAACCTCTTCAAGTACAAGTTCTAGATCACCTGTCATATCTACCTGCCGGCTTCGAATTTGTAATAACGACTGTAAATCATTACAAGGACGGACTTTGGTTTCTATTGATCCGTCTATGGGAATTTGTAGGGGTGGTGTTCACTATAATACCGTTACACACAAGTATTAATTATTAAACTGATTTGTTTCCAATTTTAACGATAATTTACTATAATTTTTCTTAACAATACTATAGGAAAAAAGCATTTAAACATTATTCGTAGCAAGTGTTTACATAAGGTACATGATATATTTACAGTGTATGTTTATTTCTATTAGCGTAAATATAACAATGAAGAATGTGTGGGAAGCTATTAATCTTTGCAGACAATTGGCGTTGTCAGTGAAAGGAAATCAGGAAGTAGCCATAATTCCGCCGTTAGTCAGCACTTTGCGGAAACAACTGAGAACGATGCGCCACTTAGCGCTTTAAACTGTAAACGATTTTCGTTCCTAGTCACGCGATCAAAATATATTTAGTTTTAAGTTCATCTGTGAGATTTCCTTTAGATAATTAATTTATAGGAACATTTTAAACTTAACGTCAGAGCTGAACTAAACTTTAATATGCCTGCGTATTCATTGCTTTAAAAACTAGTAGAATTAGATTGATTTTATTATATACGATAAGAACTAAAGGACATTAAAAATCTATCGATTGCACCTTCAACAAATTCCGATCAAATCTCCTTTAAACAAATAAAAGTTATAAACAAATAGATTCAGCAATTTGAAAACTATGATTTATCTACACATATAATATTTAGAAGATATCCAAAGGTTTATTAACTCATCACGAGATTTTCGAAACTGTTACACTCGAACAATCAGAATTTAGTAGAGATATTACTTCTGCCATTTAAAGGTCAGCTAAGATTGGCTCTTACGAAATTACCTCCATAATCATCGCAATGATGTTAGGGCCAGCAAATTAGCCAGAGATGAGCTACTATATAGGAGAAGGAAAAAGAGCTGGAAGAGAAAGGAAAGAGAGCTAGGAGAAGGAAAAAGTCATGGTTGAGGAATATCAGGGAAAGGACTGGCATATCTGAGGCGTCTGAATTGTTCCGCCGAACCAGAGACAAAGGACTGTATCACTGTGATCGCCAACCTTCACTAGTTGGAGAGGTACTTTAAGAAGAAGAAGAGCTAGTATATAATATACTTATTAGCTTCGTCAGATTCGGGCAGAGCAGGTTTTATTAATGATCTTTGAGACCAGCCCAGCAGTGGACGTCTTTCGACTGTTATAAAGCTTAGAACAACACCAGTTTGAGGTTTCGTTCATGCATCCTTATATCATTGACACGTCATATAGCTATGATCTCTCTCTCGTCCGGAGTGTTATGCCATATGGCTGCAGCAGTTTTTTTTCTATCTCCTCCGCTTTGCTCTGTCCAACATCGTCATCGGTCACTATCGCATAGTTATGATACGACATACATTAAAAAAGTTTTCGTTTAATATTAATTTCGAAATTGTTCAAATTTGAATCTCATTTCCCATTACACGTACCTACCGAAACACAAGTGACATGGCCGCCGGAAACGCCGGCGTGTTGCTTTTAAACATTCATTACTTGAAGCGCTGAATGGATCGCACTTTGAATAGCAAGTATTGAACGTGTGAAGGCGATACGGTTTCGGAGAGGTGTATTTTGTATGATACACCGACACATAATGAAAAGCAAAGGTAAAGTATTGAAGTCTATTTTTAATATTAAAATAAGTATCTTACTCTATTCACATAATTTTTAATTCTTATGGAGAATTATCTGATTATATGTTCCGGATGAACTCGAAACCGTCCGAACAAATTTTAACAGAGATTTCTCTGGAACAAAGCGGAAGATATAAGAAGACAAAAAAAAATTAAACCTCATCGAAAATGTACTATTCAATTTGATCAAGTGTATATCAAGTGTGGCATAATATTATATTTCAAAATACCAATTATATGTATAACGGGGTCGTTCATCACTTCTAAATCGTTTTGGAAGATGCGCTGATGGCATTTTATGACGCTACCCGTTTGACTTTTACTGAAATTTATGCTTTAACTTATGCGACGTCTCCTAGGTAGAACGTTAAAATCTTGAAGAAATTTATTATGCATAAGGAATAGATAGATATTTTACCGCATTTAGTCATAGATTTCGTTATAAAATTAAAGTAAACGAATAAGATATATAAAAACGTGTATAGCTATAAAATAAACATCTCTCTTGCCGGAGAACGTCTACATAAGTATCACCAGGACTACATCTTATGTCTCAGGCGAAGAGCGCAATGTGGTACAGTTTATAACATCCTAACGCCACGTGGTCAGGTGTATCACTTACCATCAGGTCAACGTCCTTCTTGTCTCGTCTTCTTTAAAAAAAAAAAAACCACTCAAATCGAAACACTTTTACACAAGCCTACGCCACACTATTCGAGATCAAGTTCTCACTATGGTATACCATACACACTATTTGAGACCAATTCATACATAAGGAGAACATATCTAATATATGTTTATATCGGCGGACGATCGGGATTATTCTCAAAAGCTGTATTAAAAATTAAATCGAAGTATGACGATAATTTCTTTATTACAGAATAAGTACTGTACAGACCAAGAAGCAGACAGTGAGCCCCTCTCTATGACCATCAGAAATTATTACATCTTAGTTGTATTATCGATTGATAAAATGACTATTTATAATATTGATACAAACATATATTTTTGATACTTTGTAATTATAAGAAACTAAAAGTCTTAAATGCTTTAAATAATTAATTAAGTCCTGAATCAATCAATTAAACAAAATGTCAACATAACGGAACTGTCAATTACAAGTCGTTTATATTTTATGTTAGAAATCAAGGTGAATATAGAAAAACAATAAAATATAGTTTCATTATTTTTACCGTATATGACAATACCATAGAGCCTCCATATATCATCATTCTAGTAGAAGCCCGGCAGTCAACAGGATTGACTGCTGTTCTAGTGTTATTTGTTGTGTAAATCATTAAAAATGTATGTATATGAGCAGCTGTTTTACATTAGACTCTTCTAATTGTTATGGTATTTGAATTTAACAATGATAATTGCATGTATGCTATCAGTGTATATGGACTATTTGCATTCCGCGGCAACTTCACTCCATTGGCTGGCACTGTTAGGCAACAAACCAATAAGCTATCGGCGACAAACTCACACTGAAGCTTATGAATAAGATTACAGACGTATTTGTACATTCCATACCGAAATAATAGCACAAAACACATTCTGTGTTATAAACAAAACAATATATATGTATATATATCGTTGATAAAAGGTTTTCGATTGAAAATTCTCGTAAATAATATAACCTTCAGGACACATTCGTCCAACCGCATAACGTATGAGGGACAGCGCAAATCCTTCACAACGAACTATGCATAGAATATTTTCATATTCCCCCAACATACTGTTTAACAGTTAACCGTTTTACTTCCATTCAGCATTTTACATACTATTACACAGTATATTTTTAACGTTCTATTGCTTAAATAAAGGAATTATTTAATAGTATCTGTAATAACTAACTTCTTACGTAGTAGTACCAATTTCCGTGACCTTATCTCGAATACACACATGATTACTACCTCCATAACAACATTGATGAGAATCAAAGTATTCTTTACTAGCTGATCTTTAACAGTTAGTTTAATCTGATAGTTAACTGTTAATTTAGAAAATATTCACGCCTCAACTGTTAGGTGGTAAAGTTCCTCGGCGGATATGATAGCGGTTCTCCGTAATTTCACTTAACGCCAGTTAAAAATTAAGTCAAATTTTAACTTACTATGAAACTGTTTCATAGGTTACTGATCCTTGGTTTTCAAAGATCCATTCTGTTAGATATCAGTACGTATTTCTGTAGAAAATTAATAATACCCAATATTACTGTATTTAAGTTTGAAGTAACTCATGAAATTATTAAAGTAAACAATTCTGTAGCTTTGTAATGACTAACAGGTGCTTTTTCTAGTATGAACACTAGATTAAAGTCAAGCTATTTGTCATTTTATTTGAAATCCGCCCTCCAAGTAGCTTAGCAAATCAATCCTCAACATTTGATTGTTTCCATACTTCGATGAATAAAAACAAAGCTATGAAACATTTTCCTCATGAGTAGCCTTCTATAAACAATCACACAATTACTACATCCGGTATATACTGTAAGTACTATTACTAGTAACAGGCTTTACATAATGAATTTAAGCTGATAATTTTCGGTCTCGTGTTGTGGTGCAGCTTCAGTCTTTAGTTGTCTATTTCACAAAGATTTACGTAATGAATAGCTCATGCAAATTAAGCAAATTTGGAACGAATCCAACACTGAAGTTAGTACCACAAACGGAATTAATAAATCTAATAAAAACTAATTGAGAATGTAGAATTACCCCCCCAAATTATATATTAAGCAAACTATACATAATCTTGAAAATAGTGGGGGGATAAGGTAAACTAAGTTTATAATATAACATACACTATATAACGCATAACATCACAGCAACGTCCATTTTTTCCGTCAAGCAGTAGTGTGTAAACATTACTGTGTTCCGATTTGAAGGGCTCTGTAATTAAATTAGTGGGGTAAAGAGACTGAACATGTCATGTCTCAAGCGTCGAGCGCATCGTGGTATAGTACTTATCATTCTAACTAGCGCTACGTTGTGATGATCAAAGGCGTCATTATTCCTTATTTGTAAAAAAAAGTTACAATTAACTTATTCACTGTTGGTTTAAGGACTCTTACGTTAAGGATGGAAATATAGACCTAGATTATTTCAATCCTTCACTGTCTGCATTTTAATATTTATATAACTTTTTTTAATCAATAAACAGCTAACCCTTTAAGGGATGGAAAGGGTTCCGCCCAATATCTTACGGAGCCCAAATCAACTTTACCTGCACGCGGTGCACCAACCCGCACTGGGCCAGCATGGTGGGCTAAGGCCATATTCCTCTCAATGAACTCTTCAATGTGGAGATCTTTGATAAAGACTATGTCCAGCAGTAGACGTCTATTGCTGATGATGATGAGCTAAAACTTACCCTCGAATTTACAGTTTTAAGTGACAGTAAAGGCTTTCGCTCCCATATGTTGATAGCCGGAACACAGGAAAACTATTATTGTCATATTTACAATATAAGGGTGGTAGCTTGGCAAGTGGGGTTGGATAAGCAATACTACAAATTTCACCCGTTGTCTGGGAATTCAACTAGAAATTTCCGAGATTGAACTAGAGAGCGGTTAATCACAATTATTCCAACATTACTATAAACAATCATTACAGCCAATTAAGGTGCTCACTGTTGGGGCACGGGCCTACCTTCAATATTAGGGTGATGGGCCATAGTCACCACGCGGACCCAATGCAGATTGGTGACTTCACACACACCTTAGAATAAATTCTGGTTCATGTGCAGGTTTCCTTGTGATTTTTCCTTCACCGTTTGTATTTCGCTGTTGTTTTTTATTATATTAAATGGTAGTCTTGTATTTTTTTTTATTCAATCTATTTAACTTGAAACGTTCAGAGGGAATTGAAAGACCTTTACCGAACGAATGGGTGACACATTTTCCAATATCAAATTGTGTGATGCAGCCGTGGAAACATGTACCAGTCAGTTTGGACTCGGTATTGCTTTGTTGCATGCCGCATTACGAATTTTTGCTGCAATGAAAAAAAAAAAGCACTTTATTACATCATTGTTCCGTTGACTATCACCAAATGAAAGAAGAGGAAATAGTGATTTTTTTTATTCTACTTCTTCGTTGGTATCACTCTTGACTGTCTTACTCCAAGTCATTACTTCAAGTGCAGGTAAGCTTCACAATACTCCACTAAAACCCCAATTTGTTATTACGTCTCTATTAATTGTAAGAGTATTTTCATGGAGAAAAGAGAAAAGCAGAAAGACTATCTGATGATAAATCATACCTTTAATACCATAATGTTAATTGAGATGGTATCTTCTTCTACTCATCAGCCGGATAACGCTTACTGCTGGGCGTAAGCTTCCTTCAAGGATGTTCGCTTCCCTGACCTTCATCATATCGTCAGTCCACGGACTTTGATACCCCATCGGCCTTTAAGACTTCGCGCGATGTTTCCTACCCCTTGCCACTTATTACATTCATAGTTTATTTTTTTTATTCCACGAGGCGACGAGGCGAGCTGAACGTTCACCTGATGGTAAGTGCTAAGCCTATGGGCAGGCTTTGACACAGGACATTGGATACGACATTGTGCTCGTCACTTTGATACGTAGATGAAGTTTCGTCACCTCAGCAATTTTACTAGCTACAGCCCTCTTCAAACCAGAACACTGCAATCTTTGAACACTATCGTAATACGGTCTACTGGAAGGCTTACGATCAGAACAGAGAATTTTATCATCTAGCATTTATGAACTTTACTACATAATTCAAAGCTTCATCATATTATAAGCATTGTATAAAGACTTTATTAAAATTTTATACACTGTTAATATTTTTTTTAATATCCGGCGAGACTTTATTAAGCTGTCAGAAAATGACACTTTTACATACTTTTAAAAGTCACGCTGATGTGTAACTTTACTTTGGTATAATAAAAATGTAACGTGATTAACCTTACTGTGACGTCAATGGCGACCATGAACTTAATACAATTGTTAATTACTACTACAAACTATTGTTAAGTTGAACTTAAACTCATAACATATACAAAATGCATACGTTTAACAAACGAAAATTATAATATAGTTTTTAATTCGACGACGCGGCTAGACGTGTAATTGTTCACCTGATGGTAAGTGATACACCTGTCCATAACAACGTGAAGCTAGTTAATATACTGTAAACAATACCACGACGTGCTCATCGTCTTGAAACGTAACATTATTACTCTCGTCACCCCAGTAATTACACTAGCTACATCGCCCTTCAAACCGGTTATGATGACCGGGTACTCGAGCCCAATATCTCACCTGTTTGACGGCAGAGATAGACGCTGCCTGGTACCTACCTAGACAGTCTCCGAAGACCTACCACCAGTAATTTAAGAAATATATCCTTTCTTTGGAATATTATACAAAATATCCTTTAATAATTTGTTTTATTATATAATTTTTTTTATATAACTTAACAGCTTTTAGTAACTAAAGGACATAAAAAATAGAGCCTTTAGATTCACTTCCGCTCATTAACAATTTCTCTAAAGAAACATCAAAATTAGATTTTAGAGGTAAAAAGGATTTCTTTTATTACAATTATTATTAATTTACAAGGCTGATAGACAGCGAAGCAAACGACTAATATGACAAATTACTGGGGTAACAAGACTCACCGTGTTATACCTCAAAGCGACGAGCGCAACGATGTTGTATTTTTTTTTATTATCACTCCTTTTTCCCAGTAGGGGTAGGCAGAGGTGAATAAACACCCACATTTCGCCAGATGTGGTCAGATTATGTCCCATGTAACAGAGGGCGAGCCTGTTACCACTTTATTGGGGCCACCACACACACACAAAGTTGATTTCAGTGTGCGGGTTTCCTCACGATGTTTTCCTTCACCGTTTGTATCTCGCTGTTGTAACTAAAGTTCACAAATGTACATAACTTAAATATTAAGTCATTGGTACATGCCGAGGTTCGAACCCGCGACCTTCAGAATGAAAGCCGCACGCTCTAACCATCAGGCCAGCGAGCTACTAGCGAAGAGGATTTAATGTTAATTAAAGCTAGCAGTAAGTCGAACTTAACTTAGTCTTGTTCTCTCACCATTAGAGACTAGTCACAACCAAACACCGGATGCCGACACGCGAGCAGTTCGGCTGGACCGCCTCACCCCGACACCGCTGACCCCCGTGTTGCATGTAACATCTTAATTAGCGCCACGTTGTTATGGGGTTCTCGTCACTTTACCGGAAATGCTTGAATTTTGTTCTTTGTAGTATTAAGTATATATATGATACAGTAATTCACTAATTCCATCAGCAGTTAGGATTAAATTAGAATGGTAAAGTGTTAATGAAATTCTCCGTGGTCCTTTTTTTATTGTAAGTAGATGAGACGAGCCTATAACAACAATGCACTAGTTTGTGCTCGTCGCCTTAAATCAGGATTGTATAACAATTAATGGGAACTAAGCCAACTGCAACTCTTCGTAGTTCATCTTGATAATCAACAAACTAGGCTCTGGCTCTCACCAACCCCTATTCTCCAATATGAACCGTTACAAACGAGGATATCTTTGGGGGAGTCCTATGTCCAATAGAGCCGATAGATGAACGTCTATCGGCTGATGATGATGATTATTATGGTGACAGAGCCGTTCCATCCAGAACACGATAATATTTGCATACTACTCTTTGGCGGTAGAACTAGGTATCTATAGGTAATAACTACCTACCTAGACAGTCTCTGGCAACAGAGACCTACCACGATTAAAATTCAATTAATTTTCAATCATAAACAATCTTCTCAAATTCTATAAATATTCTCCTTAATTTCTTTCCAAGCGAAAATCTGCAGCGCGATCTGTGACTAAAGGAAGTTCAATCAATTTTTAAATTAATGTTGGAGTGTTTGAAATTGGAATCTATTAACTCCATTGCCGGAACTGGTTAGCACTTGAATCCGGTTGCGCAGTTAGAATCGCCCATCTAAATCCACTTCCGTCACTATTTACCGCTACAAGTGCGCTACGTATTTTAATACGCAGCAGCTATTTAATTAAAGCTGCTACATAAATAGCTACACGGGTAAAGGAAATAGCGACATCATCATCAGCCGATAGACGTCCACTGTTGGACATAGGCCTGCCGCGAAGTTCTCCATTTATATGGGTTCATATGGAAGACTTTGGGCCAGTTCCCACCACACTGGACGAATGTAGGTTGGTGGGAGCTAGAGCCTCCTTTGTTGATTATCAAGATGAACCACAAGGAGTTTAGGTTGGCTTGGGTCCCGTGAATTGTTGTACTGTCCTGATTTAAGGTAACCAGCACAAACTAGTAACAAGTTGTTTTAGGCTCGTCTCATCTGCATAGAATAAAAAAACGACCATGAAAGGTTTTATTAACTAGTTACCATACATACATACATATATATCACGCCTCGTTTCCATTGGGGTAGGCAGAGACCACCTCTCGTTACCATTCTAATCTAATCCTAACTGCTGATGGACTTGGTGTAATACAGTATCATATATATACTTTATACCACAAATAACATAGTTCCGGTACAAGAACAAGATTCAGATAAAGAGGTAAGGAGCCAGAGCCTCATTTTTTGATTAGCAGTGTGCACCATAAGCAGATGAGATTCACATGGGTCCCGTGAGTTGTGGGATCCCTCACACTTCCGACGATTTTTGTATACATAACATCGTCATCATCATCAGCCTATAGATTCCCAGTGATATATAACCTAAATATATGTAAAGGATTCTATTATCTCGACGAATAGGGACCAGAGTTTTATTCTGGCAATGAAAGTGGAGGAAGCGAGGGAGGTGTGCCAGGATTGTAGCAGGTGGAGAGAGGTAGTCTCTGCCTACTTCACTGGGAACGAAGTGTGATATATATATGTATGTATGTAAACGTTATTATGTTCCGATTTAAATGGCGCTGTAACTAGTGAATGTACTGGGGTAACGAGATTAAACATCTCGTTTGAAACCGACGACCCAATGTGGTGGTGAAAATGTCATTCTACGTTGTTATATAGCAGGCATATTGGCACTCATTGTCTTGACTGCTGTCTTCAATAAAAAAAATTACCCAAAGAAACTCTGGCTCCCGTCAATCTGCATTTGGCCAGCGTGGTGGGAAATGGCCCAAATCTCCCCATATGAACTTCTGTGTACGACAGCCTCTAGTACCTAGCGGTACAGGAGCCCATGCTGACCGTATGTGGACATCTATCGGCTTATGATGATGTCCATCTATATATATATATACATTAATATAAATATGAGAACGCTTTATATATTATATATTTATTTATTTGATTCGGAAAAAATTACAGAAAAAATTTGGTTATACTCATTTCAATACATTTGGCATATTTTAAGTCTTTACATTAACTACTATTTGTATGGGAATCGAACACAGAACTATCTACTGATTAAGCTAACAAATTCGCCGCTGATCAACACGGGACACTGGTTAATATTCCGCTGAGTTACGAGAGCAATTATATTAAGCTAAAGAAAAGGCCGAGCGGACTTCTTAATCAATTATTCAAATAATATCTAATTGATTCAGGAACCGTGATCTGTTTAATAAGATTCTTTTGTGAATCGGATTTATTTGCATAAAGTAACAGCCCCAGCTTCTAGTAAACTTGTAAATCGGTTAAGTACAAAGCAATAAGCAGTTCTAATAACTGTAATAAAAATATTATCTTCCAAATAGACGTAAAGCAGTCTTACGTATATACAAACTCGATAAATCATTAACATGGTTATCATTTCGTATATACAAAAATCTATAATATGTACTCTAAATTAACTTTTTGGTTTATGAATAGTAGTTACCTAATTTTACATATTATGAATCGTTACTTTAACCGTATGATATTTGCTTAGTATTTATCATAAACCGTTTTAAATATTTATCAATTAGATGAACAGTATTTTACGTAAGACCTAAACGTTATAAAGATATTCTCATACCCCAGTTCCTTAAATAGAATTTCGATATTTTAACCCTAGCAGATGAAAATAGATGCTTAAGTTATAAAAGGAAGGAAAGATCTTTAATGCAAACTGAAGCTTTTCTTATATAACCATCTTTTCATATTATAAGGGGTACACAAAGTAAAATATCCACGGTACTGAGCTAACAAACATTTATGTTGTTAACTGGCTATATATTGAAAACGTTTGACATTTTTAATAAATTGGAGAGGGTAACATTCTGCAGCTGCTACCCTTGCATAGGATTTATCCCTTCATTCCTAACACTTTAACAATACACAGGTTAGAGTAGGAGAGAGGAAGATTAACATAGTACATCACAGTATAACTTTTTAATCAACGTGACGAGTAGCATGGTAATATGATGGTAAGTAATACGCCTGCTAATATCAACCTCGCACTAATTAGCATAGTATATACAGCACTACATAACGCTCGTCGTTTAGAGACAATAAGTTAAGTCTCGTTACCCTAATACTTTGGCTAGCTACAACTCCCTTCAAATTGGAACAGAGTAATCTTTGCATATTACTCTTTATCGGTAAATATAGAAGTTGCGGCGGTACCTAACTAGACAGTCTCCAGACTTTCCACCAGTATACAAACACGTTGTAAAAATAGCAGTAGTTTTACAAACTCATTTACATACAACCCTCGTAATGTTGACCTAATTAAACAAAAACCAATTAGCGCAAAACTGTTTTGAATACAAACATTAAAACTATTTTGTATTTGTTCAATATTGTAATCACCATCGTAACACAAGCGTTTGGTAATACATTTTATTATTATCAACGTCCTATGGCCCCAAGGTAGGACAAAGGACGTCCACAGTGATTCTCCGTCGCTTTCTATCTTGGGCTTCAATGTCTGTCGGGAAAGATCTGTCTTCGTAATATAAATAACCATTTAAACTAAAAATATTAACTAAGAAACCAAGTAGATGATGAGAAACGAAAGATTGGTTAAATAAAATCATCATCATCAGCCGGTTGATGTCCACAGTTGAACATAGTCCTTCCCCAAAGATCTCCACACCGATAGGCCTTACGTTGCTCGCACCCAGTGACTTCCCGCAACTCTCACCAGATCTCCGGTTTAACTTGTAGGAGGCCACCCAATACTACGTCTACCTGTACCCGACCACCACTTGAGGACCTTACTACCCCATCAACCACCACTGGCTACTTAAATCTAGCGATCTAAACAAACTAAGAAATAAACTAATCCAATTCTCTCACTGTAGAGACTTAAAGCCTTCTTTCACAAAGTAAGAGTAAAAATCTATACAAAAACAAGTAAAACTACTTATAAATAATCAGTTTATTTATATATTAGATAATAAAAATATAATTAATAACACCAGGGTGGTTAAGTTATGAATTATATTATACCAAACAAGCAATCATGAAATATGAAGACTTACTGGTGGTGCCTCTGTTGCCGGAAACCATCTAGATAGTTACCACTGCAGCACATATATCTGCCGCGAAGCAGTAACATGCAAAGATTACTTATTTCCGGTCTGTATAGCGCCGTAGCTAGTTAAATTACTGAGGTAACGAGAAGTTACATTTACGTTTCAACACGACGAGCTGAACGTGGTGCTGTGTATATCGTTCTAACTATTGCCGCGATCTTATAGGCGGGTGTGTCACTTACCATCAGGTGAACGTTACACTCGTCTCATGGCTTAATTGATTTTTTTTTCTGTTGTTCGCTTAGCTCTTGAAAGAGTGGTCCTGGTTATAATATTTTGTTATATAACGCTGGAGATAATGTTAACAGCGCGATTCCTGATACCTCCCGCAGTTAAGCTTTCATAAGAGATATCTAGCTTTAATATCGGTAATAAGCTATTTATATTTGTATGATGTAATATATTTTTTTACTCGTCAAGACCAGCATCCGATCTTATTAATCCGTTTCGCAAATCCCTAAAATGTTTCACATGAAATCTCATGCATAATAAATTGTACGCGGCTTTAGCTGTGTGCGGTTGTTGATCCGGAAGCTAACTCGATTGTTCACTTCGATGCGAGTTTTGTATCCGTTAAATTTCAGATAACATTTTGTTTTATAATATATTTGTTCAAAAACATAATAAACTTCTTAGAGTGATTATTAAATTTGATTATACCACTCAGTGTTCTCCGCCCGGTTTAATAGCCGTAACACCCTCGCAACACCCTTTAGAAAATAGTATTTTGTAAAATTCATCTCTAGATGACATTTCAATGACAGAAGGAATATCTATATCAAATTTTGAGTGATCTAATAGATTCGGAGATCTCGTGATGAATAATGAATCTCTAGATATCTCCCATATGTATATAGATAGACTATTGGCGTAGGGTGTAAGGGCTCCCGCACGACAACTCACGGGGCTCAAGCCAACCTCGCTTGCTCGTAGTGTGTCCTGCTAATCAACAAACGGGGCTCTGGTTACAACCAACCTCATTAGGCCAGCATAGTGGAAAATGGGCTAAATCCCTCAATACGAACCCCAGCAAACGGAGGTCGCGGGAAGGCGCTGGATGCGGGCAACGCAGAACTGATCGATGTGAAGATCTTTGAGGGAGGCCTAGTTCCAGCGGTAGATGTCAATCAGCTAATGATGATGATGAGACTACCGGTGATAACTACGAGAAATTTCTGTTCAGTTGGCGCTCTCCTGTATTGGAGGCCTAGACTCATTCCGAATCGCCTTGAGGTGATACTTCTTTTCCACGAAGATCGCCTAAATTCTGGAGCAACACCTATATCAATCACCAGATTGAAACAAGCAGAGACAATTTTACTGCCATAAATAATAAAGACACAATTTTGTTTCACGCTCCTAGGCCATGACACTGTTCCTTTACTGTAAAAGCTTACTTTTTATCCACAGAGAAATTTACCCTGACAACATGTTATCTTCCAACTACAAAGCACGAGCAAATAACTTTATTAATAGTTGTTACACTAACATGAGATATTATCATCATCAGCCGATAGACTTGCACTGCTAGAGGAGGCGTTCCCAACGATCCCCACATGAATTCGTCCTGTGCTGCCTGCATAAATGGCCTGCGACCTTCAGTCGTTTGTAGAGGTTCAAATGGAGGCGTTAGGGTCATTACCCGCAATGCTGGCCCAATGCGAGTCGATCGGCGCTAAAGCCTCAACTGTGGATTAAAAGGTTGCACCACGAGCATATGAGAATGTCTTGGGTCGAGTCGGTCTTGGGCGAGTTGTGCGGGACCTCGTACACCCCTAAGTAAAAACTTCCTAATACTATAATAATTTCTTATTATCAAAGACATAACCATTACTTCTTTTCAATATAATTCTACTAATCCCACATAACGATGGGAAAAGTTTTAATCTTTGTAAAGTTTAATCGAAAATCTTACAAGAGATAACTTCAACGCGAACGAAATATAAACTTTTCGAATAAAAGTTCATTTTTGGACAATTCAAAGAATTAGCATCGTATATTGCATTGGTTAGACCGAGGAGCGTTCGTGTAACAACATTTACGAGACTTAATGTCCTGATACTCCGAAAAGATTGCAGTTGTGTAAAATTCCTGTGTTTCAGATCTCCGTTTTAATTATTTTTCAATAACATAACTAAAAGCCTTAGTAGTTTTGAACTAAGTGACGAAACTGGAGTGAGGGGTCCGGCACAACAACTCATATGATCCATGCCAACCTCATCTGCCCGTGGTGCACCCTGCTAATCAACAGACGAGGCTCTGACCCTCACAAACCATTGGGCTAGCATGGTGAGAAATACCTCATATCACCCCTACAAACGTGGATATCTTTAGAGAAGGCCTATGTCCAGCAGTAGACGTATATCGGTTGATGATCGAGACAGGTGACACGTACACTTGTTGGTAATCAATACGTTTGGCCATAACCACGTATCGCTAGTTAGAATGGTATACACTATTTCACTGGTGATAAGTCTCTGTTACCAGAGATCCTCTAGATAGCTATTACCGCAACGCCTACATTTTTCGCTAAAAAGTACTGTACAGATATTATTGCATTCTAGATTAAAGGGCGTTAAAGCTAGTGTAATTACTAAGGTAACAAGACTCAATATCTTATGACTCGAAGACGTCAAGGCCAATATAATAGTGTATACCATCCTGATTAGCGCCATATTATTATAGGCAATTGCGGAATTTACAAAAAAACCACATTGTACTCGACACCTGGTGACATAAAATGTTGTTTCGTTACCTCGGTAATTTCGCTAGCTACAAAGCCCTTCATACAAGAACACTATAATGTTTAGCGGTAGAAGTAGAAGCTGCGATGTACCTATTATCAGCGGAATAACATCTGTTGCAGTTATTAAAATTTTTCTAAATTTACAGGGAATGTTTTTTCGTAAATTTCAGATCTTTTTCAGGTTTAACTGTAGAATAAAGAATAATGGTCTGCACTCGGAGCAAGAGGAGGATATGATTGGATATAAGATGTATGAATGGTAGTAGAATAGTAGGAAAGCCAGAACTTTGTTGCCGGAGATCGTTAGTATAGATACTGCCGCAGCGCCTATTTCTACCTCCAAACAGTACTGTGCAAATATTACTTTAGATTTGAGGGGTGCTATAGCTAATATAATTTAGGTTACAAGACAACATCTTATCTCAGGCGACGACCGCAATGTGATACAGTGTATAATATGTAGACCTAACTAGCGCCAGGTTTATAGACAGGCGAATCACTTATCATCAGGTGAACAACCCGCTCGTCCCGTCGCTTAATAGAATAAAAAAAAGGTTAGTTTTATGATGCCACATTCTCATTATCCAATTGTTTGCCCCAGGCCTTCTCTGACTACCACTACTCTGACCAGATACTGCACCACATAGTACATGGCACTCATAACACCCTAAATATCACCACGTTGTTATAGGCTGACGTATCACTCACCGTCAAGTAATTTTTTTGCTCGTCTCGTTGCTTAATCTAATATAAAAAAACTTGTATATTAGAAATACAGACTAAAGCTGGTATTCAGCGGTTTCCCGCTACCAACATAGACTTACTATCAGTTCATTGCTAATACGACCACTATTAAATCCATGATTATAGAAAGTAATAATGTTTATTTGCAAAAATGCGCCGATAGATGGCGTTGTATTAAATTTGTATCGCGCCGTCCGCGATACTACAAAACAATCCCGCCCTAGTGCACTGTGCCAACGCGCGGAGCTCCCAATTCCGTGTGGTTACTGTTAATCTGGCGTAACATGCTCCCGGAGTGTATCAAAGCACTGTACAATATGCGAGAGCAAAAACATTTCTAGAAATTTCTTCTTTCTCATCGATATGTTCATTTACCTAGTACCTATCTCTTTGTGTACACTCTACAGCGGAATAAAATGTACTACTACAGTGAGTTTTAACGTAGCTCCTATTTATGTCGCCAAATAGTAGCGTGCAAACGTTACTGTGTACCGGTTTGAAAGGAGTAATAGCTAGTTAAATTATTAGGGTAATAAGACTTAACATCTTACGTCTCTTTAGAGACAACCACAATGGGATGCTGTGTATATCATTCTAACCAGTGCCACATTGTTATGAGCGGACGTATCATTTACCATCAGTGAACGTACCGTTCCTCTCGTAGCTTCGTATAATAAAAAAAATACTTTATATCCCATTCCAGTTTTCTACTAATTATATTATTGATATTATATGCACAAATAATTGAGTTTTTTTTTTGTTTTATTGTACTGGTTCCTATTTTGGGCTTCCTAAGAAGGAATGTGTTTATGTGAACAATGTCATCACCTTATTAAAACATTATTCTCTTCACCTGATTTAAATGAAATGTTATCTAGTACAATTTGCGTCTATTCCTGATTATGTTAAAGTTTAAACGCATAGTTTAATTAGTGTATATAGTTATATACAAATCAGCGAACATATTTACACAAACTCAGATATGCGTAAAGGAAATTAATGCGGCACGAAGATAAATCAAGCGGTAATGCCATGCTAATGCATGCGATGATTGTACGGATAACACAATGCCTCCCTTGCATAATACCTCATAATTTATACTACAAATAAACTAACTGAATATTTTAGTTTCTTGTCAACTGACACTACCAGGCAGACACTGTGCCCGCTATTTCTATCGCCAAGCAGCTGAAATATATATGCACCACAGCGCTCTGGTATGATCGGAAATTGAAATAATAGATATAGTATAAACGAGCTTATATAAACTGAATTAGATAGAAATAGGTTTATCAAATATCTAAAATATATAATAATAGCAATAAGACTAAGTAAATATTACTATACATATATATAATAGTATTGTAAGTAATAGCGTAAGACAAGCGTAGATATAAGTAATGTTAGAACAAATGTGAATAGTTTAAATTAGTTATGAATAATAGGATAATTAAAAATAGCCTTTAACAATAATAATACCAAGGAGAAGAAGAGAAGGAAAAAAACATGGGTTATTAGGGTAGCTTTCTATTCTTACTTTCCATCTTATCGTAGCATAATGTAATAATTTAACTGTGGCTACTTTGCTGGTAACTGGATCGGAATTGCTTCTCATTATAGTTACTCTTATGTTAACATTATTCGTAAGCTATAAAAAAAAACAGCCATGGTCTGGTCTCGTCTGATTGCCGAAGAACTCTATCAAGCAGACCCGTGGTTAAAAGCTCCACATAGTTTGATTTAAGCTCAACATTTTTTTTGTTCGTTGAAGCAACGAATTGGACGACACATTCGACGACACCTGGTGGTAAGTGGTAACAACGTGGCGTTAGTTAGGATGGTGTACACTGCAAATTTATGTGCTCATTAGCCTTGAGACGTTAGATTGTTGAATCTTAATACATCAGTATTTTCGCTAACTACTGCCGCCTTTAAATCGGAACACGGTAATGCTTGGACACTACTGTTTGGCGACAGAGGTAGATGGTGCGGTGGTGACAGAGATTTACCTCCAATAATCAACTAAATAGAATGCCTGTGTCGGTATTTGTCAAACATCGTCGACGCGATGGGTGTAAGGATTCCCGCAAAACTTCTTATGGGATCCAAGCCAACCTCACCTGCTCGTGATGCACCCTGCTAATCGACAAACGAGTCTCAAGCTCCAACGAATCGGCATTAGGCCAACGTGGTGAGAAATAAACCAAATCTCTCTATTGAATCCCAACCCGATCGATGTGGTAATCCTTGGGAAAGGCATATGTTCAGCAGTGGACGTCTATCGGCTGATGATCGATACGATAAAGCCACCCCCTTTCGTTATTTATTATTCGCGTTGTTTATTATTTTTCAAGATCACCGCGCGGGTAATTTAAGTTTAAACTAAAACTGTACAAGTTGCCGACAATAATTGCGAGCGCCGCCAAACTTTACACATTTTGGTAGAATTACAAAAACTTGCCCAATTTCGCGGTCGGAGCTCGTGAGCGACTAATTTGACCAATTACGTAGGTACCTAACATCTCTTTGTTAAAATGGCGACGTGTTATGCTCCGGATATAGTCGTTAATAACTCCATTCCATACAAAAGTTTCAAGATTGTAGTTTATATTAAAAATTTAGTACACCGGCCGGGCGGATGTCGAGGTTTAAGGTTATTATCCCTCTGGACCAATTGTAACTTAGACACTTCAAAGTATACATATTATTTAATTATACTATGGTTTCATTAGAGTAGTTTAAACATTAATATGTAATGGTTAAGTAGTTAAGTTCTTGAACCCGTTTCATTGAAAACGTTAGGTTAACATATACGATAAATTTGGAAATAAAACAGTTAATACTTTTTTTAACACCTGGCAGCAAGTGTAACGCCTGCACATATCAACGTGATGCTAGTTAAGATGATATACACAGCATCACATTGCGCTCGTCGCTTTCAGACAAGAGGTTGATTCTCGTTATCTCAATAATTTGATTAGCAGCTAACTAGACTACAGCGCCTTTCAAACCGGAAATTGTATTCTACTGTTTGTAGGTAGAAATAGACGCTGCGGTGGTACCTACATAGATAGTCTTCGGTAACAGAGACCTACAGGTCGACTTATAGCACCCTCTTTGGTAAAACAAATAGGGGCAGTAATCACACACAGTCTCCTTTCTCTTATATAAGATAACTAAGGACATCACTAGCGAGCTGCTCTATATTTTTTGTAAAAGACACAACACTGTAAGCTGAACACAAAACTCAATATCTAAAACTAGTAAACGAACAATTGAGGTACAAGTTTTGATCGTTTCCGCTCAGCATCAGTTATAAGTTTCGCTGACTTTCGGTTTAACATATTGGATGAAATAGAATCCAGTTGGAAGGCAGTGTAGATAATATAAAGGAGTATGAAGTACTGTAAGAACGGTGCCGATAACCGTCTGAAGTTATTTAATCCAATTGAAGGAGATTCTTAACCGATATCGGCGAAGCGATTATACGGATTCAGTCATCTATAAAGGTGCTACGTGGAAATAAAAGAAAGGAATTTTATTTCTTCCTAAGTATGTAATAAGACGATCACGATTGTTGTACATTAGGTAACTTGTAGATATTTTTATAGTTATGTCTACTGTGTAAATATTTCAGCTTATTAAAATGTTCGTAACAATGAAGTTGGAATTGATGTTATAAAGAAACAAATATTTATTCATATAATTAATGGGACGTTTCATCATCATCATCATCAGTCGATTAACGTCTACTGTTAGACATAGACTTACCTAAAATATCTCCACATTGATAAGATGAAACTCGCATCCAGAAGCAGCCCATGACCTCTCCTATGAACCCCTACGAGATGTTTACCTATTGGTAAATAATACACTTGCTCGTAACAACGTAGCACTAGTTAAGATGATATACACAGCATCACATTGTGCTCGTCAACTTAATACATAAAACTTTGTCTCATTAGTTCAGTTATTTCACTAGCTGCAACGCCTTTCAAGCCGGAACAGAGTATTGTTTGTTGGTACAAGTAGAAACTGCGGTGGTACCTACCTAAACGATACCATACATGCTATAAGTTATGTACATCAATTATTTTAAAAATAATAATTATTATGAATATACAATAAAATTAATAATATCAAAGAAATACTGATAGATGAGGAAAACAATCTACAAAAATATTTTTTTTTTTCACAAGTACCCGCATTGCTGACTGCGATCGGAAATAATTGGAGCAATAACGACAAGCTGACAGTCAGTAAAGTACTACTTACTTGTCCTAGAAAATATATAAAACGTACTCCACTGTTTCATTACGAGTAATTGTTTGTAGATTTTATCCTTAAAAAGGATTCCTAATAAAAAATATACTGAATCCAGGAATAGGATATTGCCTAGCGATAAAGTTGAGTCCACATTCATTGGTAGCACTTTACTGGTCTTAGATCTCTGTTGTCGGAGACCATCTAGATAGGTACCACTGCAGCGCTTATTGCAACCGACAAATATTACTGTGTTCCAGTTTGAAGGGCGCTGTAGCTGGTGTAATTACTGGGGTAATAAGACTTTACATCTTATGTCAAAGGCGACGAGCAATGTGGCACAGTGTGTATCATCATAACTAACGCCACGTTATTATAAGCAGACGTATCACTTGGAATCAGGTGAACGTTTCACTCGTCTCGACTATTAATTAAAAAAAAAACGATAATTTTTAACATTTTACACATATTTTATACTTCTGTATCTCCAAACTCTGACTTTAATGGTCTCCTAAAACTTTTGCATGTCTTTAGTGTTGTCAGTTAAAAGAGACAATATGAGTAGTGATACTTGATAAAAAAATATAAAGAATTCATTTCCTGTTTCATTTGTTACTCGTGAAACTAATAAAGTATTTAATATTTTCTTTTCTATTCACTAACTTTCATTTGAATACTGTTTTTGAAAAACACGGAAAGACCGCAGAAAGTGAAGCGTATTTAATTCGAGCTCAACATCAAACGTCTTCCTCTTTTTTTTTTCCCCCTCGTTTCCAAACTAAAACAATTTGCCCGTTTTTTTGAACGAGCGGAATATACCGGAAGTATACAAGTTCGTTAACTTTGTGGTTTCGTACATACTTTTATAAAATTTCGGTTATAATTATGGTTATTTAGAAAACCTAACATTGCTGATAGTTCCATAAGAGCCTTTATAGAAACTTATTAAGACACAATGTTAATACATGTAATATATTTATTAAGCGATACTTCTTTAATAATTTACTAGTAATAGAATAAAAATATAATAACCTAAATGTTTATATTAAAAAGAGGGGTGAAAAAGTCCCGCACAACAAGTTACAGGACCCAAGTAAACTTCAATTGCTCGTACTGCACCCTACTAATATACAAAAAATGAGACTGGCTCCCACCAACCCTCATTGGGTCAACCTGGTAGGAAATCCTCCCAATTGAAACTCTGCAAACGACTAAAGGTCACTGGAAGACGCCATCGGCTGATGATGATGATGGTATACTAAAAAAAGTTAACTATGATCAGCTTTTTAAAAGTTAATAATCAGTTTTTAATTACTAAAGAACATTATGGCAAAGTAAACTAATGTTCATACACAAATAAACCTCTTTTTACTTAGTTTTCGTTTACCGGAAGTGTATACAACGTTAATATAATTGGTCGATCGTTGTCAGAATTCAGTTTTTATTCCAATTATTCAGGATGAAAACGGTATGACGGCAAAAACTTCCGGATTTGCGGAATCACGTCAGTCTCTCTCAAAGCCAACGCCCGAACCAGTATTTTGATCCCTTTTTGTTGTTTGAATATTATAGAGATATTGTTTGTTTTCATATAAATACTGTACATGTATATGTAAACAAAACAACAAATATTATTGTTTATATCAATTCACAAAATTATTTAACTGCGACAAAGTAAAAGATGATGAACAGAAATTGATCACCATTTACCACTTTCTTACCGTTCAGTGTGAAAAATATTTTCATGTTTTTACTGGACTAACTTCAATACTTTATTCAGCAATAAAATCGTACATAGCTGCACGAAATTAACCTGTTACTCTCATCATCATCATCATCATCATCATTATCAGCCGACAGGCATTCTCTGTTGGACATAGGCCTCCGCCAAAGATCTCCACATCGCTCGATCCTGCGCTGCGCGCATCCATCTCCTTCCCGCAACCTTCACCAGATTGTCGGAGCACCTTGTGAGGGCGCCTCACCTGTTACCATCAGTAAATGTTATTTGTAAAGTGATACAGGCCTGGATGATATGAAACAACCCCGAAGTCCGAACATTCTCGCAGGTCAAAGCTTCAATACAGCAATCCTTGCTCTTATTTTACTTCGCGTACCCTTTAAACTAGTGAAGATTTTGCTTTCGTTCATTTTATATCATTTGCTCTACTTATTATTTTATTACCTAGTACTTAAAGGTTTTAGTATACCTTTATAATTTAATTAAAATGAAATCTAATTAATTAAAATAGGCAAAAGGCCCTAAATATACACATGATGACAGAGTCTTACAACAAAGTTTTTAACTATATTTACTTAAAACCTTTATTGTTTTTACTACTTTTATCTCTAATACAATAATAAAATAGTGCACTTTTAAAAGAATACTACATTTAGCATTAAAAGAACTGGATTAAGGACTAAAGATTGACGAAAAAACTACAGATATTAGTAAGATTTAAGATACTACTATACTACTGTTTTATTTATCTAGAAGCCAATGTGTTTCCGTTATAACTTACACGTAATATTTAGGGTGTAAACTATTTGTCGTGCTTAATAAACATAATATGGGGCAGTAAGGGAGAGCCAGCTGCGTACCAGTAGACGTAGTATCGGTAGGCATCCTACAAGGCGGACCGACGATCTGGAGAAAGTCGCGGGAAGGCGCTGGGCACGAGCAACGCGGGGCCGATCGACGTGGAGATTTTTAATGGAGGCCTATGTCCAGCCGTGGACGTCTATCGGCTGATGATGATGAATAAACAAAAAACAAACTTGCTAATAAAAACATACGTACAGTTTTCAGTGAAATTATCAACTAAGCTTATTTCAGCGCGTTAATAATTAATTACCTGTATGGTGGAGAGCTAGTACATTTCAAACGCAGGGCACTTTATTTGGAAATAGCTCAGCGCTTTTGACAGACATTCCATTCACAGGGTAGATACATAAATATTCATATGTATAAAAAATAATATAATTTGAAATGAAAAAAATATTAAAAACAAACGCTATATAATATATTGTCTCATATGTATATTTAGTACTTCATCTTCATCATCGTCGTCGCCACATCATCCTAATGATGTTCACTGCTGAATAAAAGCTCCTTTTTTATATTACGAAGCGCTGAGATGAGGACAAGCGCGGTCGTGACAACGTGGCCCTGGTTAGGATGACATACAGAGCACCACATTGCACTCCTCGCCCATGACGTAAGATGTAAAGTCTCATAAACCCTTAATTTCACTAGTTTCAGCGCCCTTTAATACTGTCTCTGGTGCCTGGCGGTACCGGAGGCCATGCTGACTATTTGGCGAAGATTGCGAGAAGCCACTTACAGCACTGGACTGATCGATGTGAAGATCTTTGTGAGACGCTTGTATCCAGAAGTGGATGTTTATGGGCTGATGGTGATAAAAAAACATGTTAATTGAAGCAGTTGCCTAAACAAGTTTTCAAAATTAGTTATAAACAATATTAAGCTAAAAGTTAAAGATGCCAATATACATTTAGTTAACTAATATATTAATTCTATGAACTCTAGACACAAGTATGAATATTTTTCTTCTTCTAAAAGAACCTCTTCAACTAGTGAAGGTTAGCGATCGATCAACGTGGTATAGTCCTTTCTGTCTTTCGTCAACCACGACTTTTTCGTTCTCCCCACCTTTCCCTTTCCAGAAAATACCCATATGAGTGTATATATAAAGAAGAGAGGTCGATAGGATGCGGGCTTTCTTCTTCCCTCCGATCTTCATTCATTTTCGATTAAACAATACTCTATAGGTTTGTAATACAACAACAGATTACTAAGCGACAACGACAATAGTTGGATGGTCCAATATACTGGTGTTCACCGTAGTCTGTCCTCCGAGAAAGTGTTCGTTCTCTTTTTTTTTGATGGTGATGTTCTCGCCGCAGTTTTATTGACAACTATAGCGACTTCATCGGACTCAGGGCTCGCGGATCCGGTATCCGCGATCTAAAACGATAAAAATTAGATATATAAATATATATGTAGATAATATATAACATATATATATGTATGTATGAGAGGGAGGAGAAAGATGAGAAGATATTGGATGTGGAAAGGTTGAAGAGTAGGATAGTGCTATGAGGGAAGAAAAAGGGGTGTACTTAAATATATACATAGATAAATATATATATATATATATGAATTTAAGACGCGCACGGTGCGTGTCGGATGGCGGCAATCCTATGAGGTCATCGGAGCATGGGGGTGTTCGCTCTCGCACCGCGTTCCTCTTTTTGTACTTCCTCGAAATGAGTTACATTTAACAAATTATCGTCAGTGTTACCCGCTACTATATCCAAATACCTGCAAATCGATTAAGATTCAACCTTAGTGTTGCCCATTATTATATCAGACTACCCGCAGTCGATTAAAATGTGACATTGCGTCCTCCAATCTCCGACATATATATATATAATATATATTACTGGTTTAAATAGTAATCACCAGAAAAATATCATTATCTAAGCAACATGTATAAATTTTAGTTATAGAACAGTCTCTATGTTTTATTATGTTAAGTGGCAATGAGGTTGAAAGATGGTTAAGCATCTTGGATATATGATGTCATATGTTGGCGGCCGGAACGCAACAATGTTGTCATGGCAACGGATATACAACATTAACGCTGGCCAATAGATATAATCGCTGAAGTGATATTATTATTGTGGTAATGATACTTTCCTTAACAAAATTTCAAATACTAGTAGTTATTCATTAGTAAAAACAAATTTTCATCAGTTTTTTTATTACGTAGAAATAAAATTTCATTAAGCACAATGGAATGAACTTTAGCTTGATAACGAATCAAGTTACAACCCCCAGGATACGCGGGAGCTTTTTTAAGCTCAACAGTTTCCAGAAAGCTTCCTTTTCAACATAGCGACAGAATAGGAGGTATTAATATTTAAAAATGTTCGCAACTTCTCTTCAACTAGCGGTAATTAGGAGTTTTTGCGAGTCGGATGTTAGTTTTGCACATGAAAAACAAGGTTTTTATTATTACAGAAGTTTCATTAATGTTGCTTATATATTTTAGAGCAGTCCTATAACTCGGAACTTTGTAAAAGTTTCACTCATAGCTCCTCATTAAGGCTTTACTATTTACAAAATGTGGCGGTATTTAAAACTTGAACATTTACATTGCAGTACGAGCATTATTATTTTTTTTTATTCATCACAGCGACGAGGTGTGTAAAACCCACTTGAGATCAAGTAGTGATAGTATGATAGATACTACACCACATTGTGGTCGTCGACCTGAAACACGACTACCTATAACCCATAACCCATATAGCCCACAACAACGTGACGCTAGTTAATATATACAGCATCACATTATACTTAACCTTGAGACAACATATTAAGTCTCATCACCAAAGTAATTTACTAGCTAAAACGTCCTTCAAACTGGAACAGAGTAATGATTACTTATTACTGTTTGTCGGCAGAAACAGGAGCTGTAGTATAGTTCAAAATTCATTCTCCATTTTTCTATATAAATACATTTTTTTTTTTATTTTGTTATATATTTATATTATGTTTTTTTTTTCACAAACATATACTACAATTCAAGTCACAACACTGTGAAGCTTAGTTTATGTCTATATAGATGTATATATAGAATGTTCCCTAAGTTATTGTTTGCTTTATCACTTTAGTTTCATTAAGCTGGTAATTTGGCAGATGATACAGTAAAAAGTTTTTATTCAGTAAAAAATTGGATAAGCTATAAAAATGTACGAATTCCGACTCTATTAATTTGCAGAGAGAACCACGGATAGCGTTTGAATTGAAAACGAACAATATCCAGTGACTTCATATTCTGCATTCAGCTAGCTGCGGGCATCGAGTTTTACGAGTGTTTTCAGCAAACGTTTCTTTTTGATGAACTCGTACAAATTCATTCCAAATGCGTGGATTTTTTTATCTGGACAGATGCAACGGAATCAAGTTCACAGATCACTAACATCATATTGGTCGTAGGACTACAGAGACCTGCGGAAACAATGCCGGAGACCGTATAAGTAGGTACCACCGCAGCTGCTATTTCTGCCGCCAAACATTAGTTTAAAGGGCGATGTAGCTAGTGAATTTACTGGAGTAACGAGACTTAACATCTAATGTCAGGTGCAGTGTATATCACCCCAACTAATGCCACATTGATATAGGAAAACGTATCTCTTACCATTAGCTGAATGTTTTGCTCGTCTTGTCGCTTTGTCAAATAAACAAAAGTTCTTACCTCCATTGTACAGTTTTAAACACTAGCTTCAAGCTGACAACTTGGACCTGTTCTACTCTCATTGTCTTCTCTCTCTCATCCTCTTTTATTTGTTCATCTAAGCGCACCATTATCCTTTTTGTAAAATTCAAGATTGCTTAAGATAATCAGAGGATCAGCTAGTTATTGTAATATTCTTGCTAGGAACAGCAAAGTAGTAGAACAAATTGCTTGCGCCAGTTTTCTCGCCTGAATACGTTGCTGTTTTAAATAGAAGTAATAAGGTTAATACTAATCAACATTAAGTAGAAGACTGGTTAAGCACTAATCGTTATCATATTATGTAAGTTGTAATCAATGACACTGTTTCATGTTTCACATAACTTAAGTAAAGCTTGTATACTGTCTAGTAACAACGTACCGTACACCAGTTTACTTCTAAATAAAACGAATCGCTTAAAGCTACTGAATGAAAATCGTATTTCCTTTGTTAGGAATAAATTGCAATGTACTCCTGTCGCCGACTTACGAACGTTTGATCCCAATTCCGCGTAGCTTTAGCGGACAAGTGAGTACCACTCCTCATGATAAATGCACTCTTTCAAACAAACGTCTCAAATTTATTTCCTGCTTTATGCTATTCGCTTACACTGCAGAATTGTAAAGTGATCACTTTTGTATACGATATCAATACTTTATTATGATGATAATCGTATTATATTTTATTAAAGCGTAAAAACGAGCTTTTGCTACGAAACGATAAAACATTTTTATCGTGATAGAATCCTCATCGTATTATCATACTTATTATCATATTGGTTATAGTATCTGCTTACCAAAAACACCGCAAAGAACTTTTTAATTTCAAATATGAAATACATAACTTCGATATATATGTAAATCTTAATGAAAAACTTGAGAAAAAAGAGCATTAATATAAAAAAAAACAAAAGATCTAACAACACTATAAGTCATAATTATGTTTTATTAAAAGCTCAAATCAATGTGAAACCATTGCTCTTTCAAACACATCGACCACATAGCTTTATCCAGGAATATGACAAAAGAAGCCATCATCCTCAAGTAATGAACAGCCGTCATTAAAACATGGAGACGACAAAGCTGATCACCGCGCTGGCCAAGTGTGAGTCGGTAGGCACATGTCCATAATAGCAATTGAATTATGGAGCTAGTCGGTTTCCCCACAATGTTTTCTTTCATAGGAAAAGCAAGCGCAGTGACGATCAAACTTGCGCTCATTCGCATCGTATGCGTGTACAACTGTTTTATGCTATCATCAGACACAGCTTCTTTTCATCGTTCGCAAATATGTTAAATAAATCTCAGAGATATTTTGTCCGTGTAGCGATTGAGCAACATTCATACACACGTATAATATTAGCATAATTGACGTTGCTCAAAAGACCTCGTTACACGCGGCCCGAAACGAGGCGTGCATTCGTCATGAATATTTCAAGTGTTTATGATAGTTATTAAATCATGAAAGACCTTTACAAACGTGTCGCCTATATAACCATTTGTATTATTTATACATATATTTTATTATCAGATTTCTCAAAGAACTTTAAATCAAAAAGCAAACACTAAATAACCTAGAAATAACCAACGGGATGAGGTAGTTATACCACTCTCGTAAGTGTTATAAAACATCCGCTTACGTTTAGTCGGTTATTTTTACTTGTAAACAGTAGTGTAATAAATATTACTGTCTTCTGTATATTTGTTTGCAATCTCTGTGGCAAAAAAAACATAGTTTTAATAATGTAATAGAAAGGCATGTTGATTATCACTGGGTGAAATTTTGAACAACGCATGGTAGCGCTGGAACTTGATACTAAAAAGGGAGGCCCTTGGGGCCCCTCCAACTACTTAGTTGATAATCAATAAAGATCTAAATGATCACAAATTGACAGAAGCTATGACACAAAATAGCGATAGATTTAGAATTTTGACAAGGAGGTCTGACCTCAAGTTAAGATGGGACAAAGTCTAGTAAGAAGAAGACTTCATGAAATTTCCGGTCGTAGCATCTGTAAATGATAGTATATCTTGATTATTTACACCACAAACTTATGTTTACTAGAAATTTATAATATATAGAAATTGAATTTATACAATTTACTGATGGTAAGTAGATTTCTGATACTGAAGATCGGCTATATAGGTAGCAGCTCATATTTCCAAACAGTACTGTGTAAGCAATTTTATGTTGATTTGTAGGGTGTTGTGGCTACTAAAAATACAGCGGTAATGAGATTTAAGATCTTATGTGTCAGGGCCTTGAGCACAGTGCTGTGTATATCATCTTAACTAGCGTCACGTTGTTATAGTCAATTAGTTGAATTTAAAAAAATTCTTTAATTGATCATTAGGAAAATGTGTTGAAATAACCTTAGTATTTTTCTGACATGTGAATGAGGTGAAAACACTTTCGAAAATGTTATTTATCAAATGCATGCTGCAACATATTTGAAAGAGCTTATTTAAAAGCTGCCGTGTGAAAAGCAAACTAATGCAGCATATACAAAACCGTAGCTATAGACACGAGCAAAACATGTATAACCTTTCAATGTTATATTTTAAAGTTTATTTTTCATCACTGGCAATCCGATCTGCGGCACTCTATAGTCTCTAAGATTACTCATGTGCTTTGCCGTGACGAAGGAGAAATATTTGATGTAAAAGCTTTGAAAGCATTTACATCAAATATAATATTCATACAATATTTCATCAATTACAGTTTCGATTTCATTCATATGTAGAAACATTTACTTTCATCCAGAATCTCCTCAAACTATCGTTTAACTTTGTATTTTTAATATGTATATGAAGAAGCTTTATTAGAAGAGATTAACAACTTATTTACGAGACATAGCAACTTAGTAATAACTGTAAAATCAAATAAACACAGTATGGTTAATAGAAAATATAAGTTATCTCTATACGGAGAAGACTTCAAGGTTCAAAAGCTTCAATTATTCTTTGTATGATTGTTGAAGTGTGTTGAAAAGTTATAAATAATTTTAGCTTACATTTACGTGAAAGTTATTAATAAGTTAGCACCCGGGTTGGTTTAGGTCTGAAATAATTGAGGTTTGGTTCTGCTGCGTGAAGTAACGCCAAGTTCCCCACATTTCTAACAAGGTTAAATGAATTGTTTGCTAGCGCTCATATACAGAAACCGGTACAAAAGTTTCTGTATGTTTATTTTTTATCAAAATAATTTCCACTTCTATATATTCAACATCTCTATAATATAGATGTATATTCTTATGGTAGATAGAAGAGGAAAGCTTTTTAAACTGAACCGTTATCAAAACAACATGTAAAGCTTATGACAATTCTTATGTTACTTCCATGCTTTTTAAATTAAATATACTTCAAAGTATAATACGCATACGGATAGGGAACTTTTGTTAAAAAAATAAAACCAACTTTAACGACTAAGAAATCATCGTTAAGTTATAATAATGTAGTACCACTAACAATAACGTTCTGCAAGTCAAAACATGGTAAAACTTACACACTTCTTGGCGATATTTACTAAGTGTAAGATATAGTTTTTTACTCCTAAATTAAGTTCTTGTTACTTTATTATAAATAGGAAAGGTTAAGAGAACATTTTTATATATGCATATATCTGTTACAACAACTGGATAATAATATGTGAAGTGTAAAGACATCAAAATATTCATTTGCTTAAAAAACTCAGAGGTTGAATATTAACAAGTAATATTTGGGCAGGGTGTAAACGATTCAGTAGGGGTGTAAAAGGGTCTCGTACAACAATCCACGGAACCCCAGCCAACCGCACTTGCTCGTGGTGTACCCGAATCAACGAACGAAGTTCTGGCTACCACGAACTCGCATTGGACCATCGTGGTGGAACATGGCCTAAGTCCTTTCATATGAACCCCTACAAACGACAGCCCCTGATGCCAGGCACTACGGACAGTGCAGGACCGATCGATTTGGGGATCTTTGGTAGAGGCCTATGGCCAGCAATAGACCTCTATCGGCTTATAATGATAATGATGATGATGATGAATATTTGGAAAAGGGATGACACAACAACGGTCTTATCCTGACAGCCATACGCGAGGCCTAATTAATAAGTAACCATTACAAAAACAACATTTTTCAAAGGAACAAAATACAAATTACACTCTGAGCTATTTTTGATGATTATACATATGAGTAAAACAAATTTTATTTCGCTTACGCGTTTATTTATAAGGTAATATATCAAAGAGCCGCGGAGAGCGAAACGTCCGTGGCAGCCATGATAAAAGCGAGGACTTATCTAAATGGGAAACAGATGACAATGCCGTTGCGCAGGATTTCATACGAAATTGCATTTGTGCAACACAAAGAGTGCAATCCGCGTCTGGGCTCACGAAAGTGTAACTGTGCGAAACTATTGAAATGATTATTCTATTCAAGACAGAGTTCCGACTCTGCCAAAAATTCTATACAACCCCAAATACAGATGAGAATCTTTGAATGTAGATATGCTAGTAAAAACATAGAATTTATCTTAATTTATATACTTTCAAATCTTCATTGATATCTCTAATTAAAGTATAATGAAACTTTGAAAAAGTTTAACGCCTGTACAGAAAATATAATCACTTGATTAAAGTTTTTTTCAACATTGAAAATATCTCAATCTAAGTACTTAAAACGCTGTTCATATTTGATCTTCCATCCACTGCCTTCATCATTCACTTTCTATCAAAACATGTTATGTATAGTCAGTCAATTATAAGTGAAATCCTTTGTATTCACCTTTATCGAAGAAAACGACGTCAACCATCTTCAGATCATTCATTCATTGTATTTTGCTATAGCTTTCAAACATCTTTAATGAATTAGTTATTATATTACAATATTACTGTTACTATGTTTTTCGTATAAAAGGTATGTATATCTATTTGTTGTATACAATATTATTATCACATTTGTTGATCAGGTTGAAGTTGCTCTGGGTTTAAATCAATACGTCAACGCCAGCAAAGGAAAGTACAAATACAAAATACAAGTTTATCATCAGCTGATAGATATCCAATGCTGGACATAGGTCTTCCCCAAAGATCTCCACAGACTTCATTGAGGGGACGAGCTTTACTCCACCATGCTGACCCATTGCGGGTGCAATTCTACACTAGTAAATAGTGATGGAGTTTCATCATTCATCATTATCAGCTTTTGTTTATCCACTGCTGGATATAGGCATTCCCCAATGTCTTCCACTTCCGACCGCCCTGATGATGTCGTCGGACAATCTGGAAGAAGGGCATCCCACACTTCTGCGACCTATCTAAGATCTACTAAATCTAACCCTACTCCCCATAGTGCATTACCCAGTGGCCTACCGCAGTCTCCGCGCCTCGGACTCAGTTCTGCAGAGACGCACTCCGACCCTCGGCCTTATCAATTGAAACCAATACAAGCTTAACACCTAAAAATATTTATTTTCTGTACATCTTCATAAATATTGTATAATCTTCAGTAATAATATCTATGATGATAACTGTCAGTTCTTTACGGCCATCAAAGTATTCCAACTAACCAATTGTTTAGTTTACTGACTCATACAAAATTGTAAATTTCCCACAAACTAATGTTTAAATCAGATCGGCCTCCAGTAATCACAACATCGTTTGAATATTGATGTTATCACTGATAACTACACTTATTACAAAACCAATATCCTTTCGTTGTTATTTTGTTATTCTTTGTTTTGTTATTTGAATATCGACGTCTTCATAATTCACAAAGTCAAAGTTAGTCGTTTGAAATAACGACTGAATATTGAATGTGAAATGTTTATATTAAGTATTTTCATCGGTCGTAAACTTTTTGGTCGTTAACCGAGTTTATGAAGTATTGAAATATGTTCTAACTACGAAACATGGATCAAAGTTTGAGTATATTATAACCTCAGGTAATGTTTTGAATTTGGTGCTCTCTATTGGTGACTAATATGCGCTGGTCTCACACACTCGACTCCATAGCCTAGGCTGATCTCCGAGTAGCTGGAGAAAGAATGACACAACAATGGGTGGAACTACTTCCACCCATTGTTGTCTGACTCCACGTGACCACTCACGACCATCAGACATGAATACGATTTGAAGAGGAGGATGAGTGACTAAATTGTTAACTAATAAATATATGATGTATGTATGATTGATCTATATAGAGATTGTTGGGGGAGACCTAAGCCCAGCAGTAGGCATCTGTCAGCTGATAATGATGATGATAAAACATATAATGTAAATACCAACATTATCAATGATTAAGAAAAGGACAACTTTGATATGAAGTTAATAGTAACTAAACATTTGATATATGTATCTAGTTCTCTCTCTTATCAGGGTACTGTCTTCTCGATCAGTATCACATATATATAATCAAAATATGACTTTTATTATTCTAAGAATCGACGAGACAAGCAGGATATTTACCTGATGGTATAAAATATACCTACCCATAACAACGAGATGGTAGTTGAGATGGTGTACAGTACCACATTGTGCTCGTTGCTTTGAGACATAGCACAGTGTCTAGGTACATGTCATCGGTCTCGTTACCCCAGTAATTTCACTAACTACAATGCCTTTAAAACCGAAACGTGGTAATTTTTGTACAGTACAGTTTAAAGGCTGTACCAAAAATGTCTCCAGCAACGGAGACCTATTACCAGTAAACTCTCTAAGTTCATTCTGTGTTTCTAAATCCAGAACACAAGGTGTTTTTATGCAATGTTTCGAGCTGATGTACCAATTTCCGGCAGGTAAACTCGCAATTTTCTCCTCGTCTAATTTTATCAAAAATATTTTAAATACTCTCATGCGATTTTAAAAATATCTAGAAAAAAGTTAGTCACCGCCGCGTTCTCGCATGCACTTGACAAAAGTAACATGATATGCAATGCAAATAGCGCTTCATCTTGCCAACTTGGAATCCTTCCAATAACAAGTTACTTCGGTTTACATTTATTTTACTGCCCACGTTTAAGTACACTATTTAACTATACCATTAAATCATCGCAGTTTATTGCCGTTCCCTCATTTTTTTTTATTCGCCCAACGTTAAGTGATACGCCTGCCCATGGTCACGTGGCGCCTATTAGATTGATATAAACAACACACTATACTAATCGCTTTGAGACATAAAATGTCGTCTCATTACCTCAGTAATTTCACTAGCTGCAACACCCTTCACACCGGAAGAAAGTAATAGAAGCTGCGGAGGGCTTACACGATCTGCATAATAGAGACCTACTAATAAAGGCATTTTATATCTGAAAATTCGTGATCATAGTGTAATAAAAAAAACCTGTACATTTTTCTTTAAACTATGTTAATACTTATTATATAAATATATATAAATGACGTATTTATCTACTGATGGTATATTTCAATTGCTGGTAACCGGCAAGATATCACCACACTATATATAGCACTAATCATTTGATAACATTACCATGTTCTAGTTTTAAGAACCCTATGAAATTTCTAGATTAACAAGATCTTACATTACTCGTATGTAGACGTTGAATATCATTTCTATCGATGAACGTCCACTGCTGGACATAGGTTTGAGTTTACTAGCTTCCAGCGATTGTTTTGATGTCGCCTGTCCACCTATAGGGAGGGTTTGCCAACACTACGCTTTCCTGTATATGTGTTGTGACTATTACATCACTTTAAGTTTCCAACTTCCATCAGTACGTCGATATATGTACCCCACCCATTCCCACTTCAAACTCACGACTCGTAGAGCGATGCCAGTGACCCTGGATCACACAGAGATTTGATGATATGATCATAGCATCGCCCACTGTCTATCGCCCGGTGTGAGACTCTGAGCTTTCGCTGTATATGATTCCTAACTAGCGCTTCATCATTGTACTCAAAATTCTGTTCGACTCGTTCCTTAGTTGTAAAACGAAAAGCAAACTTGTTAATGAAGTTCAATTATTTGATTTAAGTAAAAAAAAAATTAAATCTGTCTTTGTCAAGTTTTAATTAATCTCTAATTATCTATTCTCTATTGGTGGCGATGGTATTGTACTATGAATAATAAATTAAAAATTTTTTGTTACCGTTTTATGTAGATCCTGTTCTGGAGCTTATTTTTACCAAGAAATTGTAAAAGCTTAAGCTTTAATAAGCGCACTCGGCTAACTCAAAGTAGGTATAAATTAATATTTGTAAAGTTATCGGGTCTAACTCCATCACAAAATGAAAATCTAGGTTTTCCTATTTAGGATTACATGAAGGTTTCAGATTGTTTTCTTTACAATTTTTAAACCTGGAGACTACCAGCTGTTAAGAACTTGACTAAGACAGAAGTCGACTAAAGAGTCTTCCGGTTCACGATCTTTCAACATGGTTACCCTCAACGTTTACTGAGCCCGCGGAGGACGATAAATACGATGTAATCTCATGTTTATTGTAGCACAGTGAGGATACCTTCTGTAGGAGGCCCTGGTCTTTCACAATATACCAATGAGGCTTTAGTGGATAATATCTCACATGAGCTTTCCCTCCCATCGAAGAAGTACATCTTTAGAGTTCCTGTTGAACATTTTTTTTTATTATAATACATTTTATAATACTTTTCTTATAATTCAATACTAATATTTAACAAACAAACATTTCATAGAAAAGTAAACGTTCGAGGAGTTTTAGCATTAGTTATGTTATCAAAATCGAACAATGTTTCACATTAAAAGATTAATGTAATATATTAAAAAAAAAACCTTAATAATAACAAAAGTATGAGAGAGGGTTTCGCTCGAAGCTTGCTTATTTAATTAATATCTGATACGAAAGTGTTTCTCGTGGAAACCGAAAGTAAGGCGAGGGTAATGGGTACCAGACCCTCGTTATGTAAATCGGATTTGTATTATTTTTTACACGTCGAATAGGAAAATATTAAAAAAGCGAGTATGAGTTCACACACAGCGGAAATAAAATTTCTTATTAATTTATATGAGTGTTAATTGAATGTACTGTTGTGATGGTAAACGGAGAGAGATCGAGGGTGAGAGATCGATACATACATATATAAAGAGAGAGCGATTAATTGACAATTTTCTTTTTGATAGAAATATTAAAAGAACCAGAAAATAGAAAGACGTGCAACAATAACACACTAGTATTACTAATACACAAATAATGTGAAGACAAAGTTCCTATGTCTGCTAGTCTCTCCCTTTCTCTTCTTCATATAGTTAGAGTATATTATGTGACTAGTAAGGGTTGTTACGACTCATAGCCCAAGAAAGAAACGAAGAGAAGCTAATAGAAAAACGTTTCATCTAATTCTATTACAGCCTGAATCCGGTAATTACATTAATTGTTTTTTCTATAAACTTTAACTTAAAGAGATTTTACTTAAAAAAATATAACTTATCTGTAACACTAGAAAATCTGTACGATACTTTTTCGGTTAGGCTACTTAGATAAGTTTAATCATTTATTGAAGAGTGGAATGAAAACCACTTATATATCCGGTTTAATTTTAATTCCGTCTAGTCCAAAGGGGATGATATTCTTTCACTAAAATTGAAACTAGCAGTCAATACGGCGACAATGCGGCATCCCTTATCAAATATTTATAGCGCAAATTTTAAAGGGTTTGTTTTAAAATGGTTTTCCACCTTTGCGATGTAATCAATTATTTAATACGGGTACTAACAACTTTAAAATAGACATTTTCATATCAAATTCTGTCTGCAAAGTGGATTTAAAATATATTACTAATTCAATATCGATGTGCAAATAAAACAGATATACAGTCTTCATACTATGTGAAAAGACATTGTAATGTTCTTATTGAAATATCTACATCAAAGAAATTCAAGCAAATTAGAAGCGAAATATACACAAAAAAAATTTACTTAGTCATATAATTTAAGCTCGTGCATATTTTTACTTAAATTATACTTTAACTTACGTTTTAAACTTTTATAAAAACACTACCTCTTCCAGCTGCATTTGGGGAAAGAATTTTGTAAAATCCATTCTTAGCTGACCTCTAAATAGTAGATCTGTACCCAACTCTAAAACTCCCATATGTTAAGAGTTTACGTGTAATAGTTTCGGAGATCTCGGGATAAGTCAATGAATCTCTGGATTTCTCCTGTATATATTATTATGATTTGTGTTAAGGTCAAAAAATATGAATTAATGAATTTGGATAAAGTCAAGCCATTACATATAGAGCAGTGTTAACGAAATGCCCGTACGGCTTCGGCGTATATCCAACAGTAGACGTCTACGACTAAAATCTTTTATTAGATTTTAGTTGTAGACGTCTACTGTTGGACATACGCCTCCACCAAAGATTCCCACATCGATCGAGTAGAGACTCATATGGGGTGAGTTGGCTATTTCCCAGAACCTCGTTTGATGATTATCAAGATACACCACGAGCAGTTGATTTTGCCTTGGATCCCGTGAGCTGTTGTGCGGACCCCTTACACCCCCTAAAATCTAAAATAGAGTTCAAACCTTCTAACTCCGATTCTCAATTCAAACCTTTAACTTCCTGTCGCGGTTTTATGGTTACTAAGTTTGATGTTTGTTTCCTGGGGGGTGTAAGAGTTCCGCCCAACGTCTCACGGAGCCCAAGTCGAACTCACGTGCACGCGGTGCACCCTGCTGAATAAGAGACGAGGCTTTGATTATTCATCAATCCGCACTGGGCCAGCGTGGAGTATTCGGCTCAATTCCTCTCAATGGACATCAAACGACGTGGAGGTCTTTGAGGGAGGCCAATGTCTAGCTGTGGACGTCTGTCGACGGATAATGAATGAATGTTTGACGTGCTAAATTTAAGTAAAGTTCATTTATAAGATCGTGTATGTAAAATAAATATTTAATCATTGTTTAGTAAATTAAACTGCTTACAATCTAAACACGAAACAATGATATTTTTTTTGTTTGACTTGTTTCATTCCCTCTATATTAATATTTCGCTCGAAATGTTTGCGCCGAAAAACATATAGATCTTTGAATTTGTTTCATACTGTTGAAAGTAAATGTATACACATTGCAAACATTTGATATTGATTTTAATACTCTTCCAATCATATTTGACAAATGTTTCATTAGAAAAATAATAATAGTTTGTTAATATTATCTCAGACAAGTATTGAAACAAAGTATTAAGTTCTAAGTTACGAACATAGATCGTAATGTCATTAAACCTTGACTTCATTGTGTGTATTTTGTTTCATTGTTATTAAAAGACCAACAAACTAAATTGAAGGATAATTAACAGACTTCTCTGACGCAATGTTATATTATCAATAAAAGATATTTAATAGTGATCTACTAGTACATCTGTCTATTTCTATCGCCTATCAGTCTATAGATATTATGATCATGTTTAAAGGTAGTTATAGCTAGCATAGTTACTGGGATAATAAAACTTATCACGTTGAAAGGCAGACAGCGGTTTGCGATGCTGTATGAACATCTTCACTGTTAGTAAAACGTCGTAAACAAGTATAATATTCATAATTAGCTGATTGTTCAACTTGTCTCGTCGCTTGTATAAAATAATCTCTTTACTAAAGTAAAGGTGTAGCGTTGTTTGTGTAAGATATCTGGAAGATAACATTTTACACTGGGGAGCTTTTCAAGCGTATTCCATTAGCCCTTGATACAACTTCAAGCGACTGAATTAAACTGAAAAGAATTTATTCTTGAAGCAATTATCTGTATCTTTTTTCATACGAAACAAACAAAAACTAATATAAACTGTCACCGTGCTGCACCAGCTAACTAATGACTGTGAAACATCAATTTAACCGGTTCGTTTCCGTATTGTTGTTAAGATTGCTGTAATAGGAGTTATAAAAGCATTGCTGTTTCGGCCTATGACCGGAAATCCAAGTTAAGCAAGCAAACTTCATTGTCAATTAACCTCACATGTAATTAAGGACATATGTAAAAGAAAAAATTTATAAGATTGCACTAAACCTCATGTTAGCTTTTGATAATGAAGTAGATCAAAAGTATATCGTTAATACATACTTCTATTTTCCTTTGTCTAGACGAATCATTAATTATATTAAGATATCTTCATAGATATTACAAATAAGCTAAAGTATACATTAGAAGGAGCATACTAGGTTATAAATTAATATGTACATTGGTTAAATAAATATAACGTTACATTACTAGGTTAAAATAGTCAAACACAAATGAAGAGTATCTTCTCAATTCAACGTTTATATTTTTTGTTCCTTTTATGTATGAACAAGTAATAACAGAGTGTTTTTACATGAAGATTGACTTTCATCCCGTTACAATGATTGTATTGATCTTAAAGAACAATAAAAAAAAGAATAATTCTTTAGGAAGACATCGTCTTTTTAAAAAAACCGATACTGTTGTTATCTGGGAGGATCTTCGATAGTTTATTCCATAACCTAATAGTTCTCTGGTCTTTTGTATTTTTTTTTGTAGGAATTAGTAGGAAGGCTCTCTATACTGACTGTACGCAACAATTGCCTTCCAGTAGTATAAAGGTTGTAATTGTAATATAATAACAATTTGATTTAACTCATACAATCATGATAGGCACTTACGTATAGATATTATTTCGCCAGTAGAAAAACATTACGAACAAAGAGTGTTGTTTCTATTGTTTTACGATAGTAATCATTACTTTTGTTATTACTTAATAATGTATCTTCTCGTAACAAATATGAAAAGCTTGTTTATCGGAAAGAATTGATTACTTTTATACTAGTGATTTTGATCACTAAAAACTTCACGTTAGTTTTCATCAGATAGGATCGTGATTAAACACATATCTATCTTAAGTTTCAACAAACAATTACTGAACTCGCTCGTTTCTCCATTAAATATTTATGAAGTAGATCATGCAATAATTGCTATAAAAGTACAATCAAAGCATATAAAAGCTGCTAATTGATCAAACGGAGAAGGGGTTTAAATTCTAGAGGAGACATTAGCTACAAGATAAAGCGAATATCACATATATAGATATATAATAATTTTTGTAGTAATCTGTCTAATAATTTAAAAGCGATCTCAAGCAGTTTTTGTACTGCCTATTTCTATAACATTAGTTCCATAATAACTACTGTCATTGTTAATAACAAGCTGTTCCCTGCCAGATTTGTAATACCCTCGCAAATCTTATTGGGGAAGGAATCTTATAAAATCCGTTGCTGACCTCTAATAAGCAATATTTCAACCAAATTTTGAGAGGACGTCTTATACTTACGGAGATCTCGTGATGAGTTAATATGTATTTTTTTTTTTTTACTTTACGAAGCGATGAGACGAGCAAGACGTTCACTTATTGGTAAGTGTTACGCATTACAATAACCTGGAACTAGTGGGGATGATATTCACTGCACTACATTGTGCTCATCGCTTGAGATATAAGATGTTAAGTCTCTATACCCAAGAAATTTCACTAGCTACAGCGCCCTTCAGACCAGCACTGTAATGTTTACACACTACTGCTTTTGAGTAGAAATGTGCCGCGATGGTACCCGCGGTCACTGGCAACAGAGATCTACCACCAATTATACAATCTCTAGATATCTCCTGTATATATGGAAGAATGGAGTTTATAGCATGGCAATAAACTTGTTTTCGTCCACATAATGATTAATTCATCATCAACATTATCAGCCGACAGACGTCCACTCCTGAACAAACGCCTGCCCTAGCAGCCCTGTAGTCTAGGGCTAGTAAAAATCGGACTAAGGTAAGCCTTGCCTTTAGTAAAAGATGACAAAAAGGGTCTAGGAGTTTCGCGGGCTATGAGAGTGGGGGCCCTTATCGCTCAACCTGTGTGGGTCAGCGTATGGCTCAGCGATGGTGCCTAGAAGAGTTTAGCCCTTCCTCAAAGACGTGTTAACACAAAATGTAGAAAGGCACTGGTTTGTTCTGTAAAAGATCTCTAGGCTTGTCCGAATGCACTGATGTAGACAACTGAGAGAGTTTTAGTGAGTAAGAATCTCATAAAACTCTGACTTCCTCCAGAAGCAGGGTATCTGTCGAAACGAAAATAACAAAGGCCTCCCCAAAGATCTCGAAATCCGATCGATCTTGCGCTGCCCTGAGTGTCATAATTAGTTATGGGAAATTTAAAGCAAGTTATAAATCATCTTGACGCAAACTTATATCCAACTTCTACAGTTCAGCCTCTAGTTCCCGGCACCGACATATTTCAATAATTCATTTGACAAATGTATGTATCATTTGACAATGATTTTGACTTATTTGTCATATAACAAATGCTGAATTGACGGAAATATATTGTCAGGTTTAAACAATTTGTTTAACACTGTATATGACTGTTATTTAGTTTACTTGCTGCAGTGTATAAGCAGACTAAGTTACAATGATTGATAGACGTCCACTGTTGGCCTTTAGGCTCCTCTCAAGATCTACACATTTGTGGAGGTTCAAATGAGAAATTTGGACGTTTACCACCACGCTGATCCTATGTGGGTTGTTGGGAGCCAGAGCCTCGTTTGTTGTTAGGTGAGGTTGTTTTAGGTCCGGTGATTTGTTATGCGAGATCCTTAATACCCCATTGATTAGTTATGTTACTTGTAAACAGTATTTACATTCCACTTGTCTATTTGCTTTCACTTTCTATTTCTAGTTTTTTTTATTTCTCATAAGCGATTTGTAATGTTTGAAGAAATAGTAAATTCTTTAAACCTTAAACCTGTCCATAACATTTATGTACAGCTTAAGGTATTCATTCTTCCATTGTTCCGAATACTTTCACTGGATCTTTTTACTTGCCAAACTTTACAGGGTATTATTCCTACTTTTAGATATTAAATCCTATGGTATAAATGATTATAGATTTATTTAAATTACAACAATCGCTGAAGCACGAAATTAAAATCAGTTGAGCATGAAATGGTAAAGATGAAAGACCTCTGAAATTTTCTTCAGAATCAGCATTACTTACAAACTGAAAACAATAATCCCTTTGAACTAAAGCAATTTACTTAGCACGTCTTTATTAATACAATTCATTGTCTAGTCTATATTTTTTATAATTGGTCTCAAATTCACAAGCTCATCATCATCAATCGATGGACGTTCATCACTGGACATAGCTCTCCTGTAATGTATTCCACAAAACATATTATATATGTTATCTATAATTAGAAGATGCGCTTGCTTACCTAGAATACTTTTCTTTCCACATTATGTAAGTGCAAAAAAAAACTTCGCCATCATCCTATCTTCGAAACCAAAGACTCCAGAATCGATACCTCTGCACATCAGAACTAGATCATAGTCGTCAAACTAACGAAACAAATAGCATTTAGTAGCTATAGTGGTGGTCGGTCTCTGTTGCTGGAGACTGTCTAGGTGGATACCTCTACAACTCCTATAGCAGACGACAAAGATTACTGTGTTCCAGATTGAAGGACGCTATATTTAGTAAAACTCTTAAGACGATGAGCCCAACTTGGTGCCTAATATATCATTCTAACTTGCGCCACATTGTTAAGGACAAGGCTTTTTCAACTTTTGTATTAAGAAACTCTTTAAAGTTATGAATTCTTTATAAAGAAATTATTGTTATTATCTTTTTTGTTTCAGCATAAAGCAGACCATTGCACTTAAGCACTAACTAAGCATTGAATCGCGTACTTAATCACGCGTCCTAACGAACGTAACAAGTCCTCACAACCCTCCTCCGATTGCTTCGAAACGATAGCAAAAATTTCTTATGACGCATTTCCGGTTCACATTCATTATGTATATATGACGTATACATAACTACGTATTACATTTTGATATACATAAATAAATTATATTACTGTTTTGATGATGTTCCAAGTAATACAATTTTTTAATTTCTTTGTAATTTTGTATGACCTTTAACTCCAAGCTCCTGTTTTTGTTTGAAGGGGTGTAAGGAATCCCGCACAACTTACAGGATCTAAACCAACCGCGTCTGCTCGTTGGGCACCTTGCTAATCAAGAAACAAGGCTCTGGCTCCCGCTAACCTGCATTGGGCCAGTGTGGTGGAAAATGGTCCAAATCCCCCCATATGGTTCACTACAAACGACTAAAGGTCGCGCGAAACCGCTGAATGCAAGCAGCGCAGGACCGATTGATGTGAGTATCTTTGGAGAAAGCCTAAGTCCAACAGTGGACGTCTATCGGCTGATGAAGCTCCTGTTTGTGGACACCTAACAGTAAGTCATTCAGTTGTACGTAATAGTTAGGCGGTAGTTACAATGACAAATACTAGAGTATATGATCTTGAGATGTAAGATTTTACATTGTTTCGTTGCGATTCTTTAGTAATTACACTAACTACAAAATCTCTCACAATATTAGACAGTGAGATCTCTAAATTTCTGTTTGTCGGCAGAAATAACCTACCATCAATATATATCACTTACCAAAGGTTTACTGTTAAAAAAGTTAATAAAGTACGACGCCCGGCTCTGTAATAATATATTATGTATACATATAAATTAATACTTCCGCATATTACAATGAAGTAAAGAAAATACATAGTAAATTGAAACCCTCTGAATATAATTGTTTAACAGAGCTATAAATCTCGCCTCTCTTTATTCTCCTGCTATTTTCATAATGGATAAATCATGCAACTTCACTGCCAAATTGGAATAGTTCCAATTCTTTATAAGTCCACTCAGTCGTTTGTCAACTTAACCTTAGAGAATTACTTCCCGTTCAATTTACTACCGATCTAATATTTTTAAAAGTCTCCAGCAACTGGATTGGATTTTTAAATATTTTTATCGTTGTACCCCTTAGCTATAACCATAAGTTATGACATGTTTAAAATATGTGGTTCAATATGAAACATGGACGTCCGGGCTCGATTCCAGAGCAACATATTATTTCAAACCTACCTGTTCTTCTTCTTCTTATAACGCTTCTCCATTACTGAAGTTTGGCCAGCAGATTTGCGAATTTGTGCCTGTCGTGAGCCATATGGAACCGTTTTCCACTGGTGATACCGATCCACCTGTTTGTTATCACCTTTACATTGTAAATCTGCCGCGATAACAGCATTCACTCACATCAGATGTCATCACACGAGAGTCAGAGTATTTTTGATAAGCATGCTTTATTACATTCAGCCTTATTTTGACACTTAAGTCCAAATAGAGCGAGATGTTTGTCTAATGGATGATAAGTGATACGCCCAACGTTATGCTGCTAAGTCTCGTTACGGCAGTAATTACACTAGGTACAGCTCCTTTCAAACCGGAACACATTAATGTTTGCACAGTACGATTTGGGGGTAGAAATACCTGATTTTTTTTTTTGTTTCGGAGCGGCAAATTTTCTGGCAAATTTTCTGCTGGGGGGGAAGTTAGGGTTATATGAGATTCTTACTCACTAAACCCCCTTCGGTAGTCTGCATCAGTGCATTCAGACAGGCCCCGGGATCTCTTAAAAACGCACCGGTGCCATTCTACACTTTGTGTCAACACGTCTCTTAGGAAGAGTTAAACCCTCGTAGGCACCATCGCTGAGCCATACGCTGTACCACACAGTTTTGCATGTTGAGCAATAAGGTAAGGAAGGTAAAGTAACGCCTACACCCTTATAATCACCTTCTACGACACACAGGGTTTACCTTAGTCCTATTCTTACTAGCTCGAGACTACAGGGCTGTGCGGTGGTACCAAAGAACTAAAACCAGTAGACTAATAAATATTAATATATAAAAACAAAAAATTAGGATGGAAAAACTATGTTGATTTTCAGCGAAAATATTCAGAATGTTTATGAAAATGTATTTCACGTTTATATTTGAACATTTAACGCAGCAAGCGCGAACAATGTTGCTAATGCAACTCCGTGACAGCTACAAAGCGCTGCGCGGCGCCGCTTACTTTCATAGAAGAAAATCAGTTTATTTAAGACCGCCGCCTTCACAGGAATTAACTAAAGTGTAACATATGACTCGTGTGTGCTACAAGCAAAAGGTAATCCACAAAAGTTAACTGGTGACAGGCCTGCTGCAGGAAACGGTCTAGGTAGGTAACACCGCCGAGCTTGTTTCAGCTGTATGCAAACTCTTCTATTTTCTATATGAAAAACGTTGTATCTTATGAAATTACTCGACTATCTGGACTCGACACCTTGTGTAATTTTGTTTTCCGACGTGCTTTTAGACTTTCATCTCAATGTAAGAGATACGCCTGCCCATAACAACGTGGCGTTAGTCACAAGTATGTACACTGAACCACATTGTAGTTGTAACCTAGAGACATAATATATTAAATCTCGTTACCCAAAAATTACCACTAGCTACAACGACCTTCAAAGTGGAAGACAGTAATATCTGTACAATACTGTTTGGCGGCACAAATCTATTACCAGTACAAATACTAAGAAACACAGGATTTAGCGTTAGGTAGGTTGGTAATCTTACCTAACGCTAAATCCTTTGTTCTGGTCTGCTTTGCTCAGTTCAGTTCTGTGTTTTTGTTCTAGATTCATCTCATTATTTAATACCTATTCTGTAAATAGATCAAATTTAAAGTGCGGCATATATATTATTATTATAGCATTTTATTTAGATTTGTTCTCTTCTTCTATTGTACGTAACTAAAAGCACAAAGTGCAAAAAACATTAAACATTAACAACGGATGGGTTTTAATGGGAAGGAAAACTAGATAACTCTGATTTCCCCATAGATATTTTCTAACATTTCCCATGAATAGAAACAATCACTTATTTCCGCTGCCAAGCACCAGTGTGCAAACCTTACTGTGTGCCAATTTCAAGAACACTTCAACTAAGGAAATTACTGGTGGGATGAGACATGACTAGGGTCCGCGGCAACGAGCGCAATTTGCTGCTTATGCAAACATCTTTACTTGCCACATTGTTACGGTTTAAACTTATTACTTACCATTAAGTAAACGATAACCAGCTAAATTGTACATTAAAATAAATACCAATATAACTTAGATATAATCTAATTAAAACAAATGATTCAAATAATTATTCAGGATTCATGAACATTTCCATTTATGTATGATGATATCAGTACACTCAGTTCAATCGGATTAAATAATCCATGTAAATGTTTCAATATTGTTGTATGACTTCTAATATACGAAAAGGCTTTAAATTTGAAACATAGTTAATCTACTTTTATATATATTTAACCTTAAGTTATAAACACAGGCTTAATTTCTTTAAGATATCCAACGCGAGTCATTGTGATAAGAGGTTAGTATAAGATTTGAGTGGACTAAGTTAACAGTAATGTTGCTTAACAATAACAAACTATTTTTGAGTGTTTAAGTTACTTAAAAATTTCTATTTTCATAGGAGAGAAGATTTTCCTTGTCCCTTACCTGAAGTTGTCAGAATAATCAATATATATATGAGATTACCATATATGCAGAGACGACACGATATCCATGTAACCGCAAGCTAGATATTTAAGATTGGGTAAGAATATTTCTTTTTCCGAGTATAGGTCAGCTAAAGACTGATTTTACTAAATATTACCCCCAAAGGGAGTTGCGGGGGTGTTACGTCCAGCAAAGTATGCGAGGAACAGTTATTTTTTAAAACAGCTCTAGTTTATGCCGACAGACAATATTACGCTATAGTTTTCGTCTTCCGGTTTAAAAGGATGGTAAAACTTAAAAAATAAAAAGGATCTGTTACAAAGAATACAAACCCGATGATTTCTAATGAAACTTTTTACAATTTTTGCAGTTATTAAAAGCTCACAATAAAAGTTTAAAACAAAATCGATAAGGTTTAACTTGGGCCTACCCGTCGACGAGATCTCAAAGTTTTTAGTTTCTATATAACATCAATTTAAAGTTAATGTTAACTTTATGCTTTATTACAGGTTTAATAAAACTTAAACTACAGATTTCATCTTATTTATATATGCGAGTGCTTTATACAAGTCATTGTCATGGGAGGAATGGGGTAAAAGATGTTGAAGGTCATCAAGCTGCACTTACAGATTTCTCGTTATCCTTTAACGCATTTAGTATATATATCCTTACTTTGTTAGAGACTGATACAGATTTTTTTTTAACTTAACTTTATAAGCATTTACAAAGTAAAGAATTCCTTAGTCTACACGTCGCACGCTTTGTACAAATTTGGAGTATAAAGCGGAATATACGAGGTGATAAACGTCGGCAGCCCCGTATTAAATGCGGCAAGTGCGTTAATGCTCCACCAGAATGAAGAGGTGGCTGTTATATTGAATTAATTAACTCTTCCGCCCATAGTGAGGAGCTGATGCGGTACGGGATCTATGTTTTACGTGCCACCGGTTTACAGGTGACTATATATGCTTCGTATAAAATTTAAACACACCTTTAATATTTCAGCATATACATAAACGTATATAACAAATCAGGTATTTAGAGAGGTTATTTTAAATCGATACTATAATACAAACTTTAATATATCATCTATTCATTATTAAAACTGATGGTTAAAATTTTTGGTTAACTTACAATCTGCCGACTGAAACCTGTAAACAGTAAACTGGAAAATGTCAGTCAGTTTTATTTATAGTAAATTTAACCGGTAGTATAACTTGTAATTACCAAATTTCAAGTTAGTTTTATTTATAGTACATTTAACCGGTAGTATAACTTGTAATTACCAAATTTCAAGTTAGTTTTATTTATAGTACATTTAACCGGTAGTATAACTTGTAAATACCAAATTTCAAGTTAGTTTTATTTATAGTACATTTAACCGGTAGTATAACTTGTAATTACCAAATTTCAAGTTAGTTTTATTTATAGTACATTTAACCGGTAGTATAACTTGTAATTACCAAATTTCAAGTTAGTTTTATTTATAGTACATTTAACCGGTAGTATAACTTGTAAATACCAAATTTCAAGTTAGTTTTATTTATAGTACATTTAACCGGTAGTATAACTTGTAATTACCAAATTTCAAGTTAGTTTTATTTATAGTACATTTAACCGGTAGTATAACTTGTAAATACCAAATTTCAAGTTAGTTTTATTTATAGTACATTTAACCGGTAGTATAACTTGTAATTACCAAATTTCAAGTTAGTTTTATTTATAGTACATTTAACCGGTAGTATAACTTGTAATTACCAAATTTCAAGTTAGTTTTATTTATAGTACATTTAACCGGTAGTATAACTTGTAATTACCAAATTTCAAGTTAGTTTTATTTATAGTACATTTAACCGGTAGTATAACTTGTAAATACCAAATTTCAAGTTAGTTTTATTTATAGTACATTTAACCGGTAGTATAACTTGTAATTACCAAATTTCAAGTTAGTTTTATTTATAGTACATTTAACCGGTAGTATAACTTGTAATTACCAAATTTCAAGTTAGTTTTATTTATAGTACATTTAACCGGTAGTATAACTTGTAATTACCAAATTTCAAGTTAGTTTTATTTATAGTACATTTAACCGGTAGTATAACTTGTAATTACCAAATTTCAAGTTAGTTTTATTTATAGTACATTTAACCGGTAGTATAACTTGTAATTACCAAATTTCAAGTTAGTTTTATTTATAGTACATTTAACCGGTAGTATAACTTGTAAATACCAAATTTCAAGTTAGTTTTATTTATAGTACATTTAACCGGTAGTATAACTTGTAATTACCAAATTTCAAGTTAGTTTTATTTATAGTACATTTAACCGGTAGTATAACTTGTAATTACCAAATTTCAAGTTAGTTTTATTTATAGTACATTTAACCGGTAGTATAACTTGTAAATACCAAATTTCAAGTTAGTTTTATTTATAGTACATTTAACCGGTAGTATAACTTGTAATTACCAAATTTCAAGTTAGTTTTATTTATAGTACATTTAACCGGTAGTATAACTTGTAAATACCAAATTTCAAGTTAGTTTTATTTATAGTACATTTAACCGGTAGTATAACTTGTAATTACCAAATTTCAAGTTAGTTTTATTTATAGTACATTTAACCGGTAGTATAACTTGTAATTACCAAATTTCAAGTTAGTTTTATTTATAGTACATTTAACCGGTAGTATAACTTGTAATTACCAAATTTCAAGTTAGTTTTATTTATAGTACATTTAACCGGTAGTATAACTTGTAAATACCAAATTTCAAGTTAGTTTTATTTATAGTACATTTAACCGGTAGTATAACTTGTAATTACCAAATTTCAAGTTAGTTTTATTTATAGTACATTTAACCGGTAGTATAACTTGTAATTACCAAATTTCAAGTTAGTTTTATTTATAGTACATTTAACCGGTAGTATAACTTGTAATTACCAAATTTCAAGTTAGTTTTATTTATAGTACATTTAACCGGTAGTATAACTTGTAATTACCAAATTTCAAGTTAGTTTTATTTATAGTACATTTAACCGGTAGTATAACTTGTAAATACCAAATTTCAAGTTAGTTTTATTTATAGTACATTTAACCGGTAGTATAACTTGTAAATACCAAATTTCAAGTTAGTTTTATTTATAGTACATTTAACCGGTAGTATAACTTGTAAATACCAAATTTCAAGTTAGTTTTATTTATAGTACATTTAACCGGTAGTATAACTTGTAATTACCAAATTTCAAGTTAGTTTTATTTATAGTACATTTAACCGGTAGTATAACTTGTAAATACCAAATTTCAAGTTAGTTTTATTTATAGTACATTTAACCGGTAGTATAACTTGTAATTACCAAATTTCAAGTTAGTTTTATTTATAGTACATTTAACCGGTAGTATAACTTGTAATTACCAAATTTCAAGTTAGTTTTATTTATAGTACATTTAACCGGTAGTATAACTTGTAATTACCAAATTTCAAGTTAGTTTTATTTATAGTACATTTAACCGGTAGTATAACTTGTAAATACCAAATTTCAAGTTAGTTTTATTTATAGTACATTTAACCGGTAGTATAACTTGTAATTACCAAATTTCAAGTTAGTTTTATTTATAGTACATTTAACCGGTAGTATAACTTGTAATTACCAAATTTCAAGTTAGTTTTATTTATAGTACATTTAACCGGTAGTATAACTTGTAAATACCAAATTTCAAGTTAGTTTTATTTATAGTACATTTAACCGGTAGTATAACTTGTAATTACCAAATTTCAAGTTAGTTTTATTTATAGTACATTTAACCGGTAGTATAACTTGTAATTACCAAATTTCAAGTTAGTTTTATTTATAGTACATTTAACCGGTAGTATAACTTGTAAATACCAAATTTCAAGTTAGTTTTATTTATAGTACATTTAACCGGTAGTATAACTTGTAAATACCAAATTTCAAGTTAGTTTTATTTATAGTACATTTAACCGGTAGTATAACTTGTAAATACCAAATTTCAAGTTAGTTTTATTTATAGTACATTTAACCGGTAGTATAACTTGTAATTACCAAATTTCAAGTTAGTTTTATTTATAGTACATTTAACCGGTAGTATAACTTGTAATTACCAAATTTCAAGTTAGTTTTATTTATAGTACATTTAACCGGTAGTATAACTTGTAATTACCAAATTTCAAGTTAGTTTTATTTATAGTACATTTAACCGGTAGTATAACTTGTAATTACCAAATTTCAAGTTAGTTTTATTTATAGTACATTTAACCGGTAGTATAACTTGTAAATACCAAATTTCAAGTTAGTTTTATTTATAGTACATTTAACCGGTAGTATAACTTGTAAATACCAAATTTCAAGTTAGTTTTATTTATAGTACATTTAACCGGTAGTATAACTTGTAAATACCAAATTTCAAGTTAGTTTTATTTATAGTACATTTAACCGGTAGTATAACTTGTAATTACCAAATTTCAAGTTAGTTTTATTTATAGTACATTTAACCGGTAGTATAACTTGTAAATACCAAATTTCAAGTTAGTTTTATTTATAGTACATTTAACCGGTAGTATAACTTGTAAATACCAAATTTCAAGTTAGTTTTATTTATAGTACATTTAACCGGTAGTATAACTTGTAAATACCAAATTTCAAGTTAGTTTTATTTATAGTACATTTAACCGGTAGTATCGGTAGTTCTACTCAATTGTTTGACACATGCACGCCGACGGAGTAGATAAATTAATCACGGGCGTCATCGTCACCGCCGGAAGCCGGATAATATTTTAAAGTTGCGAATTTATTACCTGTCAGCCATTTTTAAATCCATAAATGATAATATTAATGAATTATCATTTCGCGGCGCATGCAGCAATATCGATATATATGTAATATACGTATAAATATGTTAATAGTACGTAGTGAATGAATAAAGCTTACCTCCATAACAATGAGCAAAGTGAATTGTGATATTTAACTGTTAAAATTAACAAAAGTGAGGGTATATAAAATGAAAAATAATAGATACATAGAATAATTATATACTCGGCTAAAAGTTGAAGCTATGTCCAATACTTATATAGATGATTTTCTAGAATTAATATACATTTCTAAAATAGCAATTTTGTAGTAGCACCCCTTCAGTTTCTTGTTTTTTTCATGGTTCCATTAGATCCTTTGTTAAACATGTAAATAATATAAAATTTGCACGTACAGTACAATTTGGTACTTTGTAATTTTAGAAGATAAATTAATCATTTATATATTTATCTACTTAAATATCATTAAAGCTGCCTTCTTAGTTAATAATTAAAACTAATCAAACAAACTGCAAAAAACGTTAGCTGTATTTTGTGGCCATAGTAGAACTATTCATAGGTGTCATTTATTGTAGGGATGTATGGCTGAACTGCTAAACAGCAGTGTGGAAATATTACTGTGTTCCAGTTTGTAGGTCTTTGTAGCACGTACAATTACTAGAGTAACGAATCTTAATATTTTTTGTCTGAAGCAATCTATACCGTCCTAACTAGCGCCACATTATATACAGGCCTATCATTTACCCTGAAGTGAAAGTTCTATTCGTTTACTTCTAAAAAGCTTTTAAAATAATTTGGTTAATGCGAAAGGTAACAATTTAAATGCAATTTGTGTATTATATGTATATTTTTTATATAACCCACAGTATTATATTATAGCAGGAATATTACGATGAACTTTACAGAATTGTCCCCATACAACCACTTCCATTCATTAACGAGTCCTATTGACGTTGCCTTTCCGACTAACTAATCAGCTTTAGCCTATTCTCTGTAAAACATTTAATATGTTAACATACCTAACATATATTCTGTTATAATTTTGCATGAAAATTCTATTCAAATAATGGCTTCATAACACAGTTTCTATCAAACAAAGCTTTAATAGGTATTCAAAGAGAATATAAACAATAATAAGCAATGATATATGGATAAGTACAGCAACCTTTTCCTTTTCATTGTAGTATGAATTACTAGTAAATATTTTAAATATGTATATGTACATATATATATGTGTGTGTATATATATAAGTATATATATATGGATATGTGTATAAATATTTTAAATATATGAGCTGTTATAAAGGATAAGAAACGAAAAATTAGATGTGAATTAATCCACCTCGTTACGATAGTAAAATCTTGTAAACATGTTCTTACTCATGAACAAGAAAAACTTACTTATATTACTACTTATATATTCGATTTATTGATAATAAAACTTGTAATTTTTTTAATATAACATTCAGATAATAACCGTGCCGATGATTTTTTTACGATACAATCGATACCATAGATACAACACTTCGAGTATTCAGTATGACTTGCCATGGCTGCGGTCGGAAGTAGACTGATGGAACAAGACTCAAATCGCATAGACGAGGATTTGAGAAACTACCCTCACTTGTTTTCTATTATCATATGACAATTCGGTGCATTTTTTAAGTTATTATATACATAAAGAAAATGTACAAACGTTTTCATGGTCTAAAACCTACAAGTGATACTCAATGTGTTTCAGTGTCGAATAAGGTTACCTAGATTATAACAATAACTTAAGAACTTTACGTATATTATTTATAATTTTTTTACTGGGAACTGAGATGATATATCTTGACGTAACAATCGTAGGTACCTTCAGGTTTTTTTTATTATCGCTTTCCAATTCCATCTACGTTGAATAAGCCTACGGCCTCTTAAAGTCTTCAAGTAGTGCTGTTGATATTTGATTTAACTTTGTTAATGGTGAAATCTCATAAATAAAACAAATATTCTAATATCCCTTTAAAAATTAATCATCGTAAGTACGAGTCATTGGATTGTGTTTGTAGATTAAATTCTAGAAATAAAAATTTCATGTCAATCGACAGAGCATATAGGGAGGGAAATGCCGTTTCTCCAATCGTTTTCCTATCGGCTGAACATATCAAAGCTCGGATATGGGTGACGTAAATCAAAATATTATTTGCTTTCATTCGTTCGCGGCCAACAAATGGAATTTTAAAAATAGCCGCCGTTGTTATCTGGGGGTCGTAAAGTAATGATAAATTATTGTTACACCCTATTTATTTTATTATATCAACAGATACATGGACAAATATAAAGTTATGTATATAAATGTAAAACGGGTGTGGAAGACATGTTATTATGTTAAACAATTTATCAAAATTATTATATGTTGGTGTCATCATCATCATCATCAATATGAGCCTTTGTTTATCCACTGCTGGATTTAAATCTTCACCAATATCTTCCACCGAATAGGATCCTCTCGCATCCACTCCTTTCTCACCGCTCTGATGATGTCGTCGGTCCATCTGGAGGGAGGGTGTCTTACACTCTGCGACCTATACGTGGCCTCCACTCCAAGACTTCTCCCCCATCGGCCGTCACTGACACGATAGTAATGACCGATCCACTGCCACTTCAGCTTTCAGATTTTGAGAGCTACGTCGACTACTTTAGTTCTCCGTCGAATTTCTTCGTTCCGAATTTTGTCCGTTAAAGAAATGCCAAGCATTGCTCTCTCCATTACTCATTGGGCTACAATGAATCGGTAGTCCAGCCCGATGGTCAGGGGCCATGTCTCTAGGCCGTAAGCATGGGGAGGACGCAAATTGGAGTAAGATAGCAAAACTCCAAAAAGAATAAATACACACGTATGTTACACTAATCTATAAGTAAAATATGTAAAAGAAAGAGAACAACGTTACTGATGGTAGGATTCTGATGTTGGAGACTGTCTAGGTACCACAGCAGCTCCTAATGCTGTATATAAGTATTTATATTAGTGTATAATATTGTATTGTTGTGTTTCCTTTTGAATAATGCTGTAGCTCTCTGCATTTATCTCAGAGTGATGAGCCTAATTTGATACAGTGTATACCATCCTAACTTCCGCCACTTTGTCATGAGTCACTTACCATCAGGTTGTCTCGTCGCTTCGTAGGATAATACAAAAATACTAAACATATATCACTATCTTTGTCACTTAGATTTACTTATGATATGCTGCGTATTCTGGAAATTTCTTCTGCTACAGTTTGTATTAATGGTACGAAAAGTTATTATTCCATGGCTTTTTTTGTAATATACCACCGACAAAGATCTTTTGGTGTTTAGTATCATCATAATAGATTTCATTTCACAGATACCATCTATTATATATTCATGGTACCACTACAACACCTATTTCACTGTGTTTCAGTTTGAAGGAAGTTCTAACTAATATCACTACAGGAATAAAAAATTAAACATGTAGATAAAGTTTTATCTCCATTTGCACAGACAAGCTTTTCTTTGTTTAATAAAGCTTACTATTATTGTTTTTTCATGGAGTTTTATTAAGTTTAATTAACCTTCAATAATAGGTTTCTAGTTTTTTTTAGTAATTTCAGACTGGAAGACAGTAAAACGTAATGTTATTCGAAATTGAATTTTCAGAATGGTTTAACCAGAACGCCTACGGCACCAACGGGAGAAATTAGGCGTAACTGTTCAATGTTCTGCCATTATGCTAATGAATTAATTTCGTATCTAACATTCTCCGATATAATGCAGGTGATATATTTTAGATATTATATACACTATTCTATCATTCTTCACCTTTTGCCTTCAATGCAATAATTAAAACACCTTGATTTCACACGTTTAATGTCCATAAGATAAACAAAAGGATCAGTTAGAGTATTGCTATATATGAACTTGTTTATAGTTTATAAATAACATAAACATTTGTTTATTAAGTGAAAAATGCACTGGTAAATGATCATAGTAAAATGTTCAAGAAGAAAATAAAAGATTAGATAGATAGGATGCTTCAGGAAGTGCCTTTCTCATAGAGACCGAAAAATTTCGTCCGTCTATTTATTTCAAGGCCGGTCGTCCCGAGTAAATTGTTACAATTTTTCTTTAACACATCTGGAATGTTACACTGTGGTCCAAACTTAACACACTGCTTATTTTTATTTTATTCACTTCACACTAATGTGGTACTTGACACCAAATTCACGGGGTTGTAAATGATAGTGAAGCCTGCTCTACGGTATTAAAGCATTGCTGTTATGATGTAAGATTTTCAATATGAGGAAGTTTTAAAGTGAATTTTAATCAACTACCACTGCTAAAACGATCCAGGATAAGAACGCCGGAATCAAATCAGAGACTTTTGTATTACAAGACAAGCCAGCCACTGTATCACGAAGAATTTGGTCTACAATGTATTACAGTCCTTAATATTATAACCTATGAAAAACCTATTGTTTTAAGAAAAGAAATACGTAATATTTTTAAATAAGATCAAAGGTTCTAAAAACTTTTTTTTTTACGAGGTATCGATACAAGCGGGATGTTCACTTGATGATAAGTGAAACACTTGTCCATAACAACAGCATTGGGCTCGTCGTCTTTAGACATAAGTTGTCTCGTTACCCCCGTAATTTCACTTAACTCAGTAATCGCTTATTATATTCTTTGTCTTTATTAAAGAAATCTCACCTGAAATGTATTAAAAAAAAAGTTTTCAGTAAGTAAATTACGAGAAATATTCTCATGAAGACAAATTGAAAATGTTCGTTGTGGGAAAAATCTAAATATTAAAATTGGACCAAACAACCTAATATTTACTTTGTTACTGGTATTTGCTTGATCATGTAAAGTATGTTTTCCGGTCTCCACCGAACTATCTTAGACGCTCAGCAAATTTTTTGTTTGATATTTTAACCGTAGTTTCATTGTTTAACAGTTTTTTTTTATTCGTTCCTCTGATGGTAAGTCATACGCATTCCTATAAAACATTGGCGCTAGATAGAAGTGTATATACTACACAATGGGGCCTTTGGATTCGTTGGTGATCGGGATGCGGGTTCTCATCGCCTTCTAAACGACCCTGTGGAAGACAATGGCTGAACGAGCTCTTCGGACATTGCAGTAGTACTCACCAGGCTGGTCAGGTCTGCATAAAGCTGACTCCGGGATAGGATATTCCAGCATAGCGTTAGCGAGGCCGCGGTTGTGTTCTGAGCGATCTCATGACCTCTCCAAACGCCGAAGGTGACCACCGAGGGGGTTTCAGTGGAATAAATCTGCACATAACTCTGACTTCGCCCCAGAAGGCAAAGTATCTTTTGGTACTTCTTCCCCGAAATCAAAAACAAAAGTATATACTATACCACATTGCGCTCGACATAAGATATTGAGTCACGCTACCCTGGTAATAACACTAGCTAAAGCGTCCTTCAAACACAGTAATGTGTTCATACTACTGTTTAGCGATAGAAATGTGCGCTGCGGTTAGTGGTCAATCACCAGTAAACCTTACATACCTAACTGACTTAACTTCGAGGTATCAAGGAGGAAGTAATTTAGCACATTTGGTTTGCCAGCTGCCAAAGGTAAAAGTTAGCTTAGCTAGAATTGTGTCATCTTAGTTGTCATTAACAGGTTTTGATTTACCTTTCACGCTATTACCTTTGTACATTTTAAATATTTTTTATCCGTAATAAATATTATATCAAGTAAAACCCTGTCAGCTTTGAGGAAGGCCAGTAAGGAATTAAATATAAAGTATCCTCAAAGTTAATAGTTCTTTCTACGGAACTTTAGCAAGAGTCCGCCTCATTCAGTTATAACGCTTTCAACTAAATTAGTTCAAATAACCTCGGACCTTTCTGAAGGAAGTTATTTAATGAAATTTAGAACTAAACTTAAATTTAAAATAACTTAATAATAGACGCTACTTATGTACTTCGATAACTGATGGTAGTTCTTTGTTGCCGAAGGTCGTCTAAGTAAGTACTGCAATGCCTATTTCTATCACCAGACAGTAGTGCACAAATATTAGGTTATCAAATATCTCCCTTCCGCCTTTTTGTCTTTTGAATTTCGCGGCTATGTACAAAGCGCTACAGAGCTCGTATCTGGCAATACTATACATAATTTGAAGGGTCTTGACATAACCTACAAAACGACGCTATGCATAATTAGTTTGGATATTGCGTTCAACAGTTATAGACGTGTAAACATATAGTTCACTAACGCCGAAATTCGCGCTATTTTAAAGTTTTCCTTCGTTAAAGGCAAATCCGCTAGAGAAACGTTCCGTGAGATTAATGGTGTTTTGGGGGATGGTACTCTATCACTTCGAACCGCGGAGGAATTGTTTCGACGATTCAGACCCGGTGAAAACGACACCATGGCTAAGCCAACCGGCGGAAGACCTGTGACGACAAATACCGATCAAATCATGGACTACATCGAGTTAGACCGGCATGTGGCATCTCGTGACATCGCCCAGGAGATGGGAGTTAGTCACCAAACCATTTTAAACCATCCGCAGAAGGCTGGATACAAAAAAAAGCTTGATGTTTGGGTGCCGCATGATTTGACGCAAAAAAACCTTCTGGACCGAATCAACGCCTGCGATATGCTGCTGAAACGGAACGAACTCGACCCATTCTTGAAGCGGATCGTGACTGGCGACGAAAAATGGATCACATACGACAATATCAAGCGAAAACGGTCGTGGTCGAAGGCCGGTGAATCGTCTCAAACAGTGGCCAAGCCGGGCTTGACGGCCAGGAAGGTTTTTTGCTGTGTGTTTGGTGGGATTGGAAGGGAATCATCCACTATGAGCTGCTCCCATATGGCCAGACGCTTAATTCTACCATCTACTGCGAACAACTGGACCGCTTGAAGCAGGCGATCGACCAGAAGCGTCCAGAATTGGCCAACAGGAAGGGTGTAGTGTTCCACCAGGACAACGCCAGACCACACACTTCGTTGATGACTCGTCAGAAGCTACGGGAGCTCGGATAGGAGGTTTTATCGCATCCACCATATAGCCCGGACATAGCGCCAAGTGATTACCACCTGTTCCTGTCCATGGTGAACGCCCTTGGTGGTGTAAAGTTGAACTCAAAAGAGACTTGTGAAAAGTGGCTGTCCGAGTTCTTCGCAAATAAGGAGGGGGCTTCTACGAGGGAGGTATTATGAAGTTGCCGTCTAGATGGAAACAGATTATCGAACAAAACGGCGCATATTTGAACTAAATCCGATCACTGTAACACTTTTTATAAAGCATTGAATAAAGAGCAAAAAAGCGGAAGGGAGATATTTGACAACCTTATATTACTGCTTCAGTTTGATGGGCCACCGACGTTGGCCAAAAGATGGTTAGATTTAAGTGGCAGTAAACAGGGTATATTGCGTGAAGGATCGACGGCCGAATGGACCGTAAGGTCCTCGGGTTGCGCCCGCGTACCGGTATTGGGAAGCCTTCCACAGGGTGGACCGACGATCTGGTGAAAATCACGGGAACTCACTGGATGCGAGCAACGCGAACCCGATCGATATGGAGATCATTGGAGAAGGCGTATGTCCAGCAATGGACGTCTATCGGCTGATGGTGATGATGATGAGTTTGAAGAGCGCTGTAGTGTGGAATTACGGGACTAACGAGACTTTACATCTTGTCTCAAGGCAACGAGCACGTTGTGGTTGCGTGTAAATACTAACTAGCGCCACTTTGTTATGGACAGGCAAAACTTTAAAAAATTGATTAATTCTGTATATCATCATCATCAGCCGATAGATGTCTACTGCTGGATATAGGACAATTCTGTATATATTCCATCATATACTAATATATTATTTAACAGGAATTAAATATATCATTTAATCTCATCATCATTTCATCAGATTGTTTAATATTTTTGAGATTTGTTAATTTAAGAAATGAAGGTCCGTGTCCCCCTATATATATATATATATTTATATATGTATATCAGCCAGTAAGTATGATATGTGTAGGTGAGATACGTGATACGTAAATTCATCAGATCAGTACGTCGGGAATTCTAGCTAATTGGGTCGTTATTCAAATTATAATTGCCATATCATCTTGCTAACTAAACTTATTACTTAATTAATTAATAATATCATTAAATCAAATGAAAAGTGTTTTACAGTAAATGAACTGAAAACCTCGAAATTACACAATCTTACCGCAATATAAAGACTGCCTATTAATAAGCATAGAATAGATATCTTGATGTTACGTACACTCAAAGACTAGATCGCTGTAGTATATAGTAAAGTCCTTACAGGCTATCTCTATACATTAATATTAGGTCACCAACATAACACATGAAAGAATCCCATTTCCCCACGTTCTCAAAACTGATTAGTCTCGTCGTCGACCCTCAGCAGATCAGCAGCCTACAGGTCTACAAATATTTCATGTATCAGCTCTAGTATAGCTAGTATAGCCTCTAGTGCTTAGTGATACCGCAAGCTATGCTGACTGTATGTAGAGATCTTTGGGAAGGTCTACGTCCAGCAGTGGAAGTCTAACGGCTGATGATATTTTTTACCTACATAATAAAATTTTACAGTAACATTATAGAGCAAAGTATAAGCGAGCATAGGCAAGAAAAATTAATAGATTTTGTGGTTACATTATTTACCGAATAACTATACAGTCAATATCACATAAGTCAGTTAGTATACATAACTGAAACCAAGTACAATTTTTATTTGTTTAAGTATTATTTACAATTATTTGCTCACAAATAAAAGATCTACAAAGCAGTATACTAAGGGCACAAATCATTCTCTCCCATACAACCTTAGAGTTGAGCAGAGAAAAAGTAAAGGTGCAGTCTCCTATATATATGATATTATTACATATAATGCGACGTTTTTTTACATACATATATGTGTATATATTTAGTTCTGTGTGTTTTGGTTTTTGTGTTATTGTGTTTAATTTTAATTTTATATTATTTTCTTTATTTTTATTATTTTAGCTAAGCATGACCTAAGTTCGATGAAGCTGAAATAGTTGTAATTAAAACTAGCGGCGCAAATTCATAATAAAAAAAAATTACGACATATATATCAATATATATGTCGCATACAAGTATAAATAATACATGAACCGTAAGAAATAATTAAATTTATTAACATAAGTATACACAATTCGTATTAATAATAGCTTACTTCTATAAGTTTTGTTCAATGGTGGTAGTCATGTCACCGTGAAATAAACGCCCCAGGAAAAATAAGAAAAAAAAAAACAGGATAAATCCCGTGTATAAAAAATTACAAAGCTTTTTATATTTCAAAGGAAGTTGTTAAAGAAAGGGAACAAAACAAAGGCCTTCAAAATGGTTCAACTTTAATTTTTACCTTGAATTAGGTACATTATCTCTAAGTAACAAAGTTAACGACGCGATTCGAGAAACACATTTTTTATTAAAAAAAAAAAAACAGTAACCACTTTAATTATTCGTGCACTTAAAATGATTGGTTTTAATACTTAAAGTCATAAATCAAGAAAGTTAATTTTAGGTAGTAAGAAAATCAGGACAAAAATTCATATTAAATCAGTTCTACTACCAAGTTAATTTATGAAACAGGAAACACTAAGTTGTCTTTGACTCCAACAATAACTATATCAATGGAGCAGATATATACATCCAAGGTAGTCTCTTCCAGGTTCAGCTCTTTGATTACATCATCATCATCATCTGTCGTCCACTGCTAAATATCATCATCAGGTCGCCTGTCTGCTTGATAGTTCATCTTACGCAGCTCTTGCATTATCTTCATCCTCCTCGTGGTCTTCGTTTAAGGATCTTTCAACCTCATAGGGATCCATCCAATCTTCACGCTGCGCTATTATTTCATTTATAATATATATTCTAAATTATAGTAAGATAAAAATAGTAATATATCTTCAATGGATTCATAAGAGTTAACATAAATTACTTGCAGAAACTTTGAAAGGAACAATTACGAACAGTTGTTGCGTAAATACGAAGTATGACGTAACGCTAAGTTTAGCTAACTTGTTACTAAGTTTAATTGAAACAGCTTAACACACGTGTTACATTAAATTTCATTTGGCACATTTGTAACACTGTGTAATGACGTTACTGATAAAGTAACAATACTTAAAAGATATTATTGAAATGCCCGCCATGATATTCTTTAGATTTTAAAATGAAACAACAGGAAGTCCATCAAACAAAACATGGTACAAATGCTGGCCTGGTAACACAGATGTCCTAATGGCCACAGTCTTCACTTAGCTTCACTCATATTTCCTTCTTCCATACCCCACGTATGTAATACGATACCACAGACATACACTACCACACCCTACGCTTTTTTTATAACAGATACTCCTAGAGTTGTGGATTTTCCTTTCTTACATTTCTCGTAAATACTTGCTCAGTTCGTCTTATTTACCTAGGACTATAAAATATTTTTACAGATATTTACAAAGATTTATCTAGCATATTTAAAAAAAAAACTTTTCTTACTCTTCTTGTTTTCTATTAGTATATTTTCTATTATATACATTTTATTTAATTCAACGTTCTGTTCTATTTCTAGATCACAACTCTCGCCCATATTACTCCCATAGTTATATTATGCTCTCTGATTTTTCAAGGTTTTCCTTGCATTTAAACTTGAGTAAATACTCCAAGAATGGGCCCCAGTCCCGTGTCCTTTTATTACTAATACATCTATTATATGATGATGATATCCTTAATATGGAATATGCCTTTATAGCATCAAAGAACACGAGAGCACAATACTTACTACACCTCTTTATTCCATTAACGGGTAAAAATATGAATATACCCAATTACAGATAAGATGCTCCAACTTTGTCCTTAGGGAAACATATTTTATTTTGTCCCAGTCCAAACGTACTTACCCTCAGGTAAACTATGTATGCAGAGGCTGGTAAGTAGCTTGCCTCCTGCCACAGTTATTTGACCTTTAATACGCAAATGAACTGCATCATTTTCCTCCCTTTAAAAGCAACAATCATGATTTTTTTACTCATAAATGAAATATTTATCTAAGTCTAAAGATTTCACATCGTTATGCGATTGATGTGTTTATTAACTATAAAGTTAAAATGTTATCTTAAGTAAGTAAATCATCTTCATTTTTCATTTCACTCATTTTAGTCTTTTAATCGTTTATAACATTACTAAGTATTCCTAGCCCAATTTGCTGTGCGCCACACCCCCACATTTTCCTTAGGGGAAAGAATTTTGTACAATCCATTCCTAACTGACCTCTAAATGGCAGAAGCAATATCTCTATCAAAATTTAAATTTGTACGTGTAAGTATCTAATGAGTAGGCAATGAATTTCTGGATAACTTTTATATATATATATATATAGAGAGAGAGAGAGAAACAACTGCAAATGTATTCATAGCCGTCTTTCTTTTCGCTTGTTTATATTTTCCAAGGTAAGAAAATGTTAATTAAGACTCGCTCTTCAACGTTTTAAAAGATGACACTTTCGTGTGCGTCGCACGAAGTATCTTTGTGACACGCACATCTTAAATGAAGAGTAGAAAAAAACACTGTAAAGCATTACAAAGTTCACTAACCTTTCTGTATTAGTAAAAAGAAACGCAGAAATTTCTATGTTGTACACTTATTTTGTACTGCTTTGTTTTTGATCGTTTCCTTCAACAAATTAATGAATATATATCCAGTGCTGGTCACGATATTATTATACAAAATCATATGCGATTTTTTTTATTTATCGAAGCAAAGAGACGAGCGTCTGCATCAGTGTATTCGGAGAGGCACCCGGGTTCACTTATAGGAAGCACCGGTGCCCCACTACACTTAGTGTTACATATCTCTGTGGGTACAGCCTAAACCTCCTAGGTAGCATCGATGAACCATACGTTCTCCCCCGTAGGTTGGCTTGTTGGGCTATAAGAAGAAATTCCTAGACCCTTTTAGTCACCTTTTATGACAGTCAAGGCTTACCTTAGTCTTATTCTTACTAGCCTGAGACTACAGGACTGAACTGCGGTGGTACCTACCGCACAGCAGTGTCTCTTTTTTTGTTCTCTATTTTCGCTTCATCTTATTATTTTTTACGTTAATGTTAATATGTCAATAATAAATTCTTTTAAATAAAGGCTTCTGCTCTTTTTTTATAAGGAAAGTCTCATATTAAATTATATCGCTAAATCTAGTAGTGAGCCGGCAGTATATTATCATAATCTCAAGCTTATTACCAACGACCTAATTAACCCACATTGTAATAACATTCACCTAACGTATCTAATATGGAAAATACAAACAGACTATTTTAAGAAATAGTACATTAATGCTAACTTATATCTATATATTACATAAATAGGAGAGTTACACCTTTGTACAGACCCGAGTCACGATATCTCTAGAGCCATAAGGCCTAGAGACTTTAAATTTGGTAGAAATACTCCTTTTATCGAGTTTAAGTAATCTATAAGCGTTTACAAAATATTACCCTCGAAAGGGACTGAAAACTAACTAACTAAAACTAACTGGCAGGGGCCAGGAAGCGGCAATATTTCTAACAAATTCAAGACTAAATTTCAAATGTAATTGTATATTGTCGCACGCAATAGTGTCAGGTGGTGAGGGGTCCCGCTCAATAACTCACGGACCCCAAGGCAATGTCACCTGCTCGTAGTGCAGCCTGCTAATCAGCAAACCAGGCTTTGGCTCCCACCAAGCCGCATTGGACCAGCTTTGTGGTAAATAGCTCAAATCTCTACAAACGAAATGTTGCGGGAAGCTGCTGTATACGTGCAGCGCATGAGAAATCTTTCGGAGATTCCTATGTCTAGGAGAGGACGTTTATCGGCTGAGGGTGATTGTAATTGGATATTACAAGCAGATTGGACAAGGAACAATTAATATAATATATAATCATGTTTTTAATTAAAAAAAAATTACAATTTATTACTCTTTGTTTTCGTGGTAAGTTATACAAAGCTTTTTGTAAACATTTCTCATTATTGAAAAAGCTATATACAGCGTGAAAGGCAATACGTGTAAAATATCTGTCAGGACTAAAGTATAACTCGTTTTTTTTTTGATGGTGATGTTCTCGCCGCAATTTTATTGACAACTATAGCGGCTTCATCGGACTCAGGGCTCGCGGATCCGGTATCCGCGAGCTAAAAAGTATAACTCGCATCCTATCTATCTATGTATGGAATGCACCATTTCAAAACAATGGTTCTGGAGTTATTAATTTTTTAAATATATTCAAATAATTACCGATTTTCTAGAAAAAAAAAAATTGGATGATTTTATTCCCGACAATTTTTTAAGTAATAATTATTATTGATTTATTGTTTTATTAATTTTTTTTTTTATTATTATTAACGTGTGTAACAAAATGCTAACGGAACGCAAACCCCGGGACCAATAGTGGGCTGATGCCGAGGTAGGGTCGGGCTCCAACCGACTAAAAAGCTTCACACGGTATTCCTGCCTCATCCACATACTCAAGGGTCGCGGGATAACGTATTTCAGTTCCTCCGCGACCCCCGATCACCCCGGGGCGGGATGTGATGTGAAGCAGCACCCCTCCCGACAAGATCCCGTGGCGACGCGTAGGAATACGAGACGCATCATCATATGCACCCCAGGAACCCTCTGCAAGGGGGGCGCCGGCCTGACGGCCCTTGTTGGTCGCGGCGCCAAGTTCCTGCCAAGGAGCCATTCGGCGGTCGTACGCTCGGCCCCGCCGTTCGGCGGTGAGCTGTAATCGTGCTCCGACCGCGTCCTGTCCCCTCGGCGCCCGCTCTCGGATACGTTCGATCTCCCGCTTCTGCGTCATAACAGAGTCGCAGAATCGGGTTACCGCATTCCATGACGCCTCGCTACCGACCATGATCCGGACTACGGACGGTAGCGAGAGGTCACTCCCTATCGCCGCTACGAGTGCAGTTCTATCCCCTCCCCCTCCCCATCGCGGGCAATCGGCCAAAAATATAGATATATTTACATTTTTATTTAATCTTAAAATAAAATTTTATTTATAAAAATATGTATACAACTTCAATACCTAAACGACTAGGTATTTAAGTACATAAAAGTTCTAATATTTGGAAAAACTATTCAGAATTAAGACGATAATGTACGTGCATCTAAGAAAGTAGCTAAATTTTAACTCTCGTAAGACTCATTATCTAAAAATGAAATTGCAGCGATGTATTGGCCGAGGCGGGGCAACACCGTGACCCGCAACGTGTACTGATTTAACAACTTGCGATCATTACTTATGGGATCACGTGAAATCTTTAGTGTACACAACACCTAAAAGTCTACTGCGAGGAATAGTTCACTGCGAGAAAAAGTTTACTGCTAGGAAAACTTTACTACGAAGAAATGTCTACTACGAGGAAAATACTACTGCAGGGAAAAGTTAACTGCGAGGAAAATTCTACTGCGACGAATAGTCTATTACGAGAAAAAGTTTACTGCGAAGAAAAGTCTACTGCGAGGAAAAGTTTACTGCGAGGAAAAGTTTATTGTCTGGAAAATTTTATTGTCTGGAAAAGTTTACTGCCTGGAAAAGTTTACTGCCTGGAAAATTTTACTGCGAGGAAAAGTCTACTGCGAGGAAAAGTCTACTGCAATGAAAAGTTCACTTCGAGGAAAAGTTTACTGTGAGGAAAATTTTACTGCGAGGAAAAGTTTACTGCAATGAAAAGTTTACTGCTTGGAAAAGTTTACTGTGTGCTAAATTCTACTGCGGGGAAAAGTCTACTGCGTGGATAGTTCTACTGCGTGGAAAATTCTGCGTGGAATATTCTACTGCGAGGAAAAGTCTACTGCGAAGAAAAGTCTTCTGCAAGGAAAAGTTTACTGCAAAGAAAAGTCTTCTGCGAATAAGTTTACTGCGAGGAAAAGTTTACTGCGAAGAAAAGTCTACTGCGAGGAAATTTCTACTGCGTGGAAAAGTCTACTGCGAGAAAAGTCTATTATAAACTACTGCACTAAATAGTTTTCATAGAACATAATACAAAACAGTGTTAATAGTCAATATTTTTTTTTTCAATTTCGTGATGAGACAAGGGAGTCGTTTACCGGATGGTAAGTCATATATACTGATGACTGAAACCGTCTAGGTAGTTACCACCGCAGTTATTTCTCCCGCCACGCAGTAGTGTGCAAACATTACTGTGTTCCGGTTTAAATGGCGCTGTGGCTAGTGAAATTACTGAAGTAACAAGACAACATCCTATGTCTCAAGGTTTCGAACGCAATCTGGTGTTGCGTATAACATCTTAACCAGCGCTATGTTGTTTTAGACGTGCGTATCACTTACCATTAGGGTAACGACCCGCTAGGGTTGCCGCTTCGTAAAAAAAAAGTAAAATTATGTAATAATTACTAATGTTAGTCAGCTTTAGTAGAAATCTAGAACAATTTTTTTTTTTTGAGAAGTATTAAATCCTTGCTATAGTAGACTAATAGTTGACCCAATTTTTTTTAGTTCAATAAAGCTACGAGACGTTCAGGACGTTCGCCTAATGGTATACACTGCACCACATTGCGCTCGTCTCCTGAGACATAAGATGTTGAGGTTTGTTCCCTAGTAATTATACTAGCTCTTCAAATACAGTAATGTTTGCAAAGAGCTGTTTGTCGGCAGCAATAGCTGCTGCGGTGGCGGACCTAGACGGTTTCCGGCAACGGAAACCTACCCACCACTAAACAAGTGTTCAGTCCGATGTAACTTTTGCACTGCAACACTCAAATTTACGTTTCAACGGATTTTGTATTTCAATCAAAACTAGAGAGCGATTCGATCAAGCTTTCGATTACTAACGGATTTATTATTACTATATTTTTTTACGAAAGTTTTAAAATATTGTGAATATTGATACAAAATCTCCTTTTGCTGTAAAAAAATGTACTGCACGGTTAATATTATTATTTAATAGTAATAAGTACAGACATGACATTAACCTGTTCCGGGCTGTAGCTAATAAAATTACTAGGGTAACGGAACTTGACTAACATATATCTCAAAGCGACGAGCGCAATATAGTGCAGTATCCTGTCTACACGTTGTTATGGGCAGGCGTATCATTTACCATCAGGTAAATAACCCGCTACGGTGGGCCCATGTCCAGAAGTGGACAACTATCGGCTGATTATGATGTTACGTCACACTCATCTCCTCGCTATGTTGAATAAAAAAAATTAGCTCTACCTGTTGTAGAAAGCGACTAAAAGCTTTCCCGGTCCATAGGCTTTGGGGGTGGACGAAAAATGGAAGCACCAGTGCATTTCGCGGGAGTTATTGAGGTCTTCTGCAACGCACTAAGGGTGACAACCAAAAGGGTTTTAGTCGGTATAAGTCCCACATAACCTTGTCTTCCCTAAAAAACGAGTGTCTTAAAAATATTTCCTTACCATAACACAAAAAAGGTTAGTGAGATGTGAGTTTTATCATCGCATATCTCATAACATCAGGTGGGATAGTGATCAAACACTAACCTATTTTATGAGTGAATATAGGACATTATAAAAGAAATAAGTAAAAAAGAGCAAAGTACATAGCAAAAACCAAAAAATATAAATGTTTGAAATGGCAATAGTAAAGACAAAAATAGGAAATAAATCAAATTGCAAATAGAATAAATAAAAACTAAAAAGAAGTATAAAACGTTAAATAAAGCTATAAGGAAGAGAAGAAGTAAGGAGAAAAAGACACTATGTCAAGAGTTGATTGTTTCAGCATAAACGACGAGGCGACTGTCTTCACTTGCGAGAGGTATGAAACAAGGAAATGGAATGCAGTATAAACGATAACAGAAGTGTGGAAGATAAGTAGAAGATGATAGATAAGACAGAATGAAAGAAGATTATGAAATATAAAGTAAAATGTATAGTATAATAATAATAATGACGGTAAATGAACATATGACCCAAAACACGCAGGGGAACTCATTAAAAAATACAATCACCTATTTCACTATATACATATTAGGGGGACCGGAAAGTAATGTCGTTTTCTTACGCTAAATACAAACACATACATTTTTAACGAGTCTTTATTTTTAATCAATGATGTATTCCCCATCATTGTCAATAACCTTTTGCCATCTAGTGAGTAAATTTTCAATCCCTGATCGATAAAAATTAATTGGTTTTTCGGCAAAATATCTAGAGATGGCATTTTGGATATCATCCAAATTTGCAAATGTTTTGCCACTTAAAAAGTGTTGCAGCGCTCGGAATAAGTGGAAATCCGATGGTGCAACATCGGGCGAATATGGTGGATGAGGCAGCACCTCCCACCCCAATTCATTAATTTTTTCTAGAGTTCGCCTTGCGCAGTGCGGTCTTGCATTGTCATGTTGGAGAATGACGCCTTTTCGGTTGACAATCGCTGGCCACTTTTCAATTAAAGATTGATTGACTCGCTGCAATTGTTCGCTGTAGAGGTCTGCAGTAACAGTTTCTCCAGGTTTCAGTAATTCAAAATGAACAATGCCGCGAATACTCCACCAAACACACAAAAGCGCTTTTTTGGGGTGTAAACCTGGCTTAGCAGTACTCCGAGGGATTTCATTTGGAGAGAGCCACTGCCTTTTGCGTTTTGGGTTATCATACAGGACCCATTTCTCATCTCCTGTGATCAAGCGATCAAAAAACGCTTCTGTGTTGTGTCGTTGAAGCAATAAGTTGCATGTGATTGATCGGTTAGCCTTATTCTGTTCGGACAGATTATGCGGGACCCAAACACCTGCTCTGCTTACTTTTCCAATCTGCTTCAAATGTTCTTGGATGGTCGACCAAGGTTTGTTGAGACTGTTTGACAATTCCTCGATCGTCTGACACGGATTTGCTTCCACTTCCGCCCTTAACACGTCGTTGTCTAACGCTGATGGTCTTCCTGATCGATACGAGTCGGAAAGATCAAAATTACCCGATTTGAACTTGGAAAACCACCTTTGGCATTTACGAATGTCCAGTGCATTTGGATAAACATCGCAAATGTTTTTGGTAGCAACTGTTGCGTTATTTCCCTTGCGAAACTCAAAGAGCATGCAATGCCGGATGTGTACCTCTTCTGGTATTTGGCTGGCCATTTTACCCAAAATTACAAAAAAAAATTGTAATTCAATTGTCTATAAGTAAAGAAATCACTATAACCTCACAATGTCTTTGGTACGCCTCTGAACAAAACAATGAGCTGACAAATGACAATCAAGTATTGGCATGCGCAGAAACGACATTACTTTCCGGTCCCCCTATTACATATATATCACGCCTTTTTCCCAGTAGGGGTAAGCAGAGGTGAATAAACACCCACTTTTCGCCAGATGTCGTCAGATTAGGTCCCATGTAACAGGGGGCGAACCTGTTGCCACTTTATTGGGGCCACCACACACACACACACAAAGATGATTTCAGTGTGCCGGTTTCCTCACGATGTTTTCCTTCACCGTTTGTATCTCGCTGTTGTAACTAAAGTCCACAAATGTACATAATTTAAATATTAAGTCATCGGTACATGCCGAGATTCGAACCCGCGACCTTCGGAATGAAAGCCGCACGCTCTAACCATTAGGCCAGCGAGTTACTATACACATAATACTTGACTATTCACAAAATACAAACACAAAGTTTTTCCCTAAGATGCGATGGTATCGAGATTTTGTCAAGCCCCAGCACGTAACTAACTGTTGTAATTAAAGTACGAGCCAGTAACGTCAATACAAGAAAGCAATTAAAACGATCCAGGGAAAACTTTACTGCATACAAACACAAGCAATTACTACGCTAGTTTCGTTTTGTTTGTTTTCATTTGTTCTACCGTGTTGTTGTTGTTATATTAATACAACGTTGAATAATCAGATGAAGCAGTTTCCTTTACAGAACGTTAAGTATGTACTCTCATGTTTCTTTACATCTCTCCTTGATTCATTATCATCAACGGCGAACTGCAGCTCATATTTCTACCGCCGTCCAACAGTATACAAACTTTACTGTGTTACGATATGAAAGACGTACGTAGAGGAATTACTGGGCCAATGAATCTTAATATCTTATGTCTGAAAGCAACGAGCGCAATATGGAGCAGTGTATGTCATTTTAAGTAGCAACACGCAGCTAGACCCTATAGATGAATATTACTTACCCTCAGGGCTCCGTAAATATAATATTAAAAAGTAAAACTTCAGCCGCCACGTTATAATCAGTGAAACTAGTTGTGCTTGCTATTAATATCCGTTTATGTAAACTTTATATATATTTCAGTTTCTATTTAAAATCTATTTTATTTTCTCAACATTGACAACAAAAAGTGAAGCTAAATTGTTAAAAACAGGAGCTTAGCTTTTATTCCGTGAGATAGGTCAGCTGTTGAGATGATATGAAGTGATACAGCTATCTGTAACACATTAGCAGCACATTATACTAATCGCCTTGAATCATAAAATGTCAAGTCATGTTACCTCAGTAATTTCACTTCAAACCGGAACAGTAATTGCACACTATTATTTGTCGGTGCTGCGGTGGTACTAACCTAGATGGCTTTTGGGGACAGAGACGACATTTTTTTTTAAATTGGTTATTATATCATAATAGCTTGTTAGTACGTTTGTAGTTATTATAATAGGTTGGAAAATATCTCCCTTCCGCCTTTTTGTCTTTTGAATTTCACGGCTATGTACAAAGCGCTACAGAGCTCGTATCTGGCAATACTATACATAATTTGAAAGGTCTTGACATAACCTACAAAACGACGCTATGCATAATTAGTTTGGATATTGCGTTCAACAGTTATAGACGTGTAAACATATAGTTCACTAACGCCGAAATTTGCGCTATTTTAAAGTTTTCCTTCGTTAAAGGCAAATCCGCTAGAGAAACGTTCCGTGAGATTAATGGTGTTTTGGGGGATGGTACTCTATCACTTCGAACCGCGGAGGAATGGTTTCGACGATTCAAAGCCGGTGAAAACGACACCATGGATAAGCCAGCCGGCGGAAGACCTGTGACGACAAATACCGATCAAATCATGGACTACATCGAGTTAGACCGGCATGTGGCATCTCGTGACATCGCCCAGGAGATGGGAGTTAGTCACCAAACCATTTTAAACCATCTGCAGAAGGTTGGATACAAAAAAAAGCTTGATGTTTGGGTGCCGCATGATTTGACGCAAAAAAACCTTCTGGACCGAATCAACGCCTGCGATATGCTGCTGAAACGGAACGAACTCGACCCATTCTTGAAGCGGATGGTGACTGGCGACCAAAAATGGATCACATACGACAATATCAAGCGAAAACGGTCGTGGTCGAAGGCCGGTGAATCGTCCCAAACAGTGGCCAAGCCGGGATTGACGGCCAGGAAGGTTTTGCTGTGTGTTTGGTGGGATTGGAAGGGAATCATCCACTATGAGCTGCTCCCATATGGCCAGACGCTTGATTCTACCATCTACTGCGAACAACTGGACCGCTTGAAGCAGGCGATCGACCAGAAGCGTCCAGAATTGGCCAACAGGAAGGGTGTAGTGTTCCGCCAGGACAACGTCAGACCACACACTTCGTTGATGACTCGTCAGAAGCTACGGGAGCTCGGATGGGAGGTTTTATCGCATCCACCATATAGCCCGGACATAGCGCCAAGTGATTACCACCTGTTCCTGTCCATGGTGAACGCCCTTGGTGGTGTAAAGTTGAACTCAAAAGAGGCTTGTGAAAAGTGGCTGTCCGAGTTCTTCGCAAATAAGGAGGGGGGCTTCTACGAGGGAGGTATTATGAAGTTGCCGTCTAGATGGAAACAGATTATCGAACAAAACGGCGCATATTTGAACTAAATCCGATCACTGTAACACTTTTTATAAAGCATTGAATAAAGAGCAAAAAAGCGGAAGGGAGATATTTTCCAACCTTATATATATAAGTTTAATCCGATCATTTATAAATATTTAGAGTATGATATCATATACCATAAAAATAATAATCGGTACGTGAAACTAGCACATTCTGTAGTTGAAGACGGCATACCGCACCCGACCCCGCAAACTTTTCCTTTACTCGCAAAGCGCATAGATAATGAACAAGTTTAACTTTAAAATCGAGTTCAAGTAAAAAAAACCAGACATCTGCTCACCGTAAATATTGTTTTAAACTTTTCCCTTCTCGTTGTTTTGATTAAGAGCAATTAATTTTAAATATAAATATTCAAAGTTTAAATTAATCGCTTTCGAGTAATTAAAGCAATAAAACAAATGTTGAAAGAGGACCAAACTTGAAAGTTACAAATAAGTTTAGATTGTGCTCTGCAGGCGCTGTTACAAAAGATAAAATGGTAAATTTTATGAATTACAATCTTCACCATAGGAAACAAAATTAAAGGGGGATTCGCGCTAAAGTAAGCTAAAGAAGGGGTTCAATACCCACCGAGTTCAAACCCTGCATCTGTATAATGATAGTTTTACAACATTAAAAATGTCTTCTACCCGTAAAATATTGATAAATCTAATAACAACGTGAATATTATATATCAGAGATATACAAATTAACTACTCCACTTATGGTAAGTACTTTAACTATTAAAACACTTAACTAATAAAATTAAACGGCCTGATAATACCGTAGACCAGATAAAATCGTGTTAAAGAGCTGATCATCATCACTTCAGTCTATTATCGTCCAGTGCTTTTCATAGTTCATCGCATGATTCACTTACAAATGAGTGATCTGAATGCGAGGGTCTTACAAACCCGTTTGTCGTCCGTCCTTCGTTCTACATATTATAGATCACTTAGTCTCGAACAAGACATGATGGAAAATAATTAATACTAACATTAACTAATACACGTAACACAGAATAACCGTAGCAGTTATTAAAATATTTTAGTTATTACTATAAAACTAAAAAATACTAACTAAATAGAACCAAACCTTCAGCAGAATAAGGAACCAGATTCCCTTCAAATATTTATTATAACTGAAGAACTATAATTCGGATTGAATACTCAACTAACACACGGTTTATTTCCTTTCCTTTTTTTTTTTCATTAAAAGATTAATGTAACTTAACCCACTTGCGTATACGGAAAAAATTTCTCGTAAGAAAGGTTATTTCTTAGTTAATTATAACGGCCATGTCTCTTATAAATCAGGGCCTTTTGAACTATACGGCCGATAGGAAATTACTGCTTGTCACAGTTGATTAAAGGCCGTAACGTATTTATAGCCCACAATTAGTATATATTTTTTTGTTCACGTATCAAAAGAACTATTTGAAACCACTATTCATACGCTCACTTTTCAAAAACCTACCGATTTATATGAAATAATCTATTACTAGATTATTTTCCAGAGCTGTAACTATTTCATGGTTTTAACGTGAAAATTCGCTTTTATTATTTTCAGTGAAATATTACCGTAAGCAAAAGTTCATTTTAAAAACACAAAACTATTCACGAACGGAAATTTCATTTTGTGAAAACTTGTGCGGGAACATTTCAGGTGGAAATGCTGGTGGTAAATGTGGAATCGTTTTAAACACTCGCGGCTTACTTTGACGTAACGACTCGAAGTGTTCAGTAACATATGAATCCTGTTGGGATGAGTAACCTGTTGAAAATTAATAAGTGATAGTCTGCGGCTTATGTATACATAGATATATAAAAGGTTTCCACGTGTGTAGTGACTCATCATGATATCTCTGGAAACATAACGCCTAGAGACATGAAATTTTGGTAGGAATATTCCGATTTTACTAATAATAGATCAGTTACAAAACATTATCCCATAAAGGGTTGCGAGGGTAAAGATAACAATGAGTCCAGGGAGCAGCGGCAATATTTCTGACAATTTTCAAATATTTTTCTATATTATGACCAAGAAAGAGACAGGGAACAGCTAGTATATATATATTACTTAAATCTCGTATACAGTGAACCGCCATAAACAATGGTGGAAGATCTCTAGAAACCAGACACGCTGTAGGCAGGTACTACGATAGGCCTTATTTCTACCGTCTAACAATAGTATGCAAACATTACTGTGTTCCAGTTTAACTAACGAGCCCATAACATCTCATGTTTCAAGGCGAGGGGTGTATCTAAAAAGCACTACATTTTAAGGGTGGCTGTATCATTTACCATCAGATAAATATCCTTTATTGCCTTATCATTTTCCTAAATAAAAACAAAATAGTACGAGTAAATGAGTTAACTGGAAGGTAATGGCGAGAGGATATTAATATTTAGTTTTCGTCTAAATTATTTACTCTAATACCTAAATCTAGAAATCTAGTTATTAGACTTACGTGACAGTGGGCGGGGCACATTGCTCGAAGGATCTACGGTCAATGAGGCAGTAAGGTTCTAGAGTGGCGCCCGCATACCGGTAGATGTACTGTTGGGAGACCTCCCACAAGGTGGACCGACGATCTGGTGAGAATCGCGGAAACCCACTGGATGCGAGATCGTTTGATGTGGAGATCTTTGGGAGAAGCCTATGTCCAATAGTCGGCTAATAATGTATGAGTATGTATACGTATTGGTTATGTAAAAATATGTTCAGAATGTTACTGAAATATATAGATTGTTTGAATGTGTTCTACCTCATCCTTCACATCAGTATTCCATACCGCGTTCAGGTCATAGATACATCGGAGCTGCACTATCAACAGGGAATGCAATACATATTTAAATATCGTTCAGCTCGAGGCGCCTGCACGCGTTCGTACGTTACACACGACGGGCCCCTGTCGCTTTACGATAACGTTATTCCCGACACAGTTTTGTACTTACCCTCACTTCCTTCCAGCTACATGGAGCTGACGAACAGTTCGTTTTTTATAGAAAAAGATGAACTCTACGTTTGCGCGACAGGGTCAGTAAATAACAATGAAACTAGTTAATGAAACTGTTTACATAATACATTACTCTGCTTCTCCCTTAAAAGAGAACAAAAGAATAGTAGTGTACAAATATTCCTATGATCCTATTTAAAAGGCGATATAGCAAGTAGCGCTGTAGCTAGTGCTATATCGCCTTTCAAACAGGCAATATAATTTTAGGAAATGGAAATAAAATTTTCATTAGAAAATAATGGGGAACGAGACAAAGTGTCTTGTGTCCGGCTACGAGCGCAATATGGTGCAGTGTTTGTCATCCTAACTAACACCACATTATTATGAGCGTATATCAAGTATTTAAGTTATATTGTATAAACATGTCGGTGAATATAAATTCAATTCTCTTTATCCTCACTTTTTGCAATAATATAAGCTAAGCGGACCTTAACAAAGTTACTTTAGTTTTAAAAGAAAATAAGCCCTCGTTTTATCTCGAAAATCATATATAAATAAAATATTAGAGAAAAACTATAAACAAACATTCTTCGTAGGAACCCCCGGTCCAATGAAGTTACGAAAATCGGGGATCTAAAGTTTTTCACGGATTGAGGTTATTTTTTTGTTACATCTGTTGAAAACTCTTTTGTTGAGGATGAAAAGATTGAACGGAAAATTGTCGTGGTTAAAGTAAAAGCTCTGATATTTTCAGTTCTTTATGTATCTAGATCACTAAGATTATTACCTACTTCTAAACAAATACGAACATTTTCGTTATAAGCACAAATACATCAAACATTTAGGAAATCAGATATGGTAAATAAGCGTGGCGTAGTAGCGTAATGAAATATGGTAAATAAGAGTAATGAATGGGAGCGTTGGTCTGATGAGCTCTATAAGAAATCCTGGAGATTACTTGTCAGCATCACACTTGGGAATAGTATTATCGTTTAAGATCTAAAAGTACAATGAGCCTATGTCTCATATAAGATTGTCAAATATCTCTCTTTCGCTTTTTTGCTCTTTATTCAATGCTTTATAAAAAGTGTTACAGTGATCGGATTTAGTTCAAATATGCGCCGTTTTGTTCGATAATCTGTTTCCATCTAGACGGCAACTTCATAATACCTCCCTCGTAGAAGCCCCCCTCCTTATTTGCGAAGTACTCGGACAGCCACTTTTCACAAGCCTCTTTTGAGTTCAACTTTACACCACCAAGGGCGTTCACCATGGACAGGAACAGGTGGTAATCACTTGGCGCTATGTCCGGGCTATATGGTGGATGCGATAAAACCTCCCATCCGAGCTCCCGTAGCTTCTGACGAGTCATCAACGAAGTGTGTGGTCTGACGTTGTCCTGGCGGAACACTACACCCTTCCTGTTGGCCAATTCTGGACGCTTCTGGTCGATCGCCTGCTTCAAGCGGTCCAGTTGTTCGCAGTAGATGGTAGAATCAAGCGTCTGGCCATATGGGAGCAGCTCATAGTGGATGATTCCCTTCCAATCCCACCAAACACACAGCAAAAAACCTTCCTGGCCGTCAATCCCGGCTTGGCCACTGTTTGAGACGATTCACCGGCCTTCGACCACGACCGTTTTCGCTTGATATTGTCGTATGTGATCCATTTTTCGTCGCCAGTCACGATCCGCTTCAAGAATGGGTCGAGTTCGTTCCGTTTCAGCAGCATATCGCAGGCGTTGATTCGGTCCAGAAGGTTTTTTTGCGTCAAATCATGCGGCACCCAAACATCAAGCTTTTTTGTATCCAGCCTTCTGCGGATGGTTTAAAATGGTTTGGTGACTAACTCTCATCTCCTGGGCGATGTCACGAGATGCCACATGCCGGTCTAACTCGATGTAGTCCATGATTTGATAGGTATTTGTCGTCACAGGTCTTCCGCCGGCTGGCTTAGCCATGGTGTCGTTTTCACCGGCTCTGAATCGTCGAAACCATTCCTCCGCGGTTCGAAGTGATAGAGTACCATCCCCCAAAACACCATTAATCTCACGGAACGTTTCTCTAGCGGATTTGCCTTTAACGAAGGAAAACTTTAAAATAGCGCGAATTTCGGCGTTAGTGAACTATATGTTTACACGTCTATAACTGTTGAACGCAATATCCAAACTAATTATGCATAGCGTCGTTTTGTAGGTTATGTCAAGACCTTTCAAATTATGTATAGTATTGCCAGATACGAGCTCTGTAGCGCTTTGTACATAGCCGCGAAATTCAAAAGACAAAAAGGCGGAAGGGAGATATTTGACAACCTATTATCATAGCAATGGACTGAGGAAACTAATGTAACTAATTCACACCATGATTTTCCAACAGGAAAAATTTTAATGATTTGAGTGTAATGCTATATTATGACATTTACGCAATATCGACATATGATATTTCGAGAATCAACATATAGATTTTCATTCGCTTTCATACTGATTCCGATTCCTGGTAATTGGAATAAAGATTTTTACTCTCATATTCACTAACGACCAATTAGATATACGAATATCAATGTCATACGATCATTTTTTTGTAAAAACAGTTTTGTGAAACACGAATAAAATATAACAAATTTGAAATATAACAGAAAAATTGTTATTTTTATATCAATAATAAAACTATGATCTATGAGTAGCTAAACAAATAACCACAACTTTTAAAGTTATTATGTTATTAACTATAAAAGCCGTGGTTAATTTCCTACTCTAATATAGAGGGAGTCCCCATACGTTTCAGATTGTTAACTAACTTAGTTACAAGTTACGGGGGGTCGAGCCAATAAATCCAAAATCAAAATTGGATACCGATTCCCAATATCCAATTGCAACTGTTACTATTCTCTTCATCACACACTGTACATATGTCAATTAGAATTACGGCATAACTTTTAATTAGTAGTCAAGGTAGTTGGAGTTAATCTACGTGCGAACTAGTTAGAGTTATAAATTAGGTTATAATTGAGATTATTTAATTGTTCCGGGTTTCTAACGATTACCGTGTATAACGGGTTTATATTTAACCACAGATTATAGTAATCAATCATGTATAGTGTTAATTAACAATCTATAATACTAAACTTGAATAACACATGATTTTTTTTTATACATCGAAATAACACCAGATAGGATTATGTATACAAATCACCACACTACGCTCGTCTTCTAGAGATATAAGATGTTAAGTCTCGTTACACCAGTAAAAATATATGTATATTACTTGAGAACCGATTAAGAGTTATGTTTTTCTTTTAAACTATTGATATTATGTTTTGTAAAAACGGTTGTGTTTAAACTATGTTCCGATTTGAAGGATAATACAGCTAAGAAAATGAGCTATACATCATCCTTTAGAATGAAATATTATACATAATAATAACATTTCATAGTATAAACAATCACTTTTTTTATGAGTATTACTTAGCATCTGATGAAAACCATCTCATCTTGCTAATTTTTTTTTAAAACAGAGATATAATATGGTAATAACGTTGGTGTGAATGTTGTGGGTGTGGATGAAGGTTAATAGTATTATTAAACTAATTTTCCTACACTTACAATAATCTTTGTTGCAAGTAATATTAATAAATTGAATAGTCACCAAACGTTACTATAAAATAATCATCATCATCAACCTGTGGACGTCCACTGCTGGGCACAGGCCTCCTCCAAAGTTGAAGCTTCCGCCGGGCACTAGGAGTAGTCGATTGAAAGGGTTCATACAAAAGGATTTGGACCATTTCCCACCACGCGGATCCAATGCGGGTTGGTTGGAGCCAGAACCTCGTTTATAGATTAGCAGGGTGCACCACGAACAGGTTAGGCTAGCTTGGGTCCCGTGAGTGTGCGGGACCCACCCCTACAAAATAATACTAATTGATTTTTGGGATGACATATAATTTAACTTATAACCTGGAAAGGATTCTGTCTATCCTTATTATAAACGAAATGAGCTTATGACCTACATTTCAAAACTGTAGCTTAATAATAAATAGCACTACATTGTTACGTGAGGGAAATATCACTTGTTATCAAGTAAAAGCTGTACTTAACATAAAATTCAACTGTTAGACCCTTTTACTGCCGACCTAAACAACGAGATAGAATCTATAAAACGTTCACTACTATCTTATTTATCTACGAACCTTTGTACAATAAAATCATTAGACCCTTTGTGACATGGTTAAAATGGTATGTTAGAATTTCTAGATGCGTAGATACTATCTAGATTTAGATCAAATTAGATCATAATTACAAGCAATGTTGTTCAATTAACACGGAATCATGTTATCGTACTTTCCAACACTAACATAATATGAAGATAGTGATGTCTGATTTATTAATGGAGTTTATATGAAAATATAGATCAATGTTTCATCTGGCGTTAAGTGAAGTTTTTTTTTTGTTCAATTAAGCCATAAGACGAGCGAGACGTTCACAAGATGGTAATTGATACGCCTTCCCATAACAAAATGGCGCTAATAAGGACGATATATACAGCATTACACTGTGCTTGTCACCTGCGACGTAGGATATACAATTTTTACAATCTCGTTACCCTAGTATAATTGCTACCCTAGTAGCTATTGTAATCGCTAGCTACAACACCTTTCAAACCGGAATACACTACTGTCTAGCGGCTATAATAGGTGCACGGCTGGTACCTACCGAGACAGCTTCTGGCCATAGTAAGGTGCTATCAATAAAAAGATGTAGTCTATGCTAAGAAGCAGTATAAATGAATTTTAAGTAGACCTCCCTCTCTTCACTGTGCTTAATTTAAATACTAAATACTTTTTTTATGCAATTAAGCGACAAGACGAGCGGGACCTTCACCTGATGGTAAGAAATACGCCCGAACATAACATGGCCTTAGGATGTTATACATTGCACCACATACGCTCGTCGTCTGAGGCTTGTATTGCGCCTCGTTACCCCAGTAATTACCATTCAAACTGGAACACAGTAAGGATTACACACTACTGTTTTTCGGCTGCAATAAGCACTGCGGTGGTACCTACCTAGTCTGTATCCGGCAACATAGACCTACAACCAGTTAAATATATCCTTTAAGTATCAATATTGATTTCCGATAAGTTTAAGCTGCCTTTTAATTAATACAGTGAGTCGGGTACATTGGAGCCGTCAACAAAATGTCACATTGAAGGTTGTTCGTGCGATGTGTGGGTACAGAAATTTTAATTGGTTTATTAATTATCACATACACGTTGTGGTTCAAATCTCAAACATAAGCTTGTTTTAATAAAATCTCATTATATTTACAATGGAATCTATCGTTTCTTTATAAATCATACTAGTTACTTCCCGCCTGATTTTGCTGACCGTAACATATTATAGAATCATTAACATCAGCCGACAGACGTCCACTGCTATTACTACATTACACTATATTATAGAATAAGATTTGAAATTTAGACTTCAACTTTGTCAGGAATATTCCCTCTAACTTCTATGTCTACCTCAGCAACTCCCTTTGGGAATAAAACCGTAAAATCTATTTTTAGTTGATGTCTAAATGCCAGGAGCAATGTGTTTACTAAGTTTTGAATGTTTATGCCTAATAGTTTCGAAGACTTATTGATGAGACAATAAATCTCTGGATATCTATAAATGTAGATAGAATATAGATTAGAGACCTTTTACATATGACTTTACAGCATGAATATCAAATGAAACTGATAGGATTCGAAGCCGAATCTTGACGTCATAACTGTTTATCTATCCATCCACTTATCATATCCACCACGTTAAACATGTGCTGAACGGCAGATTTAATACATCACTCATTTATGATTATTTTTCTGTGTGAGTCAGTTAAAAATTTCATCTGTTAAATAATGTTAAGTTAAACTGTGTCAGTTATTCGTTCGACAGTAAATCACGTGAGAGATAAAACCAATCCTTCCGACCGAAGCGTCCGTAACACATTGTTTTAAAAACATTCCCGTGCTTTTAAAATATATGTATTATCAAAACGAATGTAAATGTTTTTTTTTTATTCGATGCAGCTACGAGATGGGCAAAACGACAATAGCAATCAAATTACAAAAGATATTTTCAACTGTTTTTTTTATCTACAATTAACTAAAACTTAACTTCGATATCGCAGTGTTAAGTTACAATATAACTGTGGAAGGTTAAGAAGACTCGTCGACAATACTTTACATAGCTCTAAGTAACGGACTTGACATCGGAATCGAACTAGGGAGCTTTTGCTAGACAACCACTTAGCAGTGAGGGTAAGAGAGAAGTGAAAATATTGTTTTTCATACAAATAAATCCTTTGATTGATACGTACTGTAAATTAATTGAAGTGGTTTCGTGTAATGAATGACGTATTATTGTGAATGTATAATGAATGTGAAACGTTCATTACAAATAACCAAAATTATTTGATCTTCTGTTTATATACGAGACTCATATTAATTAGTTATATCATTAATTATTCTAGAAATATTTATTTAATTTTAAAACACACGCAATAAATTAGCGATGAACCATTTATTTCAATATGACAATGCCTACATGTGAATACGGTTTCGCAATCTGCGGTAATTTGACCTCGAGATTAATTTATAGCTTTTTTTTTTATTCGGCAAAACGACGATACGAGTGGGACGTTCGCCTGATGGTAAATGATAAGCCTGCCCATAACAAAATGGCGCTGGTAAGGATGTTATACACTACTTCTACATACATCATACATTGCGTTCGTCGCCTTGATATAAGATATTAAACCTCGTTACCCCAGTAATTATACTAGTTACAGCTCCCTTCAATCCGGAACACAGTACTCTTTGGCAGCAAAAATAGGCGCTGCGGTGGTACTTAGACGGTCTCCGGCATCAGACATCGGTAGCGGCGATAGCTTGGGTTAAATGTGGACAGACAACTTGTACAGGCAGAAGCGTAGGTTCGACTCTGTGCTTGAGCTTCTAATGATGAAAGAAGTAAACCTACATGTTCAGAGAATTACGACTGTACTTGCGACATCTCCACCCACCCAGTAATTGGCCAGTGTAAGAGAAGAATAACAATGACTTCCCCGTAGTAAAAGATCCGACTTCAAATAGGTCATTGATTATATGACAGTATAAACGTCGGTAACGAGCTGCGACCCCACTGGTAATGTGACTGTCCATGGGCTTCAGTGATCACTCTCAACCAGGTGAACTGTTCATTCGTTTGCCTACCCTTCCTATAAAAAAAAAACTATTTCAAATCACTATACATATTGTGTTTGATATTTCTTTATAGTGATTAATTAATTTAAGGCAATAGACTTATCTCATTAATCAATAATAAAGAGTAGTAACCCATTCCTATCCTTATTATATATATTTTGTTATTAATTTGATCCGGTTTGAATGAATCCGGATTCAGCCGGATTGTATCGGCTTTGAATTTAAAATCCATATAATATTTACAAACTCTACGTAGCAAATGTGTTTGTGTATGTAACCATCAGGTTACATCAGTAATACCACGTGTACCATATTCTGATAAATGAACTATTTGTAATGGGATGTAAAGGATCCTGCACAACAACTCACAAGGACCCAAGCCAACCTCACCACCTCGTGGTGGCCAACCCCACCCTGCTAATCAACAAACGTGGTTCTGGCTCCTATTACCCCGCAGGGGGCCAGTGTGGTGGTAAATGGTCAAGTCTCCCCATATGAACCCCTACAATCGACGCCTCCAATGCCCGTCGATGCGTGCAGTGCAGGGCAGGGCCGATCGATGTGGGGATCTTTGGGGGTGGCCTAGATCTGACAGTGGACATCTATCCGCTGATAATCATGATGATGATGAATTTATTTTATTCTTTTTTCATAATAATATTATTCTTTGTTGTTTAGGAAACAATACATTAATTGAGTAATAAGAATGTACAGTAAACGATCTCATTGCTCTAAAAGCAATCACTACCAAACAACTCTCTCTTTTTATGTATTACTACTAAAATCCTACACACGGTAGGTGTGGCCGGAGACTTTCTACGGGAGTTACTCTCTTCTGATTTAATGGGCGCTATAGCTAATGAAATTACTGGGGTAACGAGACAACATCTTGTGTCTGAGGCGACGAGCGCAATCTGATGTACTGTGTATAACATTCTAATCAGCGTATGTTTTCATGGGCAGGCGTATCACTTACCATCAGGTGAACGTCGCGCTGATCTTATTGCTTCGTAGTATAAACAAAAATACGAAACGATCCGATTTTGATTATTCTATATTAAGTTCTTCATAGTTTGGTCAACATAAATCAAGTCTAAGGTAAGTAAGTAAGCAAAAGTAATTATTCAGCTCCTGTATATATAACATAAAGAAACTTTTTGCTTGTCTTTTCTTGTATTTACACAATCGTTTAACTACTCAATTAAATTCCTATTCAGAGTAAAGTTACGAAAGTTATTCATAATATAAGCAACGCGAAGAAGCAGTATTTTTTTTAAATACTTACTTTTACATTTCGAAAACAGTTATTTGCCAAATGGATGAGTAATGACGAGTTCTTGTATTTTTTTGATGATGACTCTAATCCGATGAATGTATTAAGGAAGCTTAAAAAGCTCATGACGGTTAAGATAATAAAAATATTCGAAGCTTATTATTACAGTGTCTAATACACATTTATAAAGGCACTCCTGAAACCGTATACCATTCAACGTTGCAGTTCTAATTAGCAAACTGTGCCCAACTGTGTGTTTGCGTTAACCGCTTTGACTGAACGAGCTAAGTGTTAATTAAATTTAGCTTACATCGACACGCAAACAGGATGGAGAGACTGAGGATCACTTAGCTACATAAATAGAACAACATACGTCGCATCTAATAACTTAAGTTTCTAATCATTTAAGGTAGGGTTTTAAGAATTGTAGACTTTTTCTTACCTACGTCACTAGATATGTTCGTTATATTATAAAACTGCCATAACAGCATTTATCTGTGTTCAATAAACGAAAGTTTGAGTATTCTTTGCGAGAATACTTCCTCATCTATGGTCTCATCGTCACCATGAAATTGTGGCCCCATCGACAATAAGAAAAAGATCTGACTCAATACAAGATGGGGGCCTTCAAGCGAAGAGCGTATCATTTCCTTAAAGGTCACCAACACAGCCGCGATCCCTCTGGTGTCGTGACTGTTCATGGACTTCAGTGAACACTTTCCTTCAGGTGAACTGTTAGCCCTTTTGCTTATTCTTCCTATAAAAAAAACTTATATGTGTATTATTTTTCATTTCTTTCCTGATATTTGCATTCAGATTCATATTCACAACGCCACAATGTGTCAGTCGCTATGAAATATAAAATGTCCCGTTATCTCCTATAATTTCACTGGCTACAACATCCTTAAAACCGGAATACAGTAATGTTTGCACACTACTCTTTGCCGGCAAGAATAGGAGCTGCGGTGGTACCTATTTAGATGATCTGCGGAAACAGGGTCCTTTTTTTGTTTTACGTGGTGGAAATGCCTTCGTATACCTGCTCTCGTGGAGGCAAAGACAGGTTAAGTCGGACTTGCACCGACTAAAACTCCCTCGATGTTCCACCGTCGTCGCTTTTACGGGGGGGCACGGGGTCGCTCTCATACACCTCTTGGCGACCCTGCCAGCACCGGCTGCACCACGCAGTTCCATCTTGGAGAAAAACCATTCTCTTCCCTTTCCACCGAGCCAGCGTGCCCTCCTCTGGGCATCAATCGTGGACAACAAATCCCCCAAAATACATCACATAGTAGCCATGGGAGCCAAGAGAGAAAACTCTACCGATTCTCTGCAGCGGATCTGATCTTGGAACCGGAAATATGTTAAAAGCAAAGTTGAGGATTAAGTATCTCATTTATGGTGTCTTAAATTAGTAATCTTCATTTTAATATGATACACTCCTCGTATTATGATATCATTTGACCGACGACGCCGCTCCGGAAACGGATTTTCCTTTACGACAGTAAGCCGCCTTTGTGGTTGGTTTACAGCTTAGATGAAATCGCATTAGTGACATTGTTCAAAAACGTTTAGTGTGAACGCGTAAAATGATCGCTTTATGATCATAGTTATTACATTATTTATAAGGGCTATAACCCAAGAACGAAATATAGCTCATTCAACCTTTGTTTATATTGATAGTTACTCCTAGCTGAACCTTTGATAATATTATCGTGTCAGTGTCTATTTATTTTTTTCTTAGTACATACCAATTATCGTTATAAAAATTGGTTAAAATATTACATATAGCGATATTTGTAGCCGACTTAATTGATATAGTTATATATAAACCTAGCTGTTCCCCATCCTCTGTCCTGGCTATATTACCCCCGCAACTTCCTTTGGGGCAGGAATGCTGTAAAATCAATTCTTAGCTGACCCATACTTGATAAAAAGTATATTCCTAACAAATTTTAATTTTCTAGTCCTTAAGGTTCCAGAAATATCGTGATGTCTCTACATAGGCATAAATCTCATACATATATATACATTCATATCTACCCATAAAATATATCCAACAGCTCTCAACACATCTGCTCATAGTCTACCTGAATTGCAAGATAAAGACATATAAAAAAAAATTAAATATATATATAAAAAAAAATAGATAAATTGCTCTGTGTAACAGTTTACAGAATTTAACTTTTTTTTATTTCTTAGTATATAAAATAAAAGATTTATTTTTTATCATAGTCCCTTTTTTATTCGACGTAGTGACGAGACAAGAAAAGTACCTACCCTTAACAATGTAACACCAGTCAAGGTAATATACACTTCACCACATTGCGCTCGACGCTTTAAGGCATGTAAGTTTAATTCTCGTCGTCCCAGTAACATCATCAGCTACAACGCCTTTCATACTGGAAGACAGTAATGTTTGTTTAGCAGCGGAGATAGGTGCTGTGGTGCGTGTACCGACACGGAGACATATCATCAACCTAGGTTATACTTTAAAATATTAGCTACGTTACCGTAAAAGTCCTATTGGAAAATTTTCTACATACCTTAGGAATTACTTGGAAGATACAATCAGACAAACATACTGGAAAAATATTTTTTTCTTATGTATGCATTGAAATTATTATAGTGAAAATCTGTTTATAAAAATGGTTATTAAGATAGACAAACATAATTTTTATTCTACTGATGGTAGATCTTCATAGTCGGAAACCGTCTAGATAGGTTATTCCTGCCACCAAATTAGTGTGCAATCATCACTGTATTCCGGTTTGAAGAGCGTTGTAGCTAGTGTAATTACTGGGATTACGAAACTGAGTATCTTGTCAGTTGACGAGCGCAATGTGATGCACTATATATCATTCTAACTTACAAAGAAGTCCTTTGTCAGTGCGAAAAATAAGTAATGCCTAACTTAAGTTCAATCTTTTCCGTATATATAAATTCGCGTTAAACAGTGTAATAGCTATAAGTTATTGCATATTACTAGAACATTACATACTATAAACGTTTGTCTTTAATACAGTAACATATTAACGTCTCAAAGGTATCTTATACGAACATAATTCTTAAAAAGCATCCATTTCAAAACTTTACATCTCGACTTCTAGGTTTAGCGTTAGTGCGCACATAAAACTGTCAGATGAAACGAACTTTATCCTACGTCATGTCAGAATAAGAAATGTAAGCATCGTATATTTACAGCTGAACGAGTTTAAAAGTCGACGACTGAACACAAGTTAAACGCATTTCTCATTTGTTCTATGAAATAACAATACGAACATAACGAACAAGGAAACTAACATATGTAACTGGTAGTAGGCCTCTGCTGCTGGAGGCCGTCTACGTAGTTCTTATTTCAGCCGCCAAACGACTGCGATGTACTACACTATATAATATATTTAAATAGCTACTGAAATTACTGTGATAATTAGACTTACACATTGTGTCTTAAGGCGACGAGCGCAATGTGGTGCAGTGCATAACTTCTCAACTAGCGCCACCTTGTTATGCTGCGTATGACTTTCTATTATGTGTTGGTCCCGCTCCTTTCATCGATTCTTTGAATAAAAAAATGTATTGTAAATTATTAATAGCGGCCAATCTTAGTAATGTTCCTAAATTATTAAATTCATATATTATACAAATTTGTTTTCTCATACATTATAATTTTTTTTATTCTATGAAACAACTTGACGAGCGAGACGTTCACCTGACGATTAGTGAAACGCCTACATAAAACAACGTGGCGCTCATTAAATTGATATACACCACCGCATAGCGTTCATCGCCTAGGATACAAGCTGTTCAGTCTCATCACCCCAGTAATAACATTAGCAACAGCCCCGTTCAAACCGGAACACAGTAATGTTTGCATCTAAAGGGTCTCCGGCAATAGAGAGTTACCACCAGTTAAATATAAATGCTTGACAAAGGATGTATAAATGGAGTGAAACGGATGGACAAAGTGAGAAACAGTGTGATAAGGAAGCGGTGCGGCGTGGTTGAAGATGTAGTGACAAGGATAGAGAAAGGGATGCTTAGATGGTTCGGCCATGTCGAAAGAATGGATGAAAGAAGATTAACGAAAGAAATATACAAGGTAACAATGATTGGAAAAATCGGTGCAGGTCGACCTAGGCGGACATATTCCGATCAAATCGGAGATGTCCTAAAGAAAGGCCGGGTCAAAAGCACTCGCAACCGATGAGCGTGCATGAAGACGCTTATGAAAGTGAAGGAAGCGAGAGAGATGTGCCAGGATCGAACGAGGCGTGATATATATGTATGTATGTATGACAAAGGATGAAAATTAAACCTAAAAACTAACATAGCTAATATTTTTAACAAAATAATATAAACTGAAGTTTCATATATAACATATATTAATAGATTAAATTCCTATATAATAGGTATTATGTTATATGCGATATCTATATAGTTTACAACAAAAATGGACTACCAAGGTTGTTGAAAAAAACTACATATTCAGATATTTTTACAACGTCAAGGATTTTACTATTTAGTATTAAAATTATTAACGTTTGAAAAAAAAACAATATTTTGCATAGTCATTAAGTATTTTCTTTATAATTATATATATTCTAGTAAAAAACTAATATAAATATATTTGTAATACCAAGTAAACAAAACAAACAAAATCTCGGTACTTTTTCATATCAAATTTGTAACAACATGAAACTTTATTTGGTAAAAATGCAAATGTTCTTTATCCGTAGGCATAACTTTTATAACATGAACTGTGCTTACTTGTTACTTTTTCCCTGAATAATGTTATTGTTCGTTGATGTTTTTTTTTTATACAATTAAGCAACGAGACGAGCCGGACGTTCACGTGATGGTAAGAGATACGCCAGATAATAACAAGGTGACACTAATTAGTAGTATTTACTTCACTATATTACGCAGTTCGCCTGAGACATAAGATGTTGAATTGCGTTACCCCAGTAATTTCACTAGCTACAGTCCCCTATAAACCGGAACACAGTAATGTTTGTAGATGACTGTTTGACATCAGATATAGGCAGAATATGTACACGTAGTTATATTTAAAGAATATTCTTTCCTAACAGTACAACGACAGCAATTGAGTTTTGGAAATCTATAACGACCTGTTTAATACTAATTCCTCTGCTAAGTTAAGCATTTTTTTAACAATCAAATTTCACCAGAAGATACCTTGAAATAGAGTCTGGTACCTGTAATTAGATGAGTGTTTAAGTAGCTACTAGGCTATAGAGTTTATACAAAGATGCATTAGCACCTGTATCGCACTGGTGCTCACAAGCTCACAGCTCCAACGTCTTACAGACTCCTTTTGATAAAAATATTAACTGATACAGACCTACATACATTCAGTATATAAAGGGTAACAATGGTAATGTTAGATAGAATCTTATTATGTTATTTTAAGGTTGTGAGTAAGGAAGTACCACATCGTATATAAACATTATAGTTTTAGTCCCTTCAAAGCTAACAAAAGCCCGTTGGTGAGCGGAGGTTGATAATTTATCTCTCAAACTACAATAATACATTTCTATTATTTACACTGACACTACTATTACTATACTATTACACTACACTACTACCCTTATAATAATACATTGATTTATATTTCCTGTTCTACTCCAACAAATATATTTCACATGTATTACTAATTATAACATAATAATAAATTATTACTGATACTTTATACTCTCTAACGTTATTAATATTTGTTTTAGGGCACGGGGGATTCTCGAGTACCTTCACAGGTTTAAGCTCAAGGAGAGTCCCGCGAGCCTTTGTGACCCGACGGTGGACCAGACCGTGGTGTACATCCTGCTCTCCTGTCCCTTATACGGGAGAGAGCGGGCAGATCTAGAGACAGAAACTGGAGTAAATGAAACGGAAGGAAAAGAAAACAAATGCCAAAACATGGGATGCTTTTTATTTCAGCAGGAAAAATGAAAAGATGGCTTGTACCGGACACGACGAGGCGACAGTCATCACTCAGCGAGAGGTATGGAAGAAGGAATGGAATGAAGTATGTAAGAAAAGAGGTGGAGATGTAAAAAGGATGAAAGATAAGTTTAGAGCGAAAGATACAAAAGAATGAAAGGAGAGTAAGTAGGAAACAAATGTATAGAAATTAAGAACTAAGATGTTAAGTGAATATATAATAAAGCTCTGAGCCAGATTAACGAGAATCGTATCGCACTTTTGTGATCAAAGTGGCCTCGTTCAGCAGAACATAATCTTCGTGAAGGTCAATAAATCATTTTCAATCTGCGATTGTTAAGCTCCAGTATCCAGTATAGGATCACCATAATTCCAAATCTTCACAGTGAGAACCTGTTCGGATCTAATGTTTTGTCTAAGTAACAAGTCTCTTCGGATTTTGAAAAACACTTACATTTTAAAATGAAATGAAGATCGTTAAACCAATAATAACAACAATTAAATATCATCGTCGTTGAAATCTTTTAATAGGACAAAACTTAAATTTCATTTTTTGTTCAAATATAAGCTTTCAGTTTTATCCCTTCAGCTAACCCTTTAGCTATGTACATATTGACTCAAAAAGTAACCTTTCTAAAACACTGTCACCTGGAATGGAGACAGTATATTTATCACACTGGGAAACTTGTATAATAAAATAATTAAAAAACAAGTACAAAGCAACCAGAGGAGATTAGAGGTCAACAACTTTATATTTCAGGATCTTTTTTTAAATATAAAGCTTTGAAGTTAATCGTTACTTTTCAAGCTAACAACTAATATTCGTCTTAAATGCAGACTTCGATATGTAGGTAGAAATGTTTCTATTTATTCAATACTTACTTAAGCGAAGAGGAGTGAAAGAAAAAGAAATGCAGACTCTCTCAAATGCTGGGAAGAACTAGAAGATGAATCAATAATTAGTTATAAACATACATCTGCGATATGACTATAATAAAACGCTCATAGCGTTTTTTTTTTAATTCAATCCGAACAAAGCATTAATTATTTTCATCTTTAGGTAATCTGCTTTATACTTATCTATGATAAATTTTAATAAAACTATAGCGTCTCATTCCAATTTTGCTTGCCTACGATAAAACGAGTCCTGCAGCTGCCGTCGGTGCCATAACGTGCCTCATAAGGGTCCAGCTGTGGCTTCCTCGTTCAATGATATCCTTATTCTTATAACCGCCAAGAACAGAACTTAACACACATATTTAATAGACACACCTAAATTTAATATAATCATCGTAATTGTTCTTCGTACAAGTGCAGAAAACATACGCTTATATACTCTTCGAAGCTGGAACAATTCCAACTTGGCAGTGACACTTCATGATTTATCGAGAACTGAAATCTCAGAGCAATGAAATACTGGATCTTATTTTCGTTTATATGAAATTGCAGGTAGAAAAACAAATAAGCTTCTACTAAAAAATTTAGTTTTTGGTAGGCTTTACTTATTCGATGTCGACGACACGACGACAATGATGAAGAAGCACTTGACCGTCGAAGACGTCGACATTCATTATCTTAGAAAAATGCTCTGTTAAGTGAAGTTTAAAGGGTGTTGTAGCTAGTATAATTACTGGAGTAATGAGAACTAACATCGTATGTCTCAAGGCAACGAACGAAACGTGGTGAAATGTATAACATCCTAACTACCGCCACGTTGTTAAATACGTCTCAAAATAAAATTATAGGCTTTTTACCTACAACGCATATGCTATCTAACAAAGCTAATACTAACCTAGAATACTGGCTAAGGGTTTAATCGATACAATATTTTAGAAAACTGTAATTCCCAAGATATATCGGTTCCTTTGTGATCTTTGCACTCAACACGTGATCTTCTTGAAGTATTCATCCGTAACATCTCTTTATGGTGGAAGACAGGCTAATTTGAGAATTTATCTCTAGAGAATGGAGTCACTGTCATCTAGGTAATGAGATTTTCAATTGTTCGGTCATAAGCTCAAAATAACAACACTATTTTCCTCATCATCTCATCATCATCATTATCAGCCAATAGACATCTACTGCTGGACACAGGCCTCCCTCAAAGATCTCCACATCGATCGATCCTGCGCTGTCCGCATCCAGTTACTTTCCGCAACCTTAATAGAGGGTCTACCAACACTGTCTTCCAATACGCTGTCGCCATTCGAGGATCTTAGTGCCCCATCGTGTGTAAACCCTTCGAGCGATGTGTCTTTCTCATTATATATTCTATATTATTCCAACTTAGTACTTATTCTGCAGAGGAAATGCGCAAGTACACGTATTTATATTTTCATTCAAACACAGTGGTGGTTACCGCACTGAATACCAGACAGCACTTAATCACTTAGCTCCACTTAATTACCGTCACGTACTAAACATAAGCACATTGAAATCTAAAGCAATTTTCAGGGTTTTAAGTTGAAGTTTAATTAACCTAATATTCGTAGCACGGCGCCGACTGTACTGTGCGCGTCTACGAGAAGTGAGATGTTAAATTTTCGCTATTTTGATTACGCAGCATACTTACTTTTGCGGTTATTAAAATTTTAACCTACCCTTAATGTGAGCACACATTATCTTTGCTTCGTGAACTGTAACATAAGCTGGCATTTCTATGTAAATAATTATCATGCAATCTCCAGCGTTAAGTGGAAGCCAAGAGTTTATTTACGTAACATAGAATGAAATAAATATACACCTTCACAATAATAGGACAGCTCTGCTGATAAACAGTTGTGTACAGATATTATTGTACTCAGGTTTGAAGGATGTTATAGCTAGTTAAATTGTTTGGTTTAGATTTAACATATTATGTCTCAAGACGAAGAGCACAATGTAATGTAGTGTATATAATCACCTGAACGTGAACGTCTCGCAGGTCTCGTCGTTTCGTCAAATAGAAATATGAATTATTAGTATTATTATATAAACTTAAAAAGCTCAGTTTACAAATACTCCGTTTTCAGTAATTATTAACTATATTTTAAAACAAAAAACTTTAATTTAAAGCACTCTGTAGTATAAATTACAGAACGAAAATCAGTTCAGTTTTAAATTACGTTATTTACAATATACCTTACTTGAATGAAAACCAAAAGCATTGGAACATAAAACACAATTGTTTTGTTGGCTCATTGCTATTAACAGCTATAAGTAATCTACCAACGTACTGTAAACTACCGTTAAATCTAACCAGACCAAATGATATAATAGTTAAGTGGACCAGCAAGTACTTAGATCGGACTGCCGCTGAGTGAGAGTGCAAGATCGTCATCTACTAGGTCGAACGACAGCCTAATAAAAATCGCAAGGATTTGTAACACGCTAGTCTTCTAGTTACAATAAAGGATATCGATATGATGAATTGATAATTATGGTGATAAATTAACATAATTTTAAACTTATAAGGTACTAAATAGTTTTTCATCCGTTTGATTACTTTCAAAGCGGCTAAAGCAACGACCGCGAGAACAGTCCCGTAAACGAAACGTTTGAACTAACATTTCAAAAGCAAGTAAATATTTTCCGTAGCGTTTTCGACGTTTGTGAAATTTCACCCTCGACCTCTGTTTGTTCGGTTGTCATGAAATCATAACAGGTTAAACATTTGTATGTTAGTATTATTCTTTGATAAACATGTGTTGTAAGCACCGCTTCATTATAATAATTATTTCAACCCACGTATATTAAATTCATTCGTTATTTAAGTATACATACATGTGTCGTTGTAATCCCCTATCTAAATTTCATGCGAAGTTATTGATGATGTCAAACCTGATGAAGCATTTTCACCACCTGCAACTAAAAAGCAATAAAATCATTATCATCATCAGCACGTAGACGTCCTCTACTGGACATAAGCCTCTCGCAAAGATTCTCACATCCATCAGGTAGGGATTCATATGGAGGCATTGGGCCTTTTCTCAACACGCTTGCCCAATGAGGGTTGATTGGAGCCAGAGCGTCGTTTGTTAATTAACAGGGTGCACCACGAGCAGTTGAAGTTGACTTGGATCCCGTGAGTTATTCTGTAAAAACTTTACCACTATCTAAACTCTACCACACTTGTGCCAAGTAGTTATTAATTGAGCGGTCCAAGTAAATGGTAACCCGTTGCGCCTCTAAGGTTGTTCCAATAGTTCATCTTAGTTTTCGTAACCTTTCCAGTAGCTTACTTCCGATTACCGATCGGAAAACGATAAAACTGTCGATCGCAGTTACATTTATGTCATACTAACTGTTCCCCGTCCGCTCAGCTGATTGTAACACCCTTCAACTCCCTTTAGGGAAGGAATTTTGTACAATCCATTCTTGACTGACCTCTAAATGGCAGAAGCAATGTCTCTATCAAATTTTGAGTCTATACGTCCAATAGTTACAGAGATTTAGTGATGAGACAATGAATCTGGAAATGTTCTATATAAGTAGACAGAAGATATATTAGAGACAAATATTATATAACGTTACAGTATAAAAGGTAATGATGATAAATGAAATCTTCACTAATTTTTACAGTAAACATTTCCAAACCTGTATATATAATTGAACAATTGTTATTTCTAGTGTGATTTCAATCGGAAGTAAAGAATTCTCATCTTATGAACACAAACAGCGTTCTTGCCGCAAATCAGTTACTAATGATGAACGGAATAACCGTTCATCTTAGTACGGTATTTCTTCCTTTTTTGATAGAAGATGTCGTACATGTTTTTACTATTCTTATTTTTACTATTATTCGACGAAGCGACGAGACGAGTGCAACATTCAGCTGATGGTAAGTGATACACCTGCCCATAACTACGTGGCTCTAGTTAAGATGGTATTCATAGCACAACATTGCGCTCATCGTCCTGAAGTTTAAGTTGTCAAGTCTCGTTACGACAGTAATTACAATAGCTACAGCTCCCTTCAAACCGGAACACAGTGATATTTGCACAATACTGTTTGTCGGCAAATATAGGCGCTGCGTTAGTACCTACCTAGACGGTCTCTGGCTCGAGAGTCCTACTATTAGAAGGCAATTTTGTATATAACAAATATTGTGTATTTTTTATATAATTTCCGAATAATGTATTTTTTATCTGCTGTCCAACGTTTGAATATAAATTATTGTTTAATACGTTTTATCTATTCCCATAAATTACCTCTTTGTATCACTTTTTTGTAAGAGACAAACAATTTTGATGAGAATTGTTACAAACAATCATCGCTAAGTTATTGCAAATATCAATCACTAGTCAAATTTAAGATTATTGACTATTTGTTTTTTTTTTCTCTCTGTACTAAAAGTTTTATTAATGAATTTTAAAAATTTTTTCGTACACGCAAACAATATTTTGATTGCGTGTTATTCAATTTCAATATATTGTCAAGTGCTGTCGCAATACGTGAGCCGTACCCAACGATTGATTCCAAACACTTGTTTTTATATATGATTGCATTCGATTACTTAATTGATAGTTACACAATATTTCAGTTGAACTATTAATAAAAAAATTTCGTATTTTATTAAACACTTACCTGATACAAACACAATGAAAATTTAAACTATTTCATCTAACTTAATTTTCTCAATTGTTTATAACAGTATACAGGAGAGGGTTAGGAGCGATATCAAAAATGTTGAAAACCTGTCAAATACAGGTCATTTAACCATTTAACATGTAAAATAGTATATGCCCGACATATTAATAAAATAACATGTAAATTATTACATATATCCCACCAACCCGCATTGGGCCAGAGTGGGAAATGGCCCAAATCCCCCATATGAACCCCACGAAACTCCCTACTGAAGGTCTCGGGAAGCCGCTAGATCCAAGCAACGTAGGACCGATCAAAGTGGGGAACCTTTGGGGGAGGCCTATGTCCAACAGTGGACATATATCGGATGATGATGATAATTATAATTAGAAAGGGTTTCATTGAGATTTACCATAGTAGTTCTACATCTTTACTAATCCGATTTTCTAGAACAAAATGTTTATTTCATAGACATAATTTAACATTAGATGAAGTATGAAAAACATGGTTGACCAATTGAACAACTTCATATTGAAACTACATATCAGAGATATTCTCTGGATTCTTTTCAAGATTTGTATACTTTCATACTATAAAATTAACAAATATTTTGACAGTTAAAGCAAATAAACTAGGTTAGGTAATTAAACAAACAATGTTGAAAACAAAAATATCTTACTGGAATCCAATCAATGTAAAGAGACAGACAGGATTCCTAGATTAAATACCATTTTAGAGGCAAGTAGAATAGCAAAAACAGAATAAAAATAAACTTTGTAGTATCGGAAATTAAAAAAAAAAAAACACAATACTCTTCATTATCATTATTTTTTTTCCTTTGCCGAATTTCAGAAGAAAACACTTTTAAAGGTTTTGTTTGTCTTTGTCTATATATTTCTAGTTATTTTTACCTCTTGTATGTTTTTTTTTTATTTAATGTGTACGTTAGGAATTGATAAATATTATGATGAAATAGTCGACTTAATCAAGATCTGCTAACAAAAGCCTTGATTTATATTATAACTCGCTCGTCGGTTGTCAGTCGCGTGAAGCCTCTACTCATGCACTGCGCACGAACAAAGCGTACTAATCAGTCTTGCTCTTTACGGCTATAATTACCTATCTCCATTGTTTGGATATGCCTTGCATTGTAAAGTTAGACATAAATTATGCGCTTTGCGTATGATAATTAAAAAGAAAAAGATATCTCTTTTTAACATCACACAAAGGGAAAAGTTTGATCCCAATAATCTAATCATCAGTGCTCTAAATGAGTAAGTCCTCTATTCATTAGTGATGTCTCTATAGTAAAAACCATTGACAGATACTCAAAATTATATAAAAACAAATATTAATGTACCTAATTCTTATTTAAGTATGAACAAGTATAAAATCCAAAGGAAATTTAAAACAAAAAACTCTTTTAGTTGTAAAATCAGCGATTGCGCGTTGTCGGTTTATTTCGTTAAACTTTATAGTCAATCCTGATTTAACTGAGATGTAAATAAGTCAGTTAAACTGTAAATAGGTATAATGTTAAAAGCAGCGGTAAACTGGTTATCTTTTCTATTTTTTTTTAACCTTTTCTATACTGTTATAAAAAGTGACGATATTTAAGACATGAATGAAAATATAAGAGATTGCTGTTGAGGCATTGCAGTAGTTTTCAAAGAGAGAGCTCGGTCTTTAATCGAAAAAGAGATGAAATTTAATATCTTTAAAACTATATTAAACAATCAGTTACAAAAGTCATACCATTTTAATTTCTACACAAAGCAAAGCTTATCGATGCCTTTTAAAAGCTTCTTAAATTTTTAACATTTTTCATTATCGAAAATTTCGTAAAACATCTAAAGAATTATTTCGTTCAAATATTCCTTTGTCTTACAGCAAAATTTCATATTCTCATAAATGCGTGCTTTACTCTATTTAACAGGAAAAACAAGTGTTATGTTATAAATTAATTTGTTTATGAACATATAATTCAAACAAACGTAAATCATTTTAGATAAAATAATACGTTATATTGTTGTTTGCGAAATAAATTATCAACGTAAGCTTACCCTTAGGCCTGCGACAGCTTTAAAGGGACTGAAATGGTAATGCTTTTATACACGATGTGAGGCGTCCCTACTTTAATCCTTAAAGTAAGAAACCCGCTTTCAAGTCAAAGATAAACATTTTCGTTCCGAAGAATTTATACAACTCCTTACAAATTACTAAATAATATTTAGACACCCTCAGACTATAACCATTGTTGTATATAATAAGATTTGTGTCATATGTTTACGATATATCTCCTATAGAAAAAGAAAACTAAAACGAAATTCGTGTAAAAGTATTACTAATCTTTTGTATCTATCGTAAAATGGTCTGTAAGTGTAAATACGTATTAGCAACACAAAATAATTTTTTTTGTTCTCCTCTCACACAGTTTGAGAACAATAATAAAGTATACTTTCCATTGAGAAATGATTGTCGTTATTATAATTAACCCTATGTCCAGCAGTGGACGTCTATCGGCTGATAATGATGATTAAGAGCTTCTTACCACAATCTTCAACTACAGCCGAAATGCTTTCTACACTGCATCAAATGACGATCACAACAAGAGTTTAATTATAGTTATTCAGTCTTAATTGTAAGACATGGATCTCCTCAAAATATTTCCACTTTGATGAATCCTGCGCCATCTGCATTCGGCGGTCTCGATCTATGTAATATACTCAGATAATGTTTTAAAGTGCATCGCTATATATAGGTACACTGTTTGTTGCTCAACGAAGCGAAGGGACGGACGAGACGTTCATCTGATGGTAAATGATAAGCCTACCCATAAGAACGTGGCGCTGTTTGGAATGGTACTACCACATTGCGCTCGTCGCCTTAAGACATAGAATGATAAGTCTCATTACCCCAGTAATTTTATGACCTACAACTCTCTTCATTTGGAACTTACTTACCTAGACGTTCTCTGACAAGAGATAGCTACCACCAGTAAATCATCATCATCATCAAGCGATAGTCGTCCACTGCTGGACATAGGCCTTTCGCAAGGATCTCTACATCGATTGATCTCGCGTTGCTCATATCAAGTGGATAATCAATATAAATCAAATTAGAACAAATGTGGATATGTAACTAAGATACTATTAATTATTATTTATTAGGAACTTAATAATTATGTCAATCAAATAATGTGTTATATTAAGTCGTTCGTTGGAAACGATGACAACGTTTCATTTTTGCCCTTGTCGAAAATAGTATTCATAGCAAATTGGTCGTTAGCGAGCGGCGGAGGGCGAGCTTTGTCCCAATTACTTGCGATCATAAGCATCGCCGCAAATAAAAACGTTTCGGGGGATTTGTAGAAAGTCGTCAATCATGTTCGACGACGAAGTTTAGTCGGCTTTCTCTCCAATTAACAATTTGCTTCGTGAACTCTCTGAGCCTACTCTGAAAATGTACAGAAATATTTATGATACAAAATATCACATAATTATCCATCAACGTATCTATACAAATAAATAACAGTAACTAAGTGTAATATCAAAAGGTGTATTTTTATTTAAAGGTACACAGCAATAAAATACGTTTTACATTGATAGGATCTTTACACTATTAATTAAACGTTTGAATCGCTATACATTCATAGGGTTCATCATCAATCATTTTGATTGAAGACACAATTATTGATTATAGTATTCGGAAGAGGATATTATTATTATATTGCTACTATTCCGTAGTATACTCAAAATTACTAGATATCAATTCAAAAGGTCCTTTAGTTAACGAAATTACTGTAGTAATGAGAATTGAAATCATATCACGTTATTAGGATGACATTACTTCCAGTGTATATCATTCTAACATTATAGTTAGTAATATAGATACGACGCTTCTACAAGTAAAAACAAGTATCTCAAGTTTGTACACAAAATACACTCAGTAGTTAAATCACGATACTCCGAAAGTGATGTGAATATTTCGTTATAAAATAATCCACATTCGAATGTTTCCGAGAAAACCTTAACGTTTCTACTCTAAAATCTGTCTTTCTCCGCGTTTCAACATTAAAGAATATATTTTTCTAGATTACATTTTGAAAAGGGTATAAATCTGGATTACTCTTAAAGTAAGCTCAGCAGAAATAACGAGAGGAGAAGGATCAACATTCACCAGCAACGGAGAGACGATTCCGAGGCCGTAGTAAGTGCCTACCTAACTTAGACTGTACTGGAAAATGAAATCTCAATGTAAGCTGTAAAGCAACAGTCCCAATTAACAGACACGAAAGGAAAAGAGGTTTAATTAATTTTAGAGTGAGACAAACAGATATATAATATCTTATAAGTTACTTCACATAAAATCGATATAAGGAGTTCTGATTGTTAAGTAGGTATATGCAATGTTACGCACTATGCGAGTAGAGGAAGTTGATCTCCAATTGAGCCTGAGATTCTGGTGTAGGAAGTTCATGAGACACTTGCCCCGTCTTGGCTTGCGAGATGGATAAGCTTTGACTTGTGAGAAAATACTATGAATAACGGAAATATTCAGTGACCTGTTCATTATTATAATGATGTATTATAGGCAATGTAGATTAATTATAACAAATACGTTTAATTATACATAAGTCAATAATTTTCATGGCAAATGTATTAAAACTTGCGAATTGTTTCATAAGAAACTAATTTATACATAAATCATTAGATCTTTTAATAAATTAAGCCATTGCCAAATAAAGTAACTCCATTGATTCTTCAAATCGTAACAATGCGACGCTTTACATAACTGCTTGGTAACATAAGTACCTACCCCTACCTTAATAACACCTTTTGCTATCTCTGACAAGGGAAACTAGAATCAATACATAATTCTTACCTTCTTGACAGAGTTAAAAATTACTTTGATTCGTTACTACAGATATTTTTTTCCGTAGATTTATTAGAATGTAATAGATTATATGTTACATAAGAATAGATTTATATATATAAAAAACGCTTAGTGGTCTACTGGTTGATCCTGGAGGACACGATTCCTAGAAAACCTGCACCTAGTTGACACTTCAAGAAATGGTTTGGCGACATTAAAAAGATTAACTGAGGATCGAATAGGTTTTCTCAATCTGATCACCAAACTTCAGTTTGAAGAGGGCACCAAATGAAACAATGAATTAATGGGACCCAAGGTCTGCTCCCACGATGAGAGAGCCAAGATGATTAAATTCACCTCGCCGGCTAAATACGGGTTGGCGGATGCACATAATCACGAAAGCTGTCGTCTTTGGAACGAATCAGTTTCCTCATGAAGTTTTCGTTCACCGGAAGCTGGAGCTCATTGGTAATCAAACCTGCGCCTATTCGAGACATTTTACGCGATCGTTCGCCTCACAAGCTAAACCATCACTGCTGAGATTATTATGATTTATATAGTAGACTAAGAGATCAAAAAATAATAATAGTATAATATCTAGTAGTAGTTAGTAGTAGCTCACTGGCCTAATGGTTGGAGCGTGCGGCTTTCATTCCGAAGGTGGCAGGTTCGAATCTTGGCGTGTATCGATGATTTTAATATTTGAGTTAAGTACATTTGTGAACTTTAGTAATAACAGCGAAATACAAACGGTGAAGAAAAACATCGTGAGGAAAACCTGCACATGAATTAGAATTCATTCTAAGGTATGTGTGAAATCCACATCAATCCGCATTGGGCTCGCGTTGTGACCTTGGCCCATCACCCTCACATTGAAGGTACGCCTGTGCCCCAACAGTGGGAACGTAAATTAACTGTTGAAAATAATATCATTACAAATATATTTAATTATCCGTTCAGCTTTAAATACAGAAAACTCAAATTATAATGTACTGTTTTCTCGAAGCAATTCATTATTTACCCAGTAATTGGATCGGAAATGAAACCATTTGAAGTGTAATTAACCTGATACACTGTTTTTTAGTTATCAATGAATTATTTGTATAGCACAACTTCCCAGTGTCATTTATTATTATGCTTGCCTTTTTTATGCTTTATCGGCAACAATCTAATCCCTATAAAAAATTAGTTAGTCAAAAATGATGAATTGAATTTTGTTAAGCATGAAACTAAGGCGATCTTCGTACCCCAAATAAGGCATATATCATGAAGAGTGGTGGTGCTCCGAAGGTCTAAAAATTGAGGTCGGACGTCCGTGTGAAGTCAGCAAAAGTTCATTCGATGAAATTTATCGCGAACGCGGACTCTACCTCGTTTGTTTGCAGGTCCAATTGAATATTTAAAAATTATTTGCTATTTCTGAAAAAAACGTTATAACCATATGTCTTTCTACGCGGTATATATTAAAATTAATAGTTAAATTATATTTATTCAGAAATATTTAAATTTGTAACAAGAAATTTTCAAGCAACCCAACAGATGGCGCCAACAAAAAAAATAGATCACGCTATCGTTTATCAAAGCGCAAATCCATTTAAGGAACACACATCTTTGTGTACATTATCCCTGGCCAATGAGTTATTAATGAGTATACAATTATACCATTAACTGGATGTCTTTGGATCCTCGTAATACTAAGATAGGGATAACTATTAATTTAAGTATCAATTCCCAATCTCCGCACCTCACCACAAGACTTCTACACATCTAAATTTTAATATACCACTAGTAATAATTGGTGGTAAGACGCTGTTACCGGAGACAGTTTAGATAAATAACCACCACAGTTCTTAAACAGTAGTGTTCAAACATTACTGTGTTCTAGTTTGAAAAGTGTTGTAGCTTAATTACGGGGGTAACGAGACTCAACATCTTACGTTTCAGACGACGAGCGCAATGTATTCCATTCTAACTTACGCCATGTTGTTATAGGCAGGCGAAACACTCACCAACAGGTAAATGTCCTGTTCGTTTCATCACTTAGTAGAACAAATAAAACGTTATTTTTATGACAGACGGACAATACGATGATGATTGCTGAGTAAGTTAATTAGATTCCTATCATTATCAACGATTTACATACTAAAATAAATGGCGTGATGATCTTTGATTCAGGCGTACATCGTACAATAGGCCTCTAACTGATGATGATATAGTTTGGAAATAAAATGGCTCAATAGAGAAATATATACATAAAATTGAAGTAAGCGAGCAAGTTGTATATAGATACGAGTATATTGTGTTCGGTAAACGAGGTTGTGAATCTTTCGAGCATAAAATACGAAGCGATCGTGTCAAGTCGAGAGGAGGGGCGGAGGAGCCGGCTCGTCCTGACTCAGCTCATGCTAACTTTTCCAACGAGATAGCATTGATGTCAATTTTGAAATTTACAGAATATTCACGATACAAGTTGCAATGGTGATATCACAAATATTATATAAATTGACTACATGTTTGCCTATCACTTACCTTTTAAATGTTCCCTGCTTTGATTCCGTCGCCACATTTCTAGAATTTTTAATAGTGATAGGGACGTTTCGATTATTTTTCGTATAGTACCTTTTCGTGATGTTGGTTGTGCTTTTTATGCAAGATTGAAAAATTCATCGACGAATAAATTGCCGTCAGGCTAGCTATAACCCTTATATTTTCAACATAATGAGTGGGACATACACCTGATGATTAGTGATAGGCCCACCCATAGCGTTGTGGCTAGTATACACAGCACCACATTATTTATCTATCTCTTGAGTTAATGGCGTTTCCGTATAGATTTCGCCAATGTCAAGTGTATATAATACTAAGGTCAAAGATTATAACTAAGAATTAAGTAAGTAGCTAAATATTTTTGATGACCGGATCGCCGCCGATGCACATCAACAGCGATCCTGTCATCATCCCAGCACTATATTGTGCTCTACATTGATACCTACAACTATTAGACGTTTACTGGTGCTAGTTTCTCTTGCCGGATACCGTTGAGGTGGGAGCAGTGTATATCATCATGTTTTTCGCCACACTATGGTTCGTGGAGTTTTGATAGCGGTGAGGACCTATCAATCCAATTTAATTAGCTTTTCCTACTCCTTATCGTTCATCTTGATGTTGAGGAGGTGGAAACATTCTTTGCCGAATGTGATGCCACCTGGTTGACTACCACTCTCATATTTTCAACATATAGAGAGAGAAGTCAAAACAAAGGAGTGGTATTAAATGTATTAAAAAAAAGACCGTCTACAAAGCTGTTACTAACCAGGCATTGCTGCTGTTCGTGTGCGATGGTGACCACTTGAAACGCTTGCTCTTTCTCCACCATCCGTATAAGCTAAAAGAAAGTTTGTTTTCAATTACACTATAGATATAGAATGTCTTTTTATCCATCTTTTATACGAAATCGTATTTTGAAGACATCCTTTCATATCTATTGGTCAGCTTTAGCCATTGACTATAATTCCTATAGCTATATTAAGCTTCAAACAATAACAACGCTAGCTAAAGCATGGAAAAGTTTTACATTAGTTGATAAATTTTAAACTTTTGCCACTGATTCATGCATTTTATTTTGTAAGATTGTAGGAACCTTATGCTAAATTTATACTTCGTATTTTTGTAACATAATATATAAATAAACACTAATGTATTGTATATGTTTACATAGAGACCATTTAGTTGTATATGTAGGCTTTTGTAGCTTGCTTAACACTCATTAATCTCAACTGTTGTGAAACATTTTTTTCAAGACGAGAACATTTAAAAACGATCAATCAATCTCTATTTAGGAAAAACGAAGATAATCTTGCACAGAATTCATAGTTTGTTAACTTAACTGTTACGATTTTCTCTAATTGTTTCATGATACAACTTTCTATAATACTTGTGCTTTTACTTAAAAATATTTCAAAATCTAGAAGTATTGAGATGAGGTGTAGGGTCTCCAGTGAATGGTAACGCGCAAGCACCAATATTAGCATTATATTGAGAATGACTTAGCGATTTATGGTACAGAGCAAGTTAATAAATGCCTGTTGTATTTATTAAGAAGATCCAATTAATGGGTACTATTGTATACTTCGTAAATACTTGGTGATCCAAGTCAATGTACAAAGGCTTCTATATTCTTGTTTTGAGCGGGCTGGAAGCCACAGCGGCTCTTACAGCTCATCTGACACTGGGCTCGTGGACCCGAATCCACGGCCTGATCAATGTACAAAAAAAATGTACGAACGTTATATGTATTTGCGTTATAGTCAATGAAAAGCGCGATCTATTATTTGTGGTGGCGCCATCTATTAAGTTTTTTGGAAACTTCTTGTCACAAGGTATTATTTTATCTACGAAGCAACGAGACGTTCACCAGATGGTAAGTTATACACCCGCAGATAACATCGTTGCGCTAGTTAGAACTGCATCTTATTGTGCTTTTCTTATCGTCCTCCTTACAGATATTACTTTTTCAAACTTCTAAAGAGCGATTATTTCATCACATGTTACGGACAGCTAACAGAAACGCCGCGTAATAAAGAAATCAGTACTTGTCTTCGGCGAATGGTGAAAATAATCTTTTTCAGTCCGATACAGTAAAATGAAACACAATATTTCAACCGTCGCACACATGACAATGCGATTAAACTCCTTTAGACGAAGGCTTTCGCTTTTCATTATTAATATTTTCTTTTCACCGCTAAATGTACGATTTGCAAAAGTGAAATATTTTGACAAATCTATATTTTTTTTTATTATACAAAGCAGCGGGACGAGAGGGACTCTCATCTGATGGCAAGTCTGCCCATAACAACGTGGCGCTAGTTAGGATATATACTGTACCACATTGCGCTCATCGCCTTGAGACAGGATATTGATTCTCTTTACCACAATTATTTCACTTGCTACAACCCTCTTCCATAACAAACACAGTAATGTTTTGCGACAAAAATAGGAGCTGCAGTGGTACTACGTAAACGGTCTCATGTGGCAGAAACCTTCCACTAGAATCTTTGGAATTTTTGGATATATAAAAGTTAAGATATGAGATTATTTTCCGCTTCTAGTTCCGTTCAATTATCATCGTTGTATTACTACAATGATATCCTTTAAGTTCTTGCAACTTTCTGTTGTAACGTAATCAGGTCTTTACTGTTTGTTTTCCATTAACAGGGTTGTAAGAGGTCCCGCGCAACAACGTATCGGAACCAATCTAATCTCACCTGCTCGTGATGTACCCTACTAATCAACAAACGAGGCTCTGCCTCTCACCAACTCAAATTGGGCCAGCATGATGGTAAATGGCTTCAATACTCCCTTTCTATCAGCAAGCCCAGGGGCCAGGCGGTACCGGAGGGTATTCTGTTGAAGATCGCGGATAACCGCTGGATGCAGGCAGCAAAAGTCCGATCGCTGTGGGAATCTTTGGGAGAGGCTTGAATCCAGCTGTGGATGTCTGCTGATGATGATTACATTAACAATTGGAAATAATGTAAACACATAAAAATTACTGATAAAGCGAATACGCTTCATCGACAACGACCTCATTGTCACTTAATATCGTGTCAAGACCTTCTTGACCTTGCTGTTTCCCATGTTCATAATAATGATGCGGAAAATATGTAAGGCTTTGTAGCCAATGAAAAAACTGTGAAATAGGTCTAAATAGTGTCTTATATCTCAAAGGATTGATCAATCGATCGAGTGAAATGTGTCGTAGTGCCCAAAGTAAAGCCTCATAAAACATTAAGCAAAAGTATCAATTGCCAAATTAATCTCTCGCTTCTTGTACTCTTCTTCCTCATACGAAAAAGCTTCTACAATATTTTTTTATTTAAATAATTCTAATTGTTAAATGCCTTACCAAACTTCTGTCATCGATAGAGATAATCAATAAATGATCTATAACTTAAAATCTTAATATCGTTATGCAGTCGACTGTTCCTGTAAAACGCTGACTAATCTAAAAATACGTAATAATTACTTCCCGATTTCCTTTCACTGACAGAGCTAATTGTTAGCTTAGTGATTAATTAATCCCAATGCACTCTTAATTTATCCACAATGTAAGTTAACTTAAAGAAATAAGTAGAATGTTCATTAATGATGAAACGTAAGGAGAAAAAACATTTCATAAACGAAGAGGTGGGAGAATAATAAAGATATTTACTACTTTAAAGCATACATTTCAAGGTCGATTTTATGTATTTATTACAAGCCACAACAAACAGCTGAATCGGTTACAACATATCTTAATTATAACTTAACACTAATAACAAGCCAACATTGTTATACATAGTTTTCTTCATGAAGTAATATTATGGGACATATAAAATTGTAATTAATGAAGTGATATATTAATTATGAACTCAGATTTTTTTCATATCTTAATTTTTTTTATCATATCTCTATCTATTTAAAATCATTAATATTTTTCGCTGTAAAAACTGTCATATAACAAATAACTTAATAAGAATTCGGATATGAATTCTACAATTAAATTAGTATAGGTTTTATGCATAAAATATATATAAATTACGAAAAAATTACCAGTAATAACATGATATTTAAAAGATAAATTGCTTTGAAGCATGTTCTTTTCATATACTACCCACACTTTTCTTAAAAGCTCTACTCCGCTCCTAGAAATAATATAACCTTCCAAAGATTGTCTGAGACTGTTTTTCAAGGTATATCCGCTTTTTGTATTAAGAATCATTGGAAAAATCGGTGCAGGTCGACCTAGACGGACATATTCCAATGAAATCGGTGATGTCCTAAAGAAAGGCCGGATCAAAAGCACACGCAACAGACGAGCGTGCATGAAGACGCTTATAAAAGTGGAGGAAGCGAGAGAGGTGTGCCAGGATCGTAGCAGGTGGAGAGAGGTGGTCTCTGCCTACCCCGCTGGGAACGAGGCGTGATATATATGTATGTATTGCCAATCTATAAATATTTTTATATATTTATTGGTATGCTTCAATGATAAATAATAAAAAAAATAATACTTCATTCTGTAATATATCATAAATCACTATTTTTAAACTTCCTTGCATGTAACTAAATATGTTTCCGTCAAGTCACGAAGAAGCATGCTTTCGCTGAGTCAGCTGTGTGAAAGCTACGCCGCTCCGAGTAAGATAAAGTATTGCAAACTTCAACGATCTTCTGCACTGAGAATAAAGTTGCACACAAAAACTAAAATAAACTATCCATTTCATTATTGTGATATAACTCTGCTTCCACTAAAAAGCTTTGCACTACAACTTTACTTTCCGAAAGCACGGATACCTTTAATTATGATGCGAAAAACTTTTCAAGCTGTTTCTGTTCAGATTTGCAAAGTGCTTCATCAAAAATCTAGGATTAAAGCCGTTTGATGTTTTTATTTAGAGTTCATGAAATTTGTAAAGAGTAATACGAATGTTTTATTGAAAACCGTGTTTTACATTCATGTTAACACTTGGTCTCGATTTAACGTAGTGTTAATTGTCAATGAGGCCATGGTTGGTGAAGCGCGCTGACCCAGAATACTCCGACTCACATATGTTGTCGGTAGGAACACTGCGATGTTGTTTTGGCGGGTAATTTACTATATGACGATAATTATTAGACAGTTATACGACTAGTAGTACTTTAATACATAATATTAATATATGTATGATAATAATAGATGTTGAAGAATTCTCAAAATTGGTAAAGTACAGAGGATTGTATCGGTGAAACTTTAAAATACAACCTCTAAAATATTGTATTTCGTACTTTTAACAATCACTATTAAAGCTTCATGTTTTTCAAGTTTTCGTGAGTATATTACAGGTAGGTTTTTGGTGAAAACTATCACTTAAATAATTTAAGTCATCTGAAATAATAATGTGTGGAACATAAATGATTGAATGTATGAGGCAAACCTTACTGAGTAACAAATAGATAATTTATCAAAAATTAGACTAGTCTTCTTCTTGTTCCCACTTCTAGGATTCAAAGTTTAATCTTAACATTTTATATCTTAAAGCGATCAGCACAATGTGGTATATACTAACTTAACTACGTCCTCACTAATGAGCCTATAAGAGCAGTTAATTATAATACTTCTTATTTATAACAATTATTATAGAGCAAAATTTTTCATGTTTAGTTTAAATTCATACAGCACATTGGTTGTATTTAACCTACTTTGAAAAGAAACTGCTTTTCATGAGAAAGAAACAATTAATTCTTTTTACTTCATTCAGGGTGTGTAGCTCAAAGCTTAGCCGCTAGACTGTACTTAATCCCTGGCTACGTGATACTTTTTACATTATCTCCCAGCGCGATGCAATCGTGAAAACATGTCCCACCTAGTTCTTTATGAGGACATTATCTCTTTGATACGTGTTCACAAAGATGTGTGTTTTACAATTGTTTTTATATATATTTTTTTTTTATATGAACGGCATGCGAAAATCATGAAAAAAGGCCATTTACCGCTACAGAAGATTAGTGTCCATTCTTATCAGGGAGCTTATTATTTATGTTTTTATTTGGGGTCTAAGGGGTCTCGCACAACAAATCACGGGATCCAAGCCAAACTCATCTGCTCGTGGTGCACCCTGCTAATCAATAAACGAAGCCCTGAGGTCTCACCAACCCGTATTAGGCCAGTGTTGTGGGAAATGGCCCAAATACCTCCATATGAACTCCTACAAACAACGATCCCTAGTGGCTGGTGATGCTGGATGTCATGCTGACTGCAGCGCAGGACTGAACCATGTGGAGATTTGGTAGAAGAGACCTAATGTCCAGCAGTCTATCGGCTGATAATCAATGTTTTTATTTTGAGATTGCGCTCGTCTTCTGAGACGTAAAGTGTTGAGTCTCATTACCCCAGTAATTACGCTAGCTACAGCTTCAAACCAGAACATAATAATATTTGCACGCTACTGATTGGCGGTAGAAAGAAGCGCTACAGAGGTTTTTTTTTCTGTGGGGAAATTCTACATAAGATACCCTTCTGCTGTTGGGGCAACAGAATAGAACAGTTATGCCCGACTCTTACCGGCTAAAACTCCACGGTTTCTCACTCATAACATTTTGCAGTAACCACGGGAACGCTTTCACTTACTACCGTGGTTCCGACAGCGAGAGGCCTTGATAATACCACATCTCTCCAGTCCCTATACAAGTGTTAGGCAGAAGTTCTGCACGCACCACCTCAACGCCTTTTATGTTTGGTGACAGATTAACCTCGAATCCGCCACCATGGCTGTTATTGGAATTGGAAGGCATAAAATATCCTGCTTCGATGTCCCGGTCTTCTTTCTCCTGCAATTTTCCCAGCCAGGGTCGACACAGTATGTACTTCTCTTCCATATCCCTCTATCAGCTGTCATACCCGAATTCACAGTCTTCTTACACATATCGTCTTTGACACAATGCATCCACTTAGCCCATCCATCTAGCCTTATTACCATCCACTTTCATTCTCTCTTCGACGTCCCGGTCTCTGCCTGCAAATTGAGAGATGGCTGCGGTGGTATCTACCTAGACGGTCTACGACAACAGAGACCTACCACCAGTAAACAGTTTTTAATATAATATAACATGAGTTTAGTACTATAAAAAGATTTTTGACGCTAAAAAATAAGCTATTAGCTAAGCTACATAAAATGTAACTTAACAAACTTGGTAATATATTCAATTAACTTTTCAGATCTCTTTCTACGGCATCCCTGTGTACTTTAGTAAATAACATAGCGCTGTAGGGAAGCAAAGTGATGTTTAAAAATTCAAGACAATATTGAACTTCGAAGCTTAATATACCGAATGTATATAAAACCGTGTCAGGAAGAAGAGAATGTTATCCTGTCGCGACAGGAACGCCGTGTGTAACGTTTAAGTGTAACGCGGCGTCGGAAGCTGAGCGCTATTTAAATATATATTGCATTCACTATAATACCTTAAAGTATCTTGATTATTAAAATGAACCTATATACTTTCAAAATGTACAAACATATATATATAATATATATATAAATGATTGTATATATATGTATAAGTACAGACTATGAAAAAGAACAGTGAAATATTGTTCTATGTATATATAAGAGATTTTCACAGAGGGTGTAAGGGGTTCCGCCCCTCATCTTACGGAGCCCAAGTCAGCCCCACCTGCACGCGATGCACCCTGTTGAATAACAGACGAGGCTCTAACCACACACCAACCCGCACTGGGTTGGCGTGGTGGGTCATGGCCCAATTTACCTTTATGAACTCCAACAAACGATGTGGAGATCTTCGGGAGAGCCCTATGTCCAGCTGTGGACTTCTGTTGGCTTATGATGATATATATATTTAAAAGACTAGCGCTTCTCTGTCCGCTTTGTTAGCCATAACACCCACGCTACTCCTTTTGGAGAAGGAATTTTAGAAAAACCATTCTTAGCTGACCTATAAATAGCAATATCTATAACAAATTTTGAGTGTTTATGTCTAATAGTGTCGGAGATCTCGTGATGAGTCACTGATTCTCTGGTGTTTATGTATATATGTACTGATTCTGTTCTGTTCAAATCTACTCTGTCCTATACTGTCCTGTCCAGTTCAATTCTACACCATTCTTCTCTCCTTTTTCTTTCTAGGGGAGAACACGACTCTCAAGAACAGCATATTTATCTAAAAAAAATATCCTAACTTGCTTAAAACGGCGGAACTAATTTTAGTTCAGCATTTTTTTATCTTAGTGACCGTACACAACATATTTTTATATACTTTCTTGCCTTCATTGTTTTAATTTTCCTACAATTTTTTTTTTTCTTAATTTAATTCCTCGTACATAATGCCAGTTGACATTATCCATGTCAACTCTTTGAATATTATCTACCATTTCTTCTTCATTTACTTCGAAATCGGATATTCGATGAGCGCTACTGGTTTCGGGAGAACAACACCGATTACCTCCGTAATGTAACCTGATCGATTTGAACCGTAACGAAAAGCGTAACTAAATATTTCGTAGTCCGTCCGATCGTTCACGGAAAAGCTAATATTGAATTACTACTTATACTAACTCGTATTTCAACTGAAGGTACAGAGGTAAACTGGGAATATACTGTGAAGGCTTTGAGGAAAGTTTCAGGTACAAACTCCGATAGAGGAACTTGCCTTATTAATATAATGATACGTGAATGAGTAAAAACCCTTTTTTACATGGCTTTGGCGATGAAGTAGTAAAATTAGATATATATAATTAAAAAAATTATACGTATATGTGTTATTATGTTGTTATGTGTTATAGATATTCACTTTTGCGTTTAATGTTAAGTTTTTTTATTTGAATTTTGATCACAGAAAGCTTCTCTTTCATTGGCACGAGTTTCAGTAGTATAGTACATTGTCAATAAATTTGGAATGTAGTTGAGAGCACTGATCCTATAAATAAATCTAATTTTCAGTCGCCTGATTCACGTAAAAATGCAGTGCAAAATATTTCAAAAGAATTACATGAGAAATTATTCTTGAAAAATAATTAATATCTACCCCTACTTTCTGAATTCATCTTTTACTCTCCTTAGGAGAGAATTTTCATTTATACTTTGTGTCTGTTAACATTCAATGTTAAAATTAATGATTTTACCTTGATTAAAGCAATGTAAGGAATTTTGAATAAGACAATATTAAGTTTATAATTAATTAAATTTGTTTTATTTAAATGGAAAACAATCAGAATATAATCTAAAACATAGACGTGGGAGTAGCCTTGATACAGAGACAGTGTGGGTGGCAACCTGAATTAAATATAATTTTTAGTCAAATTGTTATTTACAAAAAATCATCCTATTTATGTACTTACTGTCATAATATTCCGTTAAAACGAAATCTTAGGTTTTATAGTATTAAAACTGTATCTCAATAAATGTTTGCATGTCTATATATACGACTCGTCAAATAACCACCTTAATATTTCATTAATTTTCATATCTTCAAGGTGTATCGCAATTTAATTAGCAATTCAAAGAAAAAATTAAAAGCAAAGATATACGGAACAGGACGAAGATATCGTTATTAATATTAATTACTTTTCCATTTACATGTAATATAATTTTATATAACACTTGAAGTGGATTGAGAAAATTATTACACGTAGTGTATGTTTGAAACACCCTCAAGAATCTATTACTATAAAGTTCCTGTTCATTGTTGAAGGAAGAATCCTTCTTGAAATGTTTTTATTACATCTGTCTATCCAACGAGAATAATTGGGAAGCAAACTCAATCTTTTCCTATTTCCGTATGAATTCAAAACTACATATCCATCGAACTAAACTAAAACTTCTAGAAACTTCCTTAAATAATACTATATGAAGTGATACATACTTATTTCTGTAATTATTAGAGAGTACATATTCTTTAAATTAATACAAAATTATATAAAATCTAACAAATCTATTAAAATCGTAGGTCGCTTATGGATTTTTTAGCAAATTTTCCGAGGATCAACTTTGTGAACTCGTCGATTCCTTGCGATGTAAAATTCATCTACAACCTTTACTACAACGAAGGCGGGACGTGCGATGTTTTAAACATGTCCCACTAAACATATTCATTTTAAGATATAGCGAATTTTAAAAAGCTTCTTGTTGTAATATATATTATATTCAAAAATATTCAATCTACATATAGGACAAATCTAGGGATTTATTGACTCTTTATTTGTTTTTACTCTTGGTCGGTCTCTGTTGGCGGAAACGGTCTATGTAAGTAACACCGCAGCACTTGTTTCTACTGCCAGTCAGTAGGGTTCTAACCTTACTGCGTTCCAGTTTGAAAGGCGCGTAGCTAATGAAATGACGGGTTATGACACTCCACATCTTATGTCTCAAGGCGACTAGTACTATGTTGTGCTGTGTACATAAGATCTCCGAAACTAGTTATTAGAAAAGCTTAAAATTTGTTAGAGATATTGCTTCTGCTTTTTAAAGGTCATCTAAGAATGGATTCTACGAAATTCCATCCCCAAAGCGAGTTACGTAGATATTACGGCCAACAAAGCTGACAGGGAACAGCTAGTTGTACTTTATTAGGTTGTTTAACAAATTTAGAGAGAACACAACATTTTGTAGATAAACATATTGTTTTCATAACACGATGATCATGTGGTACCGTCTGTCACATTTCATCAGAATTTAAGAGTTAAGCTTTCGTAAAACGTAAATTCTCCACTGTTTGCTCATTTCCCATTTGCAGCCATCATCAGCCCTTTGTTTCTTTGTATATGAGCGTAGCTGACGCGAAATTAATAACCTTCGCGAGCGTTCTATTTTTCGCAACTGACAAACGTTGTTAGTAAACTTTTCGCGAAATTTTCATGTCGCCGGATCCACGCCACCGCCGGCTTAATTGGAGTGATGTGGGAAGTGGCACATCGTCGCATAACTACTACTTAAAAATAACAAATTTATTAAGCTTATATTCATATACTTTAAAAATAATAAAACTTACTTTATTCTCGGATGATTTTTTCAAAGCTTTAAGTTATTAGAAGGAGTTATACATCTCATCGGATATTAAGCTTATGCGAAACGGCTATAGTTCACTTTTAGTGGTGTGGAGTTAATTATTGTATATTACGAAATTTGACAATCCATTTTCATTAAGATCGATCTTGTTGAAGAAAATCTTAGTTAAAACGACAGTTTCCAAAACCATTCCTCGATATAAAATGACTACTTACCGAACTTTATCAACGTGGTAGATTTTCTTATAAAAACTGAACTATATATATTTCATTGTGTTATGAAATTATAAATAAACACGAATATTTGTTATAGTAAACGAATTGAAAATTATTGTTACTTTACATACTTTAATAATTCAATTTCGTCAGATAACATTATATATACGTAATAGTCATATTGTTGGTATACAAAAGAAAACTAACCGCTTGAGTTATTGAATCATAAGTATTACAAATAACTAGATATAGAAAAATCGCATAATAAATTTAATTAGACGAATAACTTCTAATCAGTCAATATTTATATTTTTATTATAAAACTTTTATTTATATTACTTACTCTGTACTAAAAATATACCCTTGTCTGTTATAATTAACTGACCCCTTTCAAAAACTAAATAAGTGATTTATATATCTATTTTAAACAGAAAAGCTGGTATATAATATTCAGGTATCTTTAAAATAAAAAACCATAGACTATTTCATTACTATAAGTATTAAATAAAAAAAATCAGCGATATTCTATCAAGTCACAAAGACCATATTTGAACAGAGATCTGATGTCGCTATTATATGTTGCTGATAAAAATATAGGAGAGTGAACTAATTAAATATTATACCAGTGGATAGCAATACGAAATTTTACCATCTCAAGAATAAGAGGATACAAATGATCATCCACTTTTTTTTGTTGAACGAAGCATTATTGTTTCGACGCGAAAGCTCCCCGCCGTACAAAGGAACAAACAAGTTAAGAAAGCACACAACATTTGTTACCGTCTTTAAGAGTTATCGAAGGCAATATTTTAGAGAAAAACAAATTCCCAAACAAACTTCACCGTTTTGTGCGAAATTATTTCTGGAACATTTAGGCAGCTCTGATGAAATATCACGTGAGGTAATTGAAATGAATTACCGATGGTAGCTCTAATGCCGGAGACCATCTACGTGGAAACAGCTACAGCTCCTATATCTACCGTCGAACAGCAGTGTGCAAACGTTACTGTGGTCTGGTTTGAGAGGCGTTGTAGCTAATAAAATTACTAAGACTTAACATCGTACACTTCAAGCAAAAAGCGGTGCTGTGTATATCTTCTTATGAAGCGCCATATTCTTATGGTCAGTCGTATCACTTACCAGGTAAATATCTCGCTTGTCGCATCGCTTCGTAGAATAGTAAAGTATAGTTCTTTGTAATGTATTTGTGTAATAAGTAGTTTTCTATTATTAAAATTATAAATATTTTAAAATGTAATAAAACACAATAACATACTTGCCAAAAGAGGAGAAGGTCTAAATCCAGCAGTGGATATATAATGTCAAAGGGTTATGAAGCATACTTTTGAAGTAATAAATTAATAACTCAAATAATTTACCAACCACTTATGATCATAATACTCATACATACACATACATAGCAACCTTCATCACAAAATTATATGCTATTGCCTTTAGATATTATTTAACAAAATATAATAAACTCCAGTAGCTTATTACTAAGTTTTTATTACACTAATACTAAGCTTTTATCTATTTCTATCATAGTTACTTATGATAATAATCAGATATTTATATGTATTGTATTTTAAGTAGGACTATGTATAATATAATATAATACTATGCAATGTTAAATAAATTTCACCGTTTACTAATTACACAATTACAGGTAACAGGTTAATCTCGCAAGAAAAATAAAATCTACTGACAGTACACCGACAAGGCAGACTGAAGCAAGAACATAATGAACAAACTTTAAAGTGTAAGAGACAAGGATCTACTTAAAATCGACTTAAAACTTAAACGTTAAACTTGTTTTAATTAAGAGATTATAGGCGGCATTATCTGAAAGAGTGTACAATAAAATTTTACTATAATTTTATAACGAAACTAGAGAATGGAAAGACAAAGAGTTTATTATTAACTGAAGGATCCAATATGAAGTTAATTGTTACTAAGTTATATTAATTTAACCGATCGCGTAGCTACATGTTCAGGTTACATCGATTTCCAGCATTCGATTTAGAGTAGGGAACAGGTTCATTACAAGTTATGGTATTGAAAAGGTAATAAATACGAAATCCAAATTGGATTTCTATATCTGGCAACATTGGTTAGCATATAAACGATTATTACAAAAGCGGTATTCCCTTTTGTTCATTACTATTACTTAAACTATTATAAAAGTTTATCGGCGGTTAATGTTTTTTTTAGTGTAATATATATTAATGTATGACAAGGACTCTATTTGATGATACAAAGATTGTCTTGAATAATTTAATCCTTAAGTTTTTTTTTTATTCAATTAAGCGACGAGACTAGCGGGCATTCAAATAATGGTAAGTGATACAGCGTGCCCATAACCTGGCGCTGGTTAGAATAATATATACTGCACCATATTGCGCTCGAAGCCAGAGACATAAGTTGTTGAGTCTTGTTACCCCAGTAATTACACTAGCGACAGCGCTCTATAAACCGGAACACAGTAATATTTGCTTGCTACTGTTTGGAGACAGAAATAGGTGCACATATGAAATGATTAACATCAATCGTATGAAGTCTTCTATTAATTCTATAATACATCAACTATGCTGTATGATGTGTGGCTTAAGCTGGAATATTTCACAAGTGCATACATAAGTGTATGGGCTAAGTGGAACCATATCCATAGACGTCTAAACGTTCGATAAGTGAAGTCGCAGATGCAGTATTCTCCCTGAGGACGGAAACGTTACATCTTAGTAAATAGTTTCCAGCTTCTATTCACTCTAAAACTCCATATACCTGTCAAAGCTAAACTACATAAAAGCTAAAGTATAAGTAATGGTTCAAATTGAGAATTCTTCACTTTATAAACTAGAATTTCACAAAGGCAACTATCGATTTTACGTATAGTGTAGATTTGGGCGTGTAGATAATTATTGTCATATCTATGCAGGTACTGTGAAAACTCATCTTGCGGCTTGATGGTAGTGAGGAGCTTTCAAAGCGATACTGGACAGGTTTGAACAGATATGCCGCGTAGCTAATATCGTAGTGTTATACAGAATACATTTAGAAAGTACGCGCTGGAACTACATGATATTATTCACCCAGTTTTACCACCGGAAGACCAAGGGCACGACGAGTCGCTTTTCTTATATTATAACCCCCAGTTTGCAAACAAACAGTTTTAACTCTTGATTGCTTGATAGCCTCTACGTTCTCATCCAAAGACGACTTGGGTATCTTCAAGAAAAATTTAACACCGTAAGTTTAATCCAATTATAATTATACAACTAACTATTCGTGTACTATACTGTGTACTCCCTAGAAGCTATGATAGGAAGTTCTTTAAAAAGGACGTGAAAAGGTTGCTACAGGGTTGACACCACGCCCAGCGATACTTCTGGTGTTACTGGCGGTCATAAGCTAAGGTTACCGCTCAACATCAGGCGGGCCACAAGCCTGTTTACCACCAAGTGGTAAAAAAAATTAATTTTCAAACTGTTGTTTTGCAACTGTACTTATGTCCATTTTTTTTGCTGCAGGAATGTTCAATTTATCTTCATGAAAATCCAAATTCAGAAGTAACACGTTAAGATATTGTAATTTCATAAATGTTTATTCACATCACTATATCAAGTAACTTGTATTCGAACCATAAATAATTATTGGGAAATTAAAGTTAATAATGAAACAAAAATAACAATAATAGCATGAAAACAAACAGAATGATACTTCCGTAGTATTTGTTTGTTTGAGCGTAGTCAAGATTTCCGGTTTCGTTTTAATTGCTTTCTTGTATTGACGTTTCCTCTCTCGATTCTATAATTAAAGCAGCCAGGGTACGTGCGTACGGATACTAATTAACTAACGACAAGGGAGAGTCTTTTTTATCACCACTTCAATATCACACGGTGTTGAGTGACAATGAGGCAGTTGATGGTGAAGCGTGCTCAGAAAACTCTCTTATATACTGATAACCGGAGCTTTGCTACGCTGTCACGTCGGCAGATAATCATGAAGATGATTAGCTAGTTAGACGAGTTTATGAAAAAACCACCACGGAACTAATCCCACAACAAATAGAATTCCGTTTTACTAGCCAAATGCTTAACCATATAGATATATGTGCCTTATAGATAGTTGAAACTATTTATATATAGATTAGTATGAGATGGGATGAGATCTATATATAGTATTGAATATAGAGTTGTAAAATACAATGTCAACTTTTCTCTCTTTCTTCTTCTTGTATGTGAAATATATTTTGAACTGTGTCATCATCACTTTCAGCCGATAGACGACCACTGCTGGATATAGTTCTCCTCCAAAAGATCTCTACATCGATCGATTGTGCGCTGTCCGCATCCATTTGCTTCCCGCAATCTTCACCAGATCGTCGAACCACCAATGGTAAGAGGCCTGCCAACACTACGTCTTCCGGTACGCGGTCGTCTTTCGAGGACCTTAGTGCCCCATTGAACTAAGTAAATATTATATGCTAATAGCAAACCAGTCTGCCAGTAGAGCAAAATTTCCTTTATAGTGTATATGAATAGAATGTAACAAGTTGCGTCGGATCATTTGAATACTTTATATTTTTATCAAAGTATATTAATATTCTTTATTATGATAATTTTAAGCAATCCTCAACAGTATAATTTTTACGAATTTCACTGTATTGATATACACCATGGAATAAGTTTCTTTAGATGTAGGTACTGGCAATTGGTCTACGCAATGTATTGGTAAAGGTCACAAGCAATGCTACCCTTTTCTTCTAGAATTGCGCTTTGAGTAGTTTTAAACAGAACTCAGTGGTTAAGGTGGCAGTGAGAATATTCTAAAATATCTGTCACACGGTGGTAGAAAAGTAACCACTTGTAACCCTTTAAATAGTTCAATTTTGACAATTACTTTTCTAGACGAGTTTAGTAAGAGTTTACACCTCAAGCATCTTAATTTAGCTTGTCTTAATATTTGTGATAACAATTTATGTTGAATGGCATAAGAAATAATCTTTACAATACTACTATATACTTTACAATACTACTATATACAAAATAATGAATGTATATTAAATTCAATAATATAAACAAGTTAAATCATGATCCACTGGATAACTGAGTTCCACATTAAAAACCAATAAGTAAAACGCCTAAGTAAAATATGAAACAGTTTTCGTTTGGTTTTATTTTTTTCATACATATCCTACTCTAGGATAGACTCACATGTCTAGAGGAAGTCGGTTTTAGATAATCTAGGAAATAAATCACTTTTTTTGCCTTAATATATCTTTTAAACATTCAGCAAACAAATGATAGTAATTTAAACTAACATTCTTGTCGTGAATCTCGACGCTCCGCCCGCTGTCTCATACGAAAGCTCGCGTATACTTAACTAAGAGGAATTCAATTTCGCTCACACAAACTCAACTTATGTGAAAATTATTTAGATTCACATATTTTACAGTGTATTAGTTATATGTATATTATGTACTTTACATAATTCACTTTGAAGAATAACTTGTATCATAATATATTTACTAAATCGGTATTAAGTTGTATTATAGAAAGGAGTTAGAGGTTCATCAATATAAAACGCACATTTGTTGCTCGTTAAATGATTAAAAGACTTGTGTAAATAATATTGCATTATATTGAGAAAATAATGATAAATATAGTTGAGAAAGAAATTAATGTACTAAAGAAGAAATAGTAATAATTACTTTGCAGAGAGCGCCGGAAACAATGGCCAACAGTTGTTGCGCTAATTCAACTTATTGCGTCACTACGAGTTCTCTGTAACTTAGCGAAGTTGGGTCATTTTCATTAACAAATATTTAATTAATTATACTGGAAGATTATTATTTCCTTTGTGTGATTACGAGTTAACGCGTTGACCAAATCATTATTGGCTATTCTCAGGATCCTTCCAAAAGCGTCTTGGATATGAAAAAATGTCTTTGTAAAGCCTGTTAAATATGTTACAAATTATCAAATTTCTGTTTGTGTTGAACTTAGATTTTTATTGTTTTTTAAAATATTGATAAAAAAAGATTTTTCGATTTTCTTTCAGAAAAATTTAAATCAGATGTTTATTCATCACCAACAACCGATAGACGTCTACTGCTGGACAACGGTGTCTCCCAAAGTTCTACAGTCAGCATTGCCGCCCGTACATATTTGGGGAGATTTGGGCCATTTCACACCACGCTGGCCCAATACGAGTATATGGCAGCCTGAGCCTCGTTTGTTAATTAGCAGAATGCACCACGAACAGGTGTTGACTTTGATCCCGTGAGTCGTTGTGTAGGCTCCTTACACTGAAAAAATTGGGGTGCGTGTAAAGGACAAGCTTTGTCACAATAGATTTCTAGATAATTGGACCTTAAATAGATTTCTATTTAAGGTCCAATGTAACGCAACCTTTTTATCGTTACCATTATGACAAAAAATGCACGAATTATAATATTTTTTTTATTTAAATGATTTAATTTAGAATATATATTGAACTGCCACTGAATACCAAACCTCTTATGCTGTAAATGTATAGGTACTTAAGGTATAACTCTCTACGTATCTCTCTCTTATATAATGCAGTGGCTAAGCACTTGCCTTGAAAGGGCAAGCACTCTTCACTGTCCTCTGCCTCATTGTCACTCAAGATCATATGAAATTGAAGATAAGAGCTTTTTTTATTCTTTGAAGCGAGGAGCGAAAGTTCACTTGGTGGTAAGAGCCAACCAACAACCATAGCCATAACAAAGCAATGCCACAGAATGGTATACACACGACATTATTCTCGTCGTCTTGACCCATAAGATGTTGTCTCGTTACTCCAGTAATTTTACTAGCTACATCGCGTTTCAAACGAGAACACAGTAATATTTGCACATTACTGTATGGCGGCGGAAATAAACCTTCCTAGACGATCTTCAGCAACAGAGACCTACCACCAGTAATATTTATTAAATACTTTGAAAATAAAAAAGTATTTAGGTAAACACAATGTGTATATAAGCTTATGTTACTTAAGTGTTTTATCTCAGGCAGCAAATACTCTTCTCTCCGACTCGCAAATCTCAAAACTGAAGATTACTCAAGGAGTACCGCATAGTGCAAAGTACTAGCATTATACTGGTCGTCGACCTCACGTACAAAGACTGTTTATAAGTCTGCGTTTTGAACATTTTTCTGCGTTTTATTTTTTTCTTAAATGTTTACTATGTAAAAGGATTCAGCAGAACTGTTCGTTATTTAAATGCTTGATTGAATTAAACATTTCGTACCTTTCGCATATTAACTAACTCGGAGATCTTTAAAGAATACCAAACATAAGTGAAAATTCTCAAAGTACACCAACAGAAAAAGTACTCTACTATTATAATATACAGTAATATAATATATAAACTTTAGACGAGTGTGAAAAGTCCTCAAATATTTCGTAAATCGTACTAGTCATGATAACAATTCTTAGATATAAATCTATATAAACATTTTATGGTCTATGATTTCCTTAAGGTTAAAGCAACATATTACCGTGCAAAAGATAACGTCAGAAATAAGTCTATCACCATTGATAAGCTGCATTTAACTTATCGACAGTAGCTGTCATTGTATAAAATCAAAGTGAAGTAAATTTAGCATAAATAAGTCGTAAAAAACACCAAAAGATTTCTACTTGTTTGAAAATAAAGAAATGGGACTTTGAAAGGAAATTGTATCGTGCAACTGACGTTAAAAAAGAGCAATTCTACGAGGACTGTCGGCGAAAAGGACCCAATTTTAAAAATTTTCCGATATCCATTTCCGAATGATGGAACTAAACTGCAAAAATTTTGCTACAATTTGTTTGAAGGATACAGCAATCAATGTGTACGTTCGTTGAAATTTAGCTGAATCTTAGTTCACCTGAGCACAAAGACTTTTACAGACAGAAGACTACTTTTCATCGGTAATATTGCGTCTACATGAATAGTACGGTTCATCAGAACCAACGTTTTTTTAAACATTGTTATAGTAAATTGAATTCTATTACCGAAACAAAGCTTTGTAGAAGCTGTTAAATAAAGTAACCAAGAAATATTTACATCCTAATACGAATATAATTTAGACAGCAACATACAACATATTTCCTATATTGTGTATTTACCGACTTGAAATAACAATTTCCATAGACAAATTAATTTCCTTTTGATGAGATGAGGTGTCATGGATAACCAACGCCACTAAAGCCTTCCTTCATAACAAGACAGAAATCAGCTCAGGAATAATATAATATAGGAATAGTATATAGTATTTCTGACTACATCTGGCGAAACGTGGGTGGTTTATTCACCTCTGCCTACCCCTACTGGGAAAAAGGCGTGACAATATAAAAAAAAAAGGAATAGTATATAACATTTAAAATTAAATGGCATGGTAACGTTGATCTTAAGACTAGTAAACAAAAAAGCCCAAAATAAAACTAAGAGAGGTTTATTTGACCCGGCCTAAACCACCCTCGACTGTATACCCCCGTATTTAAATTTCTGACATGTTCTGCAAAACGTATATCTTTATATTATTTAATAAAGCAGGTCGCGACTTGTGTCGCGAATATTACAAACTTGGCTGGCATAGAAATCTTGTTCATCGAGACTTACATATGTCTCTACTCCTCATCCCACTGTTGGGGAAGGTCAGGAATGTAAATAATTACTTCTCATCTGTTCTTCGCTATATGTAATGATATTGCGGAGGAAACGGTTCTCATAGACAAGGAATGATTTTGAGCAGGAGATTGTTAAGAAGGAATAGAGATAGTATACACGAGTTAATAGAATATATATTAGTTAGAAATAGGTTTATTAAATATTGCCTGTAAATGTGTAGTATAGTAAACAATAAAAATAAATACAGATAAATAATACTTTGTATCATCTTTATAGAGAAACAATCAATGGAGTGGTTAGAAATTAAAAATATGATATTTTATTGTTCGAAGCGAGATGTCAAGCAAAACGTTCACCTGTCAGTAGTTGATACATACCTTTCTTCCTCTGACCCATATAATGTGGCTTCTGAGCAACGATATATGCAATACCATTTTATTTATTACGTTTGTCAATTTAAGACGCAAGACTTCAAGTTTAGATACTTCAATAATATAAGGTTGTCAAATATCTCCCTTCCGCTTTTTTGCTCTTTATTCAATGCTTTATAAAAAGTGTTACAGTGATCGGATTTAGTTCAAATATGCGCCGTTTTGTTCGATAATCTGTTTCCATCTAGACGGCAACTTCATAATAACTCCCTCGTAGAAGCCCCCCTCCTTATTTGCGAAGAACTCGGACAGCCACTTTTCACAAGCCTCTTTTGAGTTTAACTTTACACCACCAAGGGCGTTCACCATGGACAAGAACAGGTGGTAATCACTTGGCGCTATGTCCGGGCTATATGGTGGATGCGATAAAACCTCCCATCCGAGCTCCCGTAGCTTCTGACGAGTCATCAACGAAGTGTGTGGTCTGGCGTTGTCCTGGTGGAACACTACACCCTTCCTGTTGGCCAATTCTGGACGCTTCTGGTCGATCGCCTGCTTCAAGCGGTCCAGTTGTTCGCAATAGATGGTAGAATTAAGCGTCTGGCCATATGGGAGCAGCTCATAGTGGATGATTCCCTTCCAATCCCACCAAACACACAGCAAAACCTTCCTGGCCGTCAATCCCGGCTTGGCCACTGTTTGGGACGATTCACCGGCCTTCGACCACGACCGTTTTCGCTTGATATTGTCGTATGTGATCCATTTTTGGTCGCCAGTCACCATCAGCTTCAAGAATGGGTCGAGTTCGTTCCGTTTCAGCAGCATATCGCAGGCGTTGATTCGGTCCAGAAGGTTTTTTTGCGTCAAATCATGCGGCACCCAAACATCAAGCTTTTTTTTGTATCCAGCCTTCTGCAGATGGTTTAAAATGGTTTGGTGACTAACTCCCATCTCCTGGGCGATGTCACGAGATGCCACATGCCGGTCTAACTCGATGTAGTCCATGATTTGATCGGTATTTGTCGTCACAGGTCTTCCGCCGGCTGGCTTATCCATGGTGTCGTTTTCACCGGCTCTGAATCGTCGAAACCATTCCTCCGCGGTTCGAAGTGATAGAGTACCATCCCCCAAAACACCATTAATCTCACGGAACGTTTCTCTAGCGGATTTGCCTTTAACGAAGGAAAACTTTAAAATAGCGCGAATTTCGGCGTTAGTGAACTATATGTTTACACGTCTATAACTATTGAACGCAATATCCAAACTAATTATGCATAGCGTCGTTTTGTAGGTTATGTCAAGACCTTTCAAATTATGTATAGTATTGCCAGATACGAGCTCTGTAGCGCTTTGTACATAGCCGCGAAATTCAAAAGACAAAAAGGCGGAAGGGAGATATTTAACAACCTATTATCAGACCTTCAGCTCGGCGAGAGAAATAGAAGCTGCGATGGAATCTACATCCGTGGTAACGAAAACCTACCACAAATATTCAATGTTCGCTCTGATCAGTTATATCTGGTTCGAGTGTTTTAATTCCCAACATTATTGTAATCATACTTTATAAAAATTATAAAGGTTGGGCTAAGTCTGTGGTAATCCCATATTTACATCAAATTTGTATTCTCTACTGTATGCACTAGTAATACCAATTGTCAATTAATGTAATCCGGTTATTTGGTACAACCCGGTCCACGCGTGTTACAATATGTTAACGTTGCTCCGGAACGTTATTAACGAAATGGAGTGCAATTTGCATGAAAGCCGTGCCCTGAGTACATTACTGATTACCGATCTAATGGCCGTAGATCGATTTAGTACACTAAACTCAACCTTCGTTTCTAAATATGATAGAAACCTACAAGAGGCATGTTAGCAATGAAGAAAGCTTTACAACTCAATATTTTAAGTTACTAGCTCAATCTGCCAATGAAAGCTTAATACTGAAATTTTTGTGATGGACTTATAAATTAAATCACTCCAACTCTGGTGAATAAGCTCTTAAAGGGCGGTGTACGTTAAATAACTTTATTGTTGTATATCTTCTCCTTTCTCCTGCCCTTTTCACAGCTATATGGGGTCGGCACAGTATGTACTTCTCTTCCATATCCCTCTATCAGCCGTCATATCTGAATTTACACTTTTCTTACACTGTCATGTTTCACACAATCCATTCATACTTTCTTCGGTATTCCTCTACCCTTATTCAACCGTTATTTCCACATCCATTCTCATTACTTTCTTTGTTATATGTCCTTCATCCCTCCACACAACATGCCCGTACACGCTAACCTCTTGCTCCTCAATTTCTCTATCACCGGAACAACTTTCAGACTTCCTCTAATATACTAATTTTTAATTTTGTCCATCCTTGTCACACCGCACATCCATCTTAACATTCGCTCCGCGGACACATGTTGTTTATGTGAAAATTTTATATATTTTAGTAAGATAATAAGCAATATACTAGTATAAAACGGGCATACACATTTTTACATAAGACCATTTAAATTATAACATAATTATTGCATACATAAATTCGTACATAATACAAAATTACATAGATTCTCCCTCCTTGTTATTAATATGTATATTATTGTAAGAAACCCAACATTATTTTTATTTTTTTATGAGAGCAACACTGTGCACTTGCTCAATTTCTCTTATTTGATACAACTGTAGATTTTATTTGTTATATTGCTCCAATACGCTTTTTATATATATTTTTCAATAATTGTTCGCCTTTCTTCTTTATATTTCATTAATTCATAAGTGTTTCTTTTTATTTTTACAGCCTTGTCTATGGGTCAAGTAAATGGTCGTTGTCTATATCTTAAAACAAACTGTGCAATGCAATGAGTCCAAAAAGTTTGAGGATCACTACGAAACTACTGTTATATCTTTTTATTTGTTCATGCGTATGGTGTCGATGATTGAATATGTTTTATGAAACAAAACTGCGTGATTGATGGAAGTCATTGGATGGAGTATCATTGATATGTTTTATTGCCGTTTGACAAGGGTATTCTTTCCATGGAAGAACGAGACAAGAAATTCAGAGGTACTCTTTTAATATTGTATTAAAATATCTCATATTTTTATTTTACTCCCTCCGCTATCAACTCTCTCGACAGTCCGCGAAAGACTGACTGACAAGCTCAATGCTTGCGGAAAGGGACTCTGTGGTAATACAGTGCTGCCATCTATCTCATATGTCAATCTAAGCCAATATATGCTTTAATACACATCTAATATATCTATACATAGAAGAATTATTTGTTGTGTGATTTATGAACTGATTATAAATTTTATATCCATACAATCAATTAACGTATGTGAAATAGCAATATTTTATAGTCAACTGATAAACATAAATTGCACTACTCATCTCAATATAGGTAGATTATACAATACAGATTATAAATTCATTGAATAAAAATACTGTGATTACTGAGATACTGGAAACAAGAGATACATTTTTGTTACTTTCGAGAATTCGGGGTATGTGATGTACACAGCATTCGCAACTGAAAGCTGAACGCGACAGTTCCGCGTAACGGGAAACGGATGACAATGTCATTGTGCCGGATCCTGCCTGAAACCATATTTGTTTCGCACAAAGAACGTCTAGACTGCTGTGAGTCCCACACTACGATTTTTTTTTCATTAGGTATGTTACTAATGGAAGGTAGAACTTTAGACATTTTAAAACTATCATATTCTAAAACCTTGTTTACCCTTTTTTTTTGTTTAAATTAATGATCTTAATATAATCGCGCCACGTCTCATTGAGAGATTTACTTGTGACTTTCTATAGAATTGTCCAATAGTGTACTGGCGCAGCTGAAGGAGGCTGATGAAGATGAGTATGACTCGTTACATTTAATATTATATAATAATATTATCAAAAAATTGAATAGGATCCCCATGAAAACTATTAAGTTATGACTGTCAAGTCAGTTCCGTTGTAGCCATTGACGTAGCACGAGCATACTTAGGTGTACCGGTATGAAATGAGCGTTTTTTTTTGTAAAAATAAAACACTAATTATTAATGGGAAAGTAAAAAACATTTCATTCAAAGTATTGGCCATTGTTTTCTACACATTGTGACCACGTTTCTACACAATTTGTAGATACCACGCCAATAAAATTGTTCGTCTTTTAAAGCAAACCAACCAGACACCCAATTTTCGACCTCCTCGTAGGAAACAAAGTGCTGCTCAGCCAATGCGTGTCCCATCGATTAAAACAAATGGTAGTCGGAAGGAGCCAAGTCTGGTGAATACGGCGGGTGGGGTAGCAGGTAGCAGCTCCCAGCCAAGTGTTTTGATTGTATCCTGAACCGGTTTTGCTTTGTGTGCAGGAGCATTGTATGGAGCAAAATTACCTTGCCGTATCTTCTGGCCCATTCTGGTCGTTTCTCGATCAATACATGGTTCAAATTGATCATTTGTTGTCGGTACCGATCAGTATTAACGGTTTCGCCAGGTGGGAGTTTAGGAGCTGGTGGTACACCACCACCACACCTTTCTGATCCCACCAAACACACAGCATTGTCTTCTTGCCGAATCGATCTGGTTGCAGCAGTCGATGTTGATGGTTGATGGTTGTCCCGGATTAACCCATGATTTTTTCCGTTTAGGATTCTTAAAATAAATCCATTTTTCATCGCCAGTAACAATCCGATGCAAAACCGATTTTCTTTCGTGTCTTTGAAGCAAAATTTCACAAGTGTTTTTTCGGTTTTCCATCTGTCTTTCATTCAATTCGTGTGGCACCCATTTTCCACACTTTTGGATCTTTCCCATAGCTTTTAAACGGTCAGAAATTGTTTGTTGTGCAACATTTAACATTTCTGCCATTTGCTTTTGATTCAAAGTGTCATCTCTATCCAATATCGTTTGCAATTCGGCCTCTTCAAACTTTTTTGGTGGTCTTCCACGTTCTTCATTTCTCACATCAAAATCATTATTTCTGAACCGTTGAAATCATCTTTTGCATGTTGCATCTGATAGAGCATGATCACCATATGCCTCGACAAGCATTCGATGCGACTCTGCAGCACTTTTCTTCAAATGAAAACAAAAAATTAATGCTTTCCGCGAATCATCACTTTCTGGTACAAAATTCGACATTTTTACACGATGAAAAAATATGATGTTGTCTGTTCAATGACTCTATGTAGACTAAATCTGTTTCACAGATGTCATAGCCAACAAACAAAAAAAAATTAAAGGCTCGTTCAAAACAAATGTTCCCTATCGAGACATTTGTATTTTGACGCTCACTTCATACCGGTACACCTATACGTAGCACTGGTTCATTAAGAGATAACTTAGTACTTTAAAGTAACCGTTTATCTTTAGTAGAAAATTATATACTACGGGTTATTTTTTCCAACATATTCAATATATCACAAGATTAGTAGTTTATGTTGTTGTTGGAGAGATAAATAGTGCTTTGTAAACATCGTTAATATTGTTATTAGAGACCGACGTATAACTTACCTTTGAATATATGTACAAGTTCCGTATTTTATTTAAGTAAAATGATACATCAAAAAAGTCTATTGATTGTTCAAGTTATATTAATTTAAGAAGAAAAATAATAGTACGTTTCTCATAGAACTTGTTATGTTACTTTTAACGTAATTTCGGTTAAAAACCCTGCTGATTTATGCAAAGCGTATTCAGGACAATTACCCTGAGTGCTCGCTCCAATAACAAAAACGTTTATTGTTTCAAAAAATGCTTTTCTTGTCTCGCTCTGTTTAACTTGGTGGAAAGAGCTTATTTTGTTAATTGAATGAAATATGAAAGGTTAAACTAGGGCTTGTTTACAGTTAACTCGGATATATTTTTAGGCAGTGAAATTTTCACAAAAAATTTTTATTAATCCGTAAGAAATACTATCCCTATCTAAAAAGTAAATAGCGGAATATGAAACAACCCGTAGAAGAAAGAAAAGCTTTTTCGGGGACCTTTACCAATATGCTTTCGCCAATCCTCATGCAAAAAATTACCAGTATGACTACAAAACTTTTGACCAGTAATGAACGTTAAGAGACTGTTATGATTATTATTACTGGAGTAACTTTTCTTCCAGTGAACTGCCGCGAGCTGATGACGACGATGAAATCCTATTCTGCCATATAGACAGTGTTTTTTTTTTTTCATTTTATTGTAATACCTTACAACGAGGTATGCAAAAGGCAGGCTTAATGCTTGTTGGCAATCTCTGTCAGCCAACCTTCGGTCAGTTGAAATGTTGTGGTAGGTGATAACTTACTGACTTAAACTATAATATATTAATAGTACCAATATATGTACAGATATAACTTATATACATAGTTATATATAAATAATACTTTGCTCCAGCTTAAGTTAAGTGATTTTTAGTGAATATCGTGGTAACAAAGCTTAACATTTTATACCAGAAAACAAGCTCAATGTGGTGCAGAAATTATTATCTTAACTAGCGCCACGTTATTATAAGTAGACGTATCACTCACCAGCAAGTGAACGTCCCTCCCGTCTTGTCACTTCGTCAAATCATCTTATGAGCAAAGCCTGAAGAGTAATTTAGACAAGTGCAATATTGATATCCTAACTGTTGCAATATTAGGTTAACAACCTATTCGTAAATACGCTTAGATACAAAAAAATGTAATCTGCATAAGTATCGGTTGTAACTTAACATCGCACCGGAAATATATTTTACGTATTTTGATATCTTTATGTGTCTATCCGCCATATATATTTTTATGTTATGTGAAAGCACGTTTCCTTTTCCTTATGAAACTCAGCAACCGCCTTCGGGTTTACGAGTATAATTACGTGTACATTTTTACATCGGCCGAGGAAACTTTCTCTTCATTTAACTGTGTTAAACTTGAAAAGTCTGACTCCATTTTGAATAACATTTCACTGTAACTGAACAACATTTTTACCACTATACCATCAACTACAAATTTGGAGTAGATAGCATTATAAAAATTTTTAATATACTCAGTTAGTACTATTAAAAATTTTCTGAGAATATTTTTATCCTTATGGTATACTCTCTATATGAAGATAGAAATAAAGTTTACTTAAATGTTCAAACAGATTGATGTCTAGTATTATACTTCCATCGGTTGAGATGATGAGGATGAAAAGTAGGTCTCTATTGTCGGAGACCGTCTTAATGGGATCTACCGCAGCGCCTATTTCTGCCGCCAAAAAGGATTGTACAATACTGTGTTCCGGTTTGAAAGGCGCTTTAGCTAGTGAATTACTGGAGTAACGAGTGTAATATGATGCAGTGTATGCTATCCTAACTAGCACCACGTTGTTAAAAGCAGGCGTATTACTTACCATAAAGTGAACTACTTGCTAGTTTCGTCACTTCATTGAAAAAAAAAAATTATGTTTTTAGTTGTAACTATCACACGGATTTCCAACTTGATCAATATTCATTCATCACTTTGCCTATGTACGTAATATAATAATCGAACAATAACTTATACATTAGTTCGCTCGCTTATTTCCATGATATTATGATTACATACGTTTAAATACATCCGGTTGTTTCGTTATATCCAATGCTGTTTCAATTGCGTTTAGTTTACTCGCAGTGTGTTATTATGAAACGGTTGAACCGTACCGAACTCAACCAACTATGACATTATTGAGATACACATAATGTTAAAATTATATCCGGGAATAATGTCACCGAAATCAAAACCAACATCATTTGTAATTTCTACATTTGATATTCTACTTTTGTATTATATGTTTTAGATCCATTACTATTAAATCTATATAACAAAAGGATATAATTTAAAGAAAAACTGTTTTTACTTAACGTTAGGAGTAAAATAGAGACTGATATTATAATACGAAAAATTTATTAGGGATATTTAAGAAGTTATATATTTACACTCGTACCTTTAATAAATGTGATGCATAACCCGGAAAACATAGTTTTTACTTATTACCAGCTAAAGCGGAAAGCGAAGATGCTGTTCCGGTTCATACAACTCGAAGGGTATTATATTGTTTTAACATAAAAACGTAGTCGAAGATATATTTTAAACATTTAAAATAGTTTCGCGAGCGTTACGAGACATTGTAAATTTGTATAGCACTGTCATCCAATCTCCTAGTGCTGGGGCCGGCAATCCGAAGCTCGCGAGCCACATGGGGCCTTTTTATACAATTTTTGGGGCAGATCAAAAGAAGAAAACAATTTTACATGCGAAATGCTTTTTTTAAAAAGCTTGTTTAAGAAGTAACAATAACATAAGTAATCGCTCTTGATAATAAGTTCAATGTATTATTTTAATTGTTAATTTTGGCCTACTTCCATGTTAATATAACAAAACGCTTCAGTATCGACGTTTTATACAAATACACATTTTCTAAAATATATCTATATGTATGTACATGTGTATATGTACAATTCTATCCGTCGTGCCCTAAATAAATAAATCCGTAAGTTACAATTCTTTGATAACAAAACTTTACTAGTCGAATTTCGTCACCAACAAGTTACCAAAGTTGATTTCCAATGTAGTTCGTAGTTTTGTATTTGACATCTATTTAACACAACACTGAAGTTTCACTAACTTGCTAAAAGGAAAACTTATTAAGTTTACTTACTTCTCTGACGGCCCATTATGGGAGGCTTAATACGGTACATTTTTTATAATTAAAGGGCTTATGTTAAATAAATACATCCTTTGTTTTTAAGCCAAGAAATGGTCTACTTTTAACGCCATTAAGTACTGTATATGTTCTTCCGCTTTTGAAGGATATTTAAGCAAACTTATAGTACTAACAGGACTTAATATCTACTAAAATACACTCATAGAACTTAGCGTTCAGTGGATATTTAAATGTATCGCCAAAATCTTGAAAATCGATAATATAATCGACGTGCTCGTTCAGTGGCTATTTCAATGATAAGCGACACGAACAGCATTGCTTTCACTACTGTCTCCTTCACTACTCTTATGTGAGGAACACTGATGCTGGCTCTATATTTGTTATACCCGTAATAAATGGCAAAACAAACCGCTTCGAATTCGATTCTCCGTATATTCAATGTTATTGAATATTCAAACTTGCATTTAGATATTCGATATTAGGAAATCAAACTATACTATTCCATCTATGTACCTCTATATATATTCTTGAAAATGAACGCTACCACAAATACCTAATGTGATAATTTTCCTAAAAATTATCATCGCTAAAACTAGTAAATTATAGATGATAATAAAAATAAACTTAATTGCGAGTAGCTTAAAGAAATATACTGGACCACATTGAAAGAGCTCGCTACTTTAGTTTATAGCCCACGCAAGAGAGTGCTGTTGCCATAACAATATATTTTATTACAACACTAAAACTATACGTTGTAAATAGACTGCGGCCATTTTGTTCTACAATTATAATCCACTTACAACTTTCATACCCTTTGTTAAAACATCGCACATATCAGTAAACAAGCACTGGTGGTAGGTATCTGTCGTCGGAGACCGTCTAGGTAGGTACTACTGCAGCCCCTATTTCTGCCGCCAAACAGTACTGTGCAAACATTACTGTGTTCCGGATTGAAGGATTCTGTAGCTAGTTTAATTACTGGGATAGCGAGACTCAACATCTCATGTCTCACACGATGAGCGCAATGGTGTGCAGTGTATATCATCGTGACTAGCGCCACCTGGTTATAGTTGGGCGTGTCACTAACAATTGAATAAAAAAGAACTCTGGTTAAATATGGTAATATTAGTTAATGTAGCTTTAATTCCATAACTGTGAAATGTTTTTGCTTTAATAATGATTATGATTAATGAGATGAATGTGTATATTGTTGTTAGATTGACTAATAATAGCTTTTCTAATAGCAGTCTTAATTTATTATTCACGCGGGTTGACATGCCAATTATAATTTGAGTAACGGCCCAATTAGCGTAGTTTCAGAATGTGCTAATTAATTTACTCATATCACGCCTCACTCTCAACGAGATTAGTCCCACTCGTGTGGGGGATTTTAATGGAATCCCACTGCATCGTTGGGATTAACATCCAATTGTCTATTGAAAATGCAGTATATTTTATCTCCACGATACTCAACCAGCATTTAGTCTGCGTAGTTAATAAACGACCTTGACTTCCTCCTTGCGAGTGAAGACTCGATTCCCACTTGTGAGAACTATAAGTGGACTGTTTGACTTGATAAACTAATTAATATAGATAATTTCATAATTATCATCATTTAATTTTGTTATTGTCCACCACTGAAGGTAATATTGGATGTACGTTATTTTTTAAATGTTTTGGACGTTGTAATATTTAATTTTTTTCTTCTATTGTTGATGTTTATAAAATGCACAGTTAAAACAAATATATAAATATAACAACTATATATCTATTAGAAACTGGTACATATTTTACAAGTAAAATTGATGATGATATTACCCTTAATATAAAATAATGTAAGAACATGTTTCGTCATAATAATCATACAGTATTAAGTTTTCACGAATTTTACTTATGTACTAAGACAAATAATCAACTACAGTCTTCATGTACTTGAGATGTGCTGATGAAACTACATCTCAATAATCGCCGTATCATCTTGCGCTGCTTTCATCCAGCTTCCCAGCTGCAGGGTTCAGTTAGTACTGAATATTAAATATTAATTCAAATTCGAAACTTAGCGATGAAACACGAACACATACAAAGTAACTTTGTACATTCAGCTCAATGAGAGAAAATTTAATTATAATATTAATTTGTGTAAATACTAACGTACACACTGTTTAGACAACTGTTGATAATTTCTTACCAAGTAATCTGTTAAGAGAAATTAACTTCAGTGGTTTGAATTCGTGAAGAATGAAAAATAAATTCATAGTTTCCATGTTAATAAACCATATACAATGTTTAGTTTTCTACTGTGTTAAGTAACTCACTAAAACATAGCTTCTTGTCATAATTTAATTTATTTGCGTTTGAAAGATCGCTGCGAAATCTACGAGTTGCCTTTGACCAATTCCAGTAAAATTAAGTTAAATGTAGATAATATTTAAGTGACTTTAAGTTTCAGCGAAGAATCTTAGCAACGGTAATAAGAATAGTAGCCGCTTTATGTAAATTTTATTTTCCTACGCTACAATATAGGTGCGGAGATATCATTCTAACCCGAATTCCATGAAAGGAAGAACATTATATTACACGATACTAAATATCTTTGATGTTAACAAACAATTAACCAATAACTTACAACTATTCCATCCGAATTTAACGATATAGGCTCTCCGTATCCTCACTAAATATAAGAAACGAACCAAGGGTCCCATTATTTGAAACGACGAGCATTTTCCTAATGGAAGTTAGTTCACCGGCTAATTGCTCTGAATACGCTTAGCATAAATCAAGAGCGTTTAAAAACATTACGCACAAAGCATCGCACTATGTTATTACATACCGAAAGGAAACTTTTATTTTCTCAGTTATTACAACGTATTTAATTAATTTAATTGCTTTCGGTTTATTAACATACGAGCCTGTTAAGTTATTTCAGCTTGTAACGTTCTACTTTTGATTGAACGTATTCAGAATTCTCCTATTTATTATACAAATAATAAGTGAGTATTTTTTTAATATGCATAATATTTGTCATCATAAATTGTATATTATTACTAACAGCACAAAAACTGTTGATTTAAATACAGAAAATAATATTCAGTCATCCAGTTCCCAACAAAAAGTAATATTCTCTACACCTTGTTAGGTTTAGAGAATATTACTGTGGAACCATACTGAGTGAAGTTGCCGTTTCTTTTTTCTTTTTATGTTTTCTGATAATGTAGGTATCTTATTCTGTTTTCTCGACTCCTATAGAAGCGAAGGTGAGCGGAGAAAAAGCTGAAGCCAACTGCAACCACTAAAAAGATTGGCTATGTTTAATTTAAAACTCCCGATTTACCACTGCATCGTTTTCACTCCAAATAGCTACATTTGAAGAAGTTAAAATATAAATTAAATTTCATATTGAAATTTAAACCGCAGACTACATCCGCGAGCCTAATAACCGAAATTAAAATCGAAGTAAATATTTTTATTTAACGTAGGAATTCGTTTATTGAATGTCAAAATCTACCAGCTGTTCGCCAAAGGAATGCTTCAGACCTGAAAAGAAAGGGCGCAGGAAACACAGCGGTCTATACACATAAATAATACTTTTTTTATTTAAAGTTATCTTTTATTTTGACTTACATTCTTCTTGATATTCAGTGTTTTATTTCGACTCATAATTATCATTTATATATGCATCAATGATGCAAGATTATGCTTTTGCTTATCAAAACATTTTTAACTTTGTTAAGTAGCAAATCTAAGAAGAGGCCATATCACACATCCGAAGAGCTTTTTAAGTTGGAAAACGAAAAAAAGTATTAATACATCACCATAGAAGATTTCTATATATATCTTTCATAACCCCTCTTAGCCTAGAAATGTTACAATAGTTTTGTATTAAACATTAAAAACAGGAACAGGTAACTGTTATGTTTCAATGCTAGTTAAAACTACACCGTGAATTGTAAACGTAATTTGGGTCGCCCCGACGGTACTTGTGCTAGACAAGTGCTAACTCTCGCAGTTTAAATTAGTAGCATGAAGCCGTCGAGCGGCCACACGTTGAGTGATGAGGAACCAAAATCCAATTACCAGCAACAAATTGTTACGTGCACGCCTTTGAAATGCTCCACTTGTACTTTATTATTGAACTATGTACCATGCACCAAACCGTTGATTGAATGCAACGTGACGAAATACATAGATAATCATAAAATCATTACTTCATACATACTTGCTAAGATGAAAAATGGCAATCTATCATTAATAAGTATATTGTGAATGATGCTCACGATAAAGCGAACATTAAACTTTTAAATAAAGCTTGTCTATTTTATTTAACAAATAAAACAATTGTGATATTAATAATATATTTTCAGCATATTGCCTACATAAACTTAATGTTTGAAACATTTCAGTCTTATACACAAATAATGTATAGCCATTGCTATATCTGAACAACTGTTCTTATAAACATCCTTAAAATGTCACACTGAATAAAACCATGTATTACTTCAATATTCAAATCCCTGCATTTTTATACAAAATATTATTTAACATACTATATTATATCAGTGCACGTAGAAAACGTTAAATATTTGTTAAGTTGCATATAAATGAACCCCAATAGATAAGTTTATATAAAAATTTGAACAACAGCCTTTCTTGTATAGACTGGTACACACAGAGGGGGTAATAGATCTGTATGCGTCTTTATTATTTTGTTCGATATATTTTTTTGAATTGTGTAAGTATTTTGGAATAATTTAGTTAAAAAAAAAACACTAAATTGTATCATTCTCTATGCAATTCTACCACTCATTCGTTCTAATGAATGTACAGCCTGTATGTAATCTATGAAATAAAAAATCATCAAATGCCCAAAATATCGAACCGCGGTCATATGATACGTTTAAATTGCATGTTGCATAGATAATAGAGAAGATGAGATATTTTACATCGTTTACAATTAAATAAAAAGGCAATGAAACTTTTCGTGAACTTACGAATTACCTTAGAACTATTTTAATTAAATTATAATACTAGCATCCTTACACACTTACGGTTTAATAACAGTTTTATAAACTAACTGAATGCTGCACAAGGAAGTTTAAACAGCGCTGAAAACCGTTTATATATACAAAGCAACTTCAGTCCGTGCCAATATCTTACACAAATATTGGCCGAAACCTGACAGACTTACTCTCGTCATTAATATAACGTTAGAGACAAATAATTAGATTACCACTGGGAATTTAACAGCACAAAAAAAAACAATACTCGTATTTAAGATGGTGAATAAATCCTACTAGACATACAATTTTAGACGATGAAATACAATAGTAAATGTTACCGAAGCAAAAACCTTTCCATTTCTATCCTTGTGTACTGCCTCATTAAAATACTCACACGTACCTACCACTCACACAAATATAAATGCATATTTCAATCACAACCTTAGAATTTAATAAATTTCAGTTATCCTTTAATAACCTAAGTACATCGCCAAAAATGTATATAATAATAATTTACAATAATATATAATATAGTTAACTACACTATGTTTACTAAAGTCAGATCTTTTATAGAGATGTTTTTATAACTCGTTAACAACGTTGAGATGTTTACCGTTAACGTAACGCTGTATTATTATCAAAATATAAAAGCGAAGAAATCTGTTAATACATTTGCCAAAGGCTCGTACATAGTAATAAATAATTTACAAAGCTATGTCTAAGAACAAAGAATATTGTCAAAACTAATCGCCTAAAATCATTCGCACATCAAACACTAAAAGATAATAATAAATATTTTGTACTGATGTAAGTCCGTTCACTTTTCAGTGTTGCGATCAGTTTATATCACATGTTGTGCTGCCATCTAGTAGCTGCAGTTGGCAATTCGTTTCTAGTATCGATGCATTATCAACATTGTTATTTTAATCATAAAGTTCAAAGTTATACGTATTGCCGTGCAGGTCCATTTTTCCTCGAGTGTGGCAACGTCTCCTCACTGCTTCCTGTATTATTGTTGTGTAGGAAAGACATTTCTACTCCTGCTTCACCTCCCTGTAATCAATTTTAGCTTAACATTGTCTGCTGAACAAAAATAAGAGTAACTACTTAGTTCTATCTCGTTTATAAAACATGCAAATCATCAAAACATATCTGAAAGCAGTGGTCGGCACCTTTTTTTGTCACTACTCAAAATTGATGAATATGTGAGTATTAAAGAAACGTTAGGGTCAGGGAAAATCGCGTTGTAATTTATTTGTACACATTATACTTTATTTGCGAACTTAAATGGGTTACTTGAAACAGGAAACAGGAACAGGCTATAATTTGCCGAGCTCTGCAAAAAGCACTTAAGTTAAAAACGATGTTAAATAACCATACCTTTCATCATTCTGTCCAGCATTAAAAACGAAAGTATTGTTAATTATTAAGAATTACTAACTATATCTCGGTGTATATATTCTAATATCTACTTATTTTTTATATAAAGAATAAAAAAATATATAAAGAAAAGTATGTACTTTTCTTTATTACATATGATTTTTTTTAATTCGGCGAAACGACGAAATGAGCGTGCGTTCATTTTATACCAATAACAACGTGGCCTTAGTTAGGGCGATATACACTGCACCATCATAAGCTCATCGCCAAGTATCGTAATACCTTAATAATATCACTAACGACATCGCCTATACAAGCAGAACACAGTATCGTTTACATAAAATTTTTTGGCGATAGAGGACTGCGGAAGTACCAGACGATCTCCGAAAACATAGACCAGTCATCAATTGAAATAGTACAGTAAAGCGTTAATAAATGATAAATGTAAAAGGGTGCGCGATATAAAATGGCACAAATCAACAAACATGATAATAAAATATTCACCTCGGCGTGCATGGGGTTAGCTGTTATAGTAATGGGCACTTTCGCGGGCATGTAGCCATTACCGCCACTCGCCTCAGGAGCTGAAGCCTTCTCTTCTGAAACAACAAAATAAATGTACAAAATGGTTGCGTATATTAATCTACTTCTTACAAAACTGAATAGAAATTCAAATACTGATGTACTGGCGGCAGAATTAACCGTTGTCCAGTAATCAATGTTTGATAACCATGGTTTGTTAATGTGTTTAGTAGTTTGATTAATTTATATTTGCACAAACAATTTTAGTTCTCGACATTACTCCCGTGTTGACTGATAGAGAATGCATGCATCTAAATATTGTATGGAATTTTAATAATTATTTATCTTACTGTTAGGTCGCTTGGATCGTCGGCACAGAAGTAAAGTGACAACGAGTATCAGCAATATGGCAACCACACCGACAGCTCCACCTGCCGTCACCAGAGCTGCGGGAGCGCGTTCTGCAGGCCCTTCGCTCTTTGCCGCCTCCGTCGTACTGCCGACTGCCGTGCTTGACTTATGTGTTTTCGCATCCTAGCACACAGGTCAACAGTAACAACTAATTCAAGGAACCTAAGATTTACTAGTAGTAAAATAGAACAGAGAATTTATTCAGAGATATAAATAGCTACCGTCCACATCATGTGAAATTAGGATACAAGTGTTATATATCGTTTTATATGATGGGTCAAAGATAGATAATCCCATTCCACATTTTCTTATCTTGAAAGTAATATTGGTGTCTTCATTATTAAAATTACTGCTAAGCATACCAATTCGTTCGTTAAATTACTCTCATAAGATTTTATTAAAACTAAGTTATTTGTATATTAAGCTGTAGTCACTCTATAATTACTATACATCTGTTACCACAGACTTTCTACCTTGGGTGTTATGATGCACATCGAATGTCGTAGTGGTAAATAACTTAATCATCATCAGCCGATAGAAATCCACAGCTGGGCATAGCCCTCCCCCAAAGACCTTCACGTTTGTAGCGGTTCATATGGGGGGTTTTAGGCCATTACCCACTACGCTGGCCCAATGGGGATTGATGGCCGCCAGAGTTTCGCTTGTTAATCAGCAGGGTGCACCACGAGCAGTTGAGGTTTGACTTGCGTCCCATAAGTCAATAATTCAAATAACTTAATAAATGTGTAATATCCGAGTAAATTTAAGAAGGTTATACTTATAAGCACTCACAAGGATAGCACTGAAATCAGACGGCGCCTGTGCAGTGTACGCCTGCACTTTCAGCTCGTAAGCGGTGTCTGGAGCAAGGTGGTCTAGAGAGAGCGCACGCGCATCTCCGCCTGTCGACACTTTCTCGTACGCGCCCGCCGACGAGACCGCGCGGTAGTACACGTAGAAACCTTCCGCCTCCACTCCACCAGAGCTCGACCACTACAATGTAAAATACCTTATTACATATTTTTTCAACTAACGATATGAGGACTTTCACAATTAAGTGACATACCTGTCCATAACAATTTGACCCTAGTTAGAAATACGATTAATGGACTAAATTGTGCTCGTCGTCTCAGACATAAGATATTAAAGGCTGTTACCACAGTAATTTCAACAGCATTAACGCATTTTCAATATAGTATTCGTAACATACTACTATTCTAGACTTACTAGATATTAGAAAAGATATGCATTTGTAGAATTTTTAAGAAAATATGGAAGTTTAGACGCGATAACCCGGAATAGATTATTTGATTATCTTTATGGTCTTAATTAAACCTGAACTGAAGTGGTAAAGTTTACAAATTAAAAATACGAACCGTCCACTCCAACTGTATACTGTGCGGCGAGGTCGCGGTCGCTTTGGTAAGCACCGGAGCTTTTGGACTCTGGCCACCGCGCTGCAAGTAGAAACGAGGGCTGCTGCGGCCGAGTTTATTGTCTTGATTTGAATATACAGCCGCTATCCTAAACCTTGAAGCCGAACATTTGTTTATTAAGAAAAATATAATCCAAAGTTAAGAACAAAGTAAATGATAACCACACAAGGTGGTCTGACGATCTGGTGAAGGTTACAGGAAGCAGCTGGATGCGAGCGGCGCAGGATTGATCGATGTGGAGATCTTAGGGGGAGGCCTATGTCCAACAGAAGACGTCTATCGGCTGATAATGATGATGATGATGAACTCATTTTATTAAGCAACGTATTACAGAAGAACTACTTCGTTATACTTTTCTTTACGACTGGTGTTCTCTGTATTAATACGGTATAAATCAAGATCTATCAATAATTAATTTGTATTGAATGAGGAGGATAATTTTATTTGGTTACTCGTCCATACTTAGATTGTTTATCTTAAATAATCGCTAAGGAACTTATATACACTGGGGAAATTGATTGTAAGAAATATAACGGTCTCGAGTAACTATTACTGACGTGAAATGTATTAATAACTTAGAGTAGAACACATGATTTTTACATTTTTAAAAGACCAAACATATAACTAATGATATACGATTAAACATGAAAAAATTTTTTTTTCATAATTTCATTGTAGAACTTTACTTACTTGTAGTATCTATCAGGTATTAGGCCGTCGATTTCGAACGCGTGTACGTACGATGGTATGTCATGGTTGGCAGTGTGCCACTGGCCATTTGTGGAATTGGTGGAGTTGCTTGAATTGCTAACTTCCTTGTATTGGACCTGATAAGATATTGCAGAGATTAAATAACCGTCAAAATCAAGTGAACATACAACAGTGCAGAGGAAATGCTTACCACCTACCAGTACTTTGCGGGTTAAGCGTTACTAAAGATTTTAAGATCAGAGATTCTTCTAGAGAAAACAGGGGTATTCTCAGGACCCCCATTTCTGTCGATACCAAAAAAATTAAAAATGAATACTTCATGTTTAATGTGTTAAGGTTATAAAAATATTTTTAAACTTTTTTTAGTTCGTCTACGTGTCTAACGTAGAACGTATCTAATATTTAATACCTTTATTCCGAATCGGTTAAGACTAAAACGCGTCTTAGCCTTTATACATTTGCATAATAAATCTGTTCGCGAAGTAAGAATAAATAAACAAACACTGTTTCCGGCAGCGCTAACTCACCAAGAGTAACAAATCGGATGATGGATGCGAATTATAAGAATTATTCTCTATTATTTCGAAATATATTATCCCAATGAGCCTCTTGATAGAAATATTTTCGTTAATTTGGTGAAATTAGGTCTATTGTTTAACTTGGTACATTATGAGTATTTTTTTTCAATAGCCACTATTTACGTCTTACTGTTGGGGCACAAGCATACTCTCAATATGAGGACAATGGGCCATAGTCACCACGTGGGCCCAATGCGGATTGGTGACTTCACACACACCTTAGAATAAATTCTAATTCATGTGCAGGTTTCCTCACGATTTTTTCCTTCACCGTTTGTATTTCGCTGTTGTAACTAAAGTTCACAAACGTACATAACTCAAATATTAAAGTCATCGGTACATGCCAAGATTCGAACCCGCGACCTTCGGAATGAAGGCCGCTCGCTCTAGCCACTTGGCCAGGCGAACTACCTTTTTTCATGAGTATATTCACAGGTAAAGCTTAGAAGGATTTTTTTCTGTTACCACTTTTTTACTCAAATACGAGTAAGTTACAATGCAAGTAAATATAGAAAAATGAAGTGACTATAAACTTCATATTTCTATGCTAGAGAATTGACTAGAAGATTGAAACATGATGACTTCATGCTCGTCGCCTTGAGACATAAGATATTATGTAAAACATGCGATGCAGCCATTTTCGAATATATGAAGATCTCACATACTACAAAAGGAAAAAAGTGAAATTTTGAATAGTTTAAACCGATACCTTAAAAAACTGTATGGGTAGCCCTTCCTTAGCGTTAGACCAGGATACCATGACGCTCTCGTCGGACATTCGCGTCACATTTGGACGCGACGGTGGTATCATTACAGCTGCAACAATTTTCTCATATAAGCTACGAACTCTGTATAATAATATAATTAATGATCGCATATGCTTCTTAATAAAATAAATAAATGACACTTGATAGAATTGGGATGAGGGTTAAAATTTCTTATATGAAATTTTGATTTAGATCTGAAAAAAATGTCAATACCAAATACAATAATGCATTTTTAGCTACATTAGCATATTTTGTATACAGATCGTAAACGCTATAATTGTAGAAGAGGTGCTAGTTCGGTGCCTGGTTACCTTAACCTGCCATTTTCCAACTCGCACTTGGCCACAGATTCTCTCATTATAATAAGAGAGCTATTTATCTACATATTTGTGAAGGCATAAATTAAACTAATAATTATTTATATTGTAAGCTTTAATAAGCAAATATATGTTAATTAGTAATTAAGGCTTGCTGCAAGCTATTTGTGTTCCCATACTGTTTTATATCACAATGTTAAATTAGCCTCTTTAATTTTTTATGTTACTTACCCTTATGTTTCCTTGGGTTCTTTTTGCTATGACGTTTCGGTGGCTGCGACGGAACGTGTACCTTGGGCGCCTCCACTGAATAATCCTGCAGGACACAAAGTTATACTATGACATATGTTAAGCAAATATTAAGCTTCTAAATAAAGCAATCTTTAAAATAAAAACATTGAGTTTAAATCTATGCATTCCTCGTGTGGGATACGAGACGGAATATTGAAAATTAGCAACTTTTCAGTGCCTCTTCTACACCGTGTAACAATAAATAAAATTTATGAATTTCTTGCAAATTGCCCTTAAGAGTTTAAAAATACAGAAAATTATAATATACAAAAATCGTAAAATTGTTTAGAAACCATATATTTCAATATAATTTTATATCGCTCACGAACCTAATATTTAACCAAGTTATTTTATTACATAAACCGTTTATTTTAACCTGTGCCTATTAAAAACGTTAATTGGTTCCTGTTTTTTGAACCCCATGATTCGCACCTATGCTTACTCCTGAAAATTACCTGATCAGATATCTGAACTGGTACCACCGTCAGCATGGCCGCGTCGAAGGCGCAGCCCATAGAATTGCACGCGAAACATTGCACTATGCCAGCGTGCCGTTTCTCCGCGCGCTCTATGTACAGGTCTGTATCTGCAAATAAAGCATTAATTAATATATTCTTTTAATTCAAGCCCTTATCAAGATCCTCCTCTAGTGTTTAGCTGATGATTAAGACACCTGCTCATAATATTAGCATTGCTGCTGTTGCTGCTGTTTTCGCACAATTAAAAATTATTGTTTGCTTTGTAACAAAGAATTTTCGAAGCGATGTTGATGTCACACGTTTGTCTATTTTTGATGGTGGTACAGTATTTTCCAACTCGCCCGGCTAGCCCCCATTTTCATGCTATAAATCTGTCATAACAGCATTTCTGTGTTCGAGACGTCAACTTATGAGAGCAAATGTTTTCTCGGAGACCTCGCGTCATCAACTGCAAATCGCGCTCGCTGCGTTGCAACCACTTCTATGCCTACCATTGGTCTTAATGCCTTTGCCATTCTTCACAAGCTCAGCGTTCAGCAGCCAGTGGACGGCCGGTGGTGGTCGTCCGTGTGGCACGCCGCAATTGACTCTCGCACTGCCTCCTTCGCTTGCGGTTACGCTGTCTGCCGAACCCTCCCACTGCGGCGGAATAAGAGCTACCACCTTCCACGCACGACGTATGCCATTTGCAGAACACGAGTAAACACCCTGAGAATATATAAGAGGTGTTATGTTCGCTTCTTTGTTTCAAGTGCACAGTACAAATCAAAAGCAGTTATTTACAAATATAGCATAGCATAAAGTTTAATAAACTGCATTTATATTATTTTGATCTCCAAAAACATACAGACAGAAAGTATATTTATTTTGTGATCCTTCTGAAAAAAGTAAAACTATATATGAAATGATATGAGGTTTTAAAAAAAACCTTGTAACCTACCTCATCCTGCATCGTAAAAGGCTGTATAAAAAGAGCATCTCTGTTAGTCAACTTCACACCGTCGCGAGTCCAAGTGACACGCGGGGGCGGAGTCCCCACGGCGCCGCACCACAGCCGCAAAGCTCCATCGATCTTCACCGACACTGTCAATGTACCCTCGGCGTCTTTAATCCCTAAGTAGTCCTCCGTTTCTAAAAATCTGATAATTGTTTTTAGTGAATATACTTATAATAAAAAGCTTATTATAAAGATTGTCTAGGTAGATAATCACTGTTTGCTCTATAATCTTGAGCTATTTAAGCTATATAAGATAAGCTGTGCCTATCGAGTAAGGTGACTAAAAGAGTTTTTGGGTTCATGGGCTTTGAAAGTGGGGGTCCCCATTGTCCCCTTAGCGAGCCCGAGATGACCGACAAGTACGAGGAGGTCTAGTATGCACCCAAACGAGAATGCGGAAGATAGCGGAAGCCCTTCTTGTGGCGTGCTTTAAGCATAGTGGCAGAGAAGCCAGTGCGATCGATAGGAGAGCCTAGGGCCTTCCGCAACGCCTCAGTGCGTGACGATGACCACTAATAGTGTTTTAATGGGTAAGTATCCAACATGACCTAGTTAGTCCCTCCAACCCCCGATAAAAAAAGAACGAAGGTAATCACCGTAGTCCCTATTTTTCCAACCATAAAGTGATGATATTACTAGTAATATTGAAACCGATCCCACTGTTCGGCCATTCGTTAAAACCATCTAGAAAAAGCTTAGACTCTCTGATAAAAGGACATCAAAAAATATTCTAAAAAGAAGATTTTTTTCTGATTTACAACACTAATGTAAACATCATTTAGTTTCAAAGGTTAGTTATATAGTAAAAAATACTAAAAAAAAAAATTCGAGCGCTTTGATGGAAATCGTAATTTTGAAGCCACGTGGTTGTCTAATTGAAGAGGAAGGATTTAGTTTGTATGGATTTAAGCCACATTTACATTAATAATTCTTTTGTACGGGAATGTAATTACATCGTTTTATTTATCTCGTATAATATGACGCTATGTACTAAATTTTAACATTATGTATATTCAGTGCTCATTAACACTTTGCCGTGTGGAACTTGGTTTTATTCAAATAAGCAGCAACGCGAGCCGTTGTCATTTATTTGAATTGTCATTTCTTCATCTACCTCTTTTTTCAGCATTTGTTCCGTCTTATGACGGGGTCTGCTTACTCTAGTTCTTTCTACTTCGCTCTTTTGCAGGAAGTATAACTATTGATAGTAACACTATAATAAGATGTTTACACAGCCTTTTAATCCTTAATACAATAACATTTGCACAGTATTTGGCGGTAAATATAAGCGCTGCGGTGATACTAAAAAACAGCTAGAATAGCTATTAACGACTGAACCGTTAAATTATAGCAAAGCACTAATACAAGACGTCTTCCAAAGGTGCAGATTAAATCTTATCCGTTTAGCAACTACGCCACATGTCCACTTAAACGTGAGTTAAAGTTATTACGTATAAGAGATTAAAAGCCTTTATTCGACCAACCAACCTAGATCCTCCGTTGCCTTCATGCTGAACCTTTAGGTACGTCTTCTCCGGCAGCTCTACAGTCTGCACACTGAGTTCGTTAGTTGCCGTGCATCCGTACACACCGCTATCGGCTATCGACACGTTGTGGAGGATCAGTACACCGTGTGGAGTATCCAATTGCTTTTTTAACTGGGAAAAATAAATATAATTAAAGAAATTGGTCTTTCACACAAAAATCATATATACACCAAACATTTGCAAAATTTTTACGAATAGTTCACAAAAACAAGTTATCATACCATTAGACATATAAAAAACATATTTCATAATCATAGATGTTACTACTTTTTTTTAGGAAAAACAATAAAAATATTAGAAGTACATTAACAAGTACAGTAAAAAAGATACTAAATTATCCTTACAAATTTAATTATAAATCCGGTATACTGTTGGAAAAGATTTTTTCATCCGCCATATTACGAAAGTCAATCCCAATTGGCCTCTTAATCAGAAGCAAGGCAATCGATCTCTATGTAATCCGGATAAAGACTTGGAAGGAATTATTGCAGGCTACATCGCTGAGGGTCCAAAGTTATGTAATGACATTTCTTAACAACATAACGATAGTCTTTGAAATGCCGGAGTCTATCGGATCGTACAGTAGTTCACCTTTTAACTGCTTCAACTGATAACATACGGGTGACATCATATACGAAATTATTTCGCCCGATGTCAGTCATATTGCGTTCGTAAGATATTTATCAAAATGTCATCAGACTTATTAAAGTAAATAAGAATATTCATAAGTCATAATCTTACTACGACTTATTAGAAAAAATTCCCCTATACGAACCCCTACATACGACAACCCCTTGTGCCCAGCGGTACCGGAGGCCATGCTGACTGTATATAGACATCTTTGGGGGAGGCCTATGTCTAACAGTAGACGTCTATTGATAATGATTACAATATTAATTTAAAAACCTCTCCATCTTCTTTCCACCAATTCAAGACAGCAGGCGGCTCCGAAATCGGCTCCTTACAATGCAGGACGACGATATTGTGCAAAGGTGCAGTAATCACTCTCTTCTCAGGGACATTCCTGCTTAAATCCATCCGGGCAATGGACAACCGAGCAGGGGTGGACACCACGCTGATCGCGCCGTACCAGGCAACACACTATAATAATTTTCAATCGTCAATATCCTTTAACTTTCCCACACAAAAGTAACATTTTTAGAACATTGATTTTGTATTACATATACAGTGTAAGTAAATATATAGTGTACGCTACTTTACCGTTCATTCCTAATCTATATAAGTAACCAGACTGTCTATCGGGGCATTCAAGTTGTCAATTAGTCCTTCGACAAGTCAGAATCACTGACATGGCTAAGCAAACAGCCGAGATGTAATTCTACCTCACAGTTCCTAAATTAAACAAAACTAAAACTGTCTGTAGAAGCAAATATATTCGATTCAGCTATAAAGTTAATAATAACATTGTATTTCAAAATAATTCCCTCATCATAAAGAAATACAGTTAGTCGCTTTATCATAAATTTCAATAAATCTATTAGCCGCTGACATAGAACAGGTCCTCGAAAGAAAAGAATTGTTATGCGAAACACGGTGGACATTGCGGCTGTTAGATTTTTACTTCGAAAGTAACTTACTTAAGGAAAATTGGAATCCGAATGTTACAAATAAAAACTACAACTTTATTTAGAAAAAAAAAGTCATGCTCTGATACATACACCAGGAAACTTCAGAGACCAGCAACACAAACTTCTACCTGCTCCATGTTTAATTTCACAATGCGTTAGTCTAACCTCTATGCATTTAAAATAAATATATCCAACTCATATATGTACCTGATACAGTGCACTAGGTGTATCTTCTTTCACTTCTACCACTAATTTAGTGGAGAGGTGATCTCTATCAGTGACTCCTTCGACTTCCGTCCAACTCTCTTCAACGTCATCCCCCGGCTTCCACCTCCACATCAACCTCTCACCGGGTACTTCAACAGCACATTCGAAGATGACTACATCACCAACCGGCGCCGTCACCGATTCCGGATACTTTGTGAAGCCCATACCAATCTCTGTAATAAGTAACAATTTAAAAATTACCCAAAAACCTAAATACTGCTTTAAACCTTAAATATTTTTCGCATAAATCTGATCGATCTGGAAATCTTTGAGGAGCCTATGTCCAGCAGTGATCATCTATCGGCTGATGATGATGATGATGATGATAAATTTGTATCTGTACGTATACATTTTGATAAACGTTTTAGTAAATCAATTTTTAATTAACCATTTACATTGTTGCTAGGTCTTAAGTACAAGGTAAATATATAGAGAGAAATTACTGAGGTAACAAGATTTAATATTATGTCTCAACTAACTAGGGACATGTTGTTATGAGCAGATGTATCATTTACCATCAGGTGAACGTCCCGGTCGTAACGTCGATTCTTTGTAAAAAAAAAAATTCATTAGCAACAACGCCCTTTACACCGAAGCACAGTCTATCAACAGATATAAGAGCTGCTGTGGTACCTGGAGACGGTCTCCAGCAACAGAGACCTACCACTATTACCATTCAAAAACCAAAGCACAATTTATATCACATTCTCAAATTGTTTTGTATGAAGCTTTGATATGAGCTTTTAAATATTAAATGTTTCTGTACTGGTGGTGTCTCTGTTGCCGGAGACCGTCCTACTGGTTACTACCACAGCTGCTATTTCTATCGTCAAACAGTACGAATTTACTGAGGTAACGAGAGATAACATACTAAGATCGAAGCCCGAGGGCAATGTGGTGCTGTATATACCATCTTAACTAGCGCCATACTGTTATGAGCAAGGGGATCACTTACCATCAGGCGAACGTCTTGCTGGTGTTGTTGGTTCGTTAAATAAAAAGAAAACGAACGGATTAATCATCGATGTAATGATGGCTGGTGCTTTTTGTTTGCATACGTAGAGGTTATTTGCAGTAATAATGCGGTCGCGAACGAATCAAAAACAATTCCCGGTGTCCTTGATACATCGTTACAGCCACATTCTCATCTCGAATGACGCATCCAAAACGAAGACGTTAAGTCGATTCGTGTTTTATTAATTATCAACTTTATTCCAATACAATAAGATCGATTTTTTACTCGTAAAACGGACGGCTCATGTTATAAGCTAGCGAATTATCGGTTGTTTTTTTTTCTCATGACCAATGGCCACACATACAGGAATTTAAACGAACATCTTCATCGTATAGCCGATTCGATTCTTTGGCTTATTATTTAACTGACATTTTAAGTGCCGATTCGCAGATCGTTAATTCTTCATCATGAATGTTAATCGACTTTTAGTGTTTTTGTTTATTTAAAAGCTTAAACAATACTCTTTTAACCACTGTCATTATGCTTAATACATTTACGAAAACAGATACTAAAAATTTGGTTTTTCTGTTGAACACCGTGTAGGTAAATACCACCGCAGCTATTTCTGGCAGTAGTGTAGTGTGCGATATTATCAGTATTGGTACATTCATTAGAGCCACCTAGAAAAAGCTTAAACTTTTTTAAACTACTGAGGCAACGTGATCAACATGTCTCAAGGCTATGAGAATAATCTGGTGCAGTATATACAATCTTAACTAACACCTCACTGGATAGGCGTGTCACTTGCCATCAGGTGAACGTCCGATTCGTCTCGTCGCTTCTTCGAATAAAAAAAAAGATACTTGACGTCGAATATTTCTTGAACCAATATAACATCACTCATATCAACGACTTCGAACAAAAAATACTTAATCTGTTTGAATGATAAATGAATTATTTCAACGTGAGAAGCAAGTGGCTGAATCACACGCGGAATGGAGTGATAAATTGAAAATAAAAAAGGAAATACCTCTTGAGTTTTTGGTTTTATTAATATTATAGGATTAGTGAAAGTTTCTTTACTACTGTAATATGAAATAACTGATATTATTAATAGGTGGACCGGAAAGTAATGTCGTTTCTGCGCATGCCAATACTTGATTGTCATTTGTCAGCTCATTGTTTTGTTCAGAGGCGTACCAAAGACATTGTGAGGTTAAAGTGATTTCTTTACTTATAGACAATTGAATTACAATTTTTTTTTGTAATTTTGGGTAAAATGGCCAGCCAAATACCAGAAGAGGTACACATCCGGCATTGCATGCTCTTTGAGTTTCGCAAGGGAAATAACGCAACAGTTGCTACCAAAAACATTTGCGATGTTTATCCAAATGCACTGGACATTCGTAAATGCCAAAGGTGGTTTTCCAAGTTCAAATCGGGTAATTTTGATCTTTCCGACTCGTATCGATCAGGAAGACCATCAGCGTTAGACAACGACGTGTTAAGGGCGGAAGTGGAAGCAAATCCGTGTCAGACGATCGAGGAATTGTCAAACAGTCTCAACAAACCTTGGTCGACCATCCAAGAACATTTGAAGCAGATTGGAAAAGTAAGCAGAGCAGGTGTTTGGGTCCCGCATAATCTGTCCGAACAGAATAAGGCTAACCGATCAATCACATGCAACTTATTGCTTCAATGACACAACACAGAAGCGTTTTTTGATCGCTTGATCACAGGAGATGAGAAATGGGTCCTGTATGATAACCCAAAACGCAAAAGGCAGTGGCTCTCTCCAAATGAAATCCCTCGGAGTACTGCTAAGCCAGGTTTACACCCCAAAAAAGCGCTTTTGTGTGTTTGGTGGAGTATTCGCGGCATTGTTCATTTTGAATTACTGAAACCTGGAGAAACTGTTACTGCAGACCTCTACAGCGAACAATTGCAGCGAGTCAATCAATCTTTAATTGAAAAGTGGCCAGCGATTGTCAACCGAAAAGGCGTCATTCTCCAACATGACAATGCAAGACCGCACTGCGCAAGGCGAACTCTAGAAAAAATTAATGAATTGGGGTGGGAGGTGCTGCCTCATCCACCATATTCGCCCGATGTTGCACCATCGGATTTCCACTTATTCCGAGCGCTGCAACACTTTTTAAGTGGCAAAACATTTGCAAATTTGGATGATATCCAAAATGCCATCTCTAGATATTTTGCCGAAAAACCAATTAATTTTTATCGATCAGGGATTGAAAATTTACTCACTAGATGGCAAAAGGTTATTGACAATGATGGGGAATACATCATTGATTAAAAATAAAGACTCGTTAAAAATGTATGTGTTTGTATTTAGCGTAAGAAAACGACATTACTTTCCGGTCCCCCTAATATAACTATATACAAACAATTTAAAACAAGTATAACTTAACAAATATAACAAAAGCTTTATTTTTGTTTTTTATATAAATAATAATTATAACACAAAAAAGACACTTTCGTTCATTTTATAGCTATTACCTTTTTGACATTAATATTCATCTTTTTTTTACTTTAATATAGTCTTTTACTGTTCTGTCAACTACTCATCATCATCATCATCAGCCGATAAACGTCAACTGCTAGACTCTCAAAGCTTCCCACATCGATCGGGTAGGGATTTATATGAGGGAATCTCGGCTATTGTCCACCACGCTAATCCAAAGCGGGTAAGTGGTAACCAGAGAGTCGTTCGTTGATTAGCAGGGTGCACCACGAACAGGTGGGGTTGGCTTGGGTCCCTTGAGTTTCCGCTTCCTCCCGCCGTGAGCGATGGGCCCCTAGCCGGGCACGGTGTGAGGGGGCGTTCGGGCCGTTAGGCGTGGCCCTTTGGGCCTTTTGTCGTGTTTCCCCTGGGGGTGCGTCCCCCGGGGGAGTCTTGGTTTTTGTCCCTCCCTCCCATTTCGACGAGGGGGGGGAGTCTGGAGGGAGGAGGCCGCCGCCCAATTCCTTCACGGGTAGGCGGCGGCCGGGCATGCGCTCCGTCGTGGGCGCGCGCGGTCGTCTGTGGGGTCGGGGGCCCCAACGTGCCGGTCCCGCGAGGGGCCGGTACGGGACGGCAGGTGGGTGCCTTTGCTCCCCGCGGGCACCCACCAGGAGGAGTTTTATACGCGGAGGCGCCCGGAGAGTTGCTTGGCTGAAACCCGGGCGTCTCCAGTTTGCGTATTGCGGGACAAGCGGTGGTGGTTTAAGTGGGTATGGGGGTCACGCACAACATCTCAGTGGCCCCGAGCCCCACATAACCCGGCGTCCCCCCCCCCCCCTTGAAAAGGACGCTGGGTATGCGGTAACAGCATTTCCACCACCGATATCAAAAAAAAAAAAAAAAAAAAGGGTCCCTTGAGTTGTTGTGCGGGACCCCTTACACCCAACTCAACTATTCGTTTCTAACCATTTATCAACCTATATTATATCTAAATATTTACGTCAAATTGTATAAAGAAACATTTAAAGGCTCTTAACTTGAAAAAATTTACTATAATATTAACATTGTTCGTTTTTAAAATAGCTGTAATATACGTAACCTGCAATGATCTAAAACAAATTTATAATAGAAGAAACTAAATATCTTACTTAAAACAGTTATAACTGGTTAAGGGATTATTATTTAAAACTTGATATAAAACTAAATTGTAAAATAATCTTTTGTTGATTTAAAAGGAAAATATAGGAAATATAATACATTATTATAATCACAAAGATACTTATCAACTTTATCAGAATAGTAGTAATAGAACCAACTTCGCCAATTCACTCTTAGGAACATAAATGAGAATTCAATAAGAGCATTCTTCATTCGGTGTCAGCTTACAGATACCCTTACAGTACTCTTAGGTACCACACGGTCATGACCCTTCAGCTCTGATGTAATAGGGGGACCGGAAAGTAATGTCGTTTCTGCGCATGCCAATACTTGATTGTCATTTGTCAGCTCATTGTTTTGTTCAGAGGCGTACCAAAGACATTGTGAGGTTATAGTGATTTCTTTACTTATAGACAATTGAATTACAATTTTTTTTTGTAATTTTGGGTAAAATGGCCAGCCAAATACCAGAAGAGGTACACATCCGGCATTGCATGCTCTTTGAGTTTCGCAAGGGAAATAACGCAACAGTTGCTACCAAAAACATTTGCGATGTTTATCCAAATGCACTGGACATTCGTAAATGCCAAAGGTGGTTTTCCAAGTTCAAATCGGGTAATTTTGATCTTTCCGACTCGTATCGATCAGGAAGACCATCAGCGTTAGACGACGTGTTAAGGGCGGAAGTGGAAGCAAATCCGTGTCAGACGATCGAGGAATTGTCAAACAGTCTCAACAAACCTTGGTCGACCATCCAAGAACATTTGAAGCAGATTGGAAAAGTAAGCAGAGCAGGTGTTTGGGTCCCGCATAATCTGTCCGAACAGAATAAGGCTAACCGATCAATCACATGCAACTTATTGCTTCAACGACACAACACAGAAGCGTTTTTTGATCGCTTGATCACAGGAGATGAGAAATGGGTCCTGTATGATAACCCAAAACGCAAAAGGCAGTGGCTCTCTCCAAATGAAATCCCTCGGAGTACTGCTAAGCCAGGTTTACACCCCAAAAAAGCGCTTTTGTGTGTTTGGTGGAGTATTCGCGGCATTGTTCATTTTGAATTACTGAAACCTGGAGAAACTGTTACTGCAGACCTCTACAGCGAACAATTGCAGCGAGTCAATCAATCTTTAATTGAAAAGTGGCCAGCGATTGTCAACCGAAAAGGCGTCATTCTCCAACATGACAATGCAAGACCGCACTGCGCAAGGCGAACTCTAGAAAAAATTAATGAATTGGGGTGGGAGGTGCTGCCTCATCCACCATATTCGCCCGATGTTGCACCATCGGATTTCCACTTATTCCGAGCGCTGCAACACTTTTTAAGTGGCAAAACATTTGCAAATTTGGATGATATCCAAAATGCCATCTCTAGATATTTTGCCGAAAAACCAATTAATTTTTATCGATCAGGGATTGAAAATTTACTCACTAGATGGCAAAAGGTTATTGACAATGATGGGGAATACATCATTGATTAAAAATAAAGACTCGTTAAAAATGTATGTGTTTGTATTTAGCGTAAGAAAACGACATTACTTTCCGGTCCCCCTAATATATACATGTTAGGTACAAACACTTAACAGTAGTTTATTCATTTCACTTAGCAACCGATTACAGATGCTAAATTATATACGAAAGGTTGATTTGGAAAGAGATGAACACATTTCGAAACATCTACAAATAATTAATTTTAAGAACGTTCAAGAAAACATTTCAAGGACTTGTTTATAGAATAAAATACCTAATAAAATATAAAATACACAGGAATTTGAAATATGTAACCATAATTATAAAGCTCTATTAAACTTAGTTTAACAACATGTCTTATTATATAATACATACTTTAATCTAAAACGTACACGAAGAGCTAGAGAGAAACTGCAAATTCACAAAAGTAAAATACGAAGTTGTAATTAAAATCAAAGAGATATCAGCTTAAAAACTTCAAGCTTTATGTTAAAATATTAAAGATGATCCTTAAAGTATATGATGCATTAAGTTCTCTTGTACGCATGAACAAGTACTTGCTACAATCAGAATCATTAAAATTATACATTCCAATCAATTTGTTTAAAAGCTAAAAACCTCTATACTTTTAAAAGCTTTTGTCTCATCCACAATTTTTGGTATTATGAAGATGGATTCGTAAGTTATTTAGTTCTTGAAATCGCTGATTAACCCAACGTATCGATAAAGAATGAATAGAAAGAGGTGTTAATAAATTCTCCACAACTCTACAGTTGATTATGATAGTTAGCGCCAAGTTTGAGTTCATCATCACTTCGTTTAACCTTATGGTATTATTTTATTACAGGGGTGAATGTTACATGTCTGATTTGTACCTGAACAATATTAAAATTTAAATCATATTCTATGTACAATTCTATATATTTCTCTACTAAAACCTTTATTACGGTCGTTAAATGCATTCTTCTATTCACCGGTACAAAGGCCGATGGAATTTTAAAAGATTTAACCATGCGGGCGCAGATTCATTCGCCAGACATAAAGATAAAAAAACATGATCTGCGCAAAGCGGAATCTCTTGAGAATGTGGCTTACGTACTATACTCAGTTTTAAATGGAAGGAGCTGCGAATTTTATTTGCACATTTACTTTCATATCAACATAATATAACTTCAGAGTTATTACTAATGTAATAAATATCATTATATAGTTGGAAGTAACCTGATAAATTATTGCTCAAAAATAGGTGAGATAGTAAACAAGAAATAAGGTTAAGTATATATATATATATATATATATATATATATATATATATATAAATTAAATAGTCTAAATTACTAGTGAATTTGTTATAAATAATAAGATAAGATAAAGCTTTCAATAATAATATCCAAATGAATTGGGAATTCTAAAGTATATGTGAAATCCCCAATCCGCATTGGGCCCGCGTGGTGACTATGGCACAATCGCCCTCTTATTGAAGGCAGGCCTGTACCCCGAGTGGGGACGTAACTTGGTTGTTACGGAAATTGGGAATAAATAAAAAAAATAATTATAATCACGATATATTACTAAAATAACATTACTATAAAAATCATAAAGGATCCAATAACAGAGGAACATTCAGTATAAAGTTGCAGTGTTTTAATTATTCTACGGAGCGACGAGACGAGCGGGACTTTCACCTGATCGTAAGTGATACGCCCGCCCATAACAACTTAGTGTTAGTCAGGATAGTATACACTGCACCGAATTGTGCTCGTCGCCTTGAAGACTGGTACACGGTAATGTTTGCACACTACTCTTTCGCGATAGAAATTGGTGCTGCAGTGGCAATAAAGACCTACTACCAGTAACTAACTCTCCGTGGTTATTTATGTTTTTTCTTGTGAAATCTAGTCCAAGATTTACGGAAGCGCTAGATCTATAGGAAAATAAAATATACAGAGAACTTAACTTTATCACACGGTTCTAAAGAAAATGAATATACATAATATTAAAAATCGTTTAACTACCTACATTTAAAATACAAAAGACTTAGTACACAAATCTTTAAAAGCATCAATATTTATGAAAGCTTATTACGAACTTTGATCTCGAATTCTTGACTTAGCAGTGATGAATAATGAAGTACCATTACCAGACTATCAAAATCGAGAGGATTTTGATCCGATTACAGCCATAAACGAATCCGAGCGCGTCGAAAACCTCGCTTCATCCAATATAACAGAGTTGACGGACCAAGATATGGGTACCAATCGGAATTCGAGCCTATCGGCTCGTATCTGGTATAACTTGTATTGAAGCTGCCCAACGACCCGAGCCGAATGGCCGGCCTCGCTACGAATCAAGCGTTAGACGTTTCGACGTAATTCATTACTGGTAATTGCTTGCGGACCGACTGAAGCCAGAGTGTTATAATTCTGTTCAACGGATTATTGGATCTGCAGTGTAATTGTACGTAAAATAACTACTGCTAGTATTTGATCGTAACTCAGTGTGGTTATATGAACTCCCGTCCACAACTAGGTTATGAACCTATCAAGATTAGATATGATTGCTTATTAGTTAAAACTATCCGGTCGTCATCCAATGTACGAAAGTAATTAAACGTATTCAAAACTACTAGACTGGTGGTAGGTCTTTGCTGCCGGAGATGATTTAGGTTCGTACCACTGTAGCTCCTATTTCTGCCGCCAAACAGTAGCGCTTAAACATTACTATGTTCCGAATTGAGAGAGTTGAAGCTAATGAAATTACTAGGGTAACGAGACTTTACATCCTCTTGTGGGTGATGTAGTGCTGTGTATATAATCTATACAATATAATCCTAATTAACGGCACGTTGTTATAGGCAGACGTATTACTTACTATCCGGTAAACAACCTAGTCTATATTCTTGATGTAGATCGGGCTGCAAGCCACAGCGGCTCTTACAGCTCATCTGACACTGGGCTCGTGGACCCGGATCCACGGCCTGAGAACAACCTAGTCGTTTCAACGAATAATACAAAAAGGTACAAATTTAGTACATCTACGATGAAAATAAAAAGGCAAAAAAAAATTTTATTATTTTCATAATATGTAAATTCATGGGCTTGTATACAGAACAACACACGGTTTGTTTTAACGAGTTTATACTATATATATATATATATATATATATAAGTATCATATTACTGTAACATCGATAAATTACAACGGCAACAAAATTCGTTGAAAATAGTCATTTAATGAGTAGCCCGCTGGTCTAACGGTTAAAGCGTGCGGCCTTCATTCCGAAGGTCGCTGGTTCGAATCTCGGCATGTACCAATGACTTTAATATTTAAGTTATGTACATTGTGAACTTAGTTACAACAGCGAAATACAAACGGTGAAGGAAAACATCGTGAGGAAACCTGCGCATAAATTAGAATTTATTCCAAGGTGTGTGTAAAATCACCAGCCCGGATTGAGCCAGCGTGGTGACAATGGCCCAATCGCCTTCATATTAAGGGTAGGATTGTGCCCCAGCAGTGGGGACGTAAATTAACTGTTATGGTAGTAATTTAAATGTTTTCTTCGAAGACAAAAGATGAAGATATAGATGTCATATTAGACATTTTGTATCGCAAGCTGAGGATTAATGAAAACTCGTTATTTCGAACATATCTCTTTGAATCATTCGCAAAACGTGAATGTGACTATGAGGAGTAGTCTTTGAGAGTAGCTAATTAGACGTGAAATTAGAGCGAATATTATCCCGCGACATATCTTTAGAAGTAATTACATGAATTAACAATTTGTTTACATTCACAACGCGAGTTTTGAATGTTAACATCTTGTTGAATTATCATACGAATTAAGTTTTAACAAGAAACCTATTAATAGTAACAATACGGAGTTTCTTACGTTTAATCAATATAAAATAGAAAGCAATTTAATACAAAAGGCGATAGATTTTTTTTAACCTGTTACCATATAAACATTGTTGTGTTCCGGTTATATAGATAAGAAAATATAGGTATACCTAGGTTACTAAGCCATCATTATTCACAGCTTTAGTGTCACTTAAAATCTTTTATCAAGATTTAAAATGATTAAACTGTATAATGAAGAATAAAAATTTGTCAAGTCCTTTGTCATTTGCCAGTTTAAAATAAAAAAAATGTAATGAGGTTCTTACCATATGAAAGATGTAATATTAGGGGGACCGGAAAGTAATGTCGTTTTCTTACGCTAAATACAAACATACATTTTTAACGAGTCTTTATTTTTAATCAATGATGTATTCCCCATCATTGTCAATAACCTTTTGCCATCTAGTGAGTAAATTTTCAATCCCTGATCGATAAAAATTAATTGGTTTTTCGGCAAAATATCTAGAGATGGCATTTTGGATATCATCCAAATTTGCAAATGTTTTGCCACTTAAAAAGTGTTGCAGCGCTCGGAATAAGTGGAAATCCGATGGTGCAACATCGGGCGAATATGGTGGATGAGGCAGCACCTCCCATCCCAATTCATTAATTTTTTCTAGAGTTCGCCTTGCGCAGTGCGGTCTTGCATTGTCATGTTGGAGAATGACGCCTTTTCGGTTGACAATCGCTGGCCACTTTTCAATTAAAGATTGATTGACTCGCTGCAATTGTTCGCTGTAGAGGTCTGCAGTAACAGTTTCTCCAGGTTTCAGTAATTCAAAATGAACAATGCCGCGAATACTCCACCAAACACACAAAAGCGCTTTTTTGGGGTGTAAACCTGGCTTAGCAGTACTCCGAGGGATTTCATTTGGAGAGAGCCACTGCCTTTTGCGTTTTGGGTTATCATACAGGACCCATTTCTCATCTCCTGTGATCAAGCGATCAAAAAACGCTTCTGTGTTGTGTCGTTGAAGCAATAAGTTGCATGTGATTGATCGGTTAGCCTTATTCTGTTCGGACAGATTATGCGGGACCCAAACACCTGCTCTGCTTACTTTTCCAATCTGCTTCAAATGTTCTTGGATGGTCGACCAAGGTTTGTTGAGACTGTTTGACAATTCCTCGATCGTCTGACACGGATTTGCTTCCACTTCCGCCCTTAACACGTCGTTGTCTAACGCTGATGGTCTTCCTGATCGATACGAGTCGGAAAGATCAAAATTACCCGATTTGAACTTGGAAAACCACCTTTGGCATTTACGAATGTCCAGTGCATTTGGATAAACATCGCAAATGTTTTTGGTAGCAACTGTTGCGTTATTTCCCTTGCGAAACTCAAAGAGCATGCAATGCCGGATGTGTACCTCTTCTGGTATTTGGCTGGCCATTTTACCCAAAATTACAAAAAAAAATTGTAATTCAATTGTCTATAAGTAAAGAAATCACTATAACCTCACAATGTCTTTGGTACGCCTCTGAACAAAACAATGAGCTGACAAATGACAATCAAGTATTAGCATGCGCAGAAACGACATTACTTTCCGGTCCCCCTAATAGAATGAACCACCGCCAAGAAGACTTAATGAGTAGAATTACCATACAATTATGAACGCTAAAAAGGGTGCAAAGTTGCGTCCACCCCCTGCCCCCGGTACAAAAAAGAACTTAAAAGAAATGTATTTATAACCCACAAAATAATTGAGAATTTAAATATATATTCAAAAGTGTAGTTTGGTATATGAACTTAAACTTAAAACTTAAGTTTAAATACAAAATTTCTTCACCTTCAAATCGATACAGTGGCTTATTCAAATATAACGACCGCTCGGAAACGAGCTTGTCTAGTTGCTCAGCTAATAACTTCACACAAACAAGCTGACGGTAGGATAATCACCGGTGACTGCTAACAGAGAGATGGCTTGTGTACACAAGGCCAGTTTTCTCCTATTGGGGTTCTGTAGTCTGGACTTACAATATTAGTTTTTTAGACTAGAATATTATTAAAGATATTAAGACCTGGCCGAGGAATGGTCAAAGCGATGTTTCTTGGAAAAGACGACAAATTGTTAACTGCCGCAGATTGGTAATAATGATGACTAAATATGAACAACAGGGGAAAAGATCACACTTCTTCTTTCTCCTGCCTTTTTCCCAGCTATGTGGGGTCGGCACAGTACTTCTCTTCCATATCCTTCTATCAGCCGTCATATCCGAATTCACACTCTTCTTGCACATTTCGTCTTTCACACAATCCATCCACACTTTCTTAGGTCTTCCTCTAGCCTTATAACCATCCACTTTAATTCTCATTACTTTCTTTGTTATATGTCCTTCATCCTTCCTTAAAAGAAGAGGAAAAGGTCACACTTCCAGTAAAGTATCCTATACCTTTAAAAATAACATGAAGAGTGAAGCTTTCAAAATTACAAAGGAGTTAGAATTACGATAAATCTTTGCAAAAATTAACAATGTCTATGGAACATTGTATTTCACATTTATCAAAATTATTAAAAAGGGTTTTTTTTTAAAACTCCGGAACCTTATCCAAGTCTATCTCCTCGCGCTACCGTATTAGACCCTTTTTTTTATTTACCGACAATAAAAGCCCTTGTCAATGTGTGAGTGGCTACCTGTCGTATCCGCTGGGGGCAGCAGTTGAGCGGTTCTACGAGTTCAAAATAGAGTACAACACACAACAAATCATGAACTTCTAATTCACACGCGATACATCGCCGCTTACACAGTGAAGCTCTGCGTAACGACCAATAAACGTCCAGCATTGGATAACGGATTTCACGGAAACGTCATTAAAAACATTTATCACATATTAGGGGGACCGGAAAGTAATGTCGTTTTCTTACGCTAAATACAAACACATACATTTTTAACGAGTCTTTATTTTTAATCAATGATGTATTCCCCATCATTGTCAATAACCTTTTGCCATCTAGTGAGTAAATTTTCAATCCCTGATCGATAAAAATTAATTGGTTTTTCGGCAAAATATCTAGAGATGGCATTTTGGATATCATCCAAATTTGCAAATGTTTTGCCACTTAAAAAGTGTTGCAGCGCTCGGAATAAGTGGAAATCCGATGGTGCAACATCGGGCGAATATGGTGGATGAGGCAGCACCTCCCACCCCAATTCATTAATTTTTTCTAGAGTTCGCCTTGCGCAGTGCGGTCTTGCATTGTCATGTTGGAGAATGACGCCTTTTCGGTTGACAATCGCTGGCCACTTTTCAATTAAAGATTGATTGACTCGCTGCAATTGTTCGCTGTAGAGGTCTGCAGTAACAGTTTCTCCAGGTTTCAGTAATTCAAAATGAACAATGCCGCGAATACTCCACCAAACACACAAAAGCGCTTTTTTGGGGTGTAAACCTGGCTTAGCAGTACTCCGAGGGATTTCATTTGGAGAGAGCCACTGCCTTTTGCGTTTTGGGTTATCATACAGGACCCATTTCTCATCTCCTGTGATCAAGCGATCAAAAAACGCTTCTGTGTTGTGTCGTTGAAGCAATAAGTTGCATGTGATTGATCGGTTAGCCTTATTCTGTTCGGACAGATTATGCGGGACCCAAACACCTGCTCTGCTTACTTTTCCAATCTGCTTCAAATGTTCTTGGATGGTCGACCAAGGTTTGTTGAGACTGTTTGACAATTCCTCGATCGTCTGACACGGATTTGCTTCCACTTCCGCCCTTAACACGTCGTTGTCTAACGCTGATGGTCTTCCTGATCGATACGAGTCGGAAAGATCAAAATTACCCGATTTGAACTTGGAAAACCACCTTTGGCATTTACGAATGTCCAGTGCATTTGGATAAACATCGCAAATGTTTTTGGTAGCAACTGTTGCGTTATTTCCCTTGCGAAACTCAAAGAGCATGCAATGCCGGATGTGTACCTCTTCTGGTATTTGGCTGGCCATTTTACCCAAAATTACAAAAAAAAATTGTAATTCAATTGTCTATAAGTAAAGAAATCACTATAACCTCACAATGTCTTTGGTACGCCTCTGAACAAAACAATGAGCTGACAAATGACAATCAAGTATTGGCATGCGCAGAAACGACATTACTTTCCGGTCCTCCTATTACTAGTAAACTTTGCGTCCAATCCACGGAGACAGTTTCAATTTGTTACAGATTAAAATTTCAGATAAGTAATAGACACAGCAATTAAATTTAATCATTAACAGTTTATTGTTTTGTTATTACTTTCAAATATGCAGTTTAATTTTTAACCGTCGGTTTAAAACTTTTCTCAAAAGTAATAAAACGTTAAGGCTTTGTAAAATCAAAGTTTCTGACGTTTTGACAAGTCTACGGTCTAGTCACAGCGCATTTGCATTTCTCTAAAATATTACAATTGAATGATAAAGAACATTGTTTCATAAAATCTAAATCTTTGTTATTTTACACTACAGAGTATTTTTTTTATGTAAACTGACATTACAATATCGGAGAAATAATAACAAAACAAATTGACGCAAGTCTATTTCATAGATGTCTATGTCAATTCACAGTCTATGTGATGTTTACTGATGGTAGGTCTCTTTTGCTTAAAATGAATATAATTAATATCACATCTAATAAACAATATATACAACATTAAATATAGTCAATTATTTAAATTTAGTTTGGTGTTAAGACGTACTTAACTATAAGTTTCAATCTCACAAAGTTTACCCTAAACTTCAGCAGCAACTTTTGATAGACGAGTGGCTGAAAACACGTTATAATATATAACTATATAAAGATATGTATAAGTTAATATGTACTTATATATATATGCTTAATGACGTAAAATATCTACTTCAATAAACACAATTTAGTATAACAAATTTTTATATGTTTAAACCTTGATTAAATTAATAGTAATATAAACCATAATATTTCTTTAAATACTTACTAGCTACAGCCGGCGCGACTACTGCTAGTACAAGTTGTAGTAATAATACTACGGCCATGATATCTGAAAGAAAGAAAAAAGTGTTATAAGTAAAACCACAGATTATTATAAATTAAAACGTAAGCAGATCATTAGTAACCAAAATTTATAAGCTTCATCATCATCATCATCGTTATCAGCCGATAGACGTCCACCGCTGGACATAGGCCTTCCCCAACCAAAGATCTCTACGTCAATCGATCCTGCGCTGCCCGCATCCAGCTGCTTCCTGTAACCTTCACCAAATCGTCGGACCACCTGGTGGGGGGCCTGCCAACACTACGTCTACCAATACGCGGTCGCCATTCAAGGATCTCAGTGCTCCATCGGGTGTCAGTCCTTGAAGCGATTTGTTCTGCCCATTGCCACTTGAGGCTAGCAATCTTTTGTACTACGTCGGTGACCTTAGTTTTCCTGCGGATCTCCCCATTTTTCATTTGATCATTTATATAACAATAATAAGTCCAGGAAATAAACTCCAAAAAAAGGACTAGTCTTTAACGATAACATAAAGTATTTTGCGTCTTTATACTTTAAGAAAACTTACGCTTAGAACTACCAACCGTTCTCCTCTTCCCTAATCAAAAGGATAATAAGATACGAAGAATTTAATATTAACCCTTTCAGAGCAACCCTTTTGCTCTCATGTTCAGCATAATAGGGATAAATCCCTATTACTTAGGGATCAACTAATACTGCCTCTACGATTTAGAGGAAATGTCTTTATTCTTTTAAGATTTATCGAACATAGAACAACAAATAAAATCCTTAAGTACTTGTTGTGAAATCTTATCGAAGAGAAATGTTTATTTGTATCTGTTTATATTACATCTCGTAAACTGACAAACTTTTGTATGTGTATACATATATATAGAGGGTAGCCGAGAGCTTCTTAGCATAGGCTAACTTTGATAGGACCGCTGTTTCACACATTAAAATATTAGCTGCTTACATATGAAATTGGCCATTTCTCGTACTGACCACTTTGATCTGAAATATCTCCTCATTGGTTAAGAATTCCAATTTCAAATTTATAAATTCATTTAGCTGGTACTTTCGAGTTTTGAAAACAGTCATTAATTTGTTTTTTTCCTAATTATTATTTTCTTTGTCATCGTTTATTACCGTACAATGGAAAACATGTAATATCGGTATTACAAGTAGCTCGCTGGCCTAATGGTTAGAGTGTACGGCTTTCATTCCGAAGACTCAGAAAAAGTTACTTATGAGTGTTTGGTGGACTAGCGCCGATGTCGTTCACTACAGCTTTCTAAAATCTGGCCAAACTATTAAGGCAGATTATAAAGCAGATAAATTGTCAGCAACTGCAAATTATGAAGGAAGAACTATCTGCTAAACAAGCGAAATTGGTCAATCGCTCTAGGCCACTGCTGCTTCATGACAACGCAAGACCACACACTGCACAACAAACAACCACTAAGTTAGATGAGCTACAATTGAAATGTCTGCTACATCCACCGTATTCTCCGGACCTTGCCCCAACAGATTACCATTTTCCGGAATTTGGACAACTTCTTACAAGGAAAAAAATTCAACTCTGAAACGGCAGTTAAAACCGCCTTTAAAGAGTAGAATGATTCTCGCCTTCATGGTTTTTTTAGTAAAGGGATCAGTGAACTACCTATGAGATGGCAAAAGTGCATAGACAATAACGGTGCATACTTTAATTAAATATATTTTTCAAAAAAAGTTGACTTTATATTCCTCCCGTACAAAACGCTAATTTCATATGTAAGGACCTAATATAAATTGTTAAATTCTGTGTATCGGTTAATTTATATAAACAATTTTAATATTTATTATGGTTAAATTATGTGCCTTTGAAGCTTTTCATGTTATAAAATAGTGTGTGGAAAGTCAAAAAGAAAATAACCGTCGGCTAACAGTTCCAGTAGACTAATATTTGTTAAGTGGAGTGAGTCGGTTTAAATTGAGAGCCGCACTTCCGGACTACGACCGCCGCGTCGCTTCCATACACACCCCTCTCCCTCCGCCGTCACTGCTATGCAAATCATTCAGCCACCATAGGTTTTCAATCATTTTAAACATACTGAAAAAAAAGTGTCCTTCAACGACGAGACGAGCGAAACTTTCTCCTGAAGGTACGTTTTACGCTTGCTTATAATAACATGATATTATAATATATATATATACATACAGAGATGACATGAGCTCATAAAATCCTTAACAGCTGCACCCATTCTGATACCATGACCGGTTTAAGGTCTCTCTTGCTGGAGACCGTCTAGGCAAGTAACACTGCAGTTTTTATTTCTACCGTCAAACAGTAATGTACAAACATTACTGTGTCCGGGTTTAAGGGCGTTGTACTTAGTGAAATTACCGCAGTAATGAGACAACATCTTGTCATCTCAAATTGATGAGCCCAATGTGATGAACGGTATATCAGCCTAACTATTATATACTATATATTATATACTGAAGGTTCAATTCCGAAATCAGACGAGGTGAAGTTTAGATAGAGGTAGATAGTTTACTGGACCTGCTAAGCTAGCTACCAACCTTATCTTAAACTTGCTGCGCTAACTTGCTGTGTAGGTGTTGCCAACATTTGTAAGCTTGATTAATCTGAGGTAGAAATCTTCCATTATTATGTACGATCTCATTGTCACTTAACAGCTTTATCATTTATCTCAATGTGAAATTATATTCACCTGTTATAGAAGAATTTACTAGTGGTATATCTCTTTTATCGAATACCGTCCAGGTAGGTACAACCGCAGTTCATATATCTACCGAAAATTACTGTAGTAACGACACATGACATCCTTTTTTGCAAGGCAATGAGCGCAATATGATGCAATGTATACCATCCTAACTAGCGTTACGATGTTACGGGCAAGTGTACTATCTACTGTCAGCTTAGCGTCCCGCGTGTATAGTAACTTTCTTCAACAACAATAAATATTAAACTAACATTTCATCCAAATGTAGTGTTTGTTTACTATATTATTGTCATGATTCGCCCCAACTTACCCCAAAAAAATATTAAGTCGACATTATTATTTACTTTTTAGCTTCGGTATAAAATTGATTTCAAAACATCTCAGTAAGTCTTCGACGGTACAATAGGAATGTAACAATGAGACGTCGTTAGTTTTCGCTTGTCATTTATAAATAGGAAAAAAAAAAAATATCGGCTTCATTGAAATAAAAAATATTGTTAATAACGCCATATTTGAGTTTTTGTCGTCCTCCGGCGGACAGCTTTCAGAATAAGATGTTATCTTTGAGACGTGTAGAGTTTTATCTTTTCTTTACTTATTGTTACCTTTCGAATAGAGAGGTGATTCGTCAAAACTAGATTCAGGTATAAGTTTAGTAGAAAAATATTTGTTTCATCATTTCAATCGACGGACGTCCACAGCTGAACATGTCTCTTGTAATGTGTTCCACAAAGCACAGTCTTCATCATCATCATCATTATCAGCCGATAGACGTCCACTGCTGGACATAGGCCTCCCCCAAAACTCTCCACAACGATCGTTGGACTACCTGGTGGGGAGCCTGCCAACACTACTTCTACCGGTACGCGATCACCATTCGAGGACCTCAGTGCCCCATCAGCTGTAAGCACGGTCTTGCGCTATTTGAATCGAGTGGTTCCCTGTGATTTTTTTTATGTCCTCTATATACCTAGTGGGAAGTCTGCCATTACTGTGCTTTCCTGTGCGGGGTCGCTATGCCTGTGCCTGTTCTGTAACATGCCCCTCACATTGACATAACATGCCCCACATTGAGCCCCTCCCATTCCCATTTCAGCCTCACGACTTGTAGGGCTACGTTGGTGACCCCGGTTCTACTGAGGATCTCCTCATTTCTGATTAAGGGTCACAAAGAAATACTCCAAGCATTGCCCACTCCATCGCCCGCTATGTAACTCTGAGCTTTCTTTTGAGACCCATAGTTAGCGATCAAGATTCGGAGCAAAATTGCACACATATGAAACTAGAAACTTCGAACTTTTTGGCCGCAGGTCAAAATTAACCAAGGGTCAGTAATACAGGTACCAGTATATTTGGACCAGAGATAATTTATTTTCATTTATTGAAGAAACCACTAGCATATTTTAGCTACAATCTATTGTCTACATTTCTACCTGTGTCTTCATCACGGTATCTCTAGAACCGGAAGGAAAAGAGACTTAACATTTGGTAGAAATAATTCAGATGTCTTTAGAAACTTTTTTAGAAATTAAAAAAGGCAAGCAAAGGCAATATGAATTGGTAATAAGCGAATTATATTATTGGTAATGGAAATTAAAGTAGTTAGATAATAAGAAGTTATATCAGGAAAGAAATGAACTGAAGACGTGATGGAAAGTCCTCCACAAAGGAAACCGTTGTATACGGAGAGCGTAGTGTGGATCTTTAAGAAAGTTCTATGTGCAGTTAAGAAATAAAACATATCGTAGCTAAAATTGTGTGGTAAAACAAACAATTTCAAGAAAATGAAATATGTGTATGAAAATATTTAAAACGTAAGTGTAACATAAAATTAGAACGCAGCAAACTCGAATTCAGCACGTGCTAAGAGTTTAAATATTTTAACTACTTGTTGCTAAAGAGGTTAAAGTTTTCATTGTATAAATAACTACTTTATAGGAGGATTCTTGATACTAGTAGATTTGTGTACTTACGACTACTATTACAGTTTTTTTACATAAAAAAATAATTAATCAGTGCATGCAGTTGAAACTCGCCACCATGTAACAGCCTCGCTCCTCAACATCCTCCACCATGATACTCGTTGGCGCAATGGTTAGAGCATGCAGCCTTCATTCCGAAGGTCGCGGGTTCGAATCTAGGCTTGTACCGGTGACTTTAATATTTAAGTTATGTACATTTGTGAACTTTAGTTACAACAGCGAAATACAAACGGTGAAGGAAAACATCGTGAGGAAACCTGCACATGAATTAGAATTTATTCTAAAGTACGTGTGCAGTCACCAATCCGTATTAGACCTGCGTGTTGACTGACATTGACCTCATATTGAGGGTAGGCCTGTGCCCCAACAGTGAGGAACTTAAATAGGAAGTTAAAAAAAATGCAATAGCAAACGGTTACAAATATCATCGGAATGTGAATATCCTTATTCCGAAATTCCAGATGAGATCACCACATTCATATTACAGTACTGATAAAATTTATTATTCAATAAACATCGCCTCAATAAAACGAGCATTAACTATTCATTTCACGAGCCGCTCGTCGTCATATTTCACACCAACATATTGACATTTCCTTGCTAATCTCTAACGGCTTTGGGCGCTTAATTTAATACATCCTCTAATCCTCATACGTTTGATCGGGGACGTCTGTCAACTATATAAGGACAGTGGACGTTCCGGCAGCAAGGATCCGACATCACAGTTCAATATTAAAAGACTTAAGTTCTAGCATCACAACGCCAAGTCTGCTTTAATGAGTTTTCGAGGGGCTTTTTTTGTATAATAACTTTAGTCCGGCAGATTACACTAGGCTTGAATTTTTACAAAAGACATAATCAGGTATTTTGTAAGAAATATATTTCGAAGGCTGTTTTAAGCCTCGTCTAAGTCCGCATATTATATTTTTTTTATGTAACTTATACATTTTGCTATTTCTAATATTATTTTATTAAAAACTATCATAGTATAAGAAAGTTTATAGCATTAGAAAAGCTTAACTGCATATATTTATTAATTAATTTTTTTAATTACTTAACATATAGCATATTTGCGTGTTATGGTTTAACAGTTTTCACCTTATAACACTGTAAATCTCTTGATTCAGTATATAAGAAGTAATGTGTTGTAACAGAACAGTAAAGCATTTTTTTATTGTAAATATTATCGCTTGACTACGATCCCGCTTGATAATAAGCGACCATGTAGTCTATGGTGGACATCATTTGTTTCTAGATACAGATAATTATTCAGCCCTATAGTCTCGGGCTGGAAAAGATAGGACTAAAGTAAACCCTTCCTGTCTTATAAAGCGACTAAAAGGGTCTAGGAGTTTTGCGGGCCTAGAGGGCGAGGGCCCTTATCGCTCAACAAGCGAACCTTCGTGAGAGAGCGTATGACTCAGCGATGGTGCCTAGGAGGGTTAGACCCCTCCTCAGAGACGTCTCAACACAAAGCGTAGAGGGGCACCATTGCGTTCTATAAGAGATTCCAGGGCTTCTCCAAATGCACTGGTGCAGACCACCAAACGGGTTTTAGTAAGAATCTCACATAACCCTGACTTCTCCCCAGAAACAGGGTATCTTTCGAAGATTTCCCTCCCGGAACACAAGGAAAAGCAAATACAGATAATATTTATCTCAACAGTCTTCTCTCCTTTAACAACTACTACTTGGATACTTGGAACTTTTATTGGATGCGGGACTCTTATCGGCTAAAAGCACCTTATATATATATCTTGGCACAGCTACATTTTTAATTGGACAAAGCGACAAGACGAGCGAGATATCCATCTGATGGTAGCTGATGCCATAATATAAAAACTTAGCGCTAGTTAGATTAATGTGCACAGCATCACATTATGCTTGTCGCCTTGAGTCACAAGTTGTTAAGTTTGGTCACTACAATAGTTTCATTAGCTACAAAACAACATTTGGCGACAGAAATAGCACCTACGGTGGTACTTATCTAGACGGCTTCAGGCAAAAGAAACCTTGTAATTAAAGAATTATCCGCAATGTTATTTAATTAACTATTTTAGGTATAAAGGAAAAATAACTATTATCAACAGCCGAAACATGTCCACAGCTGGACATAGATCTTTACCAAGACGCTGGCCTATTGTGGGTTGGTAAGAACCAGAGTCTCGTTTGTTGATTAACAGAATGAACCACGAGCAGGTGCGATTGGCTAGGATCCAGTGAGTTATCGTGCGGGACCCCTTACAACCCCCATAAAAACAGCTAGAGTGTTAAATATTTGGTTAGAATTAAATATAAAAAGTTGGAATAAAAACTCTTTGACTGTGTAAATTAAAGAGAGAATCAACTTCAAAAAAAGTAAATAAACAACAAATTTATTTCTCATTCGCTTACTATTATAAATATATCCACTATTGTAGACAAAAACGTAGAAATGCTAATTTAAACGGAAGATGCAAGAGCAGAACTTGCAACAATGTAACTAATACTCGGTGAGACCTGTTTAGGGCGGGGCCGGGGAACGTGTCGGGAAAAGTTGTTGGTATTACGGCTGGCTTAGAATATAAGCAGCAGAACATCGCAATAATAAAAATATGTTTGTTTATCTAACAGAACACTAGACTTCTACTAACAACTTCAATTCTATTTGATTTCTAATCTTCGGTTACAATTTATCTCTACTCTAACGGAAATGAAAGTCTTACGCTCTTTACAAAATAATGAAAACAATGTAATTCAAGAATGTATTAACATATGTATGTATTTAATTATATTTATGTATAGTATGTTCGAATATTTCTGTATGTATTGCTGACTTTTCTTGTTATCCCGCTATTTATTTTTTTACCTCTCCTGTCTTACAGGGTTGCCTGGAAGAAATAGCTTATAGCAATAACGCCGCCGTGTTCACATTTAGTTTATAATGAGAGCAGTAAAGTGTTAATCAATCAAGAATAACAAAACAGTTAAAGCTTTTGTATATTTATTGAGACATTAAAAGAAAACTTAATGAAACTTTTAACAGTAACAGTTTTATACAGTGTTTATTTTTATTTATGCAGTTTAAAATAATTTACAATAAGAGGATGTTAGTTAGACCATTCGAACAAAACTCGAGCCCTGTGTAACTCCGGAATCAAACCTTTACATTACGAAGACAAACGATCAGTCACTGTACCACAGAGCCAGTTAATACTGTTAATAAAACTGGATTCATACAATAAAATTCGGATTGGATGGTGTAATGTACTTATATAAAAATTAATCCTCCTTTAAATGATCGTATTTCAACCTTAATGGGTTTATGGCTTTAAGCCTCAAATTCCAAACAAAGGGGATCTCACGGATATTAAACAGCGGCAATTTTCAAAATACTGTATACATATTAAAAATCAGGCACGAAAACAAATCAAAAGAAATGTATCTTCAGAAGTTTTTTCTCATATATTTGTGTGTTTATTCTTTTATTTTTTTATAACTGTAAGCCACGAGACGGGCGGGAAATGCGTATCACTTACCAGCAGGTGGTAAGCGATACATCTACTCATTACAACGTGGCGTTGGTTTAGATGTTATACACTGCATCACATTGTGCTCGTCGCTTTGAGACCTAAGATTTTAAGCCTCTTCACCCCAGTAATTTCACTAACGACAACGCCTTTCAAACCGGAACACAGTAAAGTGTGCACATTCCTGTTTGTACGTAGAAATAGTCGTTGCGATGGTATATGCCTAAATGGTTTGTAGCAACAGAAATCTACCACCCGTAAATAATGGTAGTGTCGTTTTTTTTTTTAACATACTTGGATAGTTTTTATTCGTTTAAGGGTTCAATTAAACCTCTTCATTAATTGTCAGTTATATGAACGTGAATAAAGAAAATAACACGCTTTAATAACAATGGAGTCGTATTATAAGGGGAAAGTCACCGCTCCACCTCGGGTACAAGTATATCAGGAGGCCATAAAAAGCTTTTATTAACCGTTTTATATTTTTACGATCTTCAGCATAACAATCGCGAGCCCGCATTATAATAAAAAGTTTTATAAACTCCGTTTACTTTTCAAACGAGCTTTTAAATCCAGCTGGCGGTGCGCCAGTACGAGGACTACTTTATAAACTAATTAAACAACCATATGGGTGCTATATTTTTCAATATAACGGAAAACTTTGACCATTCCCTTTTCTTAAAGAAAAATATAACGCGGTACGTACGTTGAAAAACAAATTTATTAACATATTGTAATTTGACATCAGATATACTCTCGGTAGGTCTCTGGTGCCAGAGATCGTCTAGGTTCCACTGCAGCTCCTATTTCTACCGATAAACAAAAATGTGTAGACGTAACTGGTTCCGATTTGAATGGTGTTATAGCTAGTGATGTACAGGGGGAACGAGACTAACATACAATGTGGTACAGTCTACCATCCTAACTATCGCCACATTGTTATGAAACGGCGAATAACATCAGATAAATGTCTCAGTCATCTCTTCGTTTCGTCCAGTAAAAAACAGATAATGGTAAATATGTAATAAAATTTAACTAACAGTCAACTCCAACAGTATAATTTCAAAATACAATCGGTTATTTAACATCAGCACTCTACCAGCCATTAGAAAAAGAATACCTCAGTACTGAGAATGAGTAAAAAAAAAGCTCCGCAGGCTACTTTTTTAAAATATTAAACTAAGAAATTGTCTATCTTACTGCTTGAGTATCAACACGTTTTACTTTCACATGATATTATCGTTCAAGTATTTATCAGCAGAATAATACGCTATGTATTAATAAGCTTTTTTAATCTATTTAAATATAAACCCAGCCCTTAACTATCAAGAAAACACTGAAAGAACTGTGGTCAGATTCCAAGGGCGCTAGCGGTAAAGTATTTGTCATCTTGTATTGAAACGATATGCGCAATATGGTGATATGTAACCATCCTAACTTACGTATTATAGATTATGAGGGCTGGAATTTAAATTCTGACAACACTTAGATATAATTTTTTGTATTTACTTCCTTTTCCTATCACTTACCATATGTAGACATAGTCGATCTTTGCTGTACTGCCCAATGAAAGTTATCCGTAATCTGAGAGTAACTATTCTAACTAGGACGCCATTGTTAATGGACAGGCGTATCACTTACCATAAGTGAGCTTCCAGCTCTACTTGTTGCTTTGTCTTATTTAAAATATATATATATATATCCCGAATCTGATGTTTTGTGAAATATTTAAAATTTCCTCTCACATAAATGTTAGTAAAATAGTTATCATTTATTTACAGCTTCAAAATTTCAGGAAGTGGTTCCATTTGTGCTAACGGAAATCGAGGTCGATTAATTTTTAAACCGCATCCGAATAATACATTAGAAAATATATTTTCTACATACAAAACAAATATAAAGCAAACTGATCAGACTGCCAACCTGTCCCTTCTCCAGATTTGATTAATAAAATGTCTAACGTCTAAAGCTCTTAAAGAGCAGTCGTCGTATTTTAAGCTCCGGAATGAAAATATTTTCTCCATTTCTTCTTTAGTTTATTTTCACGTCGGCTAAGCGTGAGATATTAAAGATATAGTGTTCATTAATTAAATCCTATACTCTCAACGCCTTGCTGACCTGAATTCACTGCCAGAGACCACACATAAAGTAAAATACAATTCTTTTTTAACTGGTTTTATTTTTTTGCTCCTACTTACGAGTGCGATGGCTGCTCCTACTTACTAATAGGGGGACCGGAAAGTAATGTCGTTTCTGCGCATGCCAATACTTGATTGTCATTTGTCAGCTCATTGTTTTGTTCAGAGGCGTACCAAAGATATTGTGAGGTTATAGTGATTTCTTTACTTATAGACAATTGAATTACAATTTTTTTTTGTAATTTTGGGTAAAATGGCCAGCCAAATACCAGAAGAGGTACACATCCGGCATTGCATGCTCTTTGAGTTTCGCAAGGGAAATAACGCAACAGTTGCTACCAAAAACATTTGCGATGTTTATCCAAATGCACTGGACATTCGTAAATGCCAAAGGTGGTTTTCCAAGTTCAAATCGGGTAATTTTGATCTTTCCGACTCGTATCGATCAGGAAGACCATCAGCGTTAGACAACGACGTGTTAAGGGCGGAAGTGGAAGCAAATCCGTGTCAGACGATCGAGGAATTGTCAAACAGTCTCAACAAACCTTGGTCGACCATCCAAGAACATTTGAAGCAGATTGGAAAAGTAAGCAGAGCAGGTGTTTGGGTCCCGCATAATCTGTCCGAACAGAATAAGGCTAACCGATCAATCACATGCAACTTATTGCTTCAACGACACAACACAGAAGCGTTTTTTGATCGCTTGATCACAGGAGATGAGAAATGGGTCCTGTATGATAACCCAAAACGCAAAAGGCAGTGGCTCTCTCCAAATGAAATCCCTCGGAGTACTGCTAAGCCAGGTTTACACCCCAAAAAAGCGCTTTTGTGTGTTTGGTGGAGTATTCGCGGCATTGTTCATTTTGAATTACTGAAACCTGGAGAAACTGTTACTGCAGACCTCTACAGCGAACAATTGCAGCGAGTCAATCAATCTTTAATTGAAAAGTGGCCAGCGATTGTCAACCGAAAAGGCGTCATTCTCCAACATGACAATGCAAGACCGCACTGCGCAAGGCGAACTCTAGAAAAAATTAATGAATTGGGGTGGGAGGTGCTGCCTCATCCACCATATTCGCCCGATGTTGCACCATCGGATTTCCACTTATTCCGAGCGCTGCAACACTTTTTAAGTGGCAAAACATTTGCAAATTTGGATGATATCCAAAATGCCATCTCTAGATATTTTGCCGAAAAACCAATTAATTTTTATCGATCAGGGATTGAAAATTTACTCACTAGATGGCAAAAGGTTATTGACAATGATGGGGAATACATCATTGATTAAAAATAAAGACTCGTTAAAAATGTATGTGTTTGTATTTAGCGTAAGAAAACGACATTACTTTCCGGTCCACCTAATACTACTCTGGATTCTTATAGATAGTTTTGATAAGTAATTTTTATGTTTTACTTTTAAGCTTTTCTCTTAGTATGTACCAACAGAGGTTTTTAGACAGTATGCTTACAGCATCGAGCTACGTTTAACAAAAACTTATTATCTACTTCCGAATTAAATGTTACTACGTTATAAGTAATGTACAGAATGAAAAAAAATTGTTAATCAGTAATTTTCCTAGTAGCTTTGGGAAACCTAATATCATCCAGGAACAACAGGAATTACAGGTATTTTTTTTTAATCTTTTTTCGATATAAGTGAACCGGACCTAGTATTTATGTATATGTAAATTCTTACTTTAATTTCTGTCTACCCACATTCACACCTCTAACATCCTATGCTGATTAATCATAGATATTTGTCAAGAAACACTTGACATGAGTGATGAATTATAGACCTTGATACTCTCTTGCAGAGTAAAGTTCAAAATCCCAGCTACGGGCTATGTTTGCTGTTTATTTATTTATTAAAAAAAAATAGACCTGTTTCAGAACCGAAAATGTTTATATTGAATCTACATACGTTAAATATACATTCAAATGCATGTACACCGTTAGGCTGTAAATATACGCGTTACATCCGATACGTCACATTGCGACGCATTCAAATATAATTAGCGGATTTACATATAATTTGCATATAAAGCGATGCAAGAACGCAGCTGTGCTCAATAACTGCAGCGACGCCGCATTACTGCGTTTAGTTAACTGCAGTCAAAAAAAAACCACTAAAAACTTCATATCGATTGCAGGGTGACGCATTAAAACGCCTGTTAAATTATATGTCCAATACAAATACTTGTTACCCCGCTCCGGAATCAATTTACGCATACATTTAACCCGCCGACGACCAAGGCTTCCGGATGTGGAAAATTCACTAAAACTGTCAAATGAAGCCACGTTACGCTTTTGAATTTATTTCGCTACCCGCATCGCTGAAAAACAGCAGCCAACTGAATAGAAAATCCTACTGTATTCCGTTCAGTTTATAAACCCCTTTGATAGTTGTCGACGATACTTTTTGTAAAATTTAGTTTTGTTTAAAAAAAAAAATTTGATATATACATCAATCATATATATATATATCACGCCTTGTTCCCAGTGGGGTAGGCAGAGACCACCTCTCTCCACCTGCTACGATCCTGGCACACCTCTCTCGCTTCCTCCACTTTCATAAGCGTCTTCATGCATACTCGTCGGTTACGAGTGCTTTTGAATCAATCAATCAATCATCTTTTAAATATAGTATATTTATAAATAAAAAAATATATGTAATAAATCAATAACAAACAAAAATATGTTGAGTGATGTTGAGCTTAGGAAATGTTTGATGATTGCAGTTGAGCTGAGTAACAATTGGATAGATATTTTGCTCTATATCATTCATTTTCAAATTACATATCTAACGATACATTCACTTGTATTCTAAATGTATTATATCCTAAATATACTTGTGAACTGTCCAATATTTTTGAATTTAACTAATACCAGGCCAATGTCTATTTTTATTGATAGTAAACTTAAAAGTCAATCTGTTCGCGAGTTTTCTTATTTCTCAATAAATCGACAGCAACGTATTCTCACTCTAACCCGTCTCCCTGTTGCGGTAGAACCGGTTATGATATCCCCACCGCCACTATACTTAGCGTAGCGTATAACTAAGGGTGAACATTCCGGGAAATAGTCTGCTACTTTTTTTTGTAATAGTTTTCCGAACTGTTCCTGATCTCAAACAGTGATTACCATTCTGAGGTAAAGAATGCAGGCTTTATTTTTACAGAAATGATAGTGATGTTGATTACGAGCACCATACTGGATCATATGCTCCTCTTATAAAATATAAAATAGTACGTCCTGTTACATCAGGAATTTTATTCAATATAGAGGCCGTTAGAAATAATATAGCAAAGTATATATGCATATAAAAAACATTGGGATTTTTCTATAGTAATCATTAAAACTATATTTTTGTAATATTATCAATGTTACAAAAGATCTCGCTTGTTATTGCAACAGCAATGAAATAGTTATCATCGGCAGTAAACACTGATCAATGGCGTACATTGATGGGTAATTCGAGCTGCTTACCCGGAACTGAATGTGTGGTCTTACCAAGGGGTATTTAACATATACTGTTACCGGTGACACACGTCTCCCGTTTCAAAACATTAGGTTTTAACTTCGTTTATCGATTACTTGCACAAAGGTTAGGTTATAAATTAACATATTACAAGTAATTTATACAATGTACCCTAAACTTTTAGATTTATTTACTTGTCCATACGATAGTGCATATATACTTGCACAATATACTACCAAACGAGGTAATCAAACTATAAATAAATTAAAAAGTTTCTTCAAAGCAAAGTTATGAAGTTAATGAGCAAGATTATAAAAGTTTCAGTCTTTTTCATCATTTTGCGTGATGATGATATATAAATAATCTATTGACTATACACTGAACAGGGGCCTCAACTCCGGCCCTCATTACCGGTCCATTGTCTCTTCCATTCAAATATTTCCTGAGATCTTTACTCTTCATGATAACTTAATATTCTACAAGATCAATCTAGCATGCCTCCACTCATTACTTTATTGTCTACCGCATCAGTGTTATGTGGCTCGTCTATCTTCAGTACAACATACTAATTTTAAATAAGAAATTTTATCATATCACAGGCAAAAAACAGACGGTAATTAATTTCTAGTCATCTTCTCTCTATTCCGAACTGTAGAAATCCTTTAGATTAAAAAAAGTATACATAACGATTCCATTGAATAAAGAATTTTTGTGTTGATCATAAGGAGGTAATATTGTCAATTAGCTCAATACTCATTGATGTGTTTTTGACCCCGACATGACCTGACCTAAAACATTTTATCACATAAGTGGCTTAAAACAAACATATTTATTATATCGAGCTGTTAACTTTAGTAACATATCATCTTATAAATATCGGAGTAAGAAAAAAATTACTGAGGCATAATATATTTATTTATTACTCAAAACCCAGCGACCTTATAGGCCTAAGATAAAGGTTTCTTTGCACATCAACTTAATACGTTGGTATGTGCAGTTAGTTAAAATACCAAAAAAGTATATATATTTAGAGATTACATTGTCCAAGGCTAAAACAATAATTTTGGAAAATTAGTGCTTGTAAAAATATTTAGGTAAGCAAGATAAAATTAACAATATACAAAAAGTTATCTTAATTTAATAGAGAAGTAGGCTCTTAGCGATGTTGCTAGTCAATGCGATTCGGAATATTATTTATTATTTAGTCTTGTCAAGAATAGAACAGTGAAGTATAATTATAAAAATAATTAAAACAATACGGTTGCCTTATAAAGAAAACACAAAAGTTATCAGATCATACTGGAATAATTAATATTAACAAAGACGTATAACGAGTTCATTACAAAGTGTTCCTTGGAATCGTAGTTTAGGTTGCTATGAAAGAAAATGGTAATTAATATTGTAATTAAAACTAAAGTAGTTAACTAAGCCGCGAGTTCGTTTGCTTCTATTGTATAAAATTAGTGTATAAATAACCACGTCACAGGAAACGCTCTGGAAAGCACGAATTTGTGAAGTATTCCTGGCGTGAGGTATGAGTTATGTCGTCAAACAAAAACTGATGTACAAGGAACGAAGTGGCGCAGGAAGTGGCGGTGCAACCTTTAAGTTTACAATGTGGTGTAACATACCATATTCAGCCCAGCAACCCCAACATTATTTGATTTTGAGTCTAATGAGCAAACAATATAAAAATATACTCAATCAAATTCTAATTAATTATCCTTAAATACTGAACTACAAGGATTAATAATTGATTTACAGATGTCTTCCAACTACTGAAATGGCCAAAGTTCTTGTGAACAAAAAAAAATATTCTAGAAAAAATTGGTGGTAGATCTTTGTTGCTGGAGACTATCTATGTAGATACACCGCAGCGCCTTTCTGCCACCAAACAGTAGTGTTCAAACATTACTGTGTTCCGGTTTGAAGAGTGCTATAGTTAGTGTAATTACTGGGGTAACGAGATTCGACATCTTATGTCTCAGGCGACGGATGCAGTATATATTTTTTTTTATATTACATACATACATACATATATGCATTCCCAGTGGGGTAGGCAGAGACCACCTCTCTCCACCTGCTACGATCCTGGCACACCTCTCTCGCTTCCTCTACTTTCATAGGCGTCTTCATGCATGTCGTTTTTTACATTATCGCGCCTTTTTCCCAGTAGGGGTCGGCAGAGGTAAATAAACACCCACTTTTCGCCAAATGTGGTCAGATTAGGTCCCATGTAACAGGGGGCGAGCCTGTTGCCACTTTATTGGGGCCACCACGCACACACACAAAGATGATTTCAGTTTGTTCATGTTTTCCTTCACCATTTGTATCTCGCTGTTGTGACTAAAGTTCACAAATGTACATAACTTAAATATTAAGTCATCGGTATATGCTGAGATTCTAACCCGCGACCTTCGGAATGAAAGCCGCACGCTCTAACTATTAGGCCAGCGGTGCAGTATAGGGCAGTATATCCATCCTAACTAGAGCCACGTTTTTATAGGCGAGCGTACCACATACCATCTCGTTACTTAATTAAATAAAGTACTAAAAAGGTTATCATAATTCTAGTAGCTAATTAAAGCTGGACGAAGTAAACTCATTAAAGTGATAAAAAAAAAGTGATTAAACCCATACGTCCAGTTAATTCCGGTCCGAAATCTCATTAAAATATATCATAAAAGATTTAATCGAGCCAACAAAGATGGATGACGAAATTAGGGTCCCACAATGTATTTAGTCGAGGAAGATACATTTGCATACACAGTACGGTTACGTACCATACGATCCGCTCTGTCACGGGGCTCTGGTTCCGTACAAACAAGATGGCTAATGCGATTTTGTGAAGTCTAATACACGGAACGCTACAAAGGAGACTAGTCTCATAAAGGAAAAGGCTGCGACAAAGCAGCATCGCCATTTTGCTTCAATGTCTAGAAGATGGAACAGTTTACACAATTTGTTCCAATATTACTCTTTAAACTTTTACATCCCATTAAATCCATGTTCAGAACGGAGTTGCAGATACACACTCGTTGCCTACTGATCACCAAAAACTACGAATGATGTAAACTCGCTACTAGTTTTATTGATGACTTTAACAGCTTAGTTGAACTTAGAGCTAAAGATTTAAATCAAAAGCCTTAAACTTGCAGTTTAAGTAATCATAGTAAAGATTCACAGACCAGATTAGAACTAAGATTAACTGAAGGTGGATGAGACGAGTCTCGAAATCGAATCATAGCTGCTATCGTCTGTGGGGCGAGTAAGTCCTTTTTTCCTCTTGAATAACTGAAGACTAAAATCATTTACTACCTTTCAGTGGTTGTATGACCTTAACCTTTCTCCAGCGTTAGATATTGTTATACTCAGCTTTATTACTGAAGGCCAACCTTTCAATGTTCTTCTAACTCTTCAATTCTATTCAGTTTTAAAATAGACTAAAAGATGCAGTTGGTTAACATTGAAACATCTCATAGTAACATACACCGCGTTATAATTTTTACTTTTATTAACAACATTACATGTCATTAAACAAAGTTTAAATCTAAAGTTATTCCTCTCCAATGTGGTTAATGCTGTGTGAAACTTATGCAAATGTTTAAAAATAAACTGCAGTAGCATTAACATAAAATTACAATTAGAAGATTAAAAATCTGTACACGCAAGCAACACTCATTTAAATGTAATGTAACATTTAAACAGGATGTGTTTCCGCATAGTGGTACAAAGAATAGAGAGGATATAACAGCTTCACAGGAAAAACCACATTTTCGGACCACCGTGATCCATTCTCGTTCAGTTTAGGGTCCTCCAAGTGAAAAGCTCTCGGCGACCCATTCATAAAATCCACGTGCCGTTCGACTTCACCCCTCAAAGACCCCCACGTAGTTCCTCCCGGACTTTTTATATGAAAGGATTTTGCATGTATGATAAAAGGCAATAAAGGTGAAAATCGCGTTACACGCTTCCAAACTTTTTCAGTGTAGCCCGTGTTAAGTGCTCTTTATGTGCACATAGAAAATTTTAAAATCTACAACCTACAATAGAGCTGAGCACTAAAGTATAGCTAAATGCTATATAAGTTCATTTATAGTTTAGGCTACATATTTCTTTCTGGTGAATTGTCTCTGTTGCCAAAGTCCATTTCATCTACTATTTAATACGACTGCATCTACTAATTCTGTCGCCTAATAGTAATATGCAAACATTACTGTGGTCCGATTTCTACGGCGATGTATCTAGTAAATTTACTGACGTTACGAGACTTAACATATGTGTTAAGGCGTCGAGAACTACGTCTAACAGCGTATATCATATTATCTTACGTCAGGTTATTAGGCACAGGTATACGAGTATTACTCACAATTAGGTGAGTAATACTTCGCTTCTCTGGTCGCTTTGTAAAAAAAATTAAAAACACAGCTTTGAATTAGATATAATCGGCCGAAACTGGTGAAATAGTTGGACCTTTGTAATTACCATAAGGCAGACGACGTTGATAAGGAATTTACTAATAGACTCTTGTAGAAATCAGTTATAAGTATTTATCCAAAAAATATTGATCATTATATCTCAACGTATTAGAATAGAACTTAACCACATAATTATAATATAGATAATGGTACAGTTTTAGCGAACCTGCTTGAATCTGCCAAACTCATATTGATTATCTACCACAGTTACAGCATTGTCGTGTATACAAATGACATTCTGACCTAGCAAGCTTTTGATAGAATAATTCAAGGTAATACATACTTGTTTTGTTATAATAAACTATCTTAACTAAAACTCCAAAATGTATATAACAGATAAGAAATACCAAGGCGACCTCTTAACCGTTCCACCGACATCATCTCAAAAGGCATATTATATTTCATTACATTTACATGAAACTTCCGCAAGCATCTTTAATGTTATAAGCGCAATTTTGAAAGCCGGATACGACACACATTTTCATAACATCAAGGATTAATATCTACTTAATATAAATTAGATGAAGCTGTGAGTAATATTGCTAGAAAAGTGAAGAACCATCCAAACAAACATGTTTATGGATCACCGTCAAACTCGATAATAATCGAATCATTAGGTTATATTAATGTAAGATCTTGATCTAGTACACACATTGTATTGTTTTAATACTATCAAAATTTACCAGTGACAGTATTATTGGAGGCTCAGCACTTGGGTAAACAAAGATATGCTGCACAGCAAAACCATTACGATGCAATCAGACTAAGACAAATAATTGTTAATACAAATATTTGTTTTGTTTAAACCACATCCCCGAGCTTGACGCAAACAAAACTTACCAATTATATGTACATACTAATAATGTAAGACATGCTTTATTTCCGGATTTAATTGTTGTTCACGATTTTTTTTTTTTTATTCCTAGAACCGTCACGGCGAGCTGGACATTCATATGACGATAAATGATAGGCCAGATCAAAACAATGTGGCACTATTTAGAATAAAATACACTGCACCATATTATGCCTAATCTATGTTGTCTCGTTACCACAGTAATTTAACTAGCTACAGCTCTAGATACCATAGTAGTGTTTGCCACAAGCGCAGATCGTGCTAAATCGTAACTGTACCACAATGAACCTATATTAACTAATGTTAGTGTCAGTAATAAAGTTTTCACCAACCACTCTATTCAAGCTCATAATATCATAAACCATAAACAATTATGCTTCACCTCAAATTGCTAAGAGTTACTCCTTGTTCCTGAACCTACTCATCACAAGAGTATTAAATGTATCGAACTTTATCATCATCATCAGCCGATAGACGTCCACTGCTGGACAGAGGCCTTTCCCAAAGAACTCCACGTCGATTGGTCACGTCTATCACTATCGAAACTTGAATACTCCAAATATATTATTATCTTATAACCTAAAAGACATTAGACCACAATGACAATATACTTTAAGAGTTTCACTCATGCATTACAAGGAAATTTATCTCCATCGTGGATGATAAAAGGGCCACTTGAAACTTGCGTCGTCTAGAGATCACTCCGACGAGCAGAGATCAGATTAAAATCACGATTACTCTCTTCTTGGAAGTAATAAGCTCTTGAAATGTTATCGTATATTATCTTAGTACATGTACTCTATTTCGTTTTAACTGGAATATCAGTCCTGAATTCTAAAACGATACATGAAACGTACTTAAAAATCAATATGGATACGGATCGTGCAAATATATTAAGTAGACAGACAAATATTAATAAAGCACATTCAACAAATAAAACTGTTTCAGATTTATATTAAAACGTATACAATTCACGGAATGTTGTTGACAAGTAACTTAATTTGAAATTAATTTCTGCGAACTTTATTTTCATTAAAAACCGTTTTGTTCTTTGTTAAAACCGATATCATTGGATTGAATTTTATCCACGATCAATTGAGCAAGTCCTTTTGATATTGTTAAGTTCAATACTACATTAAAAATAATTGCAAATCTAATCACGTATGGATGAAAATGTTTTAATCCCAAAGATATGCTACTGTCACTCTAAATTTTGTAACAAAGTGGAAGGAGTCGCGGGCACAGCTTGTTAGTTTAAAAGTATTAATTGGGTCGTGCCTAGCTACTGCGGCCCCGGGGATCTATTGTAATTTGATTGCCTCTTATCCTCGGAATCGGATTCGTAGCTCCCTAAAGAGTAATTCATCCACGAACCCATGACCTTCAACAACAATTTATATGGCATTGCTTCTATTTTATACCATTAGCCTAGTGGGCACTGAAGACAATTCCCTATTGTTTGGTTTTAGGCATGCGTAACATTTCTCCTACAGCAAATCATGTTATTACTTACACTATTGATTCTAAAGGAACCATTGGCATCATACTGCTAATTGTTGGATGGAAAGCTGGTTCCTTTGGATGGTCTAACCTCTGTGTATATTAAAAGACAAAAGACAAGTCATGCAGAAAAACTATAGCTTTCCATGTACCGTTTGCATATCTATATCATAGTAAAATTTATCGTTAAATATAGGCATACACCAAAACTATTCTCACATCTGTCGTGAGAATGTTCAGCGCAATATGCTGCTGGTAACTATTTCTGGAAAATTCATCTTTTTCAAAATGTGGTTTTAAAGGTTCTATAGTATATCTAGTCGAAACTGTATTCACGTTGCATAATTATAAAATTTTTATCTAAATATTACTCCAATCCTACAAACGTTAACAACACATTAGGACAAAAAATTATTCATCCTTTAAGCTTTTAATATATTATAATAATATTAGTAGATCTATTAATTACAAATGCAAGTGTGTGAATTTCTTACTACATTTTACCGACATCACTTCTCTTAATCTGTTCCGAACAAAAACCAAAGGTTGGGAAGCAAACGAGACGTCCAAAAATGGAGAAATTTACGAGCAATTCTTATTCCTTTGTTCGGGGAAAAACGTCAGCTCAAGCTGACAATAGCAGTTTCTTAAATTACTCTTTTCTTGTCATTTTTTGTCTTGATATATTAAGTAAACTGTAACATTTGAAAACGCATCAAGTTTTATTTAGGACGCTAGGTATCCCATCAGTTTCAATTATAATAAATAAAGACTTCTTGTTATTGCGAATGTTTTTATTGTTATTTTTCATACAGAAAACATTTGAACTTGCAATTTTTGACATGAACATATCTATAAGTAAACCATCAATAGATTTTGAACCAATTAACAAAATGTTTGGTTTGTTTCACGGAAATAATAATAAAATCCAACTACACAGATTAATTGTAAAAAACGCTATCAACACGTTTTACTTCATTAATTAATTTAACACAGCTGTTTGTGAGATTCCTCTTCTGGACCCGATAATTTTGATGCGGACCGGAGTTGACGAATCGATTATTCATTTAACGGCCACTTATCCCGATAAGCAAACGCTCACTTCTCCCAAAACTTCCATTAATCACACGCATTCAAATACTTATGACGTGATTAAACTGTGCAAAAACTTCGATAATTAAGATTACTGGTGGATAGATTTACTGATTGTAGCTCTCTGTTGCCAGGGGTATTAATAGGTAACCACCAGCAGCGCCTATATCTTCCGACAAACAGTAGTGAGCAAATATTACTGTGTTCCAGTTTGAAGAACGCTGTAGCAAGTGTAATTACTGGAGTAACGAGACTTAACATCTTGTTTCTCAAGGCGACGAACATGATGTGGTATAGTGTACACAATTCTAACTAGCGCGATGTTGATATTTATATTTATATAGTTATACCTGATGGTTCTGGCGTTTACTTGATGGTAAGTAATACGCCTAAACAGGCGTATTACTTACCATCAAGTGAACGTAATATAAAGTTGTATATTATATTATAGTTATATATAATAGTAGCTCGCTGGCCTAATGGTTAGAGCGTGCGGCTTTCATTCCGAAGGTCGCGGGTTCAAACCTCGGCATGTACCAATGACTTAATATTTAAGTTATGTACATTTGTGAACTTTAGTTACAACAGCGAGATACAAAAACGGTGAAGGAAAACATCGTGAGGAAACCCGCACACTGATATCATCTTTGTGTGTGTGTGTGGTGGTCCCAATAAAGTGGCAACAGGCTCGCTCGCCCCCTGTTACACTGGACCTAATCTGACCACATCTGGCGAAACGTGGGTGGTTTATTCACCTCTGCCTACCCCTACTGGGAAAAAGGCGTGACAATATAAAAAAAAAAAAAAAATATATAATACCTAATAAAAATACACAAAAATATCACTCCAACTTTCCCAAATAAAACAAATATATTTGTTTACATTTGAGATGTATCAAACGGGTCTGTTGGTGACTAAATGAAATATTCCCGTATAATAATATTTTATGAAAAACTTTTCTTTCAAAACCTCTAGTTTATGAGGAAGTTGAAAATTTTTCAAGTTCCTCAGCTGTGGGTTACCAACTGCGCTTTTGCCGCGCTATGGCGTTAAGGTGGATTTATATGGGTTATTTACCGTTGTTACTCTCGCCATTGTCGGAGATATATTGTGAAATATAGCGGTATAACCGTTGCCCATACGAGCCGGAAGCGATTAGGCGTCGTTTGATTTGTTACATTTTTGTATAACAACCGTACAGTACATAACTACATTTCCCAATATATCTGTTAAAGTATGGGATCTTTAGCATCGCTTGAGGAAACTATTACTGTGCGATATTTTATGAGTCAACGAATGCCTGTAAAAAATCAGATACGTTAATTAATCTTTACTGGAATAAAACAGCGTGAGATCTTATTTTGTGAAATTCATATAAACATGTCGATCCGTGAACAGATTCGATGTTCATTGGTATTGATGCTTTATATTAGTACTGCAATTTGTTACTGCTTCAAACGCTGCACCATAGTACTCAATGCTTACACAACGATTTAGACATTAGGAAATATTTTAATGAATCCGCTGAATTGATCGTTGGCCTACGTATTATACAATACCCCCTATCTCCTGGATACTATGCTCCTCAAATCACGTACACATCTCCTTATCGCGGTAGCGTATGGATCATAAATATTCACAGTTTACAAACATGCGTAAATTTGATACGAGTATCATATCCGCGAAACAATTCGTTTGATGTAATCTCCGCAAAATGTATTTGTTTATGTTACGTACTAATTAATGTTAACATTATTTCGCGTTAGCGAACTCATTTGTTAAGTTAACAAATATTTATACTTACAATGTTAACTTATTCGGATGTAACAAATGTTTCTTCTTACGTTCGAATGGAAAACGACTTTGTGACTTAATATAGGTTGAATATAAGGATTTCGATTGGAATTGAATTATACTGGCGAAGTAAACTTTTAATTACTGATGTTACGTATTAGTTTCTTTGTTAAAAATAATTTATATTTAGTCATGAGTACTCTATTGTTAGTTATGTGAAAGATATAAATTTAATAAAAACAAGATGATGTGATTTATTCGTCCATTATGTATATAAAAGTATATATAATACTATAAACAAATAATATTACTAGAGCGATAATGATGGTCATTATAATCATATTTTATTTATTACATACTGGGCTATGCTATACATCAACCAGTTTTTATCAGCAGTACAAACGGAGTTCAGACTTTTGTTTTTTCAAATAATATAGACGTTGTTAGTATTAATAACATCTAGCTAAATAAAGAAAAATAAAAAAGGTTTATTTATATAAATCAGTTAATTATGAAAAATAGTAAAATACCATAGTTAAAGAGCTAAGTGTTGATTATTGTTAATTTTTTTTATACTTTTTTAGTGTTGTTAATTTTTTTTATATTTTATAGGCTACTGCTTGACTACGATCCGACGTGATTGTAAGAGATGTAATCAAGTTGGTGAAGCTCACTAGTATAGAAGAAGCCTAGTCATTTCTCTCAATAAAAATAAAATCTAAAAAAATAGGAATATTAATCCTAAACCTATACAATCCTCACAGGCAGTAACTTCATCCTATACACTTCGCACTAGATAAAAATTTAAGTAACGTATTAGACTCGCGTGAGGTCAAAATTCAGTACACAGTCGAAAAAGTGCTTATTATAAAATATTAGTACTCAATTTATTAATTTTAATTTTAGGTTTTCTCTATGCCTAAAATGTAATTGTTAGCGTTAAATTTAATATTTTAGCTGTGGACATAGTTTGACAGACATCTATGAGTTTAAGTGATGATGATAATCAAACCTGCCCTATGCTGATGTAAAAACTACCCTGTAGTCTTAGCCTAATAAGAATGGGACTAAGGTAAGCCCTGGCGTTCGTAAAAGGCGACTAAAAAGATTTTCGGATTTGTGAGCCTTGAAGGTGGAGGCTTTCATTGCCTACTAAGCGTGCTCATGGTAAACAAGTACGAGGTGGTCTCGTACTTGTCAAAGCAAAGAGACTGAGTATGAGGAGGGTTACAGTACTCCCAGGAAGCTTAAAAGCTGTGCAGGAAAGTACCGGTGGGTTCTGTAGTAGGTGTAGAGGTTGTGGTGTTACAAATTGCTCATAACGCAGTCTTCTCCCGAAAAGCAAGACATCTTATAAAGAATTTCCTCTCAACAAAACAGAAGCCAATGTGGTAAACGATCATAACAGCCAATTTATTACCCCACTGCTGGGGCACAGAAGCCTACCCTCAATATGAGGGCGATTGGGCCATAGTCACCACGCTGGCCCAATGCGGATTGGTATCCTAGTGAGGGTATACTCGGAAGGCCGGTTGTAAGAACACGTGTGTGTATATAAGTAAAAAACAGATAATAATCATACGAATAATTTAAAATTCAATATGATAATTTAAGTAATACTTCCATTTCCTTTGCCAATTGGTTTGCATTCTTTTTCAAAATGGAAATACAACATATAATTGCTACTATTTGTTTCTATTTACTTTTTTTTCTTTCTTTCATTCCAGTTTGTTCGCATCACAAGCTACCATTAACAGAATGGTATTCGGAGAAAAACCGTTGCGACTCGCGTTCCTCGCTAACAGGTTAGACGAGAATCGGATGATTACGAGAAATGTTATAATTGAGCCGTCAGTAGTGCATTTCCAAAAATCACAATCGAGCCTCTCTTCTTTTATGGTATCTAATTGGTTCTCCTTTAATGGAGTGAAATCAGGACGGTTCATTATTACAATCTCAGATGTTAAATGAAATAATGACACGACAGAGGACATGTACGACTAGAATCTGGCTCTCATATGTTGCCAACGGAAACACAGCAATGCTGTCATAACAACAGATTTAAAATATGATAGTGTTAGGTAATCGGTCGGGTTCGAAATCCCATCAGCACCCCAACTCTCTTTTATATTACTCACGCAAATTTTTTTAACTTTGATATTCCCGATACACAGTTGGACATAAAACAACTGTGTCGCGGTGAATCACAGCTTATCTTGTAACACTAAAGTCCCTGGTTCAATTTCGAAGCTTTTTGTTAATTAAGGTGAAATATTATTCGTTATATATATTTCCCGTTATAGATGACAGTATGCAACTCGTACTATTACGTCGAATATTAAAAGGGAATATGAATAGGAAACATAAATGTAATAGGCGACATAACTAAAATAATTGATATCAAAGAATCATATTATGAACATAAAATTGACTAAAATTCATTTTTCATCCTTTACGTATACATCTTGGTTGTGTAAATACTAGAAATAAATTTCATTGGCTCATAACGATTGGATAACTCGAAAGTAAACAAGCTCTAGCTGGACTTAATGACTTGCTGAAAATATTCACTTTGATTTAAGAGATAGAGTTTCTGATATAAATTAAATCTAGCCGTTTACTTACTATGTTTGTTCGCTTTGACTTTCGGTTCAAATGACTCCAGATCCTTTTGAGACGTTATTATAAAAGGAGAGGCAAATTTACTCCAAGTTTACAATTTACGTACAATTTATTAGGAACTTCCGGGTTATATCAATGTAGTACATTGCATACAAATATAACCTTACCTAATGACGATAATCTTTTTAATTCATATTGAACTCTCCTAAGATGACTGGCGCAATTTTTTCAAATTTCCTTCTCCACATTTTATTGCATTACTGTTACGACAGAATTTCTAATATTTTCTTAAAACATGTATTGATTAAAACTAATTTATATTTAAATTCATAGCCGTGTAGGAGGAAATATTAATTACCAGCTATTTATCTGAGACTATAAATTTTAAGTACGTATTTGAAGGGATGTGGTAGAATTTACTTATATGTTATCAAAGTTAGAGAGCGTATAAACTCTAACATCATGTATGGCAATTATTTCGGTACAATGAAGCGTGAGATGGAAGCTCATGCATCAAGTGACCGAACAATCACAGACCGACGCAAGCATTACATATAGGACAGTTATTCAAGACAATCTCCAAACAATATAATGAACACTACTAGTATGTAAAACAGCGCAAATATTCAGAATAATTAAATGAACTAAAATAAAGAGTATGGCTTCTATGTTCTACGTTTAAGTCTAAGGAAACTTCTAAATCAATAAGGTAAGTATCTACTTTTCAAGCTTATGACGCATTGTTGTAAATTTTTAAATCTTCTTCAGATCTACTTGCAAAGTCTGCAAGGAACGACTCCTAGCAGTGCTGTAATGCCTGAATATAGACAATAATCTTTTCGAATACTCTATGAACTTAGATTAGTTTTATGAGCAATGGATGTAAAAGAATGGAAAGTAAATCGATGGCATGTCTCTGGCGAATAGACCATATAAAAAGTTATTCGTCAGGAACCAAATTTCCCGTTATAACCTTTTGAATCAATCTAAAGTACCAATTTCTTTTTTTATACAATTATCCATCAAAACGGGCGTTATGTTCACCTGATGGTAAGATTCGCACGCTCATAACGTGGCGCTATTTAAGATGTTATGTACTGCATCACATTATACTCGTCGTCTGAGACATAATATGTTGTCTCGTTACCCTAATATTTACATTAACTACAACGCCCTTCAAACCGGAACACAGTAATATTCGCACGCTACTGTTTGGTGGCAGAAATAAGTGATGCGGTGGTGCCCACATTGACGGTCTCCTGCAATAGAGACCTACCACCAGTTACCATTATCTTCATTTGAGTTTACAATTGCTGCGATTGACAAACAAAGTATTAACAATGACTTCATGAATCTATATGCAATAACAAAAAAACCATAAACAATCTTTGTGTATTTTTGGATTTTTCGGATTCCTATACTACTTCTACTACTACTAAGTTCAAAATGTTTTTTATATTAAACATTCATCATAAATGTAATATTATTAATGAAATAAAAAATAAAATTACCTTTTAAAAGTTGATGAAATTGAATTACAAAGATTTGAAAACATATTTTTAAAATGATGATCATAGACATCTTATGAAACCCAAATACCGACAATGAAATGTTATTTTTTAATCTTTGGAAATTTTCTATCATCATTCATCATCGTGAAATGGCGCAGGAGACCAAACAGCTATTGGGATAAAGCCAAGTATGTAAACTGTTATTTTTTTAATTTAAAAGTTACAAATTACATAAAATACAAAACCAATAACACTTACTTAAATTATTTTATTCTTTACTCAGTATTTTTATGGCGAAATACTTTAAAATTATGTTTATATGAATATTAAATTATAGTCTTTGTTGTGACTGCCTGTTGTCACCGTACATTTGAATAATAACTCAAGATTTTTTTTTATTTACATGAGCAATAATATTAATGTAATATAATATATTTATTTAAATACATCCCAATACATCGAATCAACAAATCTATGTATTTGTCTGTTTTGTATATATTTAAGTAAAAAAGAAAAATCATATTTGTTAGATTTAGACTGATATTCGTATTACTACTACGAACATATTTTTAACAAAAAACCAAACTGTACGGATTCTGAGCAAATTTCTGCAAGATATTTTCAAAACATGAACACGTATTATAACAAATCAAAATAAAAAAAAATGTTTAATCAATTGCGGCAAGATATTTGTATCATCGTATCATTTGTTGTTACTATTTTGGTTTGTAATAGTTGTGATATGTAAAACAGTGTTTATTACACTCGCATAAATAATACATGAGGATTCATTGTTTTAATCTACCCATAGCTTCGATAAAAATAATATTAGACGCCTAAATACGAGTTGTGGATGTTTTTTTCTAACTTGTCTCCATTCTTGAATAACACGCAAGGTGCGCAGGAGTCAAATACAAAGGTATACTGCATTCTTAAAAGAGGGACGAGGGAGGGATAGCTTGCATTCTTACTTACCGTTTCAAGATTTACCACACTGGATGTCCAATTCAACACTTACACATCGTTTAGTATTCGGCAAATTTTCACTTAAAAAAATATCAGTATTTGTTTAACTTCACGGAAATAAAACTGGCATCGTAAAAACCGTACACAACTAACTCACCAAACACAACAACCAAACTGGATTCATTTGGCTCGATCGCTTGCCGGCCAGGCGCGGGATGCTTTTGCTCTTTCTTACACATACGACATATTCGGACGTCTCGCTCGCCTGGAGAAAGGCGCCAATGGATGGCGCGGGCGCCGACTGTTTCCTTCGGGATGGGTTTCGACAAAACAAAAGCCGCGTTGAAAAAAAACCCTGGTAATAGAACGTTAGTCCGACCCAGGTGCCTTTAAAAATACTACATGATAAAATAATCATATTTTTGTTATTCCTCGAAGAGAGTTATACGTTCACCGAAAAATAAAAGATACGCCAACCTATAACAATTTATGCGCTTTGATATACACAGCACAACATTACGCTCGTTACTTTGAGACGGAAGAAATAGGATATATGACGGTACCGATCTAGACGGTCTTTGCCAAGAGACTTACCATCAACTATAAAACCTATGACCTCAGTACTACTTAAACAAATATGAAGTACTAAGGCATTGCTGGACTCATAATTTATTTAAAATTTTAAGATTAGAAAACCGCTGATCGATTTATATAATTTCATAAGTATATACTTACTATAAGTAGATAATTAATACTTGCACATTTAACTGGCATCAACATGATCAGTTATGACTATATTAATTACACTTAATTAATACAATTTTAGTTGTGGTAGGTTTTTGTTGATAGAAACTGTCTAAGTATAATAGATACCTACGCAGCTCCTATTTCTGAAGTCAAACAGTACTGTGCAAACATTACTGTATTTAAGACTTAACATCCTGTCTCAAGGCTACGAACGCAATCTGATGCAGAGTATATCATCCTAACTAACGCCAAGGTGTTATATTCTGGCATATCACTTACCATTAGGTGAACATCATGCATGTGTCAACGGTACGGATAAATAAAAAAATTAATTCTCAACTCTGTTAAGAGTCTGACTAGTACTGTTACGTAGTTTCACTAGTAGAGTTTTGAAATTTTTAAGAGCAATATATCATTGGAGAAATGTTTGGGGGCGGCGTGAGAGTAAAGGTTAATAACTATCCACAACATGTTCCAATCCAATAAATTTCGTGCCGAAGACCTCAGTAACACAAGAACAGCGCTCGCACACAGCTTATGGTATCTATAAACCAAAGTAATGGAACTTTCCTGAACAGAATGGTTTCGAACTTTAAACTGCATCGTAATTTATAACGGAACGTTAACTTTGTGTTGCAATGTATTTGACAGAGTTATATATATATATATATATATATATATATATATATATATATATATATATATATATTTATTATGTTTTTTCGCCAATCACCCGAAAACTAATGAACGACATGGGAACATGACCCTTCAACGCGGACTGATTTATAGATGGTGGCTATTGGAACTCCATAGAACCTACATGATTTTACTTCTTATTAACTTTTATAAACATTTTCATTTCGTTTTATTTATACAGTTGTTATGGAAAGTAACGTATAATAGATATATTCATATATATACGTGGGACACTCGGAAAGTTTTGAGAAACTAGAAAACTAACTTCTATGAAAAAAATATTTTTACTAAATCTTTTCAAAGAACTCTCCACCAGCCAAAACTGAACAAATTGTCAAAACATTTTTTCCAGTCCTCAGCAGACACCTCTTCCACGGCCTTCTCAAACGCTGCTAGCGCGTCTTCCGGCGATGAAAACTGTATCCCTTTGAGCTGATTTTTAATTTTAGGGAATAAAAAGAAGTCACGCGCAGCCAAATCTGGACTGTAAGGAGGTTGTCCCAAGACTTTCACCGGTGTGGAGTCCAGGAAGTCCCTCGTTTTGATCGCAGAGTGCGCGGATGCGTTGTCGCGGTGATGAAGGACCCCGCGGAGCCCGGTGTTCGGTCGCTTGTTGCTCATTGCAAAAAAACCTTCTGGCAGGCATTTTGTGCTGCACCATTTGGCGTTGATGCTGCTTTGGTCTCGAAGTGGAATTGAAATTAGGTACCCATCAAAGTGAAGAAACTAGCGATCAAAATTTTCCCTGTGCTCCTCGATTGCTTCACTTTCGTAGTTCATTTTCGTGCTTCATTTTGAAACAGCCAAACTGTCGACTGACGCTTTGTTTCTGGATCGTATTGATAAATCCAGGATTCACCAGAAGTCACCTGTCACCTGTCACAATGACGTAAACGCGCCGTGATGAGCCTGCATCAAATGTTTGTATCATATCACGGCACCAATCCACACGGGCCTGCTTCTGAGCTTTCGGTGAGGTTGTGCGGCACTCGGCACCCAGCGGGGAACTGTCCTCCTTACGCGAAGGTGCTCGTGCAAAATCTTGTGAACACTTCCTAAACCTAAGTAGCTCGCTGGCCTAATGGTTAGAGCGTGCGGCTTTCATTCTGAAGGTCGCGGGTTCAAACCTCGGCATGTACCAATGACTTAATATTTAAGTTATGTACATTTGTGAACTTTAGTTACAACAGCGAGATACAAAAACGGTGAAGGAAAACATCGTAAGGAAACCCGCACACTGATATCATCTTTGTGTGTGTGTGTGGTGGTCCCAATAAAGTGGCAACAGGCTCGCCCCCTGTTACATGGGACCTAATCTGACCACATCTGGCGAAACGTGGGTGGTTTATTCACCTCTGCCTACCCCTACTGGGAAAAAGGCGTGACAATATAAAAAAAAAAAAAAAAAAAAAACTTCCTGAACCAATCTGCAGAGTATGCTGAATCTCTGCTTACGTAATTTCGTCTGTTTTCTTGAATTAAATTTTTTCCTGCCAGCACCATTTCTTTGGTGACAGTCCGTCCGCCGGTAGCACGACCACTCCTTTGTTCGTCCCCCAAAGTAATACGACCGCGTTTGCACTCGCTATACTCGGTAGATGGTTGCTTCTGAAGCTCCTTCATCCATAAAAGCAATTCGAAGTCGATCAAATGGCTCATCAGGTTTTAAGCCATATTTGAAATCGTAAAATATCATAGCACGAAAATGTCCTCGACGCAGATCCATTTTTTAATGAATCAAGAAAATTTGAATTGGCACTCAAAAAATTGTGGAGGGAAATTTGAAAATCGAGCAGTGGTATTTTTACTTTTAAATAATCGAATATTTCATAATAATCACAAGTGCCCAGTATTTTATACATAAAAACTTTTTTCGCAAAACTTTCTGAGTGGTCTGCTGAAATTTTCTTACTCATAAAAGCATAATAGGTCTATATGACGTCATACGTCTCGAAGAGTCTGGGTTCGTTCCCCACTGGCTATACTACCTCTCGGTCAAAGAAAACAGGAGGAAACTGAAATATTATATTTCGAGTACAACCTTTGCAATATGGGGTTTATTTATTTGGTAATTTTTTCACCGGTAGGTAAATCTCTGTTGCAGGAGACCGTCTAGATAAGTACCACCGCAGATCCTATTTGTGCCGCTAAACAGTAGTGTGCAAACATTACTGTGTATCGGTTTGGATGGCGCTGTAGCTATTGAAATTACTTGGGTAACCAGTTTTAACATCTTATGTCCATCCTAACTAGCGTCACGTTGTTATGGGCGGGCGTGTCCTTACCATCAAGTAAACGTCTCATACCGTCGCTGCATAGAATAAAAAAAAAAATTCATTATAATCTTGTTATAAGAAAATTTCATATTTATTGGGTTTCCCAAAGTTTTGAACGTTGGAAGGAAAACGCTGAACTATTTTTTGTTGAACACGATCCATTACCGAAAATAATATTTAAGCGTCTTTTAAAGCAAGAACAAAAAATGACCCGCTGTACGGAAATCATCAATTTTCATTTTGTCAGCTCAATGGAATTCCACTTTGTATTATGATGGATGGCACAATTAGGTTAAGCTTAGAGGATGAATTTAATTAATCGGGACCCCGAATTGCTTCAGAAACATGAATTTTATTTTTATTTATTAGTATTAATTCCAATATAATAGACAAATCTTACCTCAATGAGGTGTAACGGGTCCTACACGACAATTCAAGGTACCTACCTTACCTGCTTGTGGTGCACTCTGATAATCAACCAACTAGGCTCCAGCTCCTATCAACCCGCAATGGGCCAGAGTAGCGGGAAATGGCCCAAATCCCTCTATATGAACCCCTACAAACGGTGGTCCCTAGTGCCCGAAGGTTTTACTAGAAGAGCAGTATCGATCGATGTGGACATCTTTCGCGGAGGCTTATGTCCAGCAGTGGACGTTTGTCGGCTGATGATGTTACCTCAATGTTTTGAGCGTTGTCTTCGCCCATTCGTCCGAAGACCGTCTCAAACCTCTGCAGACTCTCCAGAACCGTTTCACCCGCACCGCGACTGGTGCCGAATGGTACCAGCGCAATGTGGGCAGTCGCTTATTTAAGAAATAAAAAATAACGTTTGTTTCCATTATTTTTCAAACCAAAATTGGCTTTGGTTAAAATTATTTTTTTTATACAACGAAACGAAGAGGACGTTTACTTGATGGTAAGCGATGCGCCTGCCCATAACAACGTGGCGCTAGTTAGGATGGTATTCATAACACAACACACGTTGCGTTCTTCGTCTTGAGGTTTAAGTTGTTGTCTCGTTTCTCCAGTAATTACACTAAATACAGCACCCTTCAAACTGCAACACACTACTGTTTGACGGCTACAATAGGCGCGCCTGCGGTCGTACCTACCACATTTTTGATTTTGGAGAACATTTTTGAAAGATACCCTGCTTCTGGGAGGAAGTCAGGGTTATGTGAAAAGACTCTGGGATTTTTTATAGAATGCACCGGTGCTCCTCTACACTTTGTGTTACATGTCACTGAGAAGGGGCTTAACCCTCCTAGGCACCATCGCGGAGCCATACGCTGTCCCACGCAAGTTCGCTTGTTAAGCGATAAGGGCACCACTCTGAGGGACAGACAAATTCCTAGACCCTTTAAACAGTTTGCATTTATGTGAATATGTGTCACAACCCACATCACTACAATTAAGCCAGCAGTGGCGTGGATCCGTCGAAATGAAAATTTCGCGAAAAGTTTATTAACTACATTTATCAGTTGCGAAAAATAGAACGCCACAAAAGGCAGGGCTTACCTTAGTCCTATTCTTACTAGCCGGAGACTAAAGGGCTGACGGACTGTGTATTCATTACCATCATTCCGCCGTCTTCTTCTCCGAACGGAATCAGCCCTGCGGTAGTACCTACCTAGACAGTTACTGGCAACAGAGACCTAATTATTACAGCATTATATTAATGTGCGTATTAAAAATATCCCCAACATTGTCCCATGTATCATACGTACATATATATCACGCCTCGTTCCCAATGGGGTAAGCAGAGACCACCTCTCTCCACTTGTCGATCCTGGCCATGTATCAATTCATGTAAATTAAACGGGGTCGCATATTATATGCCATCGCTATTTTCTTCATACTAAGTAGTAAATAAGGAAACGAACTACTACAGATGTGGTAATGATACTAACTATAGCACAATTTTTTTTCTACTACTCGTTTGATGTCCTCGAGTCAAGTATCCGCATACTGTAGCCAAACATGCAGCTTTTTACATGTTGACCCCATGCGGTAACGATTTCATTAATGACTTGTAGCTTTCTTTATACAATTAAGCGAAGAAACGAACGGGACGTTCACTTGATTGTAAATGATACGCCCGCCTATAACAACGTGGCGCCAATTAGGATGTTATATACTGCACCACATTGCACTCGTCACCTGAGACCTAACATGTTGAGTCTCGACAACTAGCTACCCTTCAAACCGGAAATCAATAATATTGGCACTCTACTGTTTAGCGGCAGAAAGAGACGCTGCGATGGTACCTACCTAGACGGTCTCCGATGAAAGAGACCTACCACCAGTAAACAGCTTATAGTACATCCGACGGAATAAGTGCTCATTTTGAAATTGTTTAAGGAGTAAGTCTATTGCAAACAAAAGCGATTTCAGAAAGAGAATATTTTCATGATTTTTCGAAACACAATGGAATAAAAATTAACAAAGTCATATTTTAAACGAAACAGCGTAGCTGGACTGTTTTTATTTTATTCCGGCATTTCGTCATTGGCTCCCTTATATTATAGCAATCTTAAACTAATTAAACATCAACGGGAAATTTATCAAAGAGCCTTTGTAAAATCAATTGTGCTTTTCGTCTCGGCTCCGAAATGGACATTCTATTGATGTTTCCCTTTTAATCAAAACTACAAAACTAATTTGTGCGAAAGGAAATTAATGAATATTTCCATTTTATAATAAACCACTATTACCTGACCTTTGAAATTTTGATACATTTACTTTCATTTAAAATATTAGCATATTTAAGAACTGTTCGGACTATGTAGTTCCAATTTAGGAATCTATAATTATAACATATGAAAAAAGGTTAATATAAAAATTAGTCTTAGACATATTAATATAATAAAAAAAATATTAATCTACTGCTTCTTTATGTTAAATTAATATTATTATATATTTGTTCCCCGCACAGCCCCGTAATTCCTATTGGTCAAGGAATTTTGTAAAAAGCCATTCTTAGTTGACCTCTAAATGGCAAAAGGTATGTATATCTTACATATTATAAAATATATAGAGTTTTTCCGATGACTAGTTTCTCAAATGGAAACGTAAATTATTTGATTAACTTAAACTTTTTCTTAATGGACCCATTATAATAGTTATTTTGTTGTAGAAAAAATTAACCTTTGATATTATTTCTTTAAAAAAAATCGATACTTTTATGAGGGATCTGTCGAAGCAGTTTTTTTTTAAATATCGTTTACTTTGTTAGGTCTTATTTTGTTAGTTTTTATTATTTTATATTTATAACAATAATACTGTACACACAATTTTTTGTAATTCGAGATTTGACAATGTTTATACAGGAGTTATATAGCGTGCCTACGTAACGTATAGGGATCGGATGTGGTTAACCGCTTGTGAAGTGCGCATTGGGCCCGCATCGATCCAATAAAATTTTCGGCAATGATATAAACGTCGAAATAATAGCATTACTTACATTTTATGTACAAATAGCTTGAATCAACATTACACTCCATATTCAAGAGAGAGAAGAGAGTTATGGTCTATTAAAAAAAAAGGCATAATAAAAGTATGTTGACAATAATCAATGATACTACAGCTATTAAAGAACTATAGTAAGTCAGGAACGTATCATGTAGTGAATAAAACAACAATATAAATGATCTTTCAATAATTTATTTTCATTTGCGACTGGGTGGTGATGAAATTTTATCGATGCTACATAATACAATAGAACTACTTTCTACTAGTGAACTGTTTTCTGATAACGGAGTACTGCAACTCATTAATCACATCTCATGTATATATTCTTTCTTACACCGATGTTCTAATATAATCCTTACTGAGGAATAAAAAAAACGATGAGAAAGAGGACTCGTGAAGCTTAAAAATAATCTAATTGTTGAAACTACGCAATCAAAAATAAATCGTAAATGCACAAAATAAGTCATAAACACACATACACTATGTTGGTGAGATAAAGATAATTTTGTTGTAACAAACGACAAATTTTATATTTCTTATGATAAATATGTTCTTTTATTACAACAAAATTAAATTCTAATTAAATACAATGGAATATTTACTCTAAAATTAGAACATTTTAAGGGCTTAATGTCTAAGCTAAACAATCAGTGTGTCACTACTGTAAATAAAAAAAAACTCCAGTGTTGCCCATTACAGAAAAACAGTCCGAAACTCCCACAAATTTACAGTCACTCCTTTATCACATTATACGTTTACATTAATAAATACAATACCGCTTTACACTATTTTCTCTTTTTTTTGGGGGGTATTTATCTCATAGAGATTCCCGCTTATAATTGATAGTTATTCTCTTGGGGTAAATTGCGAAAATCATGTGAAACTTTTATAGATGCCGCAGCCCTATTAAATAAATTAAAGAGAAACAAAAAAGTATTAACAATCAAAAAGATTTTGTATGTTATTGAGTGACGTATCATAGACAATTTTAAAGTCGTTTTGATGAAGTGAACAATATCACAAAAAATAATGGCTTTGTACTATATAATGTAGCAATAATGGTATTTAATGGGAAAATAAATTTAATTAATTAAAGTCAGAAACTGGTATTAAACGACACCTAGAAACTATAAACATAGATACAATTTTAGAATATTCGCTTTCACTTACTTCTCTGGTGATATGCCTCCGTTGCTAGAGAGCAGCTAGGTTATCAGGTAAGTACCACCACAACGCACATTCCTACCTCTGAATAGTCGTGTGCAAATATTATCGTCTCTGGTTTAAAGGGTGCTAATAAAATCTCTAGGGTAACGATGCTTAACATATTAACGACATTTTACAACATCGCAACCAGCACATTGTTATAAGCCGGCGTATCACTTACAATCGGGTGGATGATCTGCTCGTAAAGTACCCTCGATGTATAGAGAATAAAGTTGGGGTCTATCATACGTCATTAATAACAGCAAAATAAAACAAATGGCGGCTATTAAATGAATTTGAGATTATCCGTCATATTTCTTAAAATTTGTTCGCTTTTCATATATTAAATCATATTTACTTGCATATAACTCATTTAAAAAAAAAAACTATATATTGTAATGGCTCCATTTTGGATTAAAAATTTATCAGAAATAATAAATGAAAAGTTTTGTAATGTTCTTTTGTATTAGGCCTCATAACGAAGCTAAAAACGAACAGGGACGGTTGCCCGCAGATAGACGAGGCGATGGCAGGCCACACGCAAAGTGCATCAATGATCTGTTGAAGATCAAGTGACGTAAGATCCATCCGAAGAGACATCTATCACACCACAGGAGTGCCTTCGGTCAATAATGATGAATGTTTGTAATTAAATCTTCTTCTTTATAAGCCTCTATAACAACTTAACATACTTTTGTGCGAAATCTAGTTATATATACGAAAAGTGAACAAATCCCATCGACTTTCAAAGTAAAAAAAGAAATTAGACTAATATATCATAACACTTCAGTATTATAATTCGGAATGTTCTGATTCTTCAGACAACTGCGGCACTTCATCGCCTGCGGTATCCTTTGAAATTTCCGGTTTCTCTTCCTGTTCTTCTTGTTTTTCTACTGCTTCTGGCATTCCTTCCTTCTCAGGTTCTATCACCGTCTCCGTTTTATTTTCCGCTTCCTTCTTAGTGGGTTTCTTTGGTCGCCATATTTTCATCTTGTTGACAAGATACTTTACTTCTCTGTCCAAATTGGACATCTTCTCTCTAATGCTATCAACGGTTAGTTTAATGTCTTCATTATTCCGTAACTTGTTTTGCTCTTCTATGGAATTAGCCAGCCACGATGTTGTCTCGTCAATTTTCTTCTCTAGTAAGCCGACTTCAACATCCGTAAACACATCGCGCTCCGAATTTGCTTCTTTCGTCAAATTCTTAGCCATCTTAAGGAACTCTTGAGAACTGTTAAGCATGTTCTGAATAGCAGCTACAGCGTCAGGCCTTTCTCTATGTTCCCAGTGTCTGTAGAAAATGGGATTGGATTTGTCCTTTAACAAGGAAAGTTTAGCCTCATAAGTTACAGTTTCAGCTTCGTAACCCTCATCATACAACCATTCAGATATTTCACTGCACAACTTTTTAATTTCTTCAATTTGTTCCGGCGTACCACATTCAGCATATTCGTCCATATCTACTTTCAATTGAACATCGACAACAAAAGCTTCTAGATTGTTCAAAGCGGATTCCCTTTCAACTCGTTTCCTGTCAATAATATTCAATTCTTTGATTTTGTTTTTAGATTCTTTGAATTGTTCTGGTGATAATGGTTGCAAGTTGAGAATCAACTCTTCATTTTTAATAGGTTCTTTTAGTAACACCACTTTTGGTTTAGGTTTGCTCTCAGCTTCAGTGGCGTTTTGTTTCTCTGTAGTTGTTTCATTAGATTTAGTTTCATTTTTTTCTGCTTCTTTTGGCTTATCATCTGGTTTATCTTCCACTTTCTCTGATTCTGAATCGGAACCGAATAGTTTACTTATAGTGCTGCCAATCTTAGAAAGAGTGCTATCTTTGTCTTCATCATCTTCAGTTACCGTCTTTTCAGCAACAAATTCAACATTGACTAAATTGAGAATGCCAGAATCGTCCATATTGAAATGTGCTTTTATTCCCTTATGTTCAACGTTGTCTCCTGTGTACTTACCAATTGCCTCGCTAACTGCAGATAAAATAACCTGACTTAGGTTGAAACTTCCGATATAATTCAATTCAGTAGAGGGTATGTGATCTAGCTCAGCATAATTCACATTAAATGAGAAGTCATCTGTGTGTTTATTGAATGTTATTACTTTCTTTTGTGGATAAGGGTTCATAGGACTGAAAAGTGTTCTTTTTATCTGTAACAAAGAGTTTAATGTACAGTAATGAAATATAATAATAAGAGATAAATATTTATATTAATTGACTACTCCTGTGATGCTGCAATGACTAACCAATTGCCTAGTAACATATTGAAACTTGGTCCTACTCCAGAGCCAAATGTCGTAAAGTTTGGTTTGGTAAGAGATATTTTCGAATCTGCCTCATTAGCCACCATCATCATATTGTAAATCTGTCGCCATGCTCTTGCTTTGAACATATAAAAACCAGAATACTCCAAACAAAATCACTAACTATACACAATCTAGTAGTCTCTTAACACCATATAAAGGTCAAATGTTAGCTTATTATAGAATAAAAACATATCCCAATTAGTAAACATTAATAAACATATCAGTTAAAATATATATACAAACCAATTTTTCATTGCCATCAACATTTCTGGTGAATGTTACTTGTATGGGAAACAACACTGCATCGCGAACATTCAATGGTGCCACTTTGTAACCAGTGGCAAGTGATGCTGCCCTGTAGATTAAAAACAAATGATAATCCATATTATTTAATGTAATATTGACATTAGCAAAAAAAAATTATAGACAATTAACATTAAGTATTTGTGTTATAAGGTAAACCGACGATCTGGAGATCACGTAAAACTGCTGGATGACGATCCTCTGATTGATAAGGTCTCTGGACAAGGCATATGACCAGCAGAGGACATCTAGCGATTAATAATAAAGATTCATTGCAGACACAGATTTAAGACATAGGTAGGGCATAAGATTAGATACTAGGACCTCCATAAACAACACTCAATATATGTAAACCTTGTTATAAAAATATTTAACACTTCTTCCTATCTAATGACTATTAATAACATAAAGAAAAATGTTAACGAAACTGTAACCATCTAAAATATTGCTACTGTCTGTGGCACATTATGATGACTTACTATCACATGAACTGCTCACTTGTTTCTCCATCTTTCCTATAAAAAAAAATGAAACCGATTTAATACAAAATCATGCAACTTTTCGCCTACCTATAGACAGCACCCATGGTAGCCGCCTCGTCAGCGTTGATTGACCGGGCCGGTTCGTGACCGACAGCCTTCCGCAACGCCTCGTGGACAGCAGGGGCTCGAGCGGCGCCTCCTGCCAAAACTAATTTCGCATCGCCACCGGAACCCGATGCAGCGGCTACCGCACGTTGTACTACCCCCGCCACCCTACCCCACAAATCTGAACACAGCTCTTCAAACTCTGCCCTAGTTACCTGTTCAAACACAAATAATAATATAAATCTATAATATACTGGTGGTAGGCCTTTGTTTTCAGAAACCATGTAAGTAACTACCACCACAGTGCTTATTTCCGCCGGTAAACAGTAGTCTGCAAACATTACTCTGTTCTGGTTTGAAGGGTGATGTAGCTAGTTTAATTACAGGGGTAACAAGACCTAACATCTTAAGTCTCAAGGCGACCAGCACAATATGGTGCAGTGTAATGACATCCTAACTAGTGCCACATTGTTATAGGCAGGTGAAACACATGTCAACAGGTGAACGTTCCTCTTCATCATGTTGCTTGACAGCATGACAAAAAGTTTAGTTTTGTGATACTTCTTGGTTATCACCCAGTCATCAGCCCTATAGCATCTCTGACAATCCCTACTCTGACCAGATACTGCATCACATAGTACATGGCACGATAAAACAAGATGTCTCATTATTACCATTAACAAATAATTATGTTTAATAAATATATAAATATAATTTACCAAAACTTTGAAGTCTTTATCATCCATAAGATTTTCAATCTGTGCATAGTGTTCCGTATTAGCAGACAAAACTATTTTTAATCTCTCAGCTTCTCGTAACAGTTTCTCCATGGCCCTCGGAGTGGCTCTGACATTCCCACCGCCATTCGCCTCCCAAGCCTTGATCAAGTGTTCACGTAGACGCAGAGTCATTTCAAAACCACCTAAAGTTCTGGTCCAAGGTACAATTTAAGTTTTAAAACATGATGTGAAAAATGTAGAACCTTTCATTATTATCACCATCTAGATCAATATCCAATGCTAAATATAAGTCTATTGTAATGTCTTCCATAAAAAAAATTATTCTTTCTCTTTTGCAATCCAGTTGCTCCCTCAAGTAACTGTGTCCTGTACTTTACTGCCCAATTTCTAAGATTTTACGATAAAGCAACAAAAAAGGGTAGCAGGTGGCTGTAAAGGACCACTGAACCACATTGTGCATGCCACCTTGAGACATGAGATAGTTCTTCCTGGTAAACATTACAATATATTCAGTATGAAGACAGTGCTTTAATCATTGTCTTTCCATTTAGAAAGTGACACCCCAATGTTGCTATGAATCTTACTCTCAGCAGTGTATGTATATGTGAATGGCTTGCATGTTGCTACAGTTATTGTTAATGTTATGTTGATTTACCAGGCATGGAAGCTCCAGTTTTGTATACTTGACCAGATGAGGAGTTTAGTGATAATCTTTTTACCTCAGTAATTTCACACTGTAACACCTTTTAAACCTATACACCACAAATTTTGCACACTATTGTTTGAGGTTAGAAATAAATGCTGTAGGAGTTACTCCAGCATGCAAATAAATCATGTGTATAAAATTGTCTCTCCAATTGTTCTTTGTTATATCTATTGAAATAGGTACAGAGTTCTATGTGATTAAGAGATTGACATACAAAATATCAAAAAACTTGTGTACATACCTGTCAAATCCCACTCCAATCACCTGCAATTGTGGTACAGTTTCAACATAACCTTTTTCCTTTATTTTTACATTCTTGTATTCCACCAAGGCTGCTTTCGTAGAGACAGCACCCATATCAAAGAAGAGTGTATACCAAGCAGTTTCATTGATTTCCTTTAAGAAAAGTCATCAAGTCATAACCTTGTAATTGATTTGAAGTAAAATTAATTTATATCAAAAAATATGTAATAAATATAATGAACAAAACAGATAAAAGTTTCAAAAATCTTTCATTTTGTGATACAGTTTTTCTAATGACATGAAGGTTAAATAGCTTCATATCAAAATAAAGCATTAAATGAATAATAAATATGATGTAATGTGTAGTAATGATAGAATAAAAAAAAATACTTTTCGTCTAAATATGCCATAGTTAATGCCAATGGCTGTGTAGTCATTAATAAGCTGTAGGACATTAAGTCCTGCAAGTGCAGCAGCATCCTTCAGTGCTTTTCTCTCCACTTGATTGAAATATCCTGGTACTGTTATCACACATTCACTGATTGGTTGTCCTGAAGCAAAAATATAGAAAAGTAAATTTGCATTCCGATCAAGATTGTATATATTTTTATAAATTAATTAAAAAATTCTATCTGATGTTGATCATAAAATACAAATAAATTTCAATGTTTCATTAAGAACTTAGTATAGTTCTAGGTCAAATATACTACTAAATTTATTAAAAACAATAAAAGTACAAAAATAATTGCCAAAAAGAAAATTAGTTAATTTTAAAAAATTTAATTTTACAAATTTTATGGATGTGTAGTATGAGTGTGAATATCAGAAATCATTCCCTTTTTTTATTAAAAATAAAATGTGCTCAAAGTTTTAATAACCTACTAATTTGTTAAGGAAAAGAAAAATCCATAACATACACAAGATAATGTTCTAAATAAGATGATGCAATTTCTACAATATAATCAAATAAGAGTTAATCAATCAATCAAATAACAATTTTCAAAGAATCTAGAAATTTCAAGAAACTCTTTTCTAAACTGTACATTTTTACATTTAAAAGATATAAATAAAAATACTTACCATGACTAATTTCAGCAAACTCTTTTGCCTTAGCTAAAAGTTGAGCAACCAATTCTTCTGGTGTAAACTTTGTATTTTCATCATGTACAAAAACTGGAGTTCCACGGTCTGAAGCTTCTAAATCATAATATGGAAACCGTTCTCTAAAAAATAGGTTATAAATATTTTATTTATTAATAACTAATAAATTACAAGTACATAAATAAGGGGTTATTTTGAATTTAAATTAATTATTTACCTGTACGCTTTCACCAAAGGATGGTCAAATGGTTTTCCCAAAAGGTCCAACAAGAATTTATATGTGTTCTTTGGAAACCTTACACCCACAGTAACAGCATCCTCTCCGAATGTTCGTACGCCGTCTCTAAATGCTACTACAGCCGGAGTTTTGCGTTTTGATTCTTTATTTAATACAATTTCCATAGGGACACCAGGTGACACGATGCCGATTTTCATCCACTCCGAGCCCAAATCAATAGATATAACAGCTGCTGCTTCAACGTTGGGACTCAGGAATAATGGTAACAACACCGCACATAAAAGACAAAACATTTTCTGTGAAATAAAAGTAAAATACCTTTCAAAAATTGTACCAACACGTATTACCGATTCCGGAAAATATCTGTCAAACTCCTCTTGAGACGCAAAATAAAATGAACTTACGATATTTAAACCCATGTTCTTGTAGGAAGTCACATGTAGCTGGTTAGTGAAATAATGTCTTGGCTTACAATACTAAAGTAGTTAGAAATTCTAGTTCATTATTGTTTAGCAAAGTGGGCCAGCTTGTTAAGTCCACGTCAAGTTTAACGTGTTTTCTTCTTTCTGGATCTTAATATTGTTGCCACTTTATGAAAACTACAATACCTATTGTACGAAAGATTATATTTTTCTGTCAACTTTATTTAGTTTTCTGAAATTAATCAAAAGTTTTTTTTTTCATATTGTATATTTTTTATGTTGTTATTAATAAAGTATAATGAATTAAATATGAACTCATCTCTAGTGTATTGTTAATATATCAATCACAAATCTTATTTAATTTTTACGTTGTTAATATATGCGTGAATATTTCTAAAAAAAATTTTACAAACATTTTTGATGCATTCTTAATTTAACGATTATATAATAGAAAAAAAGAAATAGAATAATAATAGAAAGATTTAAACGTGTAAACAGTTCTTATATCCAAAAGTAAAAGAATCTAAAATAACATTAAAAAATTATAAATGTCATTTAAAAATAAATCCAAGAGCATTTTAGCAGTTGTAGGTAATAAACTCGAGTTTTTGACACGTGCAAATATTTTAATATTAGTTACATTTTCGAACGAGATTTTTTAACCTCTAGATATTTTTAAGCTTAATTAAAACATTCCGTTCTGTAAAGAAAATTTATAAAGGCCGATGCTTTAGCGTTTACATTTGATTGTATTCAAATAAAATAATTTCTATATAACAAAATTTTTCAACTGTCATGGTTACACATAGACAAGGAAAATAGTATTACACCGTGTTTTGTATCATATGTTTATTTATGTAGGTTACTCTCTAGTTTATGGTCTGATTGGGTGTTGAGGTGTTTGTTGAGTGTTGATTTCAAGAACGGTGGCCGCGGAATGCTGTTTATTGTTGTTAATTTCTAAATTGTGTTTAACACCAACGTGACATCTTTAAGGTAAGTGTATCTTTTAATAACTACATTGTTTGTCATTTTCTCTACTTTTCCTAAATTGTTTTGCTTAGTTCGTTCACAAATTAAAAAGGTTTAAGAATAATTATATATTCTACTCCTATATGCGCATTTTGTATTTGTTCTTTGAATAACAACTAAATAATATTAAGTTGCGTCAGTCCTACGGTACAACGTGTAACGTTAGGTATCATTTACACGCGGATCTAAAAATGTTACGAGTCGCCTGAAGTATGCAAAGACGCAGACGTTAGCGCTCCATCTAAATATGGAACGGATGCTTGACGGTCGTGTTAGTTAGATGTCCTCCTTGCTGTTTGTCTGCCGTCCCTGCAGTTATGTAATGGCCCTTTGAGGACCACTTTGGCACGTGCACAAAATTGCACATCATATTATCCACGTAGTAAGCACGGCGCACTTAGCCGCGCACGCGGTCGCTTTCTGAACCTCAGTTTCCTAGCAACACGTTGTTGACGCTACTGCTGACCTAATGAATACAAAAACACATGGTAATTATTGTTACATCACATCACCTGACACGCGTAGTTATTTTTAAGTTACACGTATTTGTGATTGTTTTCGAATAAAATGCACTGTTGGATTAATTTCGAAGGCTAAGTTGCGTTATGTGAGTGCTTGGTTGAAAACTGTGTTGGTGCTGTTTCTCTTTGTAAGCAATTTTTTAAGCACCAACCTGACCTTTTTATTTAGAAACATATTGCAACTACAATAGGAGTTATTGTATTATATGTACTGAATAACCCTAGATTTTGTACATAGAGTTGTATAAAAATAGTTTACAAACCTTACTGCGGCCTAGTTATCACTTGGCACTTCCTACACTAAAAATAAAACACTCACAGAAAAAGATTATGCTTCTTACTGATTACTCTTTTGCCTACTTTCATTGAAAGAAATAAATAGAAACAAGTTAATGTTACATATAATTAATTTGGAATAAAAAGAATATTAATCAAACAAAATTTTTATTAAATTTAAAATAATTCGAAAATTATTTAAAATATATCATGTTCACACACATAATATCAATAATACCAAGGCCACTTAATCTTCAGCCGTGTGATAACATTTTATCCTAATTTATCTAATAATATTGCTTTATTCTACAATTGTTATGTCATAATTATTATTTTGTGTGCATTCTTTTAGTTTCTGCTTCTTCTTAAAGTGCCTCTCCAACTAGTGAAGGTTGACAATCAGCGTGATACAGTCCTTTCTGTCTTTCTGTCTTTTGCTATAAACATACTTTATTTCAGCATGTGTAAAGTAATATAATAAAAACTGATCTTTTAAACGAAATAAAAAGGCAGTGTTTAGCATTTCACCTGCTATATTTTTAATAGCAGAGTTTAGCCATTGTTTATTTAATCTCATTCAATCAATGGTTATTAAGAGATTTTTGTTAATTTTTAAATTTCAATAGAAGGGAGAAAGAAATGTAATAAATGTAAGTCTGAATCCATTGCAACTTATTCACTCTGACAATTCAATTAATTATTTAAAATCCAATTTTCAAATTTAATCATCACATAACCAGAGATATAATAAGTACAAGTTTCACAAAATGAATTATTTGTACAGTTAATTGATAATTAGAAAAAAAAGGAAAAAGTTAAAATTATTTTTATTCTCATTTTTTGGGCCCTTGTTTCATATGTGTATAAATTGTCTGTGTCAAAAAAAAAACCTTTTCATGCATAAATATAATTGTATGATTATATTATTTTGAGAGATATGTTATAACAATATCATAAACTTTATTAAAAGTAACATACGAGCGTTTAGTTTTTGGGGCGCAATTTGCGATAAGATTATTCGAAGACGCAATTTGATTGTGTCTATTATCACTAACACGTGTAATAAAATTAATTAATTTTAGTATCTCTTAAAACTATGCCATCTTGGCGTTAATGTAATGTATAAAATCATTTATGAGCTAGCTGCGATTAAATAGGAGCTAAATACAAATAAACAATGGGTCGTTACACAAAACACGTTTCCGACGTAGTCAGTACCTTGTAAATAATTATTGGTTTAAAAATTTTATTCCGAGTTTAATAAAAAATAATAAAACTGAAAGTATTGATTATTGTTGTAATAAAGCTATTAGGCATAGCAGAATAACATGCAAATGTAAACCCAGTGCTGAATGTTAGTGGAGAAGCTGTTACATAAGCTTATACTATCCAGTGCTCCGATAAGGTTTTGAATAACAGATCTTTAATGAGCAAATGGTTAGATGATTGCTTAAATACATACTCAACAGCAATATCATTTTGGCGACAGAAGTCTAGCAGTTCATCAATACATTCCCCTGTGTGCGTTCCATCGTATGCGATATGGAACTTCTACGTGTATTTTCAAATATGGCTTCGTCAGTGTCATTTGAGCCGAGATTTGTTTTAAATATTCGATAATAAAGAACATAGTTGTGGCTCGAGCTGACCGTAAATTCTAACATTTTTTTATGTGTAGACATTAACCGTATGGAAAATGGTACTTCCGATCATAACAACGTGGCAGTAGTTAGTGATATATACAGCAACACATTGTGCTCGTTTCTTTGAAATATAAAATGTTAAGTCTCGTTACTCCAATAATTTCACTAGTTACAACACCTTATTAACTGGAACAGTAATATTTGCGCACTAACGTTCGGGAGAAATAGAAGCTGCGGTGATGCCTACCTAAACGGTGTACGGCAATAAAGACCTAACACCAGTAAACATTACACAGTAACATGGTCAAAACATTGTCATTATCGCAATAAGGAAAAATATGACACTGAATACTTTAGTCAGCGCGCATCAATTTTATATGTAAGTACAATAGCCTTTTAACTTGGAATTAATTCAAATTGAAAAGTTCAAGTTACACTTTAATAATAAAAAGTTATTAAATAGGACGTGTATTTACATAGTTTTATTAAAATATTTAAATAACGCCGAAAATATTTCAACGGTGTATTAAAATGTGAAAGCAGTCGATATATCTCTATACATAGTCACACGCTGGCCGTCATCGATTCCGGAAAGAGAACGCTGCATCCGTTTCGTTTTACGTCACCGCTGCCCTTTCTAGTCTGTAACGTCACAAGTTCAATTATCCAATTCAATAGTAATATATCTAAGATAATCTTATATATTTTAAACTAAATAATAAGCTATGGGTTATAATCATTTGCAGTTACCGGTGGGTAGGTCTCTGTAGCCGGAGACCGTCTAGGACTTAAGCGGTCTTCGGCTGTGGTCGTACCAATCTAGACTCTAGGTAGGTACCACCGCAGCGTCTATATCTACCACCAAACATTATCGTGTTCCAGTTTGATTAGTAATATAGCTATTGAAATTACTAGGGAGATGAGACTTTACTCGTACATCTCATGTCTCAAAGCGCCGAGCACAACGTGATGCTATGTATATTACTGTAACTAGCGCCATGTTGTTATGACCAGGTATCACTTACCATCAGGCGAATGTCTCATTCGTCTTGTCTCGTAGAAAAAAAAATATTTTTCGTTAGGAAACAAAAAAAATATATTAATAGAAAATTCACCAAGCACTTCATTAATAACAAGGTAATACAACAGTCAATTATTTACACATGATAATTAATTACCGAAAATTAAGTGAACAGAATACTATAAATGTTATATTTCCTTTAATTAACTTAATTACAAATATTAGATTTGTGCATATATTACGAATCCATTCATGAAACAAATACTATCTTTTACCAGTGGTAGGATTCTGTTACCCGAGACTAAAGTACTACTGCAACTCCTATTTCTGCAGAACAGTAGCATGCAAACTTTACTATGTTCCGGTATGAAGAACATTGTAGCTAGTTAAATTCAGTATTTTCGGATATTAAGTACCCCAGTGAGTAATGAGATTTAACAACTTAATTGTGATGTTATGTATATCGTCCGAACTAGTGCCACATTACAAACAGGCGTATCACTTACCATCAGGTGAACGTTTGTCTCGTCTCATCGCCTCCTAGAATAAAGAAATAACAAAATAATGTGATTTTGTAAATGCCATGGAAGCTCTCATACACAGAACTGTATTTGCGTTTGCTTATCGATTTAAGTTTTGCTGATGAGGTTTGACCAGTGTATACTTGTACGGGTTGACCTACTGCTGAATTACATTACGATTGTATTTCGGATGGCACGTCGAACCGGTGGCTCTGATACTCCGAAACAAATGCTACCTGCCTGCCGTCTACCTGATAAGAAATGATAACGATATTTTAAAAATGATATCACGTGAAGAAAAATAACTTACATTTATATCACATTTTTAATACTACTCTGCCTGTGCCTGTCATCATTTTGTCTTAGTATCATCCTGAGTTTCATTTTTAATGAACGAAGGGTAACTTGACCTTAACTTCATATGGTGGTAAGTGATAGCTGCTGTCATATCTTAACAACCGAAACACGGCAATGAAGTTACGTCGGCAGAGTTACGATATGAAATTTGTAGCTGCTGGTGTGTAGGTCTCTGTTGCCGGATACCATCTAAGTATCACCACCGCACTAATTTCTGTCGCCAGACAGTAGTGTGAGTACATTACCGTATTCTAATATGTGGTCGTTATAGCTAGTGAAATTACCTCGCGACCTGATTGTTACGCTTTGTATATAGTCGTAACTAGCGCTACTTTGTTACGGGCAGCCCTATTACTTCCATCAGGTGAACGACTCGTTCGTCTCATCAGCGTCGAATAAAAAGTAGGTATGTTAAAAAAATTCTTACCACCAACCACCGATAACCACTGCGCCACAGAAGCTGTTAAAATTTAAACAGTGTTTTCATTTTCATAAATTCTTTACAATTTATACGGAGCATGTTCTCTCCAAAGAGTCTTGTGTTAGAAAAGCATTAATTTGCGCTATAGTTAAATATTAATAATCATCTATGTTTGTGTTGAGATGTAGCGCATCATCACGCTTATTAACGAGTTCATCATCCCACGCGGCCCGCCCACTGGTGAGATGCAATCCCACTTAATGTAAAGCGCCAATGTATGCACCGGCGCGTGTGAACAGCGGATTAGTCACGATACTGAAGGAACTAGTTTCAATCCAACGGCGAGGCGTTAAAGTCGATTTGAATTGATGTCTACGCTTTAAAGCGCTGCATGCGATAACGAACAGCGAAATTTTTCTCGCTACTTTCGTCATGAATGAAATGAATGCATTACTCACAGATTTACTGGTGATAAATCTCTGTTGCTGGTGACAGTTTAAATAGGTACCACCGCCGCTCCCATATTCCGGTATGAAGAGCGCTGTAGCTAGTAAAGTTACTGGGTTAACGTGATTCCACATGTCTTGTTTCAAGGCGACGGGTACAATGTGGTGCAGTGTATATTACCCAAACTAGCGCGACGTTGTGTGTACAGTACAGTGTACAGGAGTATCACTTGCCATCAGGTGAACTAGCCGTTCCTTTCGTCGCTTGGTTCAATAAAAAAAATATATAATTTCGTTTTACTTATTATTTGTACATATTCAAAATTATTATGCCGCGCATATATTTATTCATTCAATCTCCTACTCTTTGAGTGTTTTTTTTTTCTTCTTCAAATACCCGATAACACAGGCGGAAGTTCACCTGATGGTAAACAATACCCTTGCCCATAACTTGTTTTTATACCACTTAGATGGCAATCAAGCTTGCGGCCTTTCTGATGTTGAGCAGTAACCGCAGCCTATAACCGCCAGTGACACCAGAGGTACCACTGGGCCTGAACGTAATGTTGCCTTAGTTAGGATGTTATACACTGCACCATGTTATGCTCAGCGCTATGAGAGAATAAACTTTTTTTTTTTTTTATATTGTCACGCCTTTTTCCCAGTAGGGGTAGGCAGAGGTGAATAAACACCCACATTTCGCCAGATGTGGTCAGATTAGGTCCCGTGTAACAGGGGGCGAGCCTGTTGCCACTTTATTGGGACCACCACACGCACACAAAGATGATGTCAGTGTGCGGGTTTCCTCACGATGTTTTCTTTCACCGTAGAGAGAATAAACATCGTCTCGTATCCCCAATTATTACAATAATTACATTGTCTACAAAACGAAACTCTGTAATTTTGGCACACTCTTGTTTAGTGTTTACTACAGAAATAACTTAAACTTAAAACTAACTAAATAATTAATAACTTAAAACCACGTAACTTCACTAGATTATTTTTTGTGGTTTATATATATGAATTCATATCATCGGCAATGTTATTTCCTTTGATAGACGGTGGTTAGTTACCGCAGTTTAATAATAACGATTTTTTTTTCACCGACAGTATAGATCAATTTTAAATGTGGATTTTTATTAAAAAAAAAAAAAAAAAAATTATCGTCACGGTTATGAAGCAGGAAAGTGTTTTTGTGAAAAAAGAATCGCATAATTATATATCAATGCTAACTGATAACAAATTCCTTTAGATTATTTCAATGGTAGTAGGTTTCTGTTGCCGCAGCGGCCTATTGCAGCTGACAAACATTACTGTGTTCCGGTTTGAAAGACGCTGCAGCTAGTGTAATTACTGGGACAACGGGACTCAACATCTTACGTCTCAAGCGATGAGCACAAAGCGATTCAGTGTATATCATCCTTACCAGCGCTACGTTGTTATAGGCGTCCGTATCACTTACCATCAGGTTAACGTTCCGCTCGTTTCGTCGCTTAATTGAATAAAAAAAAACCGCTGCTGTAACCATTTTTTTTTTTACTTTTATCTGTATTAAATTGAACTGTATTTTTATGTGGATGAGTTTTACAACAGCATCGCTTTATTTGAATATTCTTAGCGATATCTTTACTCTGCCGTAGATTATTTTACGTTAAACGCCATGCGGTTAATTTATCAAGTGTTTTAATATTACGTAAATGTTTATTAGTAAACCCGCCACATATGTCATATAAGTAACAAAAGATTAACACTTAAAATACGTAACACTTTCAATTTAATTATGTATATGTATATACAAGTGTATATCATTATAATTTTTTTTATTTAAATTTGCTTGAAATTTTACGATTCATAGGATTTGCAATTGAAACTGAATTTCATACTTGTTCACCTCAAAAAGTAGTGCGGATGTTATGAAAACTTTTTTTTCCATATGAGGAAGCGTCGAGACGTAGAACGTAGTCGTTAGCTAGTATGATACACTTCTGTCACCTTATTCCAGTTGTCTTGAGACAATCTTAAGTCTCGCTACTCCAATAATTACCATAGTAACAACCGCTATCAAAACGAAAGAGTAATGTTTGTGTATTACTTTCTTGTGGCAAAAATATGAGCTGTTTGGTAAATGGTTTCTTGGCAACAGAAAGCTATCACTAATAAACTATTGTATTCCAAATAAAACTGATTATTATATATAAGTGTAAGTAGTTTATTTATCTATGTATATAAATAAATGTATGTATATATGTATATGTGTGTAGCAAGATATAAACTATTAGACGTAGAGACACAAAATTTGGTGGAGACATTGCTTCTGCCATTTAGATGTTAGCTAAGAACGGATTTTATAAAATTCCTACCCCAATAGGAGTTGTGGGAAGGGGTTGCAACCAGCAAAGCCCTAGTAATAGGACAGCTTGTATTGTTATAATTGCAACCGAATGAAAGGTGAAGTGTCTCTTACAAACTGGTAATACTTGCTATTGAAATTGATAAAAGAAATTTATTGACTTATCACAATAAATTTATTCATACGAAAGATATAAAGGTCATGTTATCTTCAATATTTATCAAAAGGTATTTTGGTTACGCTGCAGATGAGCACGCAAGGTTGTCTGTTGCTTGGCGAACTTATTGACCTAACGTATTACCTAACTTATGTCTAACGCTATGGAATACACCCTTCGTTGTTTTTATTTGTAATAGAAAAGCTAGTAATTCTAAATTCTATTCTATTATGTAAAAAAATATTTTAAAACTATTAAAATGAAAATAAAACGAAAAAGATTAAACGCGTAGTAAGAAAACCTATCGTGTATAATATCAGCGATGCCGAGTTAGGATCTGATGCAGCAGTAGTTGAGTAGAAACCCACATCATGGCAATATCCTTTTTTACCCTACAGTTAATTATCTCTATATTTATAAGAGATCAATGATTTAAGATTTTAATGACTCGTGTCATTGAGCTCGCCGCCATTAAATCATTGTTTTAGAGCAGTGATTCTCAACCACTGTGCCGCGGCACTTTAGTATGCCGCGAAATTCTAAAAGTGTGCCGCCAAATTTTAGATGAATAATAATGTTAATATTATTAATTAAAATTATACTTTTTTTTTTAAATCATTGTTTGGCAACGCGTTCCTTCTTAGTGCCGGATGCCGGATTATAGTAAAGCGACGAGCATAGCGGTGGGGGCAAGAGAGAACATAGATAATATTTAAGCTTATTTTTTTCTTTGTGTGCCGCCAAATTTTGAAATTGTTAAAAGTGTGCCGCAACAAAAAATAGGTTGAGAATCACTGTCTTAAATAATAAAAGATTTATTAAGACCGCTAACGATTTGATGACGATTTATCTACATCGTTTTATTCAATAGGAACATTATGTATACACAATGACCTGTGACAATTTCGTTGTTTATTTACCGTCAGATTTATTAACTGAGCAACAATCTAAATCTGTTACACAAAAAAGATTAAGTAGAATTTTTACTCACTTACATTTTTTGACGGTCAGACGTCTATAGAACACACCGCTGCCTCCCTGCCCTATGCATTAGTTCATCCCAGGGAAGGACGTAACCCTCCCTAGCACATTCTATGCTACGACAAATATAAAACCACCACGTATCTTTCATCCACCTTGGGCTTGCTTAGTGGGTGGGTACTGTGAAATCCCACTTTCCTTCCGCGCATCTAGTGATCTTTTAATCAGCTTTTACGACAGACCGGGCTTACTTTAATACTATCCTTAACAGCCCGACGCTATAAGGCAGATTATCTGTCTACCTGACATGTTCTTTAACAATCCTCTATGTATCGGTATATCACGTATGATGGAAGTGAAAATAACAAGAAAATCAAACAGAAACCGAATCTCTGTGTGTGTTACGTGTTCACTCCAATCGTCTGCTCCCGCAAGGCCGCGTTGGTTATATGATTGTGTGCCACATCGCGCGATAATATATTGAAGATAACACACATCCACATCACCGGCGCTACAGCGGCTACGTAATACACTACGTAAATATTTGAACGCCTCTGACCGCGTGATATGCTGCGATTTACACGAAAACATGTTCCTTCTGTCTAAAACAAGGTATCAGTTTATATCAGTTATACACGTTGTTAAGTGACTATAAGGCTGTCGATCGTGGAGCATGCTAACCCAGAATACTTTGAAACACCATGGCGGTTAATTCACAAAGTAATAACCAAGGAAAGGAGTTAAGATGGTTACCACCGACCAAACTCCACATCAAGTATACTTATGTAGTGTTTTGCCATTTGCAATCCCTTTACAAAATTGTATAACAGTTAAACCGGATATGATAATTTAGTCCTTATATATGTTGGAGTTATATTTATTTTATATAGATAGATTGTAAGTCATTCACCCCCACACTCACCCCCATGGCAACGTGGCGCTAGTTAGGACGTCATACACAGCACCACATTATACTCGTCGACTGGACGTTAGTTGTTAAATCTAGGTACCTTAATAATTTCACTAGCTACTCGAACACAGCAAAATTTGTAAATACTGTTTAGGGAAAAAATAGAGCTTTAGTGGTACGTACCTACCGGACGGTCTTCGACAACGAAGACCTATCACTAGTAGGAGACAAATTACCATCAGTTAAACAAAAACCAATTTCTTTCAATCACATTCTCGTCTTTCTTGACCTAGTCGCTTGTATCTATGGTTGATTCCATTCAGCTTAGTCGACCTAAAAATCCAGTAGCGTTATTCATGTTTCTGAAATATGATACTTAGAGGGGTACATTTTCCTCGTGTATTGGCTGTTACCGATACGGACGTTCCACAATATGTCAAGTTAAGCATACAATGAAACTGACCAAAGTTTCTTTTATCCCCTATCATTCATCTTCTAATTTATTTTGGTGTGTTATAATAAAAAAAAATCTTAGTACAATTCTCCAGCAAATTTAGGGTAAAACGGAATGAAAATAGTGTTTTCTTTACAGTAGAAATTGTTGGTTAAAGCAAAACACTTTGGTTAACAGGTCTCCGTTGCTGGAGACTGTCTAGGTAGATATCTCATGTCTCAAAGCATCATGCACAACTGATGGTGATATACACACCATATGGGTCACTGTATATCATGATAACTAACAATACATTATTAAGGGTGGGCAAAACATTTACAATCAGCTGACATCCGGTTTGTGGCTTTGACAAAAAAGTCTTAAAAGTTGGATAGTAAAATATAAGACAGAGTTATTTAAGGGAGCAACTGGAAACTCAAATAGAGCAATAGTTTGGTTTGTGGATAAGACTTAGACATTCTTTAATGTAGATGATGACGATGATGCGAGGGAAGATTTTTTACAAGTAATGTAAGGTTCTATATTTATTGCCACCTCAGCTTCTATGTCTGCCGCTAAACAGCAGTGGCAACCTTTACTGTGTTCCGGCTCGAAGAGCGTCATATGAAATTTCTGTAGTATAGAGACATAATATCACAATAACAACAACAAAATATGACTTTACTTTCACTGTATACATTTCATAATTGTTACGAAAAACACTGCTATGATTTACTTCCGAGTATATTAACACGAAATAAAAAGGTTACGAAGGTTTATAGTAAATTATAGTAATTAGGGTGTAAAAAATATTTATTATGAAGGTCTTACTATTAATTTTAATTTAGCGTTGCATATTAGAAAAGGATAATTACTAGAGGAAACTAGGTTGTAGCCCCAGACACAAAGCAACACTGTAGTAGGTTGCGATTTGAACAACCATAGCCAGTTTGGATTAAAAAGATGAAAACAAACTCTCCGAAGGCTCGTACTTTGTAGTACCTGTTCAAAATTAAATTCCTTCCCTCCCCTTCCACCCCTTCCAAGCACTAGGAGGTAATGTTTTTAAACGCTGTATATTATTTAGTACGTCTAGTCTAGTCTCAATTCCAAATGCTTTATATGTTATGGTGGGCTATATCGTGAAATATATTACTTCGAAGCACTTTTTTTTTTGTATCGCCTTCCGCCATTGAATGAAAAGCAATACATCAAGTGTTGCATAACCTTCAGTTCCGGCTCTAGGTTAACGACCCGTGGCACAGCGGTAAGAGTACCTAATTATTGAGTCGCAGGTTCGCCGAATTGAATGTACAATAGATCACATATTTTTTTACTCGAATCAGTCACAAAGTTTATTGATTAATAATAAACATAGTTAATGTTCTCTTTGCTGAGATTCAGTCTGCTCTCACAAGGAGAAAGTCGAAGCATTATCTACCACTCCAAGTAAAAAAAAAAATTCGTTAATTCTATCTATATATAACTAATCAATTAAATCTTAATTTTTTATCTGATGAAGCTACGAGCTGAGCAAGACGTTCACCTGATTGTAAATAATGCGCTTGCTTATACCAATGTGGCGCCGGTTAGGATGTTATACACTGCATCATATTGCGCTCGTCGCTTTTAGACATAGATGTTAAGTCGCTTTACCTCCGTAATTTCACTAGCTACAACGCCCTTTGAACCGTAATGCAAACCACCGTAACACGGTAATGTTTGCATACTAATGTTTGGCGGCAGAAATGCCGCGGTAGTATCTACATATACGATGGTCAGCAGAAGAGGCCTACCACATGTAGACGTATTTAGTATTTTTACTTGATTATTGAAAATATAAAAAAAATAAATATTGAACGATTAACAACTCTGCCCAACAGGGCAGAGTTGTTAATCGTTCAATATTTACATAACAATGTTATAGGGTTTATACTGGTTAAACAAGCGCCTAGGTGAAGTATTTATGGAAAACATGAAACAAGTATAAAAGTATAATAAAGAATGTGAATTATCGTTTAATGTTGTTATTAATGGTAAAGTACAAGAGTTAAGAATTACTCTTTTACTTTACCTTTACTATTTGAAGGGGTTTTTAGCTATTGAAACTACTGTGGTAACGATATTTCAATCTTGTGATTCACATATCCTGACCAGCGCCACATTGTTGTTTTCCTACTTGAGAATAGTGATGTGCAAAGCAAGAACGAGTCCAAAACTTATACAATCTTTGTATTAATAATATTTAAGTAGTCTTACTTAAATATTTCTAGTCTTTTTCTTGTCTATTCAGCCTCATAATATCTTTAATATTTACTTTCCAGAAGAAACGCATATGTTCAAGTTATGCTAAATATTTTAACTCATTTCAACGGTATTTTAATTTTTTCGTTTACGCACATTTGCTTTTGAGTGTTGTATAATAGGTCTGTCTTTGGTTTGGTCTTGATCATTCTTTTTTGCAAGACCAAGACCAGATACAATACTAAGTAAATGATACATCTATATGCCTATAACAACGTGGCTCTAGTTAGACTGCTATATATAGCACCGTGTTGTGCTCGTCGGCTTAAACAAAAAATATAGAACCTTTTATTACTAGTAATTACCTACCCCCGCATCATGTTCGTCAAACAATATCCAATGCTAAATCTTGTTCTTTAAGCCATTTGCTCTCTCAAGTAACTGTACTGTGTTTTATTGTTAGCAAATTTTTGTCTTTTAACCGATAGTACAAAATAGCTGATTGTAGTTGCTAGTAGCTCTAAACAATGTGGTGTTAATTAGATGATATACACTGAACAATATTGTGCATGGTACCTTGAATCATAAGATATTGTATCTATCTTCTTCTTAAGGTGCTTCTTCGACTAGCGGAGGTTGGCGGTCAGTTTACCATATTGTCTCTATGCTCTAACAACTTCACACTACAAGTCCCTTGAAACAAGAACACAGTGACTATTTTATTTTGATGCGAGTTTACGCTGTTAGTTTCCTTGACAAGTATGACTACTTCATTGGACTAAGAGCTAAATACATAATAATGTTTGCAGTAGTGTTACTGTTTGACCGCAGAAAAAGGAACTGCGGTATGTAACAGGTATTGCCGTCAGGTGGGCGTCTCGTTTGTCGCTTCTACGGATGAAAAGTCGGAAAATGTTGACATTTGTTCGTGTTGTGTGTTCAGATGGCGCCTATGCGCGGCGAGCGTGGCGGTTCCCCAGCGCGAGGCGCACGCGCGTCGCTGCCGCTGCCCCGCAAGCTGATCCGGCAGATCGCTCGCCACGTGGCCTCCAGCGGGCGCTCCCTGCGCCGCCTCGAAGTCTCCGGGAAGGTCATCGACAACTTCGACGACATCGAGGATGCGTCCGACGATTCGGACTTGGAGACACCGCAGCCGGCGTTAGTATTTAATTAGTTTAATTACCCAACACCCCATTTCAAATTGACCTCGCATAAATGTAAATAGTATTTGACATTTGCGAAAATTGTGATATTATTCAAACGTCCTTCGTTTCGGACTAAGGTTAGTTACAAAACATCGCAATAATTTTGGTGTATGTATTTACCTTTTATGCTCAATGGGCGTCAGCGTCATGATGAAAATGACTTTTACATGAATTTTACTCGGTGTTTTGAACTATGACGATTGATACATTTAAAGCAGAGAAATTCTTCAGAAAATTGTGAAGCTGCAGTTTTCTGTTCGTATCAAAGAAAAAAATATTTTGCTTGTTAACAAATAACGTATAATGAGGCCAATGGAATTATAACAAATTTTGTTCTATATAATATATTTAGAACTTTCAAAATAAATAACGTATATTACTTATTTGAGCCCAGAAGTATTGATATTATATTCTATCGAAATTAAAACTCACAGACAAATGAGGTCTTTGGTGAATTTGTTATGACATTAATGCCTAACTTGTGTAAATGTAATTTTTAGTTTTAGAATAATGCGTGAGAGGTACAATGGGATGCATATCGCCCCTTTGGTGCAGAAACCGCAATAAAAAAAATTAAGAAGTCATCACAAATAACTTGGTTTTACTGGTGGTATCAGTTGCCGGAGACCGTCTAGGTAGATGCCATCGCAACGCCTACTTCTGTCGACAAACAGTACTGTGCAAACATTTCTGTGTTCCGGCTTAAAGGGCGCTGTAGCTAGCGTAATTTTTTGGGTAACGAGAGCCCAACAAATTATATCTCAAGGCGACGAATACAATCTGGTGTTGTATATGTCATGCTAATTAGCTCCTAGTTGCTATGGGCAGACGTATCGTAGATAAGGTGAAAGCCGAAATAATAAAAAAAATCATTATTTTTTCATGTGTCTGTAAGATTGTTTGTTAGATGATGATCGCAATGAGACTGACTGCCTGCTTGTTTATCGTTTACCGGTCCCTTGATTGTTTGAAGGACACAAATTGTGCACGAGTAACGAAGCTATGATTTATAATAGTGGAAAATTTATTATGACGTCTCAAAGTCTTCAACAAAGGAATTTCATGAAACAGTATAGTAGTTTTTTTTATTTAATGAAACTATGAGGCGAGCGTAACGTTCATCTGATAGTAAACGCCCACCCGTAACAACTTGGCTCTACTTAGGATATGTACACTACACCACATTGCACTCACCGGCTTAGACATAGGATGATGTTTAATTACTCCAATAATATGACTAGCTACTCCCTTCAAACCGGAACATAGTAATATTTGCACACTACTATTTGGCAGCACACATAGACGCTGCGGTGGTACCCACGAAGTCCTTAGGCAATTTTTTTTTTTTTTTATTATTTGATGATAGTATGAACGATTTTATATACATTTTAATGTAAAATTCGTTTTATATTTTTTATATCGTTATTTTGAACTTAGCACAGTTTGATTCTTAACTGGAAGCATCATAACCTTTATCAGTAGATTGCAATTCGAAGCAGGCGATAATGAACTGACCGGGACTTTTCTAGATACATACATTTAGATTGTACATTGATGATTTAAATTTACAGTAACGAAATTCTCTAAAGTAATTATTTAGTTTTTTTCTGACACAATTGTAGGAGGAAACCTAAAACTTCCACACACTTGCTGTACGTCGTCTATATCTCGACTTAAAGGATGCTGTTGCTTGTGATTACTAATGTTAAAAAAAACCGTAAGAGATATGATACGTGACTTTTGTGGTCATATGTATCGAAAACATCCGGATTCGATCCCTACTGATCCCGAACTTCTGGTGAACGGAAAACTCTTGACGAACAAGTTTTAAGAATAACAAGCTTTTGTGAACACTTTATATTAAGCAAACCGCAATTCGATAGTGTGGTCTATAAATGGCCTTTACTCTCCTTGTGGGAGAAAGTCCTGAGACCCAGTTTTTTTCTCTCAAATGTATGAATGATAATTCATACTCATTTATCATTCTTTCTTATCTAGCATCCTCTACTTATCATTCATACTTTTTATCTTTTATCATTCTGCATTCCTTTTCCTTCAGCCATACTTCTCGCAAGTGACCCGAGTCCCAGTTGTGGGAATAATAAGTCTACTGTTTATTTATTATATATTTTCTGTGCATAACTTCAAGGCAAGCTCATTTACATATGTACATAATTACCGAACCTTTTATGTATATAAAAGGTTTCCAACTATGTAGAGACTCGTCACGATCATCTGTGGAACCATAAAACCTGCAAACTTGAAATTTGGTATGAATATTCCTATAACCTAGTATAGGTCAGCTAAGAACGGATTATACTGAATTCCTTCTCTAAAGGGAGTTACGGAGGTGTTACGGGTCAGCTCAGCGAGCGGGGAACAGTTAGCATATCATACGACCGTCCTTACTAATCTATAAATAAATATTAGTCTAAATATTTACTAAATACTACATAATCAATTGTCACTAATACATTGCCAACTTTCAAAGGAAATATGAGATGAACCCGACATACTTCTTTATAGTGGTTTCCATATTGTCTGAGTAACAAATACTGAACGTTCTTTTTACTGGTGGTAGGTCTCTGTTGCTGGGGACAGTCTGAGTACCACTGCGGCTTCTATTTCTGCCCCTAAACAGTACTGTGCAAACACTGTGTGAAGTGGGCTGTAACTAGTGAAATTACTAGGGTAAAATATTAAGTCTCAAGGCGACAAGCGCATTGTGGTGCTTCACTAGCTCCACGTTGGCGCACTGGCGTATAGCTTACCATCAGATGAACGCTCCGCTCGTCTCATCGCTTGCTTGTATAAAAAATAATAATCTAATACTATTATTATCTAACGGCAACGCGATTTGACTTGCTTATCATCAATCTTCGTGCACTGACGGAGCTGATAGTGACATATTTTTTTTTATCAAATTATTAGGTGACTGGGTAAGACACGGGACCTTGATGAACTGCTAAATGTGATTGATGGAGCTCATTGCTTCCGTTGCCAACGTTTATTTTTATGATAGAAAAAGATTATTAACGTTTACAAATACCATTTCATAAAACGCGTTTATGTTACTGCTGTAATATTATGAAAATTGGTTTTCTTTGTTCGCCAATCACGTGAAAACTAGTGAAGGTATCGACATAGGAACATGAACATTCGACGCGGAATGATTTATAGATGATTATAGGCTATTTATTTTTTTAATTTCATAGATCGTTTATCATTTCATTTCTAATTAACTTTTATAAACATTTTCATTTCGTGTTATTTATACGGTTGCTATAGTAACAGGTTGCTACAGAAAGTCATTTGTGGTCTAATTTTATATTACGACCAGCAAAGCGGGCGTGGAGTAACTAGTACATACATAAAGCCAACTAATCAGCTATGTACATGTGAGAGTATACTTAAAATCAATACAACCTTTAGAGAAAATCTTAAGACAGGCAACAGGAAGAAAATTGTCTTTTTGTTATATTAGTACTTAATAAAACTAATATTTATAACTTAATACATCATGTATATAATCTATCCCAACAACACACATCGAGCCAGCGTGGTGGGAAATGGCCAAATCCCTCCCTATGATCCTCTACAAACGACGGCCCCAAACGCTCGGCGGTACCGGAAGTCATGCTGATGGAACGTCATGATGCTGTCAATATGATCTTTGGGGGAGGCCTATGTCCAGCTGTGGACGTCTATCGGCTGATGAATACATCATATAAGTTAATACTTATAACTTTCTTTAGTATCGCTATTAGCTTTAAATAATGTTTATAGTAAACTTCCATAAATACTCTTATTCATAATACATTCATCATCTTCAGCCGGTAGATGTCCGCTAAAGGACATAGGCCTCATAATACATTAGAACTATAAATTTAATCAATATATTAAAAAATATGTTTTATTAGGTAATTATTTTTTTTATTTACAGGGTGGCGTGCGGTGGTAACGCCGGCAACCTACCACCAGCCGACCACGACGACGATCTCACGAGTTTGAGTTGGCTTCAGGACCGAAATTTACTCAGAGGTTAGTCAATAATCTAATCCACGGTGTTATATTAAAAATAGTTGATTTCAACTACATTTCAGATGGATGTGCGGTGTGACAAGAATGGATAAAATTAAAAATGAGTGTATTAGAGGAAGTCTAAAAGTTGCTCCAGTGACAGAGAAATTGAGGAGCAAGAGGTTAGCGTGGTACGGGCATGTTGTGCGGAGGGATGAAGGACATATAACAAAGAAAGTAATGAGAACGAATGTGGATGGTTATAAGAGTAGGGAAAGACCGAAGAAAGTGTGGATGGATTGTGTGAAAGATGACATGTGCAACAAGAGTGTGAATTCAGATATAACGGCTGATAGAGGGATATGGAAGAGAAGTACGTACTGTGCCGATCCCACATAGTCGGGAAAAGGGCAGGAGGAAGAAGGACAAGAGTTGATTTCAACCACCGGCTTAAAAAGTGATTTTAGAATGTACACGTGAATCTGTGTGTCACGATTTCACCGTTGACCAGGGGTCGGCAAGCTTTTCAGTAAGAAGAGTCAAAAATTACAATTTCGATTTTAAAGAGCCACAAACAAATTTCTTGTCAAGAATAAATAGTTATTTTTTTTTAATATTACCTATTTATGTATAAGACAAATTTAAATATCTTTTTATTCATATGTAAGTAGTATTTCTTCACAACAAATGAGATAATATATATATATATATGATGATAAAAATTAGAACAATTGAGCACACCAATTCTATGGTAGCAATGTATGGGTATTTAAGAAGAAAATTAATTTTTTACTTAACAATATAACTTGTACTTAAAAATAAAAAAAAAAAAACAATGACAATACAAATAAATAACATTTCCGTGTGGAACTAAAAATCTGTACATGGATTGCGCGCCGCAGGTTGCTGACCCCTGGTCTAGACCAAAAAGGATACAGCTTGTTATTTTTAAACATCGTCTCGATGGTAATTGTTTTAAGGAATAATATATTAAGCTGTTAGAATATTTATTATATTATCAATACAATTTCAAGTATCTATTTCTAAGGATATATACGGTCTGAAGACTATCGACGAAAGTAATAGTTTTTAAATTCCCCAACACTTGTTCTTGTCAACTAAATAACGCAACATGAATATAATTAGTGTTGCCCTCTTCTAATTTAATACTAACAAAATTATATTTAATTAGCGAACAATTATTTTACTTGTAATTAATTTCAGGAATTAACCTCACTAAAAACGATATGGAGGATACCAAGATGGGTCAACTTATAATAAAGGTGATTATTTTATTTCATTTTTCTTTACACTAACATTTTTTTATTCGATCAAATAAGCAAGTAATTCAGCTGATGGTAAGTAATAGAGGTGTTAATTAGGATGATATACATAGCACAACATTGTGCTCATCTTTCACTGGCCACAACGCCCTTCCAATCGGAATAAGGTAACGTGTTCACAGTGATCTTTGGCTGCAGAATTAGTAGCGAGGTAAATAGACGGGATATAAGTGTTCCCACGCAATAACTCACGGGACTCAATCCAACCTCACCAGCTCATGGTGCACCCTACTAATAAACAAACGATGCTCTGGCTCCCACCAACCCTCATTGGGCCAGCGTTATCGGAAATGGCCCAAATACTCCTATATAAATCCTTATCCGATCGAGGTTGGAATCTATACGGGAAGTCTTGTCCAGCAGTAGACGTCTATCAACTGATGAAAATGAGTAAATAAAACATGGATAGAAATATTTACACTACACCAATGGATTTGTCGCTTAGAGGCATATTAAGCTCGAAACGAATAATTTCAGTGAAAATATTATTTCTTAGGTTTAATATGTGTGTGTGTTAAACAAATACAATTACTTTAATTCAATGCGAACAATGAGTTTATTTAAAAAGGAACATACATACGCCTAGATGGTAGCCAATACGGTATTTGGTCAAGTGTGTATCTAGATTCAATGTTATTGGCAACTGTGAAGGAGAACGGTGACAGTGCCTTTTTTTTAATTTACGAAGCGACGAGCAGAAGGACTATGTAGTAAGTACCACTTACCGCATTGAGCTAATCGTCTATAATTTTTCGACTCGATACCCAAGTAATTTCACTAGTTACGATGCTATTCGTATTAGAATACGATTTTTACACTCTACCATCAAGCAGTCAATCATGGTTGTGTACCTTTTACGTAACTTAAGAGATTATTATTTAGATTTTAGGTTTAGTTAATGAAGCCAGGGTATGCAGTGTTTATTTGCCTGTATAGACCGCAAATCCTTGGTATCATCATCATTAGTCGTTAGACGTCCATTGCTGAACATAGGCCTTCCTCAAAGACGTATGTAGGGGTTCACATGGGGGGATATAGGCCATTTCCTACCACGCTGGCCCAATGCGGGTTGGTGAGAGGCCAGAGCCTCGTTTGTTGACTAAAATGGTGCACAACGAGCAGATAAGGTTGGCTTGGGTTCCATGAGTTGTTGAACGGGGCCCCTTACAACAACTCCCGTCTTCTGTATAGGCAGTACAAATTGGCTGATCTGGATTTTGTAGTGTAATCACACTACATTATTACATAACTCCTATAACAACTAAATAATTGTTCACGAATTTTTTTTTACTATATCCCGTTTTTTATGTAATTTGCATTTTCTAGCTCTAAGCTTTATTTGCACTACTACTATTAATAATAGGTTATAAAGTTTAAGTTTCAATTGGAAAGGAGCATTTTTAAAAAAAACATAATAAATCAATTGTAAACAATGATTAGAAGAGGACCTTCTTCCATAAGAATTATTATTTATAAATAACATATATTAATATACCACCATCTTATAAAATTATACATATATATATATATATTATAATAGTCACATTAAACATTTTATCGACTCTTTTCATTATTATTCATATACTAATCTATGTACCAATATTATTGTTTAATATAACATGAAAATAAATTATTTGCTGCAGACAGAAGCGGCGAAGACACCTCCGCCGGTGATCCGTATCCCGTCACCACCACGAACTCCCTGCAAAGCGCCACCCTCCCCTCCCTCAGTGGTTCACACTAAACCCCCGTATTCCTTCTCCTGCCTGATATTCATGGCTATTGAAGCGGCCCCTGCACGGGCTCTGCCCGTTAAGGAGATATATGCTTGGATCATACGCCACTTCCCATACTTCAAGCACGCACCACAGGGCTGGAAGAACAGCGTCAGGCATAACCTTTCACTGAACAAATGCTTCCATAAGGTAAATCGGTCACAAGTTGATATCAAAGCAGATACGTATATGTTACCAACGATGTATTATATAGTTTGATTGGTGGTAAGTAGGTACAGGTTTTATGCAGTCTCGGGCTCTTAAGAACAGGATTAAGGTATTCCTTGCCTGTCGTACAAGTCGACTAAAAGGGTCCTCTGGTTCGGTTCATGGGCTTTGAAGGTGGGTGCTCTCAGAGCTCAATAAGTGAGCTTTAGGAGGACTGCAAATGCATGGTGATGTATTTGCCTTAGCACAGTGTGGGTGCTAGGAAGCGCTTTGCCCTTCTGTGGGTTGTTTTAGCCAGAGTGCAGGGACGCACTGGTGCGTTCCGTAGGATATCCCGGAGCCCTTCCTAATGCACAGAGGGAGACCTCCAAGGCGGTTTTAGGGGGTAAAAGGCTCATATAACCTTACCGTCCCCCCACACGCAAGGTATCTTTTAAGATTACCCCGCGATAAAAAACAAGGTATATGTTTATTAAACCAGCCCGGCTAAGTTACTGCCATTGTAAGTGTACTACAATAACAGCATTGCTGTGCAGTCAAAATATTCTGAGCATTTACACTCCACGCCATCTACGACCTCATAGTCTAGACCATGTTAAATTGATGACATTGCGTATTCCGTTCAAAAGAAAAATTTTTTTTTTATTCAATACTTAGGTGCTGATGGTTTTCTTACTACAAGCAACTGTTTATTTAACTGAAAAAATTACATCCATATTCCCTATTGTTAATTAAAAGTATTCAATAAAGGTTTAAATTTTATATTAAGTTATTTAACTTTATTTGTATTATTTTGGCTGTATTTTGATAGTATATAAACTTTTTTAATTATTCAATTAAATGACGAGACGAACGAGATATTCACCTGATGGCAAATGATTCACCTGATGGCAAATGATTCACCTGCCCATAACAATGTGGCGTTAGGATGATATACACTGCAGTATATTGCACTCTTCGCCTGAGGCATAAGATGGTGAGCCTCGTTACCCCTAATTACTTACTAAATAGTCATTTCAATCAATTGATGTTCATTGTTGGCCATAAGCTTCACAAATTTATGGTCGTTGCGGATCGAATCTCTGGACTATGCAACTAATTTACATGTTTCTATTATACAGGTAGCTGCAGCGCCTGGTCTCGGCAAGGGTTCTCTTTGGACCGTTGACCCACAGCACCGTTCGACCTTACTACAGGTTAGTGAGCATAGTGTTTCTAACTCTTTACCAGAGAGTCTATACGAAATCCAGTGTACAAAGTGTAAATTAATTAATTCATTTAATATCTTATTTCATGAAGCGATGAGACGAGCAGGACGTTCACCTGATGTGATGAATTTCAAATTATTATTTAAATTGACTGATATATATCTGATGATAGATAGTAGTAGTAACGTCTGATGGTAGGTAGAGTAGATTAAACAAACTTTATCCTACGTCAGAATAAAGAATGTAAGCATCATATAAGTTTGGCAAATATCTCCCTTCCGCTTTTTTGCTCTTTATTCAATGCTTTATAAAAAGTGTTACAGTGATCGGATTTAGTTCAAATATGCGCCGTTTTGTTCGATAATCTGTTTCCATCTAGACGGCAACTTCATAATACCTCCCTCGTAGAAGCCCCCCTCCTTATTTGCGAAGAACTCGGACACCCACTTTTCACAAGCCTCTTTTGAGTTCAACTTTACACCACCAAGGGCGTTCACCATGGACAGGAACAGGTGGTAATCACTTGGCGCTATGTCCGGGCTATATCGTGGATGCGATAAAACCTCCCATCCGAGCTCCCGTAGCTTCTGACGAGTCATCAACGAAGTGTGTGGTCTGGCGTTGTCCTGGTGGAACACTACACCCTTCCTGTTGGTCAATTCTGGACGCTTCTGGTCGATCGCCTGCTTCAAGCGGTCCAGTTGTTCGCAGTAGATGGTAGAATTAAGCGTCTGGCCATATGGGAGCAGCTCATAGTGGATGATTCCCTTCCAATCCCACCAAACACACAGCAAAACCTTCCTGGCTGTCAATCCCGGCTTGGCCACTGTTTGGGACGATTCACCGGCCTTCGACCACGACCGTTTTCGCTTGATATTGTCGTATGTGATCCATTTTTGGTCGCCAGCCACCATCCGCTTCAAGAATGGGTCGAGTTCGTTCCGTTTCAGCAGCATATCGCAGGCGTTAATTCGGTCCAGAAGGTTTTTTTGCGTCAAATCATGCGGCACCCAAACATCAAGCTTTTTTTTGTATCCAGCCTTCTGCGGATGGTTTAAAATGGTTTGGTGACTAACTCCCATCTCCTGGGCGATGTCACGAGATGCCACATGCCGGTCTAACTCGATGTAGTCCATGATTTGATCGGTATTTGTCGTCACAGGTCTTCCGCCGGCTGGCTTATCCATGGTGTCGTTTTCACCGGTTCTGAATCGTCGAAACCATTCCTCCGCGGTTCGAAGTGATAGAGTACCATCCCCCAAAACACCATTAATCTCACGGAACGTTTCTCTAGCGGATTTGCCTTTAACGAAGGAAAACTTTAAAATAGCGCAAATTCGGCGTTAGTGAACTATATGTTTACACGTCTATAACTGTTGAACGCAATATCCAAACTAATTATGTATAGCGTCGTTTTGTAAGTTATGTCAAGACCTTTCAAATTATGTATAGTATTGCCAGATACGAGCTCTGTAGCGCTTTGTACATAGCCGCGAAATTCAAAAGACAAAAAGGCGGAAGGGAGATATTTGCCAAACTATTATATTAACAACTGAACAAGTTTTAAAGTCGACGATTGAACACAAGTTAAACGCATTTCTCATTTGGTCTATGAAATAATACTACGAACATAATGGACAAGAAAACTAACATATGTAACTGGCGGTAGGTCGAGACTTAACAACCTATGTCTCCAAGCGACGAGTGCAATATGGTGCTATGTATAACATCCGTATACTTAATATCAGTTGAATTTAATGTATCTCCAACCATCAGGTAAACATTCTTACTTGGCTTGTCGCTTCGTCGAATAATAAAAAAAAATTCTCTGCTCACACAAGTTTAAAACGTTTTGTCTTTATTCACAATCAGACGTTTGGGAGGCAGCCTGTGCCACCGGTGGAAAGCGAGCCAGAACCTGCGGGCGGCAAGAATGCGCCCGACCCGCAGCTATTCCCATACCTAGCGCGGCGGCTGGCGGCTGACGCGCGCACTGAGCCCGGCGCGGACGAGTACCTCGCAGCCGCGACTGTTCTCGCGATGAAATACGGACCCGCTGTGCTTGACCAAGTAAGTAACTTGACTGGTGATTAATTCTCTTGTAGAGAATTTGTATTCTAGCTTATAGATATAAAATTCTTACTATAGTATCCGTAAGGTTGATCGAGACTGCATACCGTAATCACCAGGAATGACAAAAAATTATCACAATCAAGCAGCCACCACTGTTCATGCTGCATACATCATAGATACATAATCTACCTGTCCTATCAAAATCATAATTATGAAATTGTTCAGCCTTTTAAAAATTACCAAAGACATTTTAATTTTTTGGTTACATCTATAGCATAGTTGGCTAATTGCCTACTAACACAGAGATCCTTAGTTTAATTACACGTTAAGGACCTTAATACGTGGTAGGGTTTTTTAATCCCGCCTTACTAACTGTCAACATTTGGAAGCAAGTGTTCTTTGCGAGTACATTTCGCCGTCCTCGGCTAAATTGTTATTGGACATTATGTTAAATTGAGGGCTGAATTGTTAGCGTATTGTACATACATACATGCATATATATCACGCCTCGTTCCCAATGGGGTAGGTAGAGACCACATCTATCCACTTGCTACGATCCTGTCACACCTCTCGCATTGTAGCAGAAACAAATACATGTGATTTAACATGATGGTACACGTGTAAAGAATTGGTATAGAATTTTTATTATAGTGGAACTGACACAACGATACTGACCTAAACCATTGGTTCCAGTTACCACCAGCGGCGCATCTGGTGATATCGCGCTGCGCGCGCGACGAGCACTCGTACAGCGGCGGCTGCGAGGAGCGGCGCACAGCCGAAGCGCTGCTCAACCTCGCCGGCGTGCGCTCAGAGCCCGAGCCCGCGCCCAGCTAGCGCGCGCGCCAGCCCATCGACACCGGCGACCGGTAAAACGGCTTCGCAACCACGGCTGCACGACGTTCGAATCCATTATTTCATTTATTTCAAACAGTTTCATTTATTTTAGTTTCTTAGTGGTTGGTAACGCCTACTCGTATCCATTGCAGTCGTCGTTATAGCCCAAATAAAAAAAAAAACTATTATGATTTTAAAAACGTTGGAAAAAATATAAAAATTTGGGCATTTAAAAGTAATTATTTCATCTACAAAGTGAACAGTACTACACATATTAGATGTGATAACTTCTAAAATATTTAATTCAAAATCAAAACAAAATTGGAAGTGATTAAAGCTTTTTCCATGTAACTACTCGGTCGAACGTCAAATGCCTTCATCTAAAAGCAATTTTACTATTAATCAAATTTAATTTGCTCCTTTAATCTCCTTACTGCAACTGATACAATAAAACAAACTTCACCTAAGTAGATGTCACCTTGGAGAAGAGATAGTATAGAGAGAGCCGTCTCTACTCCGTTTCTCAGGCTCACTGAACTAAACAACTCTTTGTGTTTTAATATTAATAGCAAGTGAATTTTGTCTCTATATACTGCTCAATGTTTTTTTAGGTGAATTTATATTTAGTTACCTTAAATAGAAGATTTTCTTAGAGGAAATTTTGATAATAGGCTCGGGCATGGCTCCACGGCTTGTTGTTAACTATTGTCGTTCTTAGAACGATGGTCATACATCATCTCGGACAATCATCATAATGTTATGAATTGTGAATAAAGTTTACCGTACTCTAGTCCATTAAAGACAATCCTTTAAATATAAAAATATATATAATCATTTCATTAGCCTATACAGAGATATCTTATCTAATTAATTATTAAAAAAAACTTATATCATGCTATATATTTAGATGAAAGAAACTTGTTAGGCGATCAACTGTTTCCATTCGTTTTATTTACTGTTACATCACAGTAGTCGATCGCGTGTTGCCTGTCAGGTTACCTGGTGGCGGTTTCGATTATGAAATGACGCTTTATCTACTCATATTGCCGACGGAGCGTATGGAAACACACGAAGCCGCGCATGTCGGTAACCACCCGTCCGACGACCGGTCGGAGTACATTGAATAGTAGCAACTCCATAGTGATAGATGTGATAATACTTAGTATGAATTATAATTTAAAAGGAATGGTTAATAGTTGAATAGGTCCTCCCGCATTTAGGATTTTACCCGTTTTAATATTAGTCAAACATTCATGAATACTATTAAGGATATCCTTGTAATAAGTATAAAACAACGGTGTTGCCAACATTACCGTCGTTCATGCTGTGTAATTGAATTATTTTAGTGCCGATTGTTGCCAGTATGTATCCCTAGTTCCGTTTCAAATTTCAATTGGTAGTAACGGCGGAAATGGTTACACACTGTAGTCTTAAGCTTTTCATATAGTAATATAAATTATTTCCGCTTTGTATTACCTTATTATTATGGGAAAGGTAAAAATTTATATATAATATATTATTCTAAACTGAGCAATATAGGTGGTATACATTATGTATGTTAAAGTAATCATACATACGTGGGCATACATACATACATTTATATATAGAATACATATGCATTGTATACAGGGGCGATCAAAGTATATCTATCTATCTATCCACTTTATCGTTTTTAAAAGGTGATAAAATCTTATACAAAAGAATGTAATTATATATATATATTTAACGTTTATGAACGCACTAGCTATAAGCAAATGGTATTTTGTGTTCAGTAACCATGTGATCAAAGACGCAACCACTGTCGCTTATAATGTTAAGTAATTTATGAACTGTCCTAAGTGCTATCTTGAAGTCGTATTAAGTACTAATATACTTAAGCTGTCTGTATGTTCATTAGTATATATATATGTACTAATATTATTTTTTAATTATACATACTATTTTTTTGCAAATTTATAAATTTAAATGGAAAAAAGTCATCACACTAAAATATTTTCGTTCAACTTTCGCCATTTTTGTTGCTATTGCTTTAAATATGCAAGAATGTTGCCCCTAATAGAACTATTTTGTTTATGGTATCAGTTATACTTCCGCTATCCATCTAGCCTTAACGACTACACCAATTAGATTAATCCATAATTTAAATTAGTGTGTAACGCTATCCATAACTCGGAAGTACCCGGTTTGTTTATGGTGCCACACGTTAAGTCTACAAAGAGGAAAAATTTAAGTTATTTTTAAATTAATTTACATTTAAACACAGCTTTTAAATATTATTTGACGTAAAGAATATGAATAATACGCAAAAATTATCCATAAACTGTATAAAAGTTTATATACTGTTAGGTATCTATATGTACCAGACTGAGATATATGACTGATGACAGACGAAGCAATATTATTTGTTAGTGTAAATTGTTTAATGGTGAAATATAAATTCTTTTCTATATTTAACGCAAAAAGTGTTTCACCAAAATATTTAATCCATTTGACGCAACATATAATTCATATCTTTTTTTATTAAGTAGACAGAAATTTGTGCCAAATGTTAAAATAATATGTACCGTAAATGATCCAAATAATAGATACCAGTAACAGTTTATTTATATGATACAATATTATCTATATATATATGTAATATAACTTGTAGGAAACACTAGAATCTAAGTGATATTATGGCAATCTAATTATATTGTAATAAATATTTAAATACATCTCTGCTGTATTTAGGAGCGTCTTCCATCTTAAACATACGTATTGTTTTCTCTTAGATAGCTTCGGGTTTGGGGGAAAAGGCCGTGCAGTAATAGGAAAGGAAGTACTTAAAATTTGTTTGGCGATTCCTTTTATTGAGTACAATTCTCCACAGGAAACGATGATAGTTCGTGTGGAGGTTCGATCCCCACTGAGGGTTAGCTTCCGGTAAGAAGAATTATCGTGAGGTAATCGAATTGTTTATAGAATAGCTATCGTGGATATGTAGCATCCATTAACTCGCACTTCGCCTGCGTGGGGGGATAAATGTCCTCAACCCTTCTGAGCGAAGATTCTAAATCCCACCGGTGGGAATGTTGGGTGGGCTGCTTGTAATATAATTATAACTTGACGGCATGGTCTTTCTCCCCGGGCCACGATCTCACTAGCCTTTCTTTCGGTGTTGATAAATATATGTAGAAAAATAAATTTACAGCAATAATTAGTACCTAATTGGTAGTACTTCGCTGGTAGATGCTACGTTGTGTGATACATTGCGATTATATAAGTAATGTTTATTTTGAACAGCTTCAGGAAAACAATGGCGGAGTATCTGCTCAACTTTATATGATGAAGTGATGTATGCGGTGACGGGGTTATATTTTGCAACTCGTTTACATTTTTTTAAAAAAAGCGCCTTTCTTAGAAACGAAAAGTTATATCGAAATGATATTAAAATTGTTGCGGCTCATTGTTTACTGTGGCGAAAAATTATGTTTAAATTATTAATTTATTTATTTAGGTTAGTTAACCATATTTGTTTCTAGGGAGCGTGGCCCAGTTTGTAAAACTACCTTCGGGCTAATTCATAGTTACTACTTTGATAGTCGAAGGTTGTATTGCACACTACTACCGCCAAGAGGTTATAGGCTGTATTTTAAGTAAATAAATTATTATTGTTAATGTCGACACTTCCGCCTGTCGACACAACTTTTTATTAATATTATTGCTATTGTTGAATGTTTTTGCCCAAAATTTTTTTCGTTTGTCCCTAAAAACTTTTCTCTTTGTACATATCCATTAAATAAATTATGTACCGAGGATCATCACGTGTTTCGATTTTTTATTTTGTTAAACCTTCCTAGGTTAGTTTAATATCTAAAGATCATGATGGTAGTCATGATTGCTGCATATGAAGGAATTGGTGATGCCTCCACCGGTTTATTTCTAGCGTATTTTTTGTGATCGTGTAGAATTAAATTAAACTGATCTCCGTTGTGCATTACATTACTCCTTGCCTACTAATGAGATCCCAGGTTAATTCAGAAGCTTGTAGTCGTGAAGTTTGGCAGGAGCTACATTCCGGTTCTAACCCAAAGTATACTTAGAGGTCTTTAAACATCATGTCTAGCGCCTGGATGCGCGGAAGAACAGACGAAGATCAGGGAAGGGGTGGATGGTGTGAAAGGAGCGGGTTATGAGTTGGCGGTTGATGTGATGGTGATGATTAGAGATGTGGTGTTTAAGAGGAACCCTGATAGATTACAGAGTGGTCAAAAAAGTATCTGCTAGTTTCACAAGGTCTGCTCACAGGCTTACAAAGGCCATTAGAAAAGCAGGAGACTGGACTGTGTAGTGTAGTCCGGGCTATATATCCCATATATTCAGTTTTTTTATCTTTCTTCTCAACTTCGCTTCCCTAGACATCAGTGTCATTTGGCACTCACGCATATCACTTGACATTAAATAGTACTACTAAAAGTAGAGACCCTACTAAGAAAAGGTATATTGAAGAACCCCTCCAACAAAGGCCCAGCAGTAGCACCTCCGACAATAATGAAGAATATAACCAGGAAGAAGAATATTAAGTAAAAAGCTGTATTGTTGCAACTAACACACTACAAACTTAAGCTTAAAAATAAAAATAGACGAATAAAAAAAACTAACATTGAAACAAAGTAATGATTTATTTTCGTTTTCTTTCGTCACAGTGGTTATTATAAATAAACTAACAATAGTTATTATTTAAGGGCGAGTAAAACCTTCAGGTGCTCGAACCTTCGATAAACGTCATATTCACTATTTGTAATCCTAATTACAACGCTGTAAACAACAAGTGCTTCCGGTAGTCCTACAAAATTATCCTACATGAAAAAACATAATTTCAAGCGAATGCAAATATATACATTATTTAAGAAAAATATATCTGTCGTGCCTCGGATGGTGACTGCTCCATAGGACAGTACGGACATTTCAATCTGAAACGATATTAAAATTTGATAAATATAAAAATTTTAACACATTCATTCAATGGTTTTTTATTATAAAAATAAGAATACTTAACGTATTATGCTTAAAGGTGCAGTACACGATTAAATAAAAAAAAATCCTGTACTTTGTAATCGGCTTCCATACACCTACGGTAGTGTAGATTCAAAGCTTAGTACATCATCATCGTCATTCTAGCAGTAAGACAAGACGTCCACGACAGGGCATGGTTTCTTATAGTATATTGTACAAATTACGGTCTACCGTTGTTTAAATTCAGTGGTTGCGAACCATAATTTTTATATCGCCTGTCCTCTCAGTGAGCGTGGTGTATTCGACTCTATGTATCTAGTAACGCTGACTACATGAGACTAACTATCTAACTAGGAAACTTATATCTGTAATGTGTGTGTACTAGGAATTGACAATATATGCGACACGAAGGTATTCTAGACGAGCATGATTCACCACAACCGATGTTATCATTATCACATAACACATTATGAAAATTTGGTCAAGTGTTAGCCCGTAGCAGATATAACTACATTATCACGAGATGACATCGTGAAGATCAGAAAATACTCACTTAACTCCCAGCGCCAGTTTGTTGAGCGCGTCGCGGGATATGACGTGCCCGCAAAGCAGTCGCATCGGCGGGTTTTGGTCGGACGCTTGCTGCCGTAATATGGGGCACGCGAACACCGAGTGGTATCCACCACCCTCCGCGCCAAGCTCCACCTGCAACATCGCCTGCTCACGATGCACTACACAACACCGCTCCACACGGATTCTGAACATAGTATATTAACGTTTAACTACTTTTAAGAAATGATAACACTTTCAATTTGTTAAGCTTAATTTTTTTTGCCTGCTACATCCATAATACTGTTTATCAGGTTAATTACAATAACTACTATTCTATTCCTTGTTTTTTTCCATACATTATAAACATATACTAATATTAAATCTAGTTCCTATTCTATGATATTTTTATGCAACTCGTTTCTTTCTATAGATTATATAGCTATTCTTATTGCTTAAAAACCTATTGGAATGTGAAATTCAAGAATATATACACTCGCGAGCAAAAGTTTGGAATCACTTACTTGAAATTGGTTTCGCACGATCTTGCTTACTAAATTAATTTTTAATTATTATAAAAATGACATCATTTTAAAGGTTCGCCTGTTAACTTTAAATTGATACCAAATTCATTCAAATCGAGCCAGTAGTTAAGGAGCTATCCCGGATTAAGTGAAGGAGTTAGGAAAACAAGAAAATATGGAAAAATAATGAATGAATAAAACAATAAATAAATGTTTTATTTAGCCTTAAAATTAAATGTCAATACTTTGTGTTCCCTCCCCTCGCCTTAATAACTGCTCCAAGACGATTCTTGATAGACCTAATCACCTTCTGAATTGATTCTTGTGGGATACCTTCCCATTCCTCAATCAACGCCGATTTCAGCTCATTAAGACATGAAGGAGCAGGATTTCTAGAACGAACCTTCCTCTTCAGTTCATCCCACATGTGCTCAATGGGATTCAAGTAAGGGCTGAGCGCTGGCAAGTCCAATGTGATGATACCGACTTCTTCGAAGTATTCAATTGTTACACGGGCAGTGTGACAACGAGCGTTATCTTGCATAAGGAGGAAGTCATCACATCGTGATCCTTATGGCGGATATATCGATATCCGCCATAAGGAACGACATGTTCCAGCAGAATATGAGATATATACCGGTCCGAAGTTAGACCGCCTCCTCGTCCCTCGCCAGACACGAATATCATACAAAGCTCGGTTTTACCGTCGAAGGAAATGCCGGCCCACATCATATAATACAAGAGCCACCCCCCATAAGCCACTATTTCAACGTAACAGCACTGCGCAAATCGCTCACCAGGCCGCCTGTAGCTCCGACCTCGGTCGCTACCGTGCAAAAATCCTGCTCTCGTCTGACAACAGCACTTGTCTCCATTGCTCAAACTCCCAATCAAGATGGGTGCGAGCAAATTGAAGGCGTGCTTTTCGGTGAGTTTCAGGCCTGTGGCAGGTCTTTTTGTAGTCAGATTCGCTTGATTTAGTCGTCGATGAACTGTCCACTTGCTGGCTGCTACCCCACGAACATCTCGGTGCTCCTGTTGCACGTCGACACAGTTAAATGCCGGTTTCGGAGAGAGGTTGACGCAATAAAACGGTCATCTCTCTCCGATTTGTACCGACGCCATCCAGATCTTGGTCTCGCGATAAGGCCACCAGTCTCCGGAAAGCGCTTGTAAACTTTTGAAACAGCACTGGCTTATGTGGAACCGACAAGTAGCAACCCGCTAGCTGAGCCCTTCTTGAAATAGGGCTACGATTTGTTCTGCTTCTGTAGGTGTTGTCTCCATTGTCGTACAAGGTAAAGAGTCAAAAGTAGCGGAGATGTGAACCGGTAAACGTGTGAAAGTCGACTGATAAAGAAAATCCGACAACAGGTGCTTTTGTAGGGGGTCAATAGATCGCAACTCGCTACGTATCAAAATATTGAAACACATTTTTTTCGTTATTCCTTCACTTAATCCGTTATAGCTTCTTAAATACTGGCTTGATTTTAATGAATTTGGAATCAGTTTAAAGTTAAGATTTGAACCTTTAAAATTATGTCATTTTTATTATTATTAAAAAAATATTTAGTACACATGAACGCACGGAACCAATTTCAAGTAAGTGCTTCTAAAATTTTGCTCACGAGGGTATATACATTACTTAAACGTTATTTTATTTCTCCCGTTATTTTTTATCATATTTAAAATTATATTTATTTTATTTTCATTACATATTTTCTCACCAGTAGCCAACTACAACACACTCCTAAAAGTATAGGACATTTACTGATCTGTAACATTTTCAATGATTCATAATAATTTAATAGTAATCCTGAAACGTGGTTTAAGAAGGTTTATTTTTTAAATATTAGGGGGACCGGAAAGTAATGTCGTTTTCTTACGCTAAATACAAACACACACATTTTTAACGAGTCTTTATTTTTAATCAATGATGTATTCCCCATCATTGTCAATAACCTTTTGCCATCTAGTGAGTAAATTTTCAATCCCTGATCGATAAAAATTAATTGGTTTTTCGGCAAAATATCTAGAGATGGCATTTTGGATATCATCCAAATTTGCAAATGTTTTGCCACTTAAAAAGTGTTGCAGCGCTCGGAATAAGTGGAAATCCGATGGTGCAACATCGGGCGAATATGGTGGATGAGGCAGCACCTCCCACCCCAATTCATTAATTTTTTCTAGAGTTCGCCTTGCGCAGTGCGGTCTTGCATTGTCATGTTGGAGAATGACGCCTTTTCGGTTGACAATCGCTGGCCACTTTTCAATTAAAGATTGATTGACTCGCTGCAATTGTTCGCTGTAGAGGTCTGCAGTAACAGTTTCTCCAGGTTTCAGTAATTCAAAATGAACAATGCCGCGAATACTCCACCAAACACACAAAAGCGCTTTTTTGGGGTGTAAACCTGGCTTAGCAGTACTCCGAGGGATTTCATTTGGAGAGAGCCACTGCCTTTTGCGTTTTGGGTTATCATACAGGACCCATTTCTCATCTCCTGTGATCAAGCGATCAAAAAACGCTTCTGTGTTGTGTCGTTGAAGCAATAAGTTGCATGTGATTGATCGGTTAGCCTTATTCTGTTCGGACAGATTATGCGGGACCCAAACACCTGCTCTGCTTACTTTTCCAATCTGCTTCAAATGTTCTTGGATGGTCGACCAAGGTTTGTTGAGACTGTTTGACAATTCCTCGATCGTCTGACACGGATTTGCTTCCACTTCCGCCCTTAACACGTCGTTGTCTAACGCTGATGGTCTTCCTGATCGATACGAGTCGGAAAGATCAAAATTACCCGATTTGAACTTGGAAAACCACCTTTGGCATTTACGAATGTCCAGTGCATTTGGATAAACATCGCAAATGTTTTTGGTAGCAACTGTTGCGTTATTTCCCTTGCGAAACTCAAAGAGCATGCAATGCCGGATGTGTACCTCTTCTGGTATTTGGCTGGCCATTTTACCCAAAATTACAAAAAAAAATTGTAATTCAATTGTCTATAAGTAAAGAAATCACTATAACCTCACAATGTCTTTGGTACGCCTCTGAACAAAACAATGAGCTGACAAATGACAATCAAGTATTGGCATGCGCAGAAACGACATTACTTTCCGGTCCCCCTATTAGTAATGTGGTCTCACCTCTAGCGGCAACTCATCGTCGCCCCAGGCGGCGGCAACGTGCTGATGCGACATCTTGGCGCGGATGTCGTGAAGCGCGGGCAGTACGCGCGCGCCTGCTGCCACTGCACCGGCGAGTGGCGACAGCGGTGCCAACCGAAGAAGCGCGCACGCTTCGCGGACAAATAGCTCCGCCGCTTCCGCGCCTGAAGCGTTATTGACAGTATTAAAAAGTACATTAAAAGCACTAGAAATGTCCCAAGATGGTGCAATAAAAGAGCAATCGCTAACAAAACGCTCGCACCGCAGGTGTATCCAAATTGCTTCAATCGGTGCCTCGAGAGATCGCGGGGCCCCTCACAATGCACTGACGGATGACCATTAAGAGAGTTTTATCTGGGAGAATTTCCACATAACTTCTTCCAGAAGCAGTGTATCTTTTGAATTTCAAAGACACTGATTTTCCCTCAATTTGCAAACAAGATGTATCCATAGTTAGATTCCTAAAAAAAGTTCATCCTGGAAGAGGAATTTAAAAGTCGCACCTATTCTTTCTAGATTGGTTCTTTAGTTAATTGTCAGAATAAAATGTCTGTGTAAATATACAAAGAATACAATGAAAATACAATAACTATAGGTAGCTTGCAGGTATTACCGAGGGCGCGCGGGTCGAGCAGCCGGTTATAGTGCGGCGGCGGAGGGCCCGCGTCGGGCGTGAGCCAGGCGAGTGCGCACACCGCAGCCGCCAGCTGCCGCTCATGGCGCGCAGCATGCGCTGGGAATTGCTGCCGCGCGTACTCTATTGCCGCGCCGACGCCCTGCTCGCGCGCCAGCTGATACAACAGTATTATATTTTTTTTAATATAACTTGACTACGATTCCATTTCAAGGTAGAAGACGATGTAATCTGGGGAGCAAGACAGAGTACGCTATTTATACAACCGACTGGCAGGAGAAACTGATCAACGTTTTCTTCCTTCTGTTGTATAGTCAAATCAACAAGCACCATATCATTCTAACTCCATAATGATATACAATTACCATCGCGTGACTGACGTATCCGTCTTGTTCAGTAAAGACTGAGATATTAAAATTTTAAAATATAAAATGAATTTACCTTAAGGGTGTGCACAGTGTGTAGCGCGAATGGTAAAGGCGAATGCTGCAGCTGGTGCGCGCGACGCTGTGCCCATTGCAAGGCGGGCGCTGGATCGCCCTCAGCAAGTGCGGCTGCGCACCGCTGCAGCAGTGCGAATGCACATGTACGTTCGACGGACTCGACCTTGGCCTCCGAGACGAACACATCCCCAACGTTTTCCAGACCCTTTGGAATTAGTTATGCGGTAATATTATGTACAAAAAGAAATGAGCTTTATTTTTATTTAAGAACAAAATTATTTTACTGATGGTAGATTTTTGTTACTGAAGGCAGTTTATACAGGGACCATGTAGATACAACAACGTGAGAACATTACTGTATTCTGGTTTAAAGATAGTAAACCTAGTGTACTAGCTGTAGCTGTAGTGATTTTACTAAGTAACGAGACAACACCTTGTCTCAGAGTGACAATGTTATATAGTGTATAACACTGATATACTGTGTAAAACATCATTACCAGCACCATAGGTAGGAGTATCACTAAATATCTTTAGTGAACACAAGTACTAGAATTTTTTATAAATTTGCAAAAATACTTGAGGTAAAGTCTGTTTTATAAAAAGAATTACTGAAATAAAATTGATCATACCTGTCTGTATAAATGCTGAGCAATAGCCTGCTCCATAATGGGTCTATTAGTATCTGAACAAAATGATTCTGCCTTTGGTGCCACAGAGGCATAATCAGCAACAAAGTGGCGATCGATAGACTTGCCAACACGTGAAACTGTGGCATGCAGTTCACGGTGTTCTGAAATTAAATATATCTATTAACAAAAAGTATAAAATATGATCCACTATGAGGTTAGTGAGTGTACTCAGTCTTATTACAGTTATTTGCACATACCTCAATTGCATATAGTGTAAGTAATAATGAGGCCATGGATGATGAAGCTCAATTAGAATAATCTGGCTCTTGTACAATTTGAAAGAGATTTTTATAAAAATAATATAGATAATGGCAACGAACTTTATTAAAGAATTATTGTAATAAAGTTTACTGAAGACATTAACTTTCTTTTATGTCATACATACATTGTAATATCCCCTCTTGACTAATTCTTATCAAGAAAACAAATTAGTTTTAGAATTAAAAGTTTTTTACCTGTCGACATCTGAAAAACTGTTTGCTTCACATTAGCTGCTAAGTCACTCAACACCATTGCTTGTGTTGGTGTTAAAGAACTGTCAGGCGGTTCTGTAAAAAATATGTATTAATTGAACCACTTTGTTAATTAGTATGTAAAAGATTAGTGAAACATAAGGTTTGAAACATAAATTTCCATATACATATAGTCAGAACCAGAAAAACTTGTAGTATAACTTTCTTGTCTGCATGTATACTTGCATTGTCTTGCTAATATGATAATTCTTTTACCCCATGTCTTTTTTTCTTTCATAGATATATTTTTTTCACTTCATAATTCTAGCAAACTCAAATATTTGTATAATCTAACAATGTTAATAGTTATTGTCATTTCTCCTCTCTAGCTTGAGATGCTGGATACTTTGCTTATTACCAATGGATTTTGAATAAATAATCTATAGTTGCTTAGGCAGAATGATTTTAATAGTAGACATTAAGTGTAAAGAAAAAGTAAATGATAAACTTTTTTTTATTCTATATATTTCTCATCAATACATAAATAAATTAGAAAATAATTTCTAAAAGAAACAATGATTTCAGAAGTTAAATGAAAAATGCAAGTAAACACAATATAATTTTATATGTCAATTAAAAGCAGAACTGTTCAATAACCTCTTGCAAAAACAATTTTTGCGTAAACAACGACGCGCATCATCAACGCAGTTCTCATATCATGCTAGGTAAACAAATAGGTCAATGGGAGCATAAAAATAAAGCAAAATTTATTTAAAATATTTACGTCTTGCTATTTCTTTTTTCAATTCCTCGACTTGACTGATGATATCTTCTAACACTTTACTCGTATGTTCATTCAAAGCAATAAATTTTGATGTGGCTTTGTCTAAATCCTGCTCAACTCCTAAACACGAATCCATATTGTTTTTATTTAGTTTTTATTATATTCTGTGCCACAAGAATTTAAAGAAGAACAAGACAACTCTTACTATAAATTATTCTGTCTTAATTCATACAATACTTAGTAACTTTATTTCAATAATATTATTCTGTGGAAACGGACAATTTTCTGTCTTGTTCTTCTCAATTCTAATATGTCAAACTCAAATTGTCAATTCAGTAAGAATTAACAGATGAAATATCACATATTTGTCTGTAACTTTTTTCTAATTTTAATCTCCTTTGTTTTTTTATTGACTTACTGCGTTAAACAAAATTTATATTAAAGATTTTCAAATCGGTTTATAAACTAAAAAGTGTAAAAGAAATTTTCTTTTTGATTAAATAACTTTTGGTATGCAAATAAAATTTTATTGTTAGACCTTATTCGCATTAAACAAATTATTGAAATAAAACCTTCATTCTCTGTGTTATTAACCATAGACAACTTTTCGTGTTTTTTGTAATTAGTAGTGAATTTATAGTTCTTTCATTTCTTGTTGCACAATTTCTCAATTTTTAGTTAGGTTATATCATTTCTCTCTGTTGAATTATATAGCTTTATCTTAAAGCGCCTTACAAGATGGCTCAAAGTAAGATTAACGATATGGCAGGTAAATTCGCAAAAGGTGGGCCACCTGGGCTTGGAATAGGATTGAAGGTTATGGCTGTTGTCGGCGCAGCGGCATATGGCGTTTCTCAATCGGTATTTACTGTCGAAGGTGGACATCGAGCCATTATGTTTAATAGAGTAGGAGGTGTGCAACAGCATGTAATGACGGAAGGAATGCACTTTCGTTTACCCTGGTTTCAATACCCTATCATCTACGATATAAGATCGCGTCCAAGAAAAATCTCGTCTCCAACTGGATCCAAGGATTTGCAGATGGTCAATATCTCCCTGCGAGTATTATCTCGGCCTGATGCTCGTCACCTGCCGATAATGTACAGGCAGTTAGGAACTGACTATGATGAAAAGGTGTTGCCTTCAATCTGCAATGAAGTTCTAAAATCGGTTGTAGCTAAATTTAATGCTTCACAGCTCATCACTCAGCGTCAACAAGTTTCATTGTTAATAAGACGGGAATTAGTTGAGCGCGCTGCTGATTTTAATATTATTTTAGATGATGTTTCACTAACTGAATTAAGTTTTGGAAAAGAATATACAGCTGCAGTTGAAGCTAAACAAGTTGCTCAACAAGAAGCTCAGCGTGCAGCTTTTGTAGTGGAAAGAGCCAAACAAGAACGCCAACAAAAAATTGTTCAAGCTGAAGGTGAAGCTGAAGCAGCTGAAATGTTGGGTAAAGCTATGGGCATGAATCCTGGTTACCTTAAGCTACGAAAAATTCGTGCAGCCCAAAGTATTTCTCGAATGATAGCCCAATCACAAAATAGAGTGTTCCTTCCTGGTAACAGCCTTATGATCAATCTACAAGACCCTAACTTTGATGATTTATCGGAGAAATTGACCAAAAAGAAGTAACATGAGGTTGAGGAAGAGGGTTCTGAGTATTTGAAGCCAGTGGCCACTTCTTCCAGTGATGAAACTGCTGTTATAATAAGTGGTGTAGCTTCTGTTGTGGTTTAAAATGAACATTTGCATTTGAATATATCTAAACTGTGTAAACATATTAGCTGCCTAGATGTGGTCTTTATTGCATTTTATGTTATATAGTTGTAGGCATTTAGTCTGTATGGGAATCAAATTATTGCAATAAAACTGGAAAATGAATAAGTTTTATTTTTAAAACTAGATCATGATTTATTTCTTAGCATGTTCTACGCCAAGCCATTTTTGCCTGACTTGTTGTTCAGGCTATTTGATATTTTGACTAAAGTAAGATATATATATAATATAATCACACAATATTTACCATTAAATAAAATAATGTTTTATTCTATACTGCATCATGTATGGTGCTTCATTGTTTAGATGGAAATACAGTTTACAAAATTATATTTTTAATGAAATATATGTTTTCAGCACATTTAAAAAATTTGACTGAATGTACCATGGGTGGTACATGTAGCACGGAATATATTAATAGAACAAGTTTTTAATGCTTATGTGGCATTGAAGTTTAATAATTCAAAATTAAATTGTTCATTGACTAAAATAGTAGCTCGCTGGCCTAATGGTTAGAGCGTGCGGCTTTCATTCCGAAGGTCGCGGGTTCAAACCTCGGCATGTACCAATGATTTAATATTTAAGTTATGTACATTTGTGAACTTTAGTTACAACAGCGAGATACAAAAACGGTGAAGGAAAACATCGTGAGGAAACCCGCACACTGATATCATCTTTGTGTGTGTGTGTGTGGTGGTCCCAATAAAGTGGCAACAGGCTCGCCCCCTGTTACATGGGATCTAATCTGACCACATCTGGCGAAATGTGGGTAGTTTATTCACCTCTGCCTACCCCTACTGGGAAAAAGGCGTGACTATATAAAAAAAAAAAAAAAAAAAAAAAATTGACTAAAATATCTAATTTTGGTATCTAATTAGGTAGGACTATTTTTATTACACACAAATTTCTCAATACCAAATGTTTATTATATACATTCATATGTTGCAAACTCATTTTACTATACTATTTACGGTTTTTTTAAAGAGCTAACACTTCTATCAATTGCTAGAAAAGTTAGCATCTTCTGCATTATACTCATAATGCAGAAGATGCTAACTTTTATCTTTCATGTATGAACATAATACAGATATGCCTTTATACACAGTACATCATCAGTTATCAACATGGGAGTGGAGGCTAGCTTAAATGAGTAACTACCACTTACCAATCTACTAGTCATTGTACTAAAGTAGTGATAAACGCTGTTTTCATGAATATCATCATAATCAATTACAAATCGACCTTTGCATTTCTGTCTGCTAGTAAGTAAACATTGTTTTAAGCTAGTTCAACAAATGTATCTTATTTTAAGATTTACTAATGTGACATGCTGTTTAAATAAAATATTGTCATTGCCAAAAAGTGGCAGAACATTGTGTTGGTTGGTTAGTCACATGATTGGGGAGACAATGAGAGAGATTTTTTTAAATTCCAGTTCAACATAATCAGTATTCAGATTGTTCTAACTCCTGCCTATTCCCAGCGCTGTGGGGTCGGCACAGTATGTACTTCTCTTCCATATCCCTCTATCAGCCGTCATTTCTGTTTCATTTCACACTCTTCTTGCACATGTCATCTTTCACATAATCCATCTTCACTTTCTATAATCATATTTGTTGTAGTCCATACTGTAAAAGTTTTTCCAGCCAGCCTCCAGCCTAACACCAACCCTCCTCAGGAATTATGGCTGGTGGTATAGCTGCCACCTTACAGGTAGTGAGATAAAGTATTAATGTATGGTCACGCATTGAGCATCAGTATTGTATTCAATATAATATTCCATAGAATACTGCTGTACAATCCGCGACTTTTCTTAGTCTGCTCTTACGACATCCATGGGACGAAATGGAGCTGCCCTATTCTTATGATGGACACAGCGCAGCAGTATTCAGATTGTATAAAAAAAATTAAGTGTTTAGCACAACAGGAATAAAGGTGTGCTGTAAATTACATTTAAAAATTAAACAAAAGCACCTATTCTTATCACTTAGTCAATCGTTTTAATGAATATGTCTTGTTAGTAGTACTAGTAGTTACTGTAGTCTATATTTAGTAACAATTTTTCTGTCTAGAAAAAATAAAGCTGATATATATATATCTAATTAAATGTTAGATAGGTTTTTTTTATTACATAGCCTATCTCTTTAAGCTAGTACCTGAAGGTAAGTAGTGAAGCAGTCTGATATTCCCACATCATAATTGGAATAACTGACTGCCAGATCGCTCCAATCTCTTGCTAATCATATTATGAAGGCAAACAAATCTTAATGAAGTGTTATAGATAAAAAAAATATTTTTTTTTTATTTAATAGGATCAAAATAAACAAGTCTAGTCTAGGCCTATGTCCGGCAGTGAACACCTATCAGCTAATGATAATGAAATGAGTCCAGTAAAAAGTTATTCATATTTTTTTACAATGAAATATACTGTACAGAATTAACAAGATTCTAATTCTAAAGAAAAAATATCTTTACAAACAAACAAAATATGTTTATAATCATTATTCTATGGTAGAGATGAATATTAACATGTACATGGTTCTAAATAGTGGTACACAATCAACTTCTCCAACAACTCTGCATAGTAATGCTTAATTAAAACAGCTTAAGATTTTATAATCTTACTAATTCCACATAACTACTTAAAATTTCCCAAGGATTTACAATTTGAAATACATACATATCAGTAAATTTATTTAGTAATAAAAACTACTTATTATATTAAATATATAATTCATGCATAGCTGTAAAGAAAAAACATATGCAACAATAATTATTTATTATTTTCTACAGTTGAAGATAAATTATATTTTTAACAATTTTATTTCTTTATTGCTGAAGGTTGTGGTAATCTAAATTTGGCCATCTCTATTTCAGCTTCAAAAAAACTCATATTGTCGTAGCAAAAGTACTCAGGAACTTTATAAGGTCCATTTTTGTTAGGGTCCACCCCTGGACCAACAGGTTGTGCTGCTGGATGAATAACAGCGGAACTAAGTCCTGGGACATCTACGTTTACGTCGTTTGAAGGAGGGAGAGATGATCCCGTACTTGGATTTTCGCTCGGCCCTTCATTGTAACCTCTTTTCAAAACTCCTCGTAAATTACTTCTTAATGCAAATCGTACTATCATAATTGTTTTATAATTTTAAAGATTATTGTTCGTTGTTACACAACCGATTCCAGAAGTAATTATTTTTTTCCTATAATGATGCTGTCAAATTCGTGACAATTTTTTTCCTTTTTAATTCAAAATTTATGTGCGACAATAAAAAAAGAAATTATAATTTAAAATTAAGTACAATAAATGGATACCAATTGTAATAACTATATATATTATTGATGTTATAATTTGTTATGTGAAAATAATGGTAATTACACTTTAGTTTGAATTAGATAATTAAAAACATAATATTAACAAATTAGTATATTTATAATAAAAATTATGTAGTCGTTACATTCTATGATTTTGTTTATTTTTCCTAATACTACTGTAGACTCTGCATAAACTGTGATTATGTCTACAATCTATGGTTCTTTTTCTCGACTGTTTTGGATAGTTTACCTACCTTGCTTAATTCGCCGATTTTTCGGACTAACAGTGAATTATGAATATAATTTAATATCCACGTTATAAGTTAACTTACAACGATGTGTTACAATATCAGTTAAGTTTGATTTCTAGGATACAACCTTTTAAAACAACACATCAGCCATTTACATGAAAGGCAAGTACAAAAAACTGATACCTCGGTAATTTTTTGTTTTCTTTATAGATTAACTGTTTCGTTATTTCAGTGAGAGGTTCTTTTAACTTCTGTTTTATACTGTCTTCAATTTGTTATTAATGAGTACTGTAAAAATAATTTATCTATATATCATTGCATGTAATACAAAATGTATGTATACATACTATTGCCGCTATTTTCTTATATTTGTATGTGGTTGTAGCGATTCTGTATTATACGACTAAGTTTAAAAGGTTTTCCTTATAAGACGCTTCTGTTCACGCATAACATTTCCAACTTAAACACTTCGATGAATTGTTTTTAGTGTAGATTCTATTAATAACGTTAAATACAATAGTAAATATTTATTTATAACGATTCTATTATTAAACAGCAATGTTTAATGAAATTTTTATTTATTTTTACATTTTTAAGTGAACGTGAATCGTGTCAATGCGTTTAATGAAAATTTAAAAAATTGAAATTTTTTTTTTACTCTATGGTATATTTTGTGTGTTAGTTGGATTACTGAAGCTTTAGATTATTATGCGTGGATTTTATGTTTTATTTTCAATTGCTTTCAACACTAGTGTTTTACCTTGTGCTTGTGTATTCTAAATCTAATTACTACATGTAAATACGGCTAGTAGTAACCGCGAAATGGCCGACGCTGTGCCTGTTTGCAATGTTCTATGCGAGGCAATGGAATATTTGTCAAAGCTAGGAATGAATTTAAAAGTTCGGACCGATAACTTAAAGGAAAAGAAAATACGAAAAGAAAAACTAACAAACACTCACGCTGTGCAGAAAGCGGCCAATAAAGTATTGTTAATTTGTGAGTTATCAAAAAAGTCACTGGAAAATGTAGAAATAGGCGTGAAAAATCTTTTGCAGCAAATTGGTTCAACTCAAGGTTCTGGACGTTATAGCGCATCCAACACTTGTTATGAATCTGATTCTGATAAATCGTTTGAGTACTTCGAATTTGAATCCAAACAATTGAAAATACGTAAAAAGATATTTCTTAAACATTATACATCAGTTAAAGTTGTTGCTAAAGCCATACCACTAAATTTGTTAGAAAATTACCCGGTTTATTATGATTGCAGTTTATATCAGTTAAAAAAGAAACATATACCAGAAAAACGAAAAAACGAAAAAGAAATGAATGATGGTAAAAATGAAAACTCTACAAAAACTAAACACCTGGAAGATAATTGTGATGGAACTAGTAGTCATCTAAAAATTTGCGAAATACTGGATACTGGCACAATAGAATCTGTAAATAATGACAATGATATTGTTAATACAAATTCTACTCCACCTTTACAAATTAATTCTGTTTTAAGTACACAGATAGATTTGTGCACTACTCAGAGTTCAATAACATTTGAAGAATTAGATGAAAATGTAATTGATGTAGCAAGTAATGTTACTATAGAAAATGATGATTGTATAAAAGAAAATGATGTTTCAATTGATACAGAATCAAATTTAATCAATAAAAATAATAACCAAAGTAAATTAAAAGATCAAAAATACAAAATTCTTAAAAACTTAGATGACAGTTCTATTACCAATACAGAGGAGCACAATACCCCCGTATTAGATGATAATCAGAGCAGTATAAAATTAAATAATGAAAATTATACTGGTAAAAAAAGTGATCAAAACTGCACAAATTTTAAAAATAATGTTAGTGATTCTGTAAAAAACCCTGAAATTACGGATAAAACTGATTTTTCATCAGAGTCTAATGAAGTTAAGAGATCATTTATAAAATGTGTAAATATAAACAAGTTACTTGAAGTACCAGAGAAAAAAAAAGATGTACAAGTGAAGAGTAAAAATAAAAGGAAAAAAAATTCAAAGGATAAAAAAGAACAACTTTTAAAAAAAACAGATGAAAAAAACTGTAAAAAGACAATGAATGTTACAAATAATTCTAAGATAAGAAACCAAAGTCATAAAATAATCAAAAATAACAACAGTAGTGATAGTACTTTGGATCAGATTCACTGGAAAGCAAAGAGAAAAGAAGTTAAATTATTTAAGCCAAAAGAGTTCAGTATAAATTTATTTAGACTACCTAATTTCTCAGAATTTTTTTTAAAAAAGCATGATTTAAAAAGAATTACACAGAGTGACTCCATAGTTTTTGAATTAAAGAGTTATATTGAAGAATGTGAAGGGGCAGATAAAACAAATTCAACTAATGCAATATTAGAACAAAATGAAAATGATGGTTTTGATGACAATTTGAAACAAAATGATACCTGTAGTCCTCATAGTGCAGACATTGGGTTTATAAAAAGAAGTATAATAAATGATTCAAATTATTCTACAACTACTGCCAGGGATTTAACTGAAGTAGCTGAAAGTATAAAAAATGCCTTACTCAATGACAGTAATTCAGACAGTGAGAGTGACAAAGATAATAATGGGATTTTGCATGTTGGTTCGACTGTTGAAAAAAGTGAATCTAGCAATGTTATACATAATACAGCTGAACAAAATAAAAGTGATGGTGATTGTAATAATCCTCATGCAGAAAATAATGAAAATGTAGAAAATAATGAAAATGCAGAAAATAATAAAAATGCAGAAAATAATAAAAACGCAGAAAATGCAGAAAATAATGAAAATGCAGAAAATAATAAAAATGCAGAAAATAATAAAAACGCAGAAAATAATGAAAATGCAGAATATAATGAAAATGCAGAAAATAATGAAAATGTAGAAAATAATGAAAATGTAGAAAATAATGAAAATGCAGAAAATAATAAAAATGCAGAAAATAATAAAAACGCAGAAAATGCAGAAAATAATGAAAATGCAGAAAATAATAAAAATGCAGAAAATAATAAAAACGCAGAAAATAATGAAAATGCAGAATATAATGAAAATGCAGAAAATAATGAAAATGTAGAAAATAATGAAAATGTAGAAAATAATGAAAATGCAGAAAATAATGAAAATGCAGAAAATAATGAAAATGCAGAAAATAATGAAAACGTAGAAAATAATGAAAATGCAGAAAACAATGAAAATGAAGAAAATAATGAAAATGCAGAATATAATGAAAACGCAGAAAATAATGAAAATGCAGAAAATGTAAGTCTTCTATCAGAGAATATTTTAATCTCCACTGTTCAGAAAAATACAATTTCTGATCTCAATGAAGATCCAGAGAAAATAAAATCATTACTGTTGAATGATTCTTCAGATGAGTCATCAAACAATAAAAAGGAAGAAAATGAAAAGGAAAAAATTGTTGAAGATTTGAAAAATGTTAAGAATTCATTGCTTTATGATTATTCTGATAGTTCCCCAAATAAATCACAGAAGCGAAAAAGAGACAGTGACACAGATTCACCATGTAAGTCCAAAAGAAAGCAAATTATGGAAAGTATGCATGCAAAAAAAATGTTGTTGACTTATTCATCAAGTTCCGATACTGACGATAAACAATTGAGAGATGTATTGAAGGATATTAAAGAGTCATTACTTAAAGGAGTTAGTTCTGATGAGGGAGAAGGTGAAAGGAAAACACAATCGAATAATAAATCAGTTTCTGATTCTGAAAATGACTTTGCACCAATATTAAGAAAGGATTTAAAGAAATCAAACAAAATATCATCTTCTACTTCAGAGGATGAAAATTACATTGAAATTTATAATAGGAAGAAAAAAAGAAAGCACTTAACAAAGAAAAGTAGAAAAGAAGAACCCAGTTCTAAGGTTAGGTTATTGTAATTACCCTCAAGATCTGCATTAATTGTAAACGAATTTGTTGGTTTTCTTTGTATACCTACCAATCAGATAAAATATTGTACTTTAGGTTTTTGTAACATAAGGTAAAAGGCTTTTACATCGGTTTTAACGGAGTGCTAAATTTACCTTAACATACATTATCATTTAATATGCTTCAAAAAACTTAGTACAGGAGAGAATTTTATATTGATTTTAGTTACAAGGTGACAAATTAAAAACAAGTGATTTAAATTAATAGTTAAAAGAGAGATTAAATTGTAATATACTAATTGCAGATTGACGACTCTAAAGCTAATCGGGGCAGTAGGAGCAGCCAAAATTCAGATTCACAAGATGCAAATGACAAAGAAATTGATGGGTAAATATTACTATAAATAAGGGACATGGTTGATCGTTTTTAAAAAAAGATACTTATTTAGAATCTTCAATGAAATGAATAACTTTGTCATTTCATCAAAAGCCCTAAAAACTGCTCACTCACACAGCTAATACTTTTTTTTTATATTATCTATATATTCATATGATGGTTTTCATAGAGTGTACTGTCCGTGTCTTTTGTCAGTTGAAAAGTAATTATTTAGGTTTATTGTTTAAGTATTTTGAGATTATTTTTGATATTTCATTGTTAGATTTGTTTAAGGTACAGTTGATATTTTACATTGAAGTGTTATGTTTTGTTAACTTACTGTATGGATATGTATAAGTATAATATAAATATAAAATTTTTAGAAATCTCTAACTCATATACAGGGATGAATATCATTAATATTCTTCTCATGTTTGTATGAGTTAACAAATTTTCATACTAGTGGTAAAATGAAAATTTTCAACATTTATGTAGAAAAGAAACTAATTAAACAAAAAAAAAAAAAAATAACCTCATGTCAGAGCATTTATACTATAGTAATTTTAATGATTCTTGTCTATTTACAGTAAGCTTTTTTGAATTTAGTAGCTCGCGGGCCTAACGGTTAGAGCGTGCGGCCTTCATTACGAAGGTCGCAGGTTCGAAACTCGGCATGTACCAATGACTTTAATATTTAAGTTATGTACATTTGTGAATATTAGATATAACAGCGAAATACAAACGGTGACGGAAAACATCGTGAGAAAACCTGCACATGAATTAGAATTTATTCTAAGGTGTGTGCGAAGTCACCAATCCGCATTGGGCCCGCGTAGTGACTATGGCCCAATCGCCCTCATTTAGCTCGCGGATGCCAGATCCGCGAGCCCTGAGTCCGATGAAGCCGCTATGGTTGTAAAACCTGCGGCGAGAACATCACCATAAAAAAAAAAAAAAAAACAATCGCCCTCACATTGAGGGTAGGACTGTGCCCCAGCAGTGGGGACGTAAATTGGCTGTTATAGTTCTGAATTTATAGTTTTATTACAAGAAAAAAATTATAATATTTTAATTTATTAAGTAATAAAAATTAGCATTTAAATATTAATTAAAAAATAGTATAATTTCTAACACCTGTGTAAAAGGAACAATTTGTAATGTTATAGTCAAATAGAAATAGGTTTACTGTAGTTCTATATAGATATAAAAGCTTCATTACAAGCTTTCTTACAGGAAAAGGTTACAATGGTGTAACACTAAGCCAAATATAGTGATAAGGTGAAAAGAAGCAAAATTGCTAGTCAAGTAGGTTTTGGAAGTACATAATAAATTAAATAATTATGGTGCTAGGTCAATTGCTGAAAACCGTCTAGGTAGATACAACAACAGATTCTATTTCTGCCTTAAGACAGCAGCATGCAAATTTCACTGTGTTCCGATTTGTAGGGTGGTTGGAGTTAGTGACATTGCTGGGATAACGAGATGATCTTCTGTCTCAAAGCGACGAGCACAATGTATTGCTGTGTATATCATCCTCACAAGCCCCACATTGTTGTAAGCACGTTTATATTGCTATCAAGTATACCTCTCGACCGTCTCGCCGCTACGTAGTACCCAAAAATTAAGCTCAACACTGGGACTTGGGACGTCTGTCATAAGGCAAAAGTCAAGTAATTTCACTAGCTACATCGTTCTCTTCGAAACCAGAACCCAGTAATGTTTGCACACTCGCTGTTTTGCGGCAGAAATATGGAGTGGGGGTGGTACAAGCCTAGATGGTCTACGGCAACAGTGACCTACCGCCGGTACTCTTCATTCATGTTTTCTTAAAATGTTTGTTGCCGAATCAATGTGAAGTGGAATTGATTTTTTTTGTTATTATTTTGAATTTGTACTTTTGTAAATGAAAGCTTGTGCAGAGTACATAAACGACTGTGTTTTAATTTAAGCGACATAAACATTGTTTCTTTGAATTTCTTATAGTGATTGTTTACAATTTAATTCAAAATTATTGAAATAAAAAATAAAATGATGAACTGGTTTTTTTTACTATGTTTGAAATTGTATTTTTATATTTTCGTCGTATATTTTCTTTTTAATGTGATTGGGCAGTTATTAGTTTTTAATTTTAGTTCTGATGCTTTGTTAATTTTTCGGCAATGTTTCTTTATATTTAATAGCTTCTTTAAATTGTATGTATGATGGGAACTGAGGAGGACTAAGGCTAAAGCAACTCAGGCATGTGCATGTGCGTAGGGTTTGTAATTTATAAGACCTGAAATTTAGAACCAAATTACCAAACGCAAAGTATGACTGAAATATAGACCCGTAATTACAGCGTTGCCTAAAGGCCAGCTTTAGCCTTAGTCCGCCCCTGGATGAGAGTTTAGTTTTATAATTTTGCACACCTTAGTTTACCAGTAGGGTGTTTATAGATGGTAAATTGCACTGCATTATCTCATCGCTTTAATGTTGACTTTTTTTTCATTAGCATAGTAAATTTTCCACCTTTAGCTTTTTTCATACTGCACCAGCATAATGTGTGCACATGCTGTAATGTTGCTGTCATATTAACTTAGACTACCTCGGTCTTTCTCATAACAATTATCTTAATTGCGAAAACAAAAATACAGTGGTAAATGTTATATTAATTTCATGATATTTTAGGTTTATTTTGTTATGTAAAATATCCGTCGTAATTTCTTAGCTTAGATTTTAAAATAATCCATTTATTAAAGCATAATAGTATCGTAATTGAAGAGCCAAGAATATTGTTTAATTGGAAATGAAGTATAACTGTGTGAAGATGATGATTGTTTTTGAAGTCGAAATAAGTTTTTCTGGCGGCGGTTCTGGTAATGTGAAAACAGGGTCCGCATTGCAGTTTTAAAATCTTATGACCTTTATAGCGAACGGCTCAATAACTTTAAAGTAAAAATTCGTACTAGCGCCACGATATTATGAGCAAGGTGTATTACTAACCATCACTTGAACGTACGTTCAACTTGCATTGTGTTTTGGTCAAATAAATAGAATATAGCTACTAATTCCAGTCTTCAGTTTAGTCTTTTCTTTGATAATTGTACTAAATTATAAAAGTTCTGAAACATTATTTATGAACATATACATGTGGATAAAAATAGCTTTGAATTGGAAATCGTTCTAACCTGTGTCATATTATTATAGTAAGGCGTCTCACTTACCATCAGATGAACGTATTGCTAGTCTCGTTTTTTTTTTTAATAAAGAAAAAAAAGTTAAATGCTTATAAAAGTTTTAATCAATTGTATAAATATTTCAAATACACATCCATATATTGTAGTAAAGATATTTTGTATTTAATTCGTTTGTTTCCTTTCAGACTAACGAATTTGAACACGCTGTCCAAGTCGCATCGTCGACGCTGTTCGTCTACGGAGCAAAGCGCGACCTCTGTCGAGTCGAAGGAACCGAAGGAGGAAAAAATGCCAAAGGCGCAACGCATTAAAACTGAGAGCCTGCTCAAGGCGGAGACAAGTTCCGATGCAGCCTCCATCGCCGATAGTGACGAAGGCGAGGATCTTAAAGATGCCTCAGGTATATTCTTACTATAGTCAATTATAAATAAACCTTTGCCTAAAAGTTTCATATAAACAGTGTTTTAAAAGCTGAAACAAAACGTCGTTTTAATGCTGCTATTCTGTTTTTTTTTTCAGAGCTTCCATCGGTTTCAATGACGATCCTGAACGGAGATGAAATCGCGCATCTTGCTAAAGATGATCTGTTGCAAGATAGTGACTCCTCAAGTTCAAACGAAGATAAATCACATGAGGTATAAAAAAATTTTTTTTTTCAATATCCATATGTTGGCAGTAGTACAAAAAATTGTAACAATTTTTAAAACGCGACTGGAAAACTCATATCAACATCGAAACATACAACTATGAGTAGCATATCAACATTGAAACAAAACTATGAGTCGAGATGACTTATTGCAAAGGCAGGTTAGGCGACGACTTGGTGAAGGCGACCAGGAAATCGCGACATCGTACTTATCCTGCTGAATATTGATTGAGAAAGCCTAATGTTCATTACATAATAAGATGAATCGCATTTTTGTTTTTGTCTCTCTTTCTGTACTATTAATATTATATGTATAATATATATCTATAAAGTTACCAACTAATTAAATATATCTTTGCAGGGTAGCAAAAAATCGGATACTGATGTAGACGACAAGTGAGTTTACATTATATTATAATCTAATCTTCCAATCGCTGAGACAAAAGAGTCAAGACTGTATCAACTGCTATTGCCAAGTCAGGTTTTTGCGAATATCATTCATATGGTATCTACGAGAACTGGTATTCTTGGAACAAGTCGTTTTCGTTACGATATATCCTTCAAGTGAGCACGATCTCAATAGGGATCGCCCTCAAGTCAGTTAATCCTCGACTACTTCTAATTTTTTTAATTTATTAACTTAAACTTTTTTTTTATTAATTGAAAATAAAGAACTATAAATACAGATATTTATAAACGTTAAAGTCTGTGTGGAATAATTGTCGAGAAATTCGTGTCAGTGGAAGCAATATAGCTTTAATGAAATGTGGGTCATTGTTAGGACGTTTTTATAAACGCGCTAAAATCGCAAGCGTTTAAAATGAATGCAATACAAAGTAATGAAATAAAAATTTTTTTCGCCAGTATAAAGTCGAAACGCCGTAAAGGTAACGCTATCTCATCGGACTCCGAAGCAGGATCGTCGCGGCGGCGCGAACGCGGAATCAAGCTGAGCGACTTTGAGGATTCCGATGACGAGGGCTCCGAACCCGCGGGTAATAAGAAACGAAAGAAGAAGCCGGCTGAGAGCGACGATAACTCCTCCGTCGATAGCAGGTCACAATCAAAACAGCTTTTATATAGCGCCCTAAAAAGCACGAATAAGTTAATGGATCTTAAATACGAAAATAAACCAGCTGCTGCAATAACATTTTTTTTTTAAATTAATTAAGGAACTGAACAAGCGGGATGTTGACATTATGGTGATACGCTTGGCCATTACAACAACGTGATGCTGGTTAGGATAATATATACTTTACCACATTGCGCTCATAGCCTGAGACATAGGATGCTGAATCTCATGCTTCTTATCCTTTTAACCAATAGTTGTGTAATAGTGCAATTAACTAACTACAGCACCTTCAAACCGGAACAGAGTAATATTTGCACACCACTGTTTGGCGGCAGAAATAGGCGCTGCGGTGGTACCTATTTAGGCGGCCACCAGCAACAGAGACCTTCCACCAGTGTAAACCCTATAACAACGAGCAACAGAGTTGATAATTGTTCAGTTTAACATGTTTCTATATTATTTAATAATCTGGTAATAATACTTAACACTATTGGCGGTGGATCTCTGTTGCTGGAAACCTTCCAGGTAGATTCCACTACATTGCCTATTTCTGCCGCCAAACAGTGGTATGCAAACAATATTGTAATTCCGTTTGAATGGCGTCGTTGTTAGTAAAATTTCAGGAGTAATAATGAGACTTAATATCTGAAGTCCTAAAATTATAAGCACAAAATGGTTCTGAAATGTACATGATCCTTACAAAGTACTACATTGTTATGTGTGAGCGTATCACTTCTGATAAGAGAACATCCTGCTTTCTGTGTATAATAGCCAGAAAAAAAACTCTTGGCAAACGAAATTATAACCTGCATAATTTGTTTGTTAATATTCCTTTTCAACACCTCTGCAAAAACAGAGGCAATTAATGTCGGTTATATATTGAGTCAACTGCTAGAACATACAATATAAGGAGGGTTACTGGCCAGGAGGGTTCGAAAAATACTACCACCAACAAAACTATTAGGGGGACCGGAAAGTAATGTCGTTTTCTTACGCTAAATACAAACACATACATTTTTAACGAGTCTTTATTTTTAATCAATGATGTATTCCCCATCATTGTCAATAACCTTTTGCCATCTAGTGAGTAAATTTTCAATCCCTGATCGATAAAAATTAATTGGTTTTTCGGCAAAATATCTAGAGATGGCATTTTGGATATCATCCAAATTTGCAAATGTTTTGCCACTTAAAAAGTGTTGCAGCGCTCGGAATAAGTGGAAATCCGATGGTGCAACATCGGGCGAATATGGTGGATGAGGCAGCACCTCCCACCCCAATTCATTAATTTTTTCTAGAGTTCGCCTTGCGCAGTGCGGTCTTGCATTGTCATGTTGGAGAATGACGCCTTTTCGGTTGACAATCGCTGGCCACTTTTCAATTAAAGATTGATTGACTCGCTGCAATTGTTCGCTGTAGAGGTCTGCAGTAACAGTTTCTCCAGGTTTCAGTAATTCAAAATGAACAATGCCGCGAATACTCCACCAAACACACAAAAGCGCTTTTTTGGGGTGTAAACCTGGCTTAGCAGTACTCCGAGGGATTTCATTTGGAGAGAGCCACTGCCTTTTGCGTTTTGGGTTATCATACAGGACCCATTTCTCATCTCCTGTGATCAAGCGATCAAAAAACGCTTCTGTGTTGTGTCGTTGAAGCAATAAGTTGCATGTGATTGATCGGTTAGCCTTATTCTGTTCGGACAGATTATGCGGGACCCAAACACCTGCTCTGCTTACTTTTCCAATCTGCTTCAAATGTTCTTGGATGGTCGACCAAGGTTTGTTGAGACTGTTTGACAATTCCTCGATCGTCTGACACGGATTTGCTTCCACTTCCGCCCTTAACACGTCGTTGTCTAACGCTGATGGTCTTCCTGATCGATACGAGTCGGAAAGATCAAAATTACCCGATTTGAACTTGGAAAACCACCTTTGGCATTTACGAATGTCCAGTGCATTTGGATAAACATCGCAAATGTTTTTGGTAGCAACTGTTGCGTTATTTCCCTTGCGAAACTCAAAGAGCATGCAATGCCGGATGTGTACCTCTTCTGGTATTTGGCTGGCCATTTTACCCAAAATTACAAAAAAAAATTGTAATTCAATTGTCTATAAGTAAAGAAATCACTATAACCTCACAATGTCTTTGGTACGCCTCTGAACAAAACAATGAGCTGACAAATGACAATCAAGTATTGGCATGCGCAGAAACGACATTACTTTCCGGTCCCCCTATTACATAACACGTGGCTCCATAATTGAATCTGTGACCTCCGTTTTACTAGGCGAGTTGTTAGCTCCTGGATCACTTATTAGATAAACAGCACTAGAGATGGTTTAATTTTATTTTTCTTGTTACCAGTAAAAAGAAACGACGACGTATTAAGAACATAGATGATAGCGACGCATCCGATTCAGACACAGAGAATGAAGGTCGCAATAAACACGGCAGAAAAAACATACGTAAGGTAATTGATCTTTTTTCTTTATTAAAAAAGTAAGCAGTATAGAAAAAGGTGTGACATGACATCTTCACAAGCAACATTTAATAAGGAAAGAATATGCTAATGGCAAAATGGCAAATTAATGGCATCTGCCATTAGTTTCCTTTGTAAAGGAGATAATGAAGAAAGTGTGCATTGAGCCACAAGAAGGCATATGTGGATACTGCTTTTTGACCAGAGCAGTACTTTTGAATTGTATCTTATTATCAGACAGTACTGCAGTCTTACGACTTATAAGTAGTAGAGACAAGTTTTCTTGTCATTAATAAATTAGTAAACAACTCTCTTACTATCCTTAATACTACTTTTCGCGTACCTCCTTCATTTTAGGAGGGATCCGAGGTTTTTTCCTCCAAATCAGGAGATAGTCATGGCTATCATCTATGTCTCCAGCCAAGTGTGGTTGGTTCATGATAATATGTATAATTTATATGTATGTAATAGTTATAATGAGCAATATAAGAAAACTGGTAATTTTCAGTGTAAAAATATCGTGCATTGACATTATACATAAAAATGGTAATGTACTAAATGATAATTAATATTTTTATTCTAGGTAATGGGCAAGAATCAACTGGAAGAAGCAACAAAGAAAGCAGCACGGGAAGAAAAAGAAAGGATTGCTAGAATTGCAGAACGGCAGAAAGTGGTGAGAACAATTTTTTTATTAATTATTATATAATATTAAATAAAATTCAGACCACTATACATGTCATGTAAAAATAAATGTTTTCGTTTATATTTTAGTACAATAATTTAGAATTTGATGAGTCTGGGAAACCCGATGAGGTAATATTGGAGAAGGTGGTCCTGGATTTCGATCCGGAAACAAAGGAGCCGCTAATAGAAGTTGATAGGGGGCTAGTTAAGAAATTGAAACCACATCAGGTGAGATTTCTTGTGCTCTTAATTTTTAAAACTTTGTTGAAACAGAATTTGGAAGCAATTTAAAAACCTCCAGGTTTTTTACTACTTTACTATTTTTGTGTTAATACTACAATAACTCGTGTTTAGAACTATCTTATTATTTTAATAGTAAATTTTTTAATTACTTAGAGTTCAACATTGTGGAATAATGTCTCATATCAAAAATTCTTAATAACCAGAGTGAAATATAAGAACTTTTTTGTTTATCTGATATTTTTTCATTAAACTGTTTAATCTAAGAGCACATCACAACCAATCCCCATACATTATTTAAATAAAATCGGTTATAATAATTTTTGTTGCTATTTTAGGCAAACGGTATAAAATTTATGTGGGATGCTTGCTTCGAAAGTGTCAAAAGAATCAAAAAGGATAAAGGTTCTGGATGCATTTTGGCTCACTGTATGGGTCTTGGAAAGACACTGCAGGTATTTGACCATTATATCATCACTATCACCTTCTGATCTCAGCTAGAAATAGGCTTCCCCCCTGCTTAAATTTTGTATTGATATAAATTAACAAGGACCTAAGTGATAATTTTTATTCGTCCAAAATACTCTAGATTCTATATGTATTACTGCTAGAATATATCAATCCTTTTATAGTTGCTGGTTTAAAACCAGAGAGAGTGGAGGCAGTGGAATCGTAATAGAGACATCTGTGTCACTGTCATGATATGAAATAATTTAATACATGAAAACTTTTTAGCCAAAATATAACAAGAATACAATTGGAACCAAAATAACACAAAAATACTATTAGAATAGATTTTTAAATAAAATTTTAGGGTATTGTAAATCTTAAACATTATAATCTAAGAACGTGAAAAGATGTTTGATACTGCCTGCAAGGGCTCTACAATTATTGGTAATACGCTTCTTTCATCTAGTGGTTTCCTAAAATCTTCAATAGATCGTCAGTCCAATAAGCACTACATCTTCTGTTATGCGACCGACACTCTACGACCTTAATGCACCATCTACCTTTGGTAATTGTAATTGCAAAACAATAATATCCAGGTGGTGTCTTTAACGCACACGTTGCTGACGCACAGCGATCTTACGGGAGTGAACCGCGTGCTCGTCGTGTGCCCGCTATCAACAGTGCTCAATTGGGTCAACGAGTTCCGTATATGGCTAAAGCACACGGAAAAAGAATTCGACGTGGACGTTTATGAGCTTTCCAGGTACAAAGCTAGACTGATATTACATTTTTTTTAAGGGCTGTGTAGGTAAAATTGTCTATTTCTTAGAAAATAAGAATTGTTTGGTCAAATGTTTTGAATAACGAACAGTATTTTAAATTTTTTTATTTTAAAATCTTATTTAGAACACCAATAAAAGATACATAGAATGAGTGGATATAATAATCATATGTTTAAGGGGTGGCAACAGGCTCACCCCCTGTTACATGGAACCTAATCTGACCACATCTGGCGAAAAGTGGGTGTTTATATGCCTCTGCCTACCCCCAGTGGGAAAAAGGCGTGATGTGATATAAAAACTAACGTTTAAGGGAATAGCATACATTTAATAAAATTGAGTATTTATCCGAACATATAAGCATCAACGTTCTACTAAGTGTGGAACCTCTACCGTGTTTCGGCATATCCCGACCATTGCCTTTGATTTCATAGATCACAAAGCCCTGAAAATAAACACCTATTTCTTCCAAGGATGATTCGTCGTTATTGATATTAAAATACATCTTATTTAAAAAGGGAGTGCCTTTTTTATTCGACGATGGGTCCGAGAAAATCATTAAACAACGAGCATGATATAATGCAAGTGTATAACATTTTAACTAGTGCCCCATTTTATGAACAAGTGTATCACTTGTTTGTTTCGTCGTATCGTTATAAAGAAAAACCTGAAGTTACAGCACTGTTTGACCTAGCACATATAAACGTTTGTGTACTGTTCTTTGATTTCAGAAATAGATTCTGAAGGTTTACGACCTTGGGCCGTCTTCTGAAACGAAACCCTAAAACTGATCAAAGATTATTTAAGGCCCTATAACACACTAACATCCGCGCAACTGTTTAATGTATATACTCACAGTTTTAATTTAACTAAAAAATTTCAGGTATAAACAGAATTCTGAGCGAGCTTTCCAGTTGCAACACTGGTTCGAGAACGGCGGAGTGTGCGTGCTGGGTTACGAGATGTTCCGCAACCTTTCAGCAGATAATCCTAAGAAGTTCAAGAAGAAGATGCTAAAGAACTTCCAAGAGAGTCTGGTTGATCCTGGTAATTATTTTTATTTTATAAAGATATTTGGCATGAACTTTCTGTGGCAATTAAATAAATTGTCTTCTAAATTGGCATGAACTTTCTGTGGCAGTTAAATAAATTGTCTTCTAAATTGGCATGAACTTTCTGTGGCAGTTAAATAAATTGTCTTCTAAATTAATAATGTTTTTTCTGATATTATAACATATTTTAGTTGTGTACATTTAGAAATAAGGACTCGTTATAATATTTTGTGTTAAAATAATGTTTTCACTTGCACTTTAAATGTATTAATTGTGTTTGATGGTTAACAAGATTTCAAAAGAAAAGATGATACGATCTAGGTAACTAACACATCACTGTTTACAAGAAGATGTTTATGCGAGTGGCACCACATTGAACACAAGACATTGTGATGTCAGATATTAGTTTTTGCTTGCTACGGTGCAGTAGCTGAAAAAGGTGTTGAGGACCTTTAATAAATAATGAGCACTAAATGTTTTGAATTAATCAAAATTTAATTGTCAGGTCCAGATCTGGTTGTGTGCGACGAAGGTCACCTGCTTAAGAACGAGAAGACTAGTCTCTCGCAATCCATGAACAGAGTTAAGACGCTGCGCCGCATCGTCCTTACTGGAACGCCGCTGCAAAACAACCTCAAAGAATGTTAGGATTTTCATTATTTACCTACACCTTTTACTTAAAACAAAATATTTTTAATGATAATATATATTTATTGCAATTCGCTATTTTCGTCTACGAAGTACGCGAAAGTTCATATACAAAATGGAGTGTTTGTATATTTTTTTTAATTTAAATTTTATCTTTCAGATTACTGCATGGTGCAGTTTGTCAAGCCGAACCTACTGGGCAAATACAATGAGTACTTGAACCGGTTTGTGAACCCTATCACGAACGGCCAGTATACGGATTCCACAGAGCACGACATTCGCGTGATGAAGCGTCGCTCACACGTTCTGCACAAAATGCTCGACGGCGCTGTACAGGTGTGATTGCAAACATTATTGATTGATTGAATATGTTCAAATCGATGAAGCGACGAGACTAATAAAATAGTAAATCAGTTGAGATCATGATGACGATTATATATAAAAATTTTGTTAGAACGTTATTAAATTAACCTCATTACCATTTCAGAGGAGAGATTATGGGGTGCTGGCGCCCTTCCTGCCTCCCAAACACGAATATGTACTGTTTATAACATTAACAGAGGTACAAATTAAATTGTACCAACACTACCTGGATAATTACTCAAGAAGGTAAATATAATTTTCATTTATAAGGGTTACTAATGTTTCATGTATATAACACACAAGCACTTCCTCTCTCATAATGCGGGTAGACCTATGTCGCATGTTAATATTACGATGTCGTTCATCGGAAGTAGGCAGGCCTAATGTTCAGAAAATAAAAAGCACATTAAAAAAGTGTGGGGTAAGAATGAATACATGTTGTATTGCTTGAAGAAGAACCAAAGCCAAGTTAACCCCACAGAGCTAGTACTTCCGATGAACGACATCGTAATATTAACATGCGACATAGGCACATGGTAACATTAGGCAGGCCTAATGTTCAGAAAATAAAAATAAAAACATTTGTACTTTTTAGGCCACTTCCTGGTAAATCATCAGGATTTTTATTTCCTGACTTCCAGTCTTTACAAAGGATATGGACCCATCCATTGGTACTTAAATATAACTCGGAGCGATATGAAATTATGCAACAGAAAAAGGTATGTAATTATTAATATTTAAAAAAAATAAAAAATGAAAGGAACATTATTTATGCCGAACCTTAAATACACTAATAAGTTTCTAGGTAGTTTCATGCCTTTGTTTATTCGACAAAGGAATTCGATATGAAGGACTATCTTGACGCTAGTCGCTAGTCTGGATGCTGCACACTGCTGGTACTCAAGTAATTTTATTCGCTCCAACGTCCTGCAAACCAGATCATAGTAATTTGCTCAGTATTATTTGACGGCAAAAATAGTGGTTTTGCTAATTAAGATTATCTCGAGCAATAGAGATCTGCCACCAGTAAATATATGCCTGCAATAGAATTTATCAAAGTGCATAAAGGAATATTTTTTATTTTATAATACTTTATAAAGTTTTCCTGTTACTTGTACGTAAATTATTATTTACCTAAAAACGTTTTACAGAGAGAAAGAGAAGAAGAAGACTCAGAAGGGTCATTAGTTGATTTCATCGATGATGATTCCACACCAGAAGTGAGCATTTTTAATATTTGTTAGTTTTATGATAACCTCCTATAGATACACTTAATTTTTAAAGGTTTTTTGAAAGCCACCATTAATAAATATTTTATTTTCAATCATCATTATCATTATGACTGAAGTTCACTCCTCATACTCTTCAGACTGAAGTTTGGCAATCGGATTGAGAAAACCAGTTCAATTTTTAGCAATAATTTTTAATGCTATTATCATTCATACATTGATAATTCTTTATTATTATATAACTGATGAAGAATCTTACAAAAAATTACTTAGATATTCCTGATGGATAATATTCTACATATTATAATTAGAGTGTAAATAAAAAAAAAATCATTAATTTAATTGTACAGGAGAGTACATCAGAGGAATCTTCAGATGACTACTCAGATGTGAGTGATGACAGTCGCAAGAAAAGTAAGAAAAAGAAATCAACCAAGAAGGGGAAAGTTAAGGATAGCAAAGTTACCACACGTCGTGGCACTAGGGCAAATCCGGGTAAAATTTATTTTATTAATATATACAAGTAATAACAACTAAATCCACTTAAAAACTCTTTATTGAATTTTACTGTTATTGTGGTGTAATAGGCAAAGCTTGCCATGGATCATTTGGTCTGGTTGTCATCATGTAAGAGGTAGGGGTATACTTGGTAAGCATGCTTTACTATTTACCATTTTAAGAAGATCACTTTCATACGCTGGTAACTAATAAAAATCGATAGTTTAAACACACATACACACTAAGTGCAATACATGTTTTTTTACTTGACAGTTGAACAATTGGAGGAGGATGTGAAACCACTTGAAGCACTCGAAACCAAGTACGAAAACCCTACGGAGTGGTGGATCAAGCTCATGTCAGAGGACGAGTTGGAGGATATGCGCAACTCAGCCAAGCTGGTGCTGCTATTCGATATACTGCGACAGTGCGAAACCATTGGGGACAAGCTGTTAGTACAAATATATTTTTTTAACTCTTCTAGTTTATAAATGACCTGCTGCTTTTGTTTCAGCAACAGCTAAGATTTAAGCTAAGTAAAAAGATGTTTATTTGATAGTATCATTACATATCATTTTTTTAGTATAATAACTGAAGGCTCTCTCGGATAAGTCTTATAAAAAAAAAAAATATCGGAATAGTTTTAGTTGCAATATTGCATATACCTTACAATATAGCATTCTTTTTTAATCTATTAGTCTTAAAACTTATTTTTTATCTTCATTAATTTCACATAATGTTTAGTGGCAACAGGGCCATGGTTCCTTAAACATACTTGTATGCTATGCAAGCAGTTAAATTATAATGTATTGGCTACACTAAACTATGTGATTCATTATTATATTTAATTTCTGCTTCTGTAACAATCTCTTTGTTGATTGCAATGCTGCCCTAGTGCTAGAATTTATTTCTGATATTTATTTCTTTTTGACAGTCTCGTGTTCTCCCAATCGTTATATTCACTGGACCTCATTGAGCACTTCTTGGGAAAAGTGGACGAAGCGTCACAAGAGGGGCGCATAGATGAAAAACTTGGCGGGCATGTGGGTAAGTGAATGTTTTTTTCTTATAGAATACAAGATTTGACATAATTCCAAATTTTAATCATTTTTATTTATTTTACATATATTAATAATGGTCTATTAAAAACGTTGATAATAAATAAATATTTTATAATTAAATCATTCTAACATGTACTACCTTGAACATATACAACATTAAATTATCATAAAGGTTTTGACAGTATTAAAAAGCTTTACTTGCACCTTATCTGCCCTTCATAATTGATTATCGTCATTTATTAATCATTATCAGTATGATTGCAAATAAAATTTATTTGTTTATTTTTATTATTTAGCTTGCATGTTTAAAATTACAATGGTTTTTACAGGTTCATGGTCACCGGGATTAGATTACTTCAGGTTGGACGGTTCCACATCCTGTGAGAATAGATCTATTTGGTGTAAAAATTTTAATAGGGAGGATAATCCCAGAGCAAGGTATATGTTTATGAGTTTATTGCACTAGTTAAGTTGATAAATAATGCAATGTACTATATTGTGCTCATTGTTTTGAGACAAAAGATTTTGTACCACAGTATTATTATTTACATTTACTAGCTACGACGCCAATAAAACAGGAAGACAAAAATGTTTGCACACTGTTTGTCGGCAGAAATAGACGCCGCGATGGTATCTACCCAGATAGTCTATGACAACAAAGACATAATTAATAGCCCTAAATTACCAGGGCAGATGGCAACAGAGACATATCATCAGTACATAATAAAATATTCTGCTGTTATGCCCTTGGCGAATAGGAAGCTGTTAATTACAATGGCAGTAGATTACCAGAATCCTTGGATAGTTACGCGGTACCATTACTAGTGGTGAAATGGGACTGTAAGGGGACTTAGTTTTGCTTAGTACATTTTTTAGGGGACGATTCCTAGACGATGCTTATGCTGAGCAGGGGAAATTTTTTATTTGATGATGATAAAATAGTTTACGAACATATCACCTGTGTTGCTAGATTGTTCCTCATATCAACGCGCGCCGGCGGTCTGGGCATCAATCTGGTGGCTGCGAATCGTGTCGTCATATTCGACGTGTCGTGGAACCCGTCGCATGACGTGCAGAGTATATTCCGCGTCTACCGTTTCGGGCAAAAGAAACCTTGCTATATCTACAGGTTTCTTGCTATGGTTAGTGTTGCTTAAGGTACATTGATTGTTTCGTAATTATCAAATGTTAACGAAATAACTTTCATGACATGAAAAAAACACAATTCCTTTATTTCTTTAATTATTAAAAGTTGAAAACATTGTGGTCCACCTATTGTAGTTGTGACTTAGATTTTTTTTTACTCGACAAAGTGATAAGACGAACAAGATCTTATGATAACTTATACTTCCGTCCATTACACGACGTTAGTTGAAAGTGGTATAAATAGCACAACATTGTCTCGTCGTCTTGACACATAAGATTAGAGTTTCATTGCTCCATGAATTTTACTAGCTGCAGCGTCCTTCAAACTGAAACAGTGTAATGTTTGCACGAACAGAAACTGCGTTGGTAGCCAGACGGTGTCGGAGATCCACAACCAATATAGATAGACAAATATTAATTATGATATGTTATTGTTAAAAACGACAGGGTACAATGGAAGAGAAGATATACGAGCGTCAAGTGACCAAGCAGGCGATATCGAAGCGTGTGATCGACGAGCAACAGATCGACCGGCATTACGCGGAGAACGACCTTGCCGAACTGTACAAGTTCTCGCCGCGCCCGCCCACGCCCCGCCCACTGCCATCCCTGCCGCGCGACCGCTTGTTCGCGGAGATGCTGCGGGAGCATGACGCGCTGGTAACGTGAACTAAAGCTTATTACTCGTGACTTTTATGGTAGCAGTGAGATGCCCCTAAAACGAATTCTCTAAATTTAACTGTAAAATGAGACTTATTACGAATCCTCTTGTTCACAGATCTATAAGTACCACGAGCATGACTCACTTCTCGAGAACAAAGAGGAGGAGACGTTAAGCGAAGAAGAGCGTAAAGCTGCTTGGGAGGACTTTGAGAATGAGAAGAACCGGCCGCCGCCAGCACCATTCCCTGCCGCTTGGCAAATGCCTAATGGAATGGGTAAAATATAAATATGTTTATGCTCTTTCATTAAAACTCGGTTACTATATGATATAATCGAGTTTTATATAAGTCATAAAAGTCCTACTTTTGTATATAATAATTTATTTTAGTCTGTGAAAATTTATTATATTCATATATATAAATTACTTGTAAACGCAGCCCCCTTAATGTTGTTATTGTTCTCACCCGAGAACTTCTCTTACCAAGGCGAGAGTCAAGTTCATACAACCACTTGGCCAAATGTGGATTGATAGATATCGTATGTTTCACGAACACTGCTGTTCTTAGTACATTTTAGTTTTCCCTCGATGATTTCTTTCACTGAAATCTTAAGCCCAGTGAACATTCAAACCTTGTCTCTTTGAGCCTTAGTGTGTATGATTGCCAAACGAACCGATCTTATTACGGCTTCAAAGGCAATATAAAGTGATTCGCAAAAAGAAATGTTTAATAATTTTACTACATTCACTATGTTTTTAAGTTGATAATAAATTTTACTTTACATACAATAATTACGCAGTGCCCGGGTTATTGGCGCAGCAGCAGCAGCTTGCGTTCTCCGCGCTCGCCAACATGCTGCGGAAGGACATGCCCAATATCACAGAGAACCAGATAAGAGAAATGTTGCCCCTCATTTACTCCTCAAATCCTGGCGTAAGATTATTTTTATTATTATTCAAACAACCAACAAGATGTTCGCCTTGTGGTTAAGGTTACTTTTGTATAAGAAAATTTAGCGATAGTTAGTATGTATATAATACACCTTAATGTCATTGTTTCAATAAATATTGATTTTTCATATTTACGCAAATACTGCACATTTAATAAAACAAATTTTACACATTTTATAGCGAATATTTTATGATTTTAATTTTTTCGTCGTTTCGACTATTTTGCAGTGGCCATGGTCGTGAAGAGACTGAGATTAAAATCTGTATAATTAGTTTCACTAAATCGATGAATATTGTTTAAATAAAATCGAACCCGAGTAAATACACATTGAGACATATATTAATAATATCATATTTTCTGTATGCAACTCAATCATATCTTAAAAATATTTTGAAAGCGTTCATTCAATACATTCTGTATTACATGAAAGTCGTCAGCCACGGAGGTCTCTGGTTCGATGCCAGGGCCACAAGTGATGGAGTTAAGACGGTGGTAGGCTTATTCGAATTTGCCTGGCTAGCTGTAACCCTATTATTGTTATTCAGCTGTCATAGCAGATGACAGTCAAAATATTCTGGACAAGTATCTTTTACCATCCACAACATTAATGAAATTTATCACTATGTGAAATTAAGTGAAGTATTAGCCCATATATAGCAGGTGGACAAAATTACAATGATTTCTATTATATAATATATATTCTATTTATATAACACGTTCAATACTATCTCTTGCTATACACATACATGTATTAAAGAAATATTATGTATTTGTTCAGATGTTCGGTGGATATGATTATGGCGTAAGTTAAGATTATTTAACGTCTTTTGTATTTTTTTTTAACGCCACTGTATCCGCTATACTTTTTTTTTGCGCCTTATGCACATAGTTGTGCTCATGTATTATATATATCTGTTATTCTGTACTACATTCCATTTGCTTTCATGTATGATTTTGCCTTCCTCAATTCCAACTACAAGTTTTGCGATTTTTTTTCTTATTTTTATTTAACGGAAATGTATTATTTGTTAAAAAGAATGTTTTTCTCATTACAGTACTTACAAAAAATGAGTGACATCTTCAAATACGCCCAGCCGGGCATGATGAATGCAGGAATGATGAACCCAGTTCTGAACGCGGGTAATTATTGTATATATATTATTTAAGAACATTTCTAACCAATGGTGATTAATATTACATTTTTATATATGCCATCTTGGAATATGTGTTTAAAGTAATGTAGTGTCATAAGTGCCAAGTAACCGACAACAATGTCAGTCACAGCAAAGTGCAGAAGAAGAAAGAAAAACAAAGAAACTATCCAACATATATTTGATACCGTGTTGTAATCATCCAACACCGATGACATGATAGCTAGAAAAAGAGAGAGGCATTTGTTTCCTCACTATGTTTTTCTTTCATCAGCAACTCAAACTAGGTAGAGATCTCCCCAGTGCCCCAACGCTTATCACTGTTACGCTTATTATCCCAGCGTTAATTTAAAAATAATGTAGAATCGGTAAATAAAACTACTGATATAGGTGGTGGCGGTGCGGGAAGTTTAGGTGGCGCAAGCGGTCTGCAATACGAGCCGCCGTGGCAGCGACAACAACAGCAGCAGCAGCAGATGCGATTGCAGCAGTTGATGCAACAGCAGCATCAAAGTGTACGTCTTAAACCTTAACTTTTCCCAATATGATTCACAAGCAAAAAGTAATTGAGTGATTATAGAAAACGAAGTGGTCGTATATAAAGACTGGACAAGTGCCTGACAATGTGTCGATCACAATAATTTTTATGACAGTTATATAGGCGCCCTTTCCTAAAACAAGATTGGGCAATCATTTTGTCATAAAAGCTACTCCATTTGAGCTTTGCTAAGTATTAGAGCGTTGTTTAAGTATAAAACCTTAAAAGAAACTGAACCAGGATCAAGACCTAAACAACCTTGAGTTACGTGTTTTTGGGTAAAATTCCGAAATAAAGGTTATACGTTACTATTTTTTAATAAAATTGTTAGCAAAATGTAAATTAAATAACAACAGACCCTGTCTTGGCAATGTTTTTGTTATAACAAGTCTACGACTACAGTTCCACCAGGTGGTAGGAGGCGATGTAGTCCAACTTTTACCTACAATATCAACCTTTTAATTATAGATATTAAAAATACGTTATATTTGTGACACTACGTGCCATCGGAGAATTGAAAGTGAATATATAAGAATGTGTTTATTTCTCTTAAGATGGGAGCTAAGTATTACGCTGGTGGGCTGGGCAGCCGGGACCCGGTAGCGATGGCGCTGCAACAGCAACGCGCGCGCGAGATCATGCTGGGCGAGCGAAGCAGACCTCGCGGCCGCCCGCCGCTACATCGCACGCCACCCACCTCAGACATCGTCAATCTGGCAGACTCCGACTAGGTAATGTCTTATTTTTCGAAGTGACGAGACGTACGAGATGTTCACTGAAAGGTGAAGTGATACACCCGTCCATAACAATAAAGCGTTAAATAAGATGATATACACAGCATTACATTGTGCTCGCCATCTTGAGACAGAAGATGTCTTGTTACCCCAGTCACAAGCTACAGCGGAACTATAATAATTTCATACTACTATTTGGCGGCAGAAATATGAAATGCGTTGGTAACTTAACTAGACAGTCTTCGGCAATGAAGGTGTACGGTGGTACACCTCTATATCATCATCATCATCAGCCGATAGACGTCCACCGCTGGACATAGGCCGCCCCCAAAGTTTTCCACATCGATCGATCCTGCGCTGCCCGCATCCAGCTACTTCTCGCAACCTTCACCAGATCGTCGGATCACCTCCATAGCAGCTAATTTATGTCCCCACTATTGGGGCACAACAGACCTACCCTCCATATGAACGCGATTGGGCCATAGTCACCATGCTGGCCCAATAAAGGTTGGTGACTTCACACATACCTTAGAATAATTTCTAAGTCATGTCCACGTTTCCTCACGATGTTTTCCTTCACCGTTTGTATCTCGCTGTTGTAACTAAAGTCCACCACTCGTATACATAACTTAAATATTAAAGCCATTGGTACATGCCGAAATTCGAACCCGCGACCTTCGGAATGAAAGCCGCATGCTCTAACCATTAAACTAGCGAGCATTAAATATAGTGATATCTAATATATTATACTCCCTCATCTAAGCGCAATGTATGATAGAAGGAAATAGAATGGAGAATGAAGGGGAAAAAAATTTATGTAGTATACTATGGATGTTATTAGCTTGTACCTTTACTATTAGATGAGTATCCCATTAGTCTCTTCCTCTTACCCTTTTCCCAGCTATATACGGTCGGCACAATATGTACTTCCCTTCCATATCCCTCTATCAACAGTCACATCTGAATTCACACTCTTCTTACTTATGTCATCTTTCACACGATCCATCCACACTTTCTTCGGTCTTCCTCTGCCCTCATAACCATCCACGATCATTCTCATTACTTTCTTTGTTATATGTCCTTCATCTCTCTGCATAACATGCCTGTACCACGCTTGCTCCTCAATTTCTCTGTCACTGGAGCAACTTTCACACTTCCTCTAATATACTCATTCTTAATTTTATACATCCTCGTCACATCGCACATCCAACTTAATATTCGCATCTCGGCCACATGAAATCTCCATTCATCCGAACCCTAGCTGGTCCAACACTCGGCTTCATACAATAGGACAGGTTTAACGACCGACTTATAGGTCTGTCCCTTAAGCTTAAAGGTCATTCGTGAATCACAAGTCGTTCCAGTGACCTGTCACCTTTTAATCCAACCTGCCTTTATTCGGCTTCTCACGTTTCGATTAATATCGCCGTCGCAGTGTATCAGTGAACCTAGATACTTGAAATCAGAGCAGTTTGGTAGGGATACACCATTTGAGGCGATAGGAGAAAAGCTGGTGGTAGGACCGCCGAAGTCACAGAACAAATGTCCAGTTTTGGTCCAGCTGATCTTAAGCCCAGCCTTCTCCAATTTATTTCACCATTTTTCCAACCTACTGTGACCTCGCGTTCATCCCCCCGACAAGTACAATGTCGTCGGAAAAAAGCATACACCAGGGTGTTTCCTCCTGTATGTCTGATATCAGTGCATCCATTACCAGGAGAAAGAGATACGGGCTTAATGCCGACCTCTGTGGTAGGCCCACTAAGACCTCGAAACTAGCTTCCGCCAACAGTGGACCGGATGTGTACTGGCACGACAGTACATAATACGAATGAGCTGCAGGTATTTCCCAAGCACACTTCTTTCACTTTCAGAGCCCATCACAGAACCTTATTCTATGCTTTCTCGAGGTCCACGTACACCACGTGCAGGTTTTTATGCGCACGTCTGTATTTTTCGCACAGTTGACGAAGAGTAAAAATGGCGTCCGTAGTCCCCCACCCAGGGATAAAACCAAATTGGTTCCGGGCTACCTCACTCTCCTCTCAGTGTTCCCGCTAAGATTTTTTCCCACACTTTCTTACTATGTGACATGAACTTTATTCCTCTATAATTGTTACAGACCTGTACATCACCCTTGTTTTTAAAGATGGGTACCAGTAAACTGCTACATCACTCACTCATCTGGGATCACCTCTTCTTGTAACAATTTGTCATCAAAGTCAGCCACATTCATCCACCCGACCAAATACTTCCATACCTCCACTGGAATTTCATTCGGCCCAACAGCCTTCCCATTCTTCATACCTTGCACTAATCTCATCAACTGAAAGAATTTATGTATGCTACACATACATTTATTGTATCTTTAAATGCAGATAATAAAATAGGATGTCTAATAATTCTATCTAAAGCAAGTACTAATAATTGATTATTAAATCTTTTCAGATGCACCAAGAAATATTAAATGAACTGATGTGTATAGTGAATGTTATCGGTGCTACGCGTGTGGAGAGTGGTCTTGCTCAAAATCAGGAGCAACCGGAGCAGATGGACTCAATGTACCCATACAGCGAGTTTAGGAGAGAAACGCAAATGTGTATATGATATTGTCTTCAGGCTTACGCTCCAACTCCACATATCATGAATCTCTAGCATTTGAAGTTATTACGTTGTCACATTACATTAGTACATTATGTACTATCACACGAATGGATACAGTTTTTACAATTGTTAGATTTTTTTTAAGTAAATCTAGAACTTCACACATAACTTTTCTTTATATAACTTTATATGGTATACACCCATGTTTTCAAATATTGTGGTCCACATATCACAACGATGGCCCATGATTTTTGAATACCAACGATATCTTAGGGGCAGGAATGGGTTTAAGTGCTGGAAATAGTGCGGGGATACTTATGTTCCGCAGTGAATAGCAACAGGCTGAAATTACTAGGGTAATGAAACATAACATTTTATGTTTCAAAGCGATTAGCAACAATGTGTTGAGGTGGAACAAATATTGATGATGGATGTAACCCCATGGATATTTGGATGGATTGTTAATTTTTATATAAACAGAATCAAAAATATAAAGCAATGCACTTATAAATGATCGAAGTTACGGCGCACTTTGAATCTCATACGTAGAAAGAGAACACAAAAATTGCATTATTTCAGTACTTGTACATCATACCAACTTATCACTTGGCGAGATGTTTCTATGTCATTTTGACTAATTTTAACTATATCTTTCAGTACAGGAAATTAGTATTAAGCCATGTTGTATGTTAGTAGTTAGATAACATACCCCGCCCCCCTATATATTACAATCGCGAAATTTAACTACGGAGTGACATGTGCACAGGCTAAAAAACATAACACTACGTCCGAAAATGACCACAAATAATAGATTATTATTTAAATATTAACTCTCTTTTTTTTACTTTGATTGTTATTAAAATCATCTATTGAATCTATGTAATCAATAAACTTTAAGTGCAAAGTTGTTACACATCGGTCTTGTTAAGTTACAGTGGCCTACCGATAACTTAATTTAGTTTACAATAGGCATAATTTAGAAACCCCCGGAATATAAAAAGCTTTTAAAAGTATAAGAACAAATCATGACAATTATTATTAACACTCTTTTTTTTATTATCACATTGATTGTTACAAGATACACAGCAATTTAAAACTCCTAAATAAAATTTTTGATGAATAACTGTTAATATTACCGAATAGGACAGTTTTGCAATATTGTTTAATAAATATTTTTAACGTTAATTATATTGTAGAGTACTAATTAATCTTTATCAAGAAAAGATATATATATATATATATTTATATGTTATATATATATTATTATTGGATGCATTCCACTCAAGTGAGAAATCACATGGGCCTGCACCACAGCGCAAGACCGATCAGTGTTGTCTTTTTGAGGAGGTCTATATACAGCAGTGCCATGATCGGCTGGTGATAATACTCATTTGATAACATACGATGCTAATAACAATTATATGGTGGTGTTAGATTTTATTAAACATTATTGCAATTCAACCAAAACTAAGCCGTTTTGCACAAATTATAACATGAAAGGATTATTTACTATATTCACCTCTAAAGTATATAAACAACAGATTTTATGTTATTGTTTTGTGCGAGACATCATTTGAGCAATTATATATACAATAATTATTTCCAGTAATATTTAATGTTTGTATTTATATAATTGTTTATATTGATTAATTTTCATATTGAATTGAAACGCTTGGTATGTTGTTTATTATTTTTTAATAATTGTAACTGCAGTAGGCAACATCGGATTGTTTACACATTAGAAACGCATGTAGCTGTAAAACTGAAATAGTTATTTTTGTGCTATTTTTATTTAAATTAATAACATAGGTTTTGTACGGATTCAAGGTTTTCATATAATACATAAATTTATTTTTCGTTTAGTCATGAAATGGATGCACACCATGATACAGAATAAACAATTTTGGGTTAAACATTATGTTACATGGATGTGTACTTTATTTATTTAGCCTGACGTACAAGCAGGCGGTTTAGTTGTGATATTGCCTAATCTTAAATTTTCGTATACGTTTATTTTATCAAGTCACAGTCGTGACTTTAATGTTAGATTCAGCAATTATTATAGTTATATTTTAGATTAACTTAATTGTACCTACCAGTATGACAGAGTAGACATGTTTCGGTTGAATGTTGCTTATGAATAATATTACAGTGCATTAAGAATGTTTTTATACAATATTCAGTTTTGTACAACATTTAATAGATTATTATTATTATTATTACTTATAGTTATTACACAAATTATTACTGAGCAGTATTTTGTTTAGACTTAAGATTTATTTTAAACATACATATATTTTCAATTAATTTTGCATGCAAATGTTGCTAATTGAAACCTGTGAGAACGCTTCACAAGTGGGAACTGCTGTAATTGTTTCATTATTTATGTAATATATAATTGTAATTGTAGAAATCTTCCTATTATTTTGTAGTACAATTGAAGTATAATAAATAATAACTCAAATCATAATTGTTGTGTATTCATTCATTACCCTGGTATTATACTTGATTTTTTTTTTTATTTGTATAGTACTAAAAAGAATTATTTGTGTTATTAACTTACTGCCATGAAAAGATTGTAGATGTCTTGTTCATCAATAACTTATCTCAACAGTAAATTACTTACTGTTTTTATTTAATAAATTAAATGACAAGACAAGCGATACATTCACTCAATGGTAATATGGCACCTGTTAGGGTAACGTAAAAAGGTAGGTAACATACACAGCACCACACTGCTCCTTTGTCTCATACATAAAATACATCCTCTTTGCTTTAGTAAAAACACTAGCTACAACACCCTTCAATCCAGAACACAATAATGTTTGAAAACTACTGTTTGGTGGTAAAAATTGGCAATGTGGTAGTGGTTACCTAGATGGTCTTCGGCAAAAGAGACCTACCACCAGTGATACTGTGTACATATAAAAATATGCTATTTGCAGTATTTCAGTATACTTTAGAAAACTGTACTAGAGCTTACATCTAGGATTAAACAATCTGATGTTAATTAAATCTAAGAAAATTACAAAAATCATTTTTTTTTAAATCACAATTTTAAGTGTCCCTATTTTATATTGCTAATAAATTAACTGAAACAAAAATATAGTTTTAAACACATAGACATGGCAAAATCAATCTTTTATGTACCAGTCATAATATTCATATGTTGAGATTTGGAATGCCAGTACTGACACCTATAGACACTTCCATATACCGTATTAGCCTTTGAGCTAACAATCTAGCTTCACTTGGTTTAAACACATTAGCATTTAACATGTCTAATTTTTGCTCCTTGGCAAATGTTATTATATCACTAGCATTAATTGCCATAGCGTTTACAGGTAAACCACTCGCATTGACTAATACAACACGGCGACTTCTAAGATCTGGATGAACTTGATCTAAAGCTCTTTTAGTCCATTCTATACAAAATAAACGCGAAGTGTCCATGGCTATAACAATAAAGTCGATAGCAACCTTTCCTGTTAGATCTGATTGAGTGACGATGTCCTTTAAATCAAACGAACGAAGAATTATAAGTTTCCATTTATATGCTGCTTTTGAATGTATTTCAGCAAGTGAGTCAGAGATTTTTTCCACAATATCTGCATTAATAGAAATAACAACCACAGTGAACACATTTTTACAACAATTTGGGCCTACCCAAGATGCTATTACATCCTGATTAACAGACATCTTATGCGCGGTATAGTTAATTCATAAAACCTCTAACTTTCAAATTTTGTATCGTTATTTACGTGAGCATTGACATAATACCTTAAAAACAGTTGTACTGTTGTCTATGATAACGAAGTATTTGGCTATGGCTGAGACATACTCCTGTGACATACCTTTCAAATATTTTAAGTTTTAGATTTTTTACACTATTTTGAGTAAGAACTCAAGAAATTAATATTTAAGTAACATTTTTATTAGTGTAAAAAACCTTGTATTATTCCAATATTATTATAATGAAAATATTAAAAGTATTTTCTTATTTGATATATAATCCTGGCATTTAAAAATACTACACCTATTTATTTTTTCTTTTGTTTTTTTTCTACAATCGTTCCCCTGCGTATTTGGGGTCATGGCTTTAGCTTTCTACATTCAATTACCATCTCGTTTCTATTCATTTGCCATTTTTATACTACACCTATTATTGAGTCAAACTAAGACACATTTTTAATAATATTGTATGTCATCATCATCATCATCACCCGATAGATGTCCACTGTTGGGCATAGGCCTATGTTTATATGTTATATTCTATACCTCTCTTTTATTCTCATATTGATTAGAAAATTACATTTACAAATAAATTACAGAAGAACTTTAGATCTGGGAGACTTTCTATTCTCTTAAACACGTTATTCATAATTAAATTTATTTTTGAAAATCAATAATATATGAAATAGGTGCAAAATTACCCAACAGAATATTGAAACTGAATAGTAATTTTTATATTATTGTTTGTTGACTTTACCAATGAAATCCGTTTTGTTTGTCTGCGGTATATAATAAAATGTCAAATGAACAATGGAGGGAAAAAATTATGAAGTACAGTTAACGAGTAATTATTGTTTCATATTATTGATAAATTTCTTTCACATTCATTATGCGACGTCGAGGCGAGCGATTTCCAGATAATGGATTCGAAGCTTGGGGTGGTTACATGCAGGCTAAGATTGCCAAGCTGGAAGATCAATTTTCTACTAGAGCTGTTAATCAAGTCTCAAATATTTTTAATGGTATAACAATTTATGTAAATGGATTTACAAAACCTTCCGCCGATGAATTGAAAGAACTTATGTCTCAGCATGGTGGTGTTTATCATACTTATCAAAAAAGTAATGACTATATAATCGCGTCTAATTTGCCGGATACGAAAGTTAAAAATATGTCTCTTGTCAAAGTAGTCAAACCAGAATGGATAATGGATAGTATTGCCGCTAATCGTTTATTAGATTATAGACAATATTTATTATACAAAAATTCGAGAACACAACCTCAACTTAACTTCTGCAAGAATGTTAAAAAAGAATTAGTCACTGTTGATACTTTACAAAGTTGTGATTATGATAAATCCATAAAGGATGAGGAGATTACAAATGTAACTGAAGAGACTTTATTTAATAATTGTAATAAAGAAACAAATGAAATGAGTCCAAGTAGCAATATTAATACTGTGGATAATATGTTACTGGTTCCAAGTACTGATATTATAAGATCGGATTCTGTAGCAAAAACAGCAGTTGATCCTAATTTTATATCTGAATTTTATAACAATTCAAGGCTTCATCACATATCACAACTTGGAGCTTATTTTAAACAACATGTCAATGATTTAAGGGATAAAAATGATTTTACATTTCCATCTCGTTCTGTTCTCAAAAACAATATAGAGACATTAGGTGGTAATGGCACATGGCTCAAAATTAATTTTGAATGTGGTAAAATAATTATGCACATTGATATGGATTGTTTCTTTGTCTCTGTTGGTTTACGTAAAAGGCCAGAACTATGTGGGAAACCTGTTGCTGTCACTCATTCTAAAGGTGCACAAGGTAGAAGGAGGGCAGGAGTTGATAGAGCAACTGAATTTAATTTGTATAAACAAAAACATATTAAGAAATTGGGAAGAGTATCCGGTATACCAGAAGATGAGATAATATTTGAAGGTAAAGTTGGAAATATTACTGATGAAGATGATCAGTTTGGATCAATGAGTGAAATAGCTTCATGTTCATATGAAGCAAGAGATAAAGGTATTAAAAATGGGATGTTTATGGGAGCTGCTTTAAAATTATGCCCTAATTTGAAAACAATACCTTATGATTTTGAAGGGTATAGGGAAGTTGCATATACTTTATATAATACAATAGCCCAGTACACACTTGATATAGAAGCAGTGTCTTGTGATGAAATGTATGTTGACTGTACTGAATTGATTAAAGATTTAAATGTTAGTGTTCAGGATTTTGCTACAGTACTTAGACAAGAAATAAAAAGTAAAACTGGATGCCCCTGTTCAACAGGATTTGGTGGTAACCGATTGCAAGCACGGCTTGCCACAAAAAAGGCTAAACCAGATGGCCAATTTTTTCTTACCTCAGATTTAGTTGAAGATTTTATGCTCAATATAAATCTTAGGGATTTACCTGGTGTTGGAAGGCAAATATCCCTAAAACTAGAGTCTTTAGGTCATGAAACTTGTGGATCCTTACAAACCCTAACCTTAGGTTTATTGCAACGGCATTTAGGTAATAAGACTGGTGCACAACTCTTTGATCAGTGCCGTGGTCGTGACTCAAACCCTCTTGTATTCCATACTGTAAGAAAATCAGTTTCTGCAGAAGTAAATTATGGTATACGATTTGAAAATATAGAACAATGTTTCCAGTTTTTGAAACAATTGTCTGCAGAAGTTCATTCCAGGATGAAACAATTTAAAGTTTTAGGTAAATGTATAACTTTAAAGATGATGGTTAGGGCTGAAGAGGCACCTGTAGAGACAGCAAAATTTATGGGCCATGGATTCTGTAATGTAATTAATAAATCATCTTCATTATCAAATCCTACTAATGATCTTGAAATAATAACAAAAGAGGTTATTTCACTATGCAAAAAACTAAATATTGATCCAAAAGAAATGAGAGGCATAGGAATTCAAATATCTAAATTAGAATCGAGTACTTCTAAGCCTACAGCTGGAGGTATTAGTAAGTTTCTGAACAAAAATGTAAATGCTCCTAATAATACTAAAGTGCAAACTAGGAACAGTAACAACTTATCACTTCAAACAAATGTAATTAAAAATCCAGAAGAAAGTAACATTAAATTGCCAGTTACCCCAAAAAAAGAAAGATATATATCATCACCAACCAAGAAGAGAGGAAGACCTCCCAAAAATTTTAAAAATGGCCTATCAACAACCAAAAATCTTATGGACAAATTTCTATTTGGATCCATTCAAATAAATAATGACATAGAAATAAAAAAAGAACCAGATATGTTTACTAAAGAACAAGCTAAGAGTTGTGAATCTAGTCAGCCGGGCATACAAGGATTGCCGTGGGAGAGAGTGAGAGAATTGTTGAGGGCATGGTTGGATAGTGGAGAAAGTCCGAAATTCTGTGATACTAAGATGATAGCTGCCTATTTAAGTAATTTAGTTCTTAAAAAGGACATAGACAAAGTTTATATTTTAATTAATTTTTTAAGGAGACGCACCTATGAATTAAAAATTGATGTTTGGTTAGATGTTTATAATTATGTGTTAAAAGAAGTTCAAAACTCTATGATTGCTGTTTATGGAAAGAAACTGTGGGTAGATGAATCATAGATTACACAAGTAGTCTAATAAAATTTCAGGCTTAACATTTAAAATAAAAGATTGTTTTATTCACTCATTTATTTCAAAATTGTTTCTATTAAAGTTATGAACATAGACAATAATTAGGTACATTATTAATTTATTAGTTTTCACATAGATTGTATTAGTGTTATCAGTTTAATAAAATAATACTATTAGGGGGACCGGAAAGTAATGTCGTTTTCTTACGCTAAATACAAACACATACATTTTTAGCGAGTCTTTATTTTTAATCAATGATGTATTCCCCATCATTGTCAATAACCTTTTGCCATCTAGTGAGTAAATTTTCAATCCCTGATCGATAAAAATTAATTGGTTTTTCGGCAAAATATCTAGAGATGGCATTTTGGATATCATCCAAATTTGCAAATGTTTTGCCACTTAAAAAGTGTTGCAGCGCTCGGAATAAGTGGAAATCCGATGGTGCAACATCGGGCGAATATGGTGGATGAGGCAGCACCTCCCACCCCAATTCATTAATTTTTTCTAGAGTTCGCCTTGCGCAGTGCGGTCTTGCATTGTCATGTTGGAGAATGACGCCTTTTCGGTTGACAATCGCTGGCCACTTTTCAATTAAAGATTGATTGACTCGCTGCAATTGTTCGCTGTAGAGGTCTGCAATAACAGTTTCTCCAGGTTTCAGTAATTCAAAATGAACAATGCCGCGAATACTCCACCAAACACACAAAAGCGCTTTTTTGGGGTGTAAACCTGGCTTAGCAGTACTCCGAGGGATTTCATTTGGAGAGAGCCACTGCCTTTTGCGTTTTGGGTTATCATACAGGACCCATTTCTCATCTCCTGTGATCAAGCGATCAAAAAACGCTTCTGTGTTGTGTCGTTGAAGCAATAAGTTGCATGTGATTGATCGGTTAGCCTTATTCTGTTCGGACAGATTATGCGGGACCCAAACACCTGCTCTGCTTACTTTTCCAATCTGCTTCAAATGTTCTTGGATGGTCGACCAAGGTTTGTTGAGACTGTTTGACAATTCCTCGATCGTCTGACACGGATTTGCTTCCACTTCCGCCCTTAACACGTCGTTGTCTAACGCTGATGGTCTTCCTGATCGATACGAGTCGGAAAGATCAAAATTACCCGATTTGAACTTGGAAAACCACCTTTGGCATTTACGAATGTCCAGTGCATTTGGATAAACATCGCAAATGTTTTTGGTAGCAACTGTTGCGTTATTTCCCTTGCGAAACTCAAAGAGCATGCAATGCCGGATGTGTACCTCTTCTGGTATTTGGCTGGCCATTTTACCCAAAATTACAAAAAAAAATTGTAATTCAATTGTCTATAAGTAAAGAAATCACTATAACCTCACAATGTCTTTGGTACGCCTCTGAACAAAACAATGAGCTGACAAATGACAATCAAGTATTGGCATGCGCAGAAACGACATTACTTTCCGGTCCCCCTAATAAAATCTAAATATTTGTGGTCATATTAACAATTTACTAGATTGTATTGGAGACATCCATTTGATATTTCGAAGAGTAGAATTGAAAGCTATTGGGAAACATTAGATGTTAAAAGAGATTGATCTACATATATATATATATTGAAGACTTGCTGGTGGCCACTGGACTCTAGAATGAAAGGATAAGTTTTGTGGAAAATATTACAAGAGGCCAGTGCCCAGCAGTGGAAGTTCATCAGTTGAGATGAAACTGGAAATAACGATTATAAGGGAAAACGGAGTGTTAATGCAGTAAATGGTACCAAACCAATTGTGAAGTATACATAGTGGATCAAATTGAATACTTATTTGTACATTTTAAAATTGCAAAATGGCAGTTAATATCACTTTGTTAATAAGCACTAACGGTAATTTGATGAAGGTCTGTACTTCATATATATGTAAGTTCTTACATCCATAGTTATATATTTTAAGATATATTTAGAAACAAAAATAATATTGTTTTAGCCACGACATGATGTCTCTTTGTAGTCCGTTTTATTATAATTAGTTATCACAGATTTATAGCAAAAAAAAAAAAACATCCAGCCACATTTATTTTATCTGTCGTGGGCGGAACTAGACTTCAATTTCACTTGCTTGTATTTTTACAGCGATATTTAAAATATGAGGGTGGTTGGTCAGTTAAGTTCAAAACACCCTACCGCCAATTATACTTCACATGAAGGGCTGGAAATATAGCAGGGTCCCCGGTATCACTAGTAAAGTGTTTAACCACCGCACCGTGAACGCAGTTTCTATGTAAATTCATCAATCGATGCAAAATTTGTTAGTGATGAAAAATATTTACTTAAAGCTTTGAGCTTAAATAATAAATTGTTTTGTGACAACCATTTCTATATCACCCATATTCACCAGAATATTTTGCGAAAAATTACAACTTGATATAAACTGTTAAAATAAACTGAACCGTCTTCTTACAAAAATGTAACTAAATTAATTCCGCTATTAACTTCATTTGTTAGTACGTACTCAATGTTAATAACAACACACAGTTTTAACTTGACGACACTTAAGATACATTGGCATATTCATCAAACGCTAATCGAGTTTGCAACCGTTACGTGTACTACTGTTTACTATCAAACGATTTCTATACTACCCATAGACGGGACAGAATTACAGATTTTGTTATCCATAGATAATACAAAATCAAAGAGTTTGTAAATTATTGATACAAAATAAAAAATTTTGTATTGGCCAACTTGGCATTAGTGATGGATGGTTCTATTAGTTTCCAACTCGATAGCTTTCGAAAATGATTCCGTTGTTTAATGACAATCTCATGCGGTCGAGTTGACCGAGATGGAGTGCTTCAGTTTGGAGTCGATGATAATCTCGTCGCCTGACCTGATGTTGTAGGAGTACAACTGCTTCGTGGGATACTTCATCTCCTCGGGGCCCTGGAAAAACTCCAGAAATAAATTACATGATTAGTTTTATCTGAATTATGAAATGGAAAATTTGGGACTAGGTTCTCTTTAGGTTCGAACACAAAATCTATTTTAGCAGTATTTGCTAATATTCACCTGTGTGTCTCTCAGCTCCTGATCCACGTAGAATAGTCTCATTTTCGAGGCGGGGAAGCCCGCGAGTCGCTCCAGGCGTGTTTTTAAATCTGACACAGTTCTGAAATAAGCAGAATTTCAATGCTAATTGAATAATTATTCCTATAAAGCATGCCTCAGCTGGTTAAGGTTGCGGGAAGCAGCTGGACGCCAGCAGCGCAGGATCGATCGATGTGGAAATCTGGGGGAGATCTATGCGCGAGCAGTGGATGTCTGTCGACTGATAATGATGATGCCTGAGGTTCCCTTTCCTTCGCTGATAGAAGCTTCAAGATAATCATAAAGATTCTTTGGCAAGGAATGAATGAACAAAAAACCCTCGACAACTACAATACGAAACTGAAGTTAATATGGCTAAGATATTCCATTACGCATACCATATAACTTTTTCTTTGGTTGGTATCAGAGTACTCACCTGTACACGTCAACTGTGCGGACTTCACTCGTATCACCGCACGTGAACGTGATCTGCACACGCTTCTCCGGCCTCAGGTCCACCGACACCAGGGGATCAAGTTTTCCATGAACACCAACCAACTCCCAGTACCTTTCAATTGTATATATACAATTATTATAATAATACCTCACTATACCAGTCCAATAATAATAATAGTGGGAATTAATATCAGCTGGTGATAGGTCTCTTTTGATAGAGACCAACCTGAATGTTTATTATTTAACACTGACTTCCTCACTAACTGTTGGTAATTTTTTTTATTCGCGAATTCAAGCGAAGAGTCTAGCGGGACGTTCACTCAATGGTAAATGGTACACCTTTCATAACGACGTGGGGCTAGTAAGGATGATATATACTGCAATATATTCCGCTCGTCGCCTTGAGACAGGATGTTGGGTCTCACGCCAAAATTTCACTATACTAATCGCCATGCAAACCGGAACACAGTGATGTTTGTACACTACCATTTGGCGGCAGAAGGCGTTGCGGTGGTCCCCGGCAACAGAACTACCAACAGTATAAAGTTATTAAGGTCAAAATAATATTTAAGTAAACTCCGCGCCCATTGCATTCTTCTTTATTAACTACATTACATTAAACATTGACCTCAATACCTGCGGTGGAATCATCAGGAAGTCTCTAATTATTTCATTTACATAAAGTACATATTTTCTTGTTTATTTTTAAACTGCTACAGCTAATCGTAAAGGGAAAGTTTTCAAGGAAAAGTAAGAGTGATCCAAAGAAGAATATCCTGGCTAAAGAACATATTACAGTGGTTAGGAAATGGCATCTGTTCGCTTTTCACAGCCACTGTATGGTAAGTACAGATTGTCTCAATGGTCACCAACGTAATAAAGAAGGTGGTACTTTAAGAAGCAGAAGATAGTATGGTGGATTCAGGGTCCCAATAATTTATTGTCACCCATGTTTCTTAACTCTTATATTCTCTTTGATCCTCTGTATCATATAAGTTGACAGAGACACATGTCCAGGTGACAGGCTGGGCTAATGTGGATAGCTCTAAAGCATAGCCTGATAAAATCTATTGGGTTTTAATTAAGGCTGAACTGGGTTATGTTAATGGGAATGTATAGGACTCACCTGTCAGGTCGGTCGGCCTCCGGCTTTTCCATGTAGTACCTGATGAACGCGCGCTCTGCGGAGTCTCGCTCGTCGAGCGGCACCGCGCCGCCGCCGTTCAGCGTGCGCACGCGCGGCAGCCGCGCCACCAGCAGCAGCCGCCGCTCATGCTCCGTCGACTCGAAACGTTCCCATAGCGGCCAGCCCTATCAAATTATCAGCATTAATAGTCTATCTAAATTTTACGAGAAGCAAATGTTGAATTTGACATCTTATATCTGCCGCCGAACAGTAGTGTGCAAATATTCCGGTGTTCAGGTTTAAAGAGCATTATAGCTAATATATAATATATATATTACTGCAGTACTTTTAGCTATTTCTAGGTAAAAGTACTGAAGTAACGAGACTTGACATCTTTTGTCTCAATGCATCGAGCACAATGTGGCACTGTGTATAATCTCTTTATTAGTGCCACGTTGCTATGATGCGGCTTCTCCCTCGTCTCATCATTTTGTATAATAATGTTTTTTTAATGCTATCGAGAAAATGTCTATATCATCGATCTAGTTACCACTTTTAGACTACTAAACAAGAAAACGAGCATATAGTATGTTTGTAATGTTTTAACACAGCATCAGCAATGTAGTAATTTGAACATCACTATGCTAAGGTAGAAATCGGATGCGCGATGGTACTTCTAGTTTTTTTTTTATTCGACGAGCGAGACGTGCATTTGATAGTAAATGATATACCCGCACATAGCAACTTGGCAATATTTAGGATGATATACACCGCAATGTGCTCGCTGCCTTGACACGTATGATGTCTCGTTACCACGGTAATTTTGCTATCTTTAAGCTCTTCAAATCGAAACAGTAAATTTAGCGCGTTACTCTTATAAGGCAGAAATAAGAGCTGAGGTATCGACCTAGACGGTCTCCGGCAACAGAGATTATAGAAGTACTAAGTTAATAATTGGCTAGTGAATTAATATGTAGTTATAGCCTATAAAACCTCAATAGTAATGTGTATAGGTGATGTAAGTTAACGTATTCCGTTACAAGTCAGACTGAAACCTTATACCCGCCCCATTAATGAGCAGACAGACGGACACGGTAATTTGATACTTGACACGTCGGCATTGTGGCTTTAACAATTTATCAATAACGCCTGCATCAAGTATCAATTAAACATGTTCACGTGTGCTAATTTTTTAATTGGACATATTAAGTTAGTGCAATAATCATAAATAAAAAATAGTTGATATTTGTTTTTCTTTAAGAAAACAGAGAATAGTATGTTACTAGGTTAGTGTGCGGCGCTCGGGCGTCTTCCTCACATTAAAACACCCTTGCAACCCCCATGGGCGGTAACATTTCGTAAAATCGGTTCTTAGCTAACGCTCGGCTTAGCTAAAGCTCGGCAAACGGAATATTCCTACCATATTTCAAATCTCCATGTCTCGTGGTTCCGAAGATATCATGATGGGTCTCTGCATAGATGGAAATATCTTGTATATATTATATACTCGTATATATAGATATTTTATCGTGTTTATACATTTTCATTGGATGCTGGTCTCTGATCAGAGATCTTGTAAGTCAATGGTATCTAACCTTTTTTCATTGGGTTAGGGTGGGGCACAATCAGGTGTTAGTTATTATATAGCATGCCGCTAAAACATACAACTATGAAGGGGTCATGTAAATAATATTTCAACATGTCTAATGGGTGTGATTATTTATTTTTATAGATATTATGATCGCCATTTGTATCGTGAATGGAAAAGTAAATAAATATCTTCAGAACATTTCCCTCCGGATACCAAGAAGAAAAAGTTAGTTACTATCACAGCGGCTATTTCTGTGTAAAACCGTTGTATTGTATAACTAGTACTATAGCATAAAAAATAGTTATCTAGTGAGCTAAAAAAAACTGCAGCCTCTGAACGAGAACAGAGTTGTTTGAGCTGCAAAGTTTAATCTCACGCTATTACTACGCCGCAATGGAAATGTTTGTTTTGTTTTAAAAACATATTTTTTCATTGTATATGTAGTATTTGTATTCTTTTGTAAACTACACTTAACTTACCGAGCGCTGCGAAGTAGAAACTACATTCAAATACAGTTACTGGTAGTGTTTAAAGCGTCATGAATTTAAGACCTACGGGTAGATAACAGAATAATATGATTATTTTAATTGATCTACTTATTCCTTAATTAAAGTATAATTGAATGAAATAAAAACATATCTCCGACTCAAAGGTCTCCTTTATCATTATACTGTGGTAGATTTTGACACAGGGCCCTAAAAACTAATAATAATAATGTACAAGAAACGAGACCTTTACTTGATAGTAAGTGAGACGCATCCCTATAACAACTTGGCTCGTGGTTAGGATGACATACTTCACCACATTGTCCTCGTCGCCTTGAGACATGAAATGTCAAGGCTTATTACCTCAGTAATTTCAATGGCTATAATTTCATTGGAACATAGTAATATTTGCCACACTATTGTTAGGCGGTAGAAACAGGAGCTGCGGTGGTACCTATCTAAATGGTTTCTGGTAACAGACCTACAACAAGTATATGAGAGATATGATAGATTTTTCTGTCACAATAAAAGTATATTAGACTTGTTGATAACCACAGTTACACAGTACAGTTATATCATAATGATAGGATCACTTAGTCGATAAGTTATTATTAAAGCGGCCTTATATACAACTTTACATGACGATCTTTTATTTAAACTTAGCATACTGTTTTAAACGATTAAACTTTCTCAACCACAATGTACCGAAGGCCGAAACTGGTCAAGTGTTCGCAAATTGAATGTCAAGGTTAAAGGAAAGGGTGTTCATACACGCCACTCGTACGAGGAAAGGTTTAACATTAACCAGTTTTTAAATTAAACGATAGTGAATTTCAAAATGAAGCAGCAAGATGAACAGTACGTTCACCTGGTGGTCTGATTAAAGTTAAAAGATTTTTTTGACAACATAGCAACACTCGTTCACTTAATGATCGTCAAAGTCTAGCAGCCATTCGCAGAAGAAATACATCGGACTTGAGCAGAAGAGATGTTGGGAACTCATACATTTAGTTATATATTAAAGACTTATGCATGCATTACGATATCTCCTGAACCATAAAGCCTAGACTTGAAATTTGGTAGGAATACTCCTTTTACCATGGTAAGTCTCTGATATTGGACATTGCTTAGGTGTAGGTACCACCGGAGCTCCTATTTCTGTTGCCTAACACAATTGTGCTAATACTGTGTGCCGGTTTGACGGACGTTATAGATAATGAATTTTTTAAGATAACAGGACCACCTTTTCTAACATAATGCTGTGTATATCATTCTAACTGGCCGCAGATTGTTAAGAGTAGGAGTATCACTTTTTCTATGTGATACCGTCTGGCCTTTAGACTAGAGACACCGTCAATATGTTAAGTTTATCAAATCTAAAGCTTAACACTAGATTCTCCAATTGGGAATCATCGATCACAAGCGAAGACCTTGGAATGTTGAAGAGTTATTCCAGTTGTATGAAAGATTAAAAATACAAGCATGCTTCAAAAACGTCCACATCAAGGATGTTGTTTATAACGCAAAAAATAGACAAAAAAACCGTAGACTTCGTTAATAAACCGTATTTGTTTTCTTTTCAAGGTTAACTTGAACGGGTTTCCATTTAAGATATACGTTGAATCTTTTTAAGATATAATTACGTCCTCGTGTGTGTGTATGAAAGATTACAAGCCTCGTCTTTTAGAAAGTTGTAATATGTTTAAACTTAATCATTATTGTAATATTTATTACAAAATATTCTCAATTATTAGGTTTAACGGTTACAATATTTGTTCAGACTTCAAGCTTATCATATAATCAAATTGGGTTTCTTTCCTCTGTTATAGTATCACATTTGTGATCGTTAGGTATGTTACAATAACAATCAACCATTGAATGATCGTATTGGATTAACTTACCAAATATTTCTCTTACTTAACGTATTGATTTAATAAAGCACTGACTCATACGCATCCCTTTGTGCCTTAGCAACGATATCGATCGTGTATGTTGTTACCTTCGAAGCTCGTTTTGACTAAAAGCGGCAGGCGGAAGTTTTTACACAACCAGATGCACGATGGTTGTGTACAGAGGGAATACGATTGTGGACTACTGTCCGTAAATTAACATATTTATTTAAATAATGTGTCACTTGTATACGTTTTGTTTTCACCAGTTTAT